>CM022236.1:41904425-42608800 GCA_011696235.1 Quercus mongolica | reverse complement strand
CGTATATAAAGCAGCTCTCTCTCCCTCCTATTTACTTGAAAAGACTAGGTGATGGCAGTCAACTCACGCGGCGTCCCAAGAATCGCTACAGACAAAAGGGTTCTGGCCCGACTTCCAACATCAATTGCTACCCCAAGATTAAAGAAGCCTCGTATAGGCGCACCTCGGTCATTGTGACGTCAGAGAGCACCGCGTGGTCAGAGGTTGCAGAAATATCTTCTAATTCGTGGACTAAGTGAACTAGCGGCCCAGGCCCGCTCTGCATAAGGGCCCAAGGACTGCGGCCCACGCCGAGAAATAGCCGTTGCCAAGGACAACCCATGCTCGGCGCCTCGTGAAACGCCTGATGAAAGGGAGAATTTGAACTCAAAAAGTCCTGGACAGAACCTAGGACTTGTATGGTCCTCAGACTCAAGTCTATGGGAAACCAAGTACTGAGAAAAACGTGAGCCTTGGGCAGAACCTAGGACTTGTATGGTCCTCGGACTCAAGTCTATGGGAAAACTAAGTACATAAAAGAAAAAGCATAAGTCTAAAACAAAACCCAGGCTTTGCGAAGTCCTCGGACTCAGGCTTTTTGGAAAACCAACTGCTCGGATGGAGAAGTTCCTCGGCTTAGATACTAGAAATGGTTAAGGCTAACATGTTAAGAAGATGACGAAGCGACCCGATGATTATTAGCCCAAGGAAACTGTTCATTGGGAAGGTGACATGTCCTCGGATAACTAATCCTTACACCCTATCGAGCACCTAGTCCTCATCTCGGCTAATTTTAAGGTGAGTCACGTTTCTCACTGGTCGAATTGTTATGTCGAATAATGATTTTGTTAAGGTTATTGTGGCCTCTTTTTATTAACAAATATTTTAACGATGGTTGTTATTGATTCAAATACTATATTATTGTGCCGAGCAGTATTTATAAACTTATAAAAACATAAAAATAAAACATGCGAAATAAATAAACAGCAACTTTTATTAATATGGAAAATTGTTACAACATACAACGAAGGGCTTAAACAAGCCTATACAAAAGGTAAACTGCCGAAGCAGCAATAACAACTACAATACAGATAAATAAACATTCAAGTGTCTTTTGGGACTCATCTTCAAAGCCTCTCCGATCTCTGACTCAGTATTACGCATATTGAGAGAAGAACTTTCTTTAGAAAAATTTGAAGGAGAAGGAAGAAGAATTGGAAGATGGAGGAGATGAATGAGGAAGATGGAGGACATGAGCAAGAGAAGGAGGAGAAGAAGAGGGAAGAAATGAAAAGAAGGGGAAAGGAGCAAAAGAGGGAGAAGGAAAAGCACCAGGATGGATCTGGTGGTGGAAAGAAGAAGAAAGAAAAGTAGAGAGTGGCGCCAGTGAACGAAGAGAGGAAGAAGCAGGGGCATTTAGTCCCCGCCTCAGTCCTGACTCCTAGCACACCGGTGCCACATTAGATATGCTCATCAGAGAGCGGGTGGTGATGACGCTGTGTGTCCTCGGCTCAGTCACGCCAAGGGTGCGACGTGACGAGCTCCTGCTTCGGATTTTGGCTGAAAGGAAGGCGAGACAAATTTTGAGTCTCCGCCATCCTTGCCCCGACCGAGCCATCTCGAGCTTGATCGGAATAAGGTATTTCTGGGAGAGAAAAGGTTTCTCCATCACCAATGACTGTGGCAAACGTATTACGGGTCGAGATATAATCAGAGAGTAAATGTAAATTCCGGGAGGAATCTAAGGACTTTAGTTTTCTGGGGGATTAAGGGATTCACATATGGAAGAAACAACTCATGTCCACCCTCTTTATAAAAGGGACGAGGAGGATGGCATTAAATGTGTTCAGATCATCAAGGAAATCTGCCAACAAGAGTGCGCCTGTTCCGCTCCCCCACCTCATCAGTAACCGTTGAATTCTGATAGGTCTCGTAAAAGGAAAACATTAAAGACCTACTTTGGGTAGCCAAACGGACAGAACGTACCAAGGCTAAATCAGGAAGGATATCTCGTAGATCGGAACGTTTCCTTGGCATCCGGAGAATTGCCACCGCCAGGGAGGGGTCGAATTTAATGAGCCATAGTAAATGCTCGGAGTTATCAAAACCCCCCTATCCAACCAAGGGGTCGGACAGCAGGGTTTTGAGGGGCTATTGTGGGGCCCGACAGTAGATGGGTCAGGCCCGCCTGTTCACGGGAAGCCTTAAGGCCCAAGCCGAAGAAGGTAGTAGTCCAAGCTCAATAGCGCAAAGCACAAATGGGCTCAGAGAAGCCGCCGAGGACAGTGCAGCCCTCGGCTGGCCCAAAGCTCCACTAGGAAAAGGGGCAAAAGCGGCATAGGGGTGATCTTGAAAGAAATCTGAAATATCTAGGAAAGGCTGCCCTTACTACCTACCCCAGACAGAGCTTTGCACCTCACAGAGTCGTGTTCTTTAACTTTATCAACCACTCCCAACAACTCGGGTCTGAAACTGATGGGACAAGCGTCAGTCTTGGAAAGGTCGACCCTACACGTGGACGAAGGAAATTGAACGCATGCTAATATAAAAGAAAAATATGCAACCTAATAGAGAGAGGTCCAGTCCCTCCGGAGAAAAGGGCTCAAAGGGTGAATACCTCTAAACCATGCATGGACAACTTAACAAAACAACCGCCGAGTAATCACGACTTAGCCTTTCGAACCCACTCTCTACAAATGATATTGTCTGGGCCCATTCACGTGCGGACCCAACTACTGTTGCGGTTCGTTTCGGAACGTGACCCTACAAGTGGTTTTCCAAAAATTTTTTGAATACACTTTATCTTATGCTAAGCTATATAAAATAAATTAAGAAAGAGTTTTTCTTGGACCAAATTTTTTTATATTACTAACATAAGAAAATTCAGAAAACAATTTTCACAACAAATTTTTCATTGAAACAAATTTTTCTTTGAAACAAACGGAAAATAGCTTTGACGGTTTAAGAAAAGATGCTACATCCTATCACAAAGAAATAATTGTTTGAGTAATAATGTAAATACAATCCATTTGATTACAATCTTTGTATTCGTCCTTTTTATAATTTTATCACAAAACTTTGATGAGATTATATAGAGACCGTCCGATAATGAGAATTATAACCTGAAACTTACTATTTTATAAGAATTCCTCTTCCTAATAATCATATGGTCAGGGACGGAGTTAGAACTTGAAGTTAGGGAGGGCAAAAGTATTAAAAAAAAAAAAAAAAAAAAAAAAAACCTCCAAATAAACATTCATTTAATAAACCATCAACAAAGAAAAATACAAAAAAAAATATTGTTTTTAAAGATATACATGCAATTATTTATAAAAATGAGATATTAACCAACAAATTTTAAAGTTGTAAATAATCTCTTTAATTATTTACCTAAAAAATATTTATAATTTTTTAAAAGATACTAATAGATAAAAACACAACCAAACAAAACTACAAATTTACAATAAAATGCACAAAACTGTCAAAACATCAAATGAGCATTGTGTTGTTTTACATAGTTCACAGTTGTTAGTTACTAGACTAGAGACAAGACACCACCTGACTACTATTTATTATTAAAAAATATATATAACTTTAGGCCTTATTAAAGATTGAAAGAGAAAGATCAAAGATGGAGTTAGAGTCTACCTCTCTCTCTTTGACTCTTTTTTTTCTAGTCTCTTCTTCTATTTTCGGATGTGGTGGAGTCTCTCAGCGCTGCCTCTCTTTCAATTTTCTTCACAACACTATCAACACATACAAGTAAATCTAAGTTAATCAACCAACTAACCAAGCATTAGAGATTCAACTATGAGAGAGGGATAAAATGTTACCAAGTTTGGCACCTTTGGGCGGTGCTGATTGCTACGGTGGATTGGTGGTGGCTGGTGGCATCAGGCGTGGTGCACCGATCTACCTTTACTTTTGCTACACTATTGTTCTGCTGCAGTGCCACTGCCAACTCCTCAGTTTTGAGGTCTTCTGTCATAAGTTAGGTTTTATTTATTTTTTTATTTTTGGTAGTGACTTAGAAATCCCCTTCTTTTTCCCTTTTATTATATGTGTGTCTTGCCGTAAGTTGGCTTAGAAATCCCCTTCCAGTTAGAATCGGCTTTGAGATTTTTTTTTTTAAATTTTTTTTAAGCCAAGGTTTTAAAAACCGGTACGGTGATAGAGCCAAAAAAGGAGCTAATTACCGGCTTTCTGGTCGGGTTCGATCGATGGTCAAACTGGTGACGTCATAAATAATTTAATTATTATTTATTTAGATTATATAAATAATTAATAATTTTTTAATATACTAAAACTAACAAACCAATAGTAATAAATATGTTTTCTTAAAAAAAAAAAATACAAGTATATAAGTATATAACATCTTTTTAAAGAATTTAACATAATAACATTACAATACAATCATCTTTAGCATAATAAAATTTTAACAAAACCAAATAAATAAGTTCATTAGTCATTACATTTACATCCAAATGGCAAATAGCAAATAAGTTCATTACATTCAAATAGCAAATAAGTTTTAAAGTTTCAAAAAAACAACTACTAAGTTTTAAGACCCAAGCCTCATTTGTTATGAAGAAAATTGAAATCAATATCATCATGTGAACCAGATGCTCCACCACCAGTATCATTATCATCATCCTCATCCTCATCTTCTACATCTTTAACTTGAATAGGATGATTTTTATCTCTAAATCCGGGAGGAGCATCAAGTTCATCACCAAATGATTCCAAATTGATGTCATCATCATCCTCAATTACTTCATTGTCCATATCTATACAAATTCATCTGACTGGTAGCAACCATTTATCAACAAATAAATTCATCAACCCAACATACACAAACAATAGTATAATACTCTGTAAACTATATTTCACAAACACAAATGCTCTGTAAATCAAATCCACAACATACTCTGTAAACTAAAAATTGAAAGGAGAATTAATGGTAGAAGTTACCACTTACTAGTGAAGTTACAGAATGAAGAACCTGAGATGAAGTCGAGAACATGAATGGAGAATCTGAGATGAAGCCGAGAGAAATGAAATGAAATGAAAAAAAAAAAAAAAAAAGAATCAAGAAAATGATCAAAATCAAGTAATCAAAATCAAAAGAAAAGAATATTACCTGACGAAGCCGAGAAGCAGAGAGCAGAGCTCAGAGGGCAAGGCCGAGATCGAGAAGGAAAAAAGAAAAGAAAAATCAATGGTGATGGCAAGACCTGAGGGAACAGAGAACACTTCAGATGCCGTGAGGATTGAGAGGCGTGCCGCGTGCCTGAAGCAGAGAGAGTGAGGCAGAGAGGCAGAGAGCTTTGAGAGAGGCATGAGACTGTGAGAGTGTTTAGGAGTTAGAACTTTAGGGTTAGATTTTAGGTTCCTGGCCAAAATGACGTAGTTTTAGGCTGGGAAAAAGTCAAAAAACCAGTTGGGCCATGTCGGTTCCCGGTTCTCTAGTTGAACCGGCTAGTTTTTGAATTTTCCCAATTTATAAGCTATTTTCGGTTTTTATCTATAACTGGACTGGATTGAAGGCCAGTTCTCGGTTGAACCGGTCGAACCGGCCGGTTTGGTCCGGTTTTTAAAACCATGTCATCAACCTATATTAATTTAAAAATCAATTTTTTTAAAGGTATATATATATATATATATATATATATATATATATAAATAAAAATAAAAATTTGAGGTTAGGGTGGTCAAGTGACTACCTTGAGTAAGACATGGTGCCGCCCTCGCACATATGGTCTTCTTATTGAGGGTTGAAGCATTTGACTCCAAACATGACTTTGTTCTTCCTAGGGCTGAGTTGGTTCGAGTCGGGTTCCCAACCACCTACAACCTAACCCCAATTTTCTAGGGAGGAACCCGACCCAACCCAAAGATGTTAGTCTATGGTCGGGTCAGGTTTTGAGTTGGTATCAAGTTAATATTTTTTTAAAAAAATTTTAATTCTCCCTTTTTTGTTATTGAAAAAAAATTCAACAAAGAACAAAACTATTAGATGAGAATTTTTAAGAATGCTTTCTATATATATATATATATATATATATTTATTTATTTATTTATATATAGCCAAATCCACTATTTTCTCCAACATACATGCATGTATATACAAGCTACTCTACTATCCTCTTGGCACCATAACCTTTCTTGTCACTATACACCAAGTGTGTGTTTGGATCTCGGGTAAGTACGAAGCCTATCATTTTTTTTCTTATGTGAGTTGGTTGCTTGGTGTCAACATGGTTGGCTTCAAATTTTTTTTTTTTTCCTGATTTTTTGTTTATTTTTAGCCCATTGTCATTGTAACATACACACAAACACAGAAGCCTATGGTACTAACCGCAACATCTAATAGTTCTTCGACTATTTTTTTTATTATTTATTTATGAGAAACTCTGCTTCATATTATTAAAAAAGGAATGAAAAAGTTCAGTTACAAACAGAAGCATCAGAGGCAATAGCAGCTTCTAAGAAACTGGGGTTTCCTCAACCCAAGCCTCAAAGTCAGAAACAAACTTAGTGTGCTGCGCTAACAAATGTGCAGGCTTGTTGCCCGCCTTTTTAATGTGAGAGAAACAGAAACTACGAAACAACTGAAGATGGAAAAAAATGCCCTCTAGGACATTTACCACAGCAAGTGGGACTAATAAGCTGCCCTTCAAAAAGTTGCTTACTTGTAAAGAATCACCCTCAAACACAATATCATGAATCCCCATATCTCTAGCAAAGAGCACCGCAGCTTCCAACGCTTTTGCTTCAACCTCTAGAGGTCCCAAAGGAGCATAAATCCTCTAGCACAAAGCTCCAATAACACTACCCTTGTCATCTCGAAGAATCACGCCTATACCAGCAGAGGAATGATCCTTGAAAACAACCCCATCCTCATTTGCTTTGTAGACGCCTAACATAGGGGGAGTCCATTGAGGAGGGAGGGGAATTTCTGACGGGGAGGGGCGGTCTTGGAATGCTTGGTAAGCTGTAACAAATTGAATGGCTTCAGAGATCAGATTTTCTACTGTTTTTGGGGCCTCACCATGTCTAACTCCAATACTATTCTTCCATAAATTCCACGCAATGGCCATGAAGTGAGTGAGGTTCAGATCTGTTGGTCCCGATTCTTCACACAGCTTCCATAAACAGTCCCTATCCACCACCAATACACATGCTTTCCAAACTGCTGAAGAAAAATCACAGTGAAGTAATACATGGCTAGTTGTCTCGCTGCACCTGTCACATTGCTCACAAGTATCAAAATTTATCACCTATCATCGGCATAAATTGGATTTTGTAGGGAGGATATTCTGACAAGCTCTCCAAGCAATTTTTTTTTTTTTATTAAATTTTATTTGGCACCTCAGCACCCCAAATGGTCTTCCAAAGCCGCCTCTATCCATTAGCACCCGAAGTTCCCTCATGATCAGCCTTTGACGTAGCCTGAGCTAACTAGTAGGCACTTTTCACTGTAAATTGTCCATTAGGTGTACCAACCCAAACTATTTTGTCCCTAGGCATACAAATACTTAGTGGGATGCTCAGGATGGTTTCTGCCTCAAGATTTATTACAGCTCTCTGACCAAATCAGCTCTCCAAGTGCCACAGTCTGCATCAATGAGGATATCAGCGGTTTGATCTAATGGCAGCAAGGTCCTGGGAGAAATTACTCGAAAGGTGGATGGAGTAGGAATTCACTTATCCCTCCAAATCCAAATACTTTTGCCATCACCAACTTGCCAATGCATCCCTTTATTAACAATGGGCTATGCTGCTAAAATACTACGCCAAACATATGAAGGATTCCTACCTTTCTAAGCATTCACAAGATCAATCTCTGGGAAGTATTTGCTTTTAAAAACCTTATAAAATAGGGAATTGGACCCTTGTTGCAACCGCCAACCTTGCTTTGCTTAAAGGGCAAGGTTAAAAGATCTTAAATCTCTAAAACCCATACCACCACTAGCCTTTGGCGTACATAATTTTTCCCAACTCATCCAAGCCATTTTACGCTCTTCATTTTTCTGCCCCCACCAAAAATTCCCACCATACTATTTAATTCATCACAAAGGGACTTTGGAAGAAGAAAACAACTCATATTGTGAGTTGGGATTGCTTGAACAATAGCTTTGATCAAAACCTACTTTCCTACCATGGACAAGAACTTTTCTTTCCAACCCAACAGCTTGCTAGCCACTCTTTGCTTTAGTTGTTGAAATGCGTTTCACTTATTTCTTCCCACCAAGGATGGCAAACCCAAGTACTTCTCATGTTGGTGGATGATATTTACTCCAAAGCTTTGCTTTACATATTCTTGGATCTCTTCATGTGTGTTCAAACTAAAAAATAATGAGGTTTTTTGCATGTTCACCTGCTGCCCTGTTGCTCTTTCATACATCATTAGCAATCTTTGGATTTCTTCACAATCAGCAATAGTAGCGTTACAGAAGAGTAAGCTATCATCAGTAAAGAAGAGATGAGTGATGTGTGGACTCCGGTTGCAAATCTGTAGACCTCGAAGAGTGCCCATACTTGCTGCTTTATGTATTAGAGCTGAAAGACTTTCTGCACACAAAAGAAACAAATAGGGAGAGAGAGGGTCTCCTTGACGTAAGCCCCTAAACGGGATAATACTCCCATGAGGAACACCATCAATGCGAATAGAGTATTTGACAGAGGTAACATGATTCATAACCATAGTAATCCATTTAGGATGAAAGCCCATCTTTCTCATAATTTGATCTAAATAACTCCATTTGACCTTATCAAAAGCCTTGCTCATGTCCAATTTTAAGGCCATGGACCATGTTTTCCCATTCTTCTTCTGGCTGATAGTATTCATAATCTCAAAAGCAACAAGCACATTGTTAGTAATCAACCTTTCAGATAGGAAAGCACTTTGATTTTTAGTGATAAGAGAAGGTAAAAGAGTTTTAAGCCTTTTAGCAAGAACCTTAGAGGCAAGTTTATAAACAACATTAGATAGACTAATGGGTCTATATTCTGAGACCTTTGTGGGGCTCTTTACCTTAGGAATAAGAACAATATGGGTGTCATGGAAATTTAGGGGGGCAGTACCATTATTTAAAAAATCCAGCACATAAGAAACTACGCTACCTCCTACAACAGGCCAAAAATGCTGATAAAAAATATGAGGCATACTATCTGGTCTCGGGGACTTTAACGGGTACATTTGGTCAAGAGCTTTTTTAACCTCAGCAGTTATAAAAACTCTGGTAAGAATTTGATTCGTCTGAGGGGTCACACCTGTATGAATTGCATCAAGGAACTCCCAACTGATAATGGACTGGGAGGTGGTGAAGAGTTTTTGATAATACCCTATGATGATTTCTGCAATCTTATCCTCATTCTTATGCCAAGTATCGTTCTCATCCATGACACCCAAAATAGTGTTACGCTGTTTTCTAGTTGTGGCCTTCTCATGGAAGAATCTTGTATTTTTGTCTCCCTCTTTTAGCCAAGGGTTACAAGACCTTTGTTTCCACATTCTCTCCTCCATATCCAACAAACAATTGACCTCTGCCCTCTGTTGGCGTACCTCTAAAGTGTTCGACATCCCAACTGATCTTGCCTCTAAAGTCTAAAGCACTTCTTGTGCCTTAGCTAGCTTTTTCCCTACATGGCCAAACTCCTTCCAATTCCATTTTGTCAGAGCTTCTCTACATCTATCCATACAAGAGTAGAAAATGTTTCCTCTGCCCATAAGTTCTCCTTCAGCCCAGGACTCCTTCACAGTATCACCACATTTTGCATCCTTGAGCCACATGGCTTCGAAATGAAAAAGCTTTGTAGTTTTTTTCTATCTCACCTTCGGATTCATCCTCAACATCAAGCAACAATGATCTAAAGTCGAGGAAGCCAAATGATAAATTCTAGAATCGGGGAACTGATTCAACCACTCCGTTGTTGCAAAACCGTGATCAATTCTTTCCTGAATCCATCCCAAATCCTATTGATACATACTCCAAGTAAACCAAGAGCCCACATAACTCCTTGAGCCACATGGCTTCGAAATTGTAAGGTTGAATTTAATCAACCATCTTGTTGGTTTTATTCCGTGCCAAATTTGCTTGTATTTCAGCAATTAGTAACCCTGTATTTAGGTGGGTTTGTTGTAAGAGTAGTGAGTGAGATAGAGTGTTGAATGTTCAAGAGTGTGCAAGAAAACAGAGTCTCGCGGCTAGATCTCGCGAGTGACTCGCGATTGCAAGCCGCCAGAAGCAGCACACGTGCCAAGCATGCCAGAAGTTGAAACGTCATGCTAGCTGGAGCACTACAGGATAAAATAGGACAATTGGCCGTTCTGTTATCTCGCGGCTGGATCTCGCTACTCAGTTAAGTTGCGAGGCCAAACCGCGAGCCAGCCCTGTTTTGAAAAACCTAACGTTTCACATTCCATTCTTACCCTAGTATAAATACCATTTATACCCACGAAAGAATAAGAGCTTCCAGAGAGAATTTTGAGAGAGAAACCCTAGAGTAAAACAAGATTGATTCATCTACAATCTTTACATAAGAGTCTCTTCAAATTCCTTAACTCTCTTCCTCTCCATTGTTAAACCCTTGAGAGGTCTTTTACCAAAACCTGTTCTCACCATATCCATTACTGTGAGAGGGCTGTTTGGTGTTCTGGAAAGCAGTTAGGAAGGAACCAATCTACATTGGTTGATGCTATGGTCAAGTAGCGGAATCTGGGAAGCTAGAAAAGAAATAGGTTCGGCGCAACCTCGTTGGAGCAAGAAGCTTGGAGGGCTTAGGTAAACTGGGTAGATTAGGCTTGGAGGGTCTATTGCTATTCATGTATCCCAACTACATTTTCTAGTAGATTATTTACCGCTTGGAGGGTGGCAGAGAGGTTTTACACCGAGAGCTTCGGTTTCCTCTTCAATAACACATCGTGTGTTGTCTTTGTGTTTGCATCTCTTCCCTTTATCTTTGCCTTTTATTTTCTGCTGTGGATGTGATTTTAATTGGCATAGATTGTTTACCAATTATGTATTAAGCTTTTGTTCATGTTTCGCACATTAATTGTTTGATATAAAGCTTGAATTGGTAATTTGTAAATTGGGGGTCTAAACGTTCAAGGGTGTTTTTACACTATTTGAACTTTTAGAAATGAAAAAGCTTTGTAGTTTTTTTCTATCTCACCTTCGGATTCATCCTCAACATCAAGCAACAATGATCTGAAGTCGAGGAAGCCAAATGATAAATTCTAGCATCGGGGAACCGATTCAGCCACTCCGTTGTTGCAAAACCATGATCAATTCTTTCCTGAATCCATCCCAAATCCGAATGATACATACTCCAAGTAAACCAAGAGCCCACATAACCAATGTCATTTAAACCACAAGAATTGATATAGTTCTGAAAATTATCGATTTGCCTAAATGGCCTGTCCATCTTGCCTTGCTTCTCTATAGCACTGAGGACCTCGTTAAAATCTCTACACACAATCAAGGGAGATTACTTGTTGTAGCAAGCTGAGATAGGCGTGCCCAAAACTTTGTCCTCCTACGGGTATCAGGATTTCCATAGAATCCCGTCAGTCTTCAAACACCAATGGAACCTCTAGAATCGATGAAAGCATCAATATGCCAGCGAGAAACCGTTTGTACATCCACTTTGACATCCGGCTTTCATAGAAGAGCAAGACCACCAATTCTTCCCTTCACTAGAAACAACCATGCCCTGAGTCAATCCTAAGGAGTGCTTTATATCAGACATCTGTTTCATGGCCTTTTGAGGGACTTTGGTTTCCATAAGAAAAACCAAACTAGGAGCTTCAGCTTGCACTATCTTCTTTAGTGCGTTAATTGTACGGGGGCTCCCAAGCCCCCGACATTTCCAGCTTAATGTATTCATTGTTTCTGGCGGGGTTGCTTAGCAACCTCCGCCGATCCAAACTGTTCTTCAAATACCTTCCCCAAGGACACTGCATCCTCCAATTTTGACTTCTTTGCAAGCACCAAAACTTCCTCCCTTGTATCCTTAAGTGCATCCAATTTCCATTTTGAATCATCATGTTGATCTCCCATTACCACTTTCTCAGAGCCTGGTGATTTTTCCAGTCGTTTCCAAGTCCCCTTAGAGTCCTTTTTAACACCTTCACCTTTGGCAGATTTACAATTCTTTTTCGTCGTCCCGTGAACGTTCTTTTTTCTTGAGTTTAGAGTTTTACTTGTCACATCCCCAGGGCCCAAAACAAAAGCAAGAATGGCCTTTTCCACCTCAGACAAAGGCCCATATTGAGTTGGCCCACTTGATGGGGTGACCACAGGCCCATTTGACTTTGAAACAGAAATAGTGGAATGTATAGCTAAGGAAACCGAAAATTCCTCCACAAATTGAGATGCCTTCATTACTGTTCCTTCTAGTGTCGTATCAATCTCCCTTATCTGAGCCTCAAAATCCACAGGAATTAAAGTTTTTTGAATTGAAGGGAACTCCAGATTTGGTGGGATATACCTATCATGTGGTGCATTATTTCCGAAAATATCGGGATCATGATTTCTTGGTGTCTCAGCCATATCCACCATATTTTGCCCCTGCATCGTCGCAATCTACGATATGCTTACTCCAGTAGTTGTCTCACGATTATCCTGCGACATATCATGACCTCGAACCCTAACCACCTGCAATTTCTGTATATGATCAGGATTAGCCCAGAGCCATGGACCATACTGCTGCTCATCTCTACTCAAAAAACCATTACTTTGAATCCACAGGCAACAATCATTCTCATCGTGATCAAGTTTACCACACCAATAACAATAAATTAGGAGACGTTCATACAGGAAGGATACCCATCGTTTGTCTGATCCGCCCAACCGGACCATTCTACCCCGACTTAAAGGTTTGGTAATGTCCACATGAACCCTTACACGAATGATAGTACCCCAGGCTTTGCCTCCCTCAAGGGCGTCAACAGAAATAACCTCACCCAAAGTGTTGCCAATGCGCTCCCCATTGTCCTTTGTCATATGGCTATTAGGAAGGTTGGAAATATGTACTCAGAAGTAAGCCTTATCACATTTTACCGAATTGATGCATTCATTCTCTCCCAACTTATGAAGGGCCAGAAGATATTTGTCAAAGGACCATGGGCTGTGAAGAAGGACTCTATTCATGTCGACCTCATCAATGAAAACGATAAGGGCTTGATTATTCCCCAAATCTCTAAACTCAATGTCTCCATCAGCCTTACCCACACCTCGGAAGGTTTGTGCCATCACCTCAAGATTGATCTTTCGTTTCGCAAAGAATTTCACAACTGCAAAGGAGCCATCAATGACACCATTCGTAAGAGCACACTCTTCCCCCTCTATATCTATCAGAGTGATATTTTCCCATTGCTTTGTAACCTCATCTATGGAACAAGAGTGTAAGAAGGAGAGTAGAAGAAGTAAAGAGCGAAAAGGAGAAGAAAACAGAGTTTCACTAGAGCAGGCTGGGAAAAAACGGCGCTTGTAAGGACAAGTGATTGAAGTTCCACCGTCTAGGATTTCAGGGAAACCCTAGGAGCGAGGAAACGATAATAAAAGTGCCTCAATTCTGAATTCCTTCGGCTATTAAGCTTAGAAAAGTTTAGAACTATTTCACTCGGTTGATAGTCTGTGAGTAGCATAGGAAGCCCATCAAGGATATCGTAGCATATATGATACGACCAAATCTTCACTTTATTATCTTTCTGACACATTTTGGTAACATACACAGGTAATATTGACAGATCAAACGTGGAGAAAAAGCCTGCCTTGAGTGCCGCAGTTCTTGAAGTTCTTAACGAAGACAATTATTTGGATTGGAGTGTTCAGTTGTAGACGTATTTGATGGCTCAAGATCTTTGGGACATCGTCGATTCAACCAGCGAACTTCCTGCACCGAAAAATGAAGCTGCTTTTAAGGCTTGGAGTAAGACGAATGCCATGGCTTTACATGTGATCCAGATGTCATGCGAGCCAGGCACATTTTCTGATATTGGACGGAGCCATTCATTGGCTTTGGGGGGCCATAGCGCCCCCCCCCCCTCAATTTTTTATTTTTATTTTTCAAAATAGTAGGAATAATTAAGGTTATTTGAGCCCATCAAAACAAAACTTTGCCCCCCTACAGTTTCTTCGACCCTCTAAACCCAAAAAATAGCCCAAATAGCAACCACAAAAATTAATCTAAATAGCCCAAACAACAAAAAAAAAAAAAAATTATCAACAAACCCATAGTTTAAGCCTTTCAGAAACAAAAATAAAAACAAAAAAATCCAGTCCATAAAAACTCTTCAAATTTACCACACAAAAAAACCCTAAATTGAAATTAAAATCCAATAGCAAATGAGACTGTGAGAGAGCATCTCATGAGTCACGCCTCCTTTACTCTGAACAGTGATGCCACGCTGCCACCAACAATAGTAGGCATAGTCTTATCGTGCCCTAGCCACCAAAATTGATCGGAGATATCTGATTAGATATGCCGTTTGCGTCACACGTCATAGTTGCCGCACAACTCTTGCTCTCCTTATTTGGTATTTCATCTCTCCCATCTACGACTCACTCTCCTCTGTTTCTCGTTTCTTTCTCTCTTAAATCTAAAGATTCTCAAAATTTGATATCTCTCCCATCTCTGACTCTATCTCCATCTGTTTTGACTTTACAACAAGTAAAGTTATTGCCTTTTGTTTTAATAGTAGAAATAGTAACGTGTGACCATTTGATTGGTTAATTTAATGATACAGTATAGTAGTGTATTATTTAAATGGGTGATAATGGATTTGTGGTGCGGACCTATGGTTTTGTCTTTTAGTTGAGATTTTTATGAGAGATAAATACAAAGGCAAAACACATATATAACAATAACAACAATAGAAAACAAAACCTTAGTCTAATCAATTATAATATTTGATTTGATTTTTTTTTTTTTTTTTTTTTTTAACTATAGGAAGAGACGCTAGTTTGAATTTTATACATTGCAAGGAAAACTTCTGACGTTTTAGTATGAAATAAATAATAAAATACTTTTGAGATTTAAAAGACGTTGAGACCTTTTGATAAATAATTACAGTGCAATGTTTTAAAAAATAGCTATTTTGTATATTTTACTTTATTGTTTGTTAACACTAAATATGCTAGTTTGGAATTTCAGGATTTTTTTCCTTCGAACTTTTGCCCCCCCTTGGTTGAAAGTCTGGCTCTGTCCCGGGATATTAGGGATATTAGCTCGGCCAGAGTTGCTTGGGATACCTTGGCAGAGAATTACAAACCTAAACTTTGTAGCAGGTAATTAATTTAGATCATTCAATTGGTTTAGTCAGCGTCTCTCTCTCACGTAATTTTAATAACTGGTTTTGCTTCGGACAGTGAAGAAGTAAAAGAGCTTTCTAACTCAAGGGCTAAGTCAGGTACCTCTCTCTTTCTTTTTCTATGAGGTCGTTTATTTCTCGTGTAAATTAGTTATGCACCAGCTCTTTTAAAAATTCATGAATATTTTAGTATAAGAATTTGTATTTTATATTTTATACCCACTTTTCAAAATGCATAATATTATATTATTTATTTTATTGAATTTTTTTTTGTTTTTCATAAAATACCTAACGTCCACTATCTTTCTTCATTCTTAGAATACATATAAAAAAATAATAAAAAGCTAAATAAAAAAAGAATAAAAAATTAAATGTAAAATAAATAGTACTAGTGTAAATTTATATTGATCCTATAGCAATTATGTATTTTTATATAATTTTGTATAACTTGATGTTGATGAAATTTTGAACTTAATTAAATAAATTGTGATACATTTTCTATTATAAAAAAACTTATGTGGCTCTGTAAAAGAGTGCACCAAGATGACGACAAACTTGAAGGCATTCGTAAAAAGTAGCGGCAAAAATTAAATAGGCTGTCATCGCGTTAGAGCCTTGAGGTCACGTTTTAGGAAAACCGCCTCAATGGAATTAAGGTCCAAATAGTTCCCACGCCACCATCTTCTTCATTGCTTTGTTCATTTGTTGGTTTTGTTTAGTACAAATCTTACAAATTACATTTTGCAGTTAAATGGTTAAAACTTAGGAAGTCCTCTCCATTTCATTAGAAATGAATAGATTCTCATATATTTATTATCATATAAATTGTTTGATTGTTTAAAATTTAAATAACATGACATTAAATATGCTTTAAAATTTGTAATATTTAATGTGTAAACTATGAAATTGATCAATTTTAAATGATGTAATTTATGTGATTTACATAATTAAATTTATTGATGTAAAAATTCAACTAATTGAAAGATTAAAACAACCTTATTAATTTTTCATATATATTAGAAAAAAACCCTATTTATTTTTCAAGTTTAACTTATTGCGAACCATACAGTGGATGAACTTATAAATGGGACATTTGGAAGACAAAATAGTTGTGCGAGCTCATGCAGTTTAGGGGGTGTAGCTTCAGTGCTTTACATGTAGAGGGAAAAAATGTATCACATTGTCTAGCTATTGAATAGAAAACCAGTGGGTGGCTAAGTTTAACTACCCACCTTTACTCCTGGGTCCTAGCTGTTAAGGATAATAGCTAGTTCATATCTATACAACTGTAGTTGTTAAGGATAATAGCAAATTCATATACAGCTATAGTTACGGATGTATTACGACTATGGTATTCAAAATACAAATTCAGGATTGTGATAAGATAGGATTGTATTTCAAATTTTATCTATAACAAACTCTTCTATAAATGAAATGCCTTGAATCATGTAAGGTAAGGCTTAAAAACAAATTTCAATTACTCTGCTTTTACATGGTATCGGAGCTATTGTGACTTATGTCTTCCTTTATTTTTTTCAATGGCTTCCTCGTCTTCTTCAACCTCCACTGTCAACATTGCCGCTTCTCCTTCTCCCACCTCACTTACCACCATTCACCATCTGATCACCATCAAACTTTCCTGTGACAACTACCTACTGTGGAAAGCTCAAATTGTTCTTTTCCTTAAGGAGCAACATCTCTATGGCTATCTTGATGGAACCACACCTACTCCACCTCGGATTATCACTGTTGCAGCTGATGATGCCACTCAAGCTCTCCAAAATCCAGAGTTTCAGCACTGGCATTTACAAGATCAAATGATACTCAATGCCATTATCTCTTCTCTCTCTGAGAAAATTCTAGCTCATGTGGTTAAATTTACCACCTCTCAGGATGTCTGGCAAGCAATAGAACACATGTTCACCTCCCAATCCAGGGCTAGGACAATCTACAACCACTATCAGCTCACCACTTTGACGAAAAGAAATTCATCTATTGCTGATTATTTTCACCATTTCACTAAACCGATTGACACACTTACTGCCGTTGCTCAGCCTTTGAACGATTTTGAAATCGTCTCTTTTCTTCTAGCTAGTCTTGGATCAGACTATGATTCATTTGTCACATCAATGACTACAAGAATTGATCCTTTCTCCATTGAAGACTTGTATGGGCATTTATTAGCTCATGAACTTCGACTTAAACATCAACAACCAACCGTGGACCACTCACTTGCAAGGGCCACTTTTGCAGGGCAAAGGACTTCACGTGGTGGTCGTGGAGGTGGATCGTCCCCTCTAGCAGGCTATGGTTCTTCCTCCAGCAATCAGCAGAATTCTTGAGGATGGGGGGCGTGGTCATGGTCCTTCTTCTTCCCCTTCACATAATTGTCCCATCTGCCAGGTTTGCCATGAGACAGGACATACGACCTTGAAATGCTATCACTGATTTGATAATTCCTTCTCCACTGAAACTACTAGCAACATGCATGCTCTACTTACCATTTCACAGGCTTCACCCAACCTCAATTGGTACCTTGATTTTGATGCAACCCATCATCTCACATCTGATTTTGCAAATTTGAATGTGAATGCAAAGGAGTATCAAAGTCCTGATCAAATTCACATTGGTAACGGTATTGGTTTGAACGTCGAACATATTGGCTCTACTAAATTATCCACCCCTTCCGCTTCTTTTCTTTTACATGATGTTTTACATGTGCTTCATATTACCAAAAATTTTATTTCTGTTCACAAATTCACCACTGATACTAATACCTCTATTGAGTTTCACCTACCTTATTTCTTTGTGAACGATCGAACAACGGGGAGAGTCCCATTGCATGAGCTGAGTAGAGATGGGTTGTGCCTTTTTCCTTCTGCTTCCAATAAATTACCTTCATCATCATCTATCTTTGTTGGTGAACGTACTTCTCCAACACAATGGCACTCACGCTTTGGACATCCTGCTTTTTGTATTGTTAATCATGTTCTTTCCGAATTTAGTTTGCCTTTTATTTCCAGCAAAATTGTTCACCCTTGTACTACTTGTTTCAGTTCTAAGAGTAAATAACTTTCCTTTTCATTATCTTGTACTCAAATAAATTTTCCATTGGATTTAATTCACACTGATGCATACGGTTTTGTAACCAAGTGCTTCTTGATCTTCATTGTTGATGAAGTGAAGAACTTTGCAGCCAACATCTTCTTCAAGTTGTTGGAGTTAGTCACGTACTGGGATCCATGCATCATGGTGACATTTATATACTAGAGAGTTCAAAGGTTCTGAAGCAGTAGAAGGTTTCTACTATAAGTTCATCTACTGAGATTGTAGAGTTTATGGACAAAGGTTTTGTACTAGATCTGAAACTTCTCTTTATTATAATGGATTTCTTTTTGGGAAGGTTTCCCCTAGGTTTTTTATTGTGAAACTAATTTGTTTCATTGGTTTTCCTGAATCATCATATCTTGTCTTATTTACTATAAAACTTGTTATTCTATCAACCGGAGTCTAAATCTCCCAACACTTTGTATACTAACAACAAAGATGACTCCGCTTCTTCTTCTTCTTCTTTTATATCTATATCTTTAATACATATATAAACTAAAGGAAGGCACAAAGATGACTCCGCTTCTTCTTCTTCTTCTTTTATATCTATATCTTTAATACATATATAAACTAAAGGAAGGCCTCAGAGAGAGAGAGAGAGAGAGAGAGAGAGAGAGAGAGAGAGAGAGAGAGAGAGAGAGAGAGAGAGAGAGAGAGAGAGAGAGAGAGAGAGAGATTATTCTTGGATTTAGAATTTCATGATATATATATATATATATATATAACTTAGAGTCTTAGACTCCATAAAATTAATTTGGCTTTGACATTGTCCCTAGCTCTCTTTGTATACTACTTAATTCATTAGTAGCATTATATTTATTCAACCTTTCAGATTCATGTAGATTTGATTCCTAAACACTAACTCATCTTCATAATTATTATGTTAATAAGAATCATATTTAATCTCTTATGGATTTTTTTCCCTTAAGTTTCACCATACTTTATACTGATGTTTTAGGCTCATATTGCACTTGCTTTGACATGGTATGGCTCTTGTCTGTACTAAATCCAATGTCTCTAGGTATTTAATTAATATTGAAATTCAGAATCAACAAAAAGTATCAACTGATAGTTGACATGTAGACGTCAGAATGGTTTCGTTTCATTTCATTCTCTGAAAAAAAAAAAAAAATAATCAAATAAAGTTTGGCAGGAGAAAGTGACAAAAATGGAAACATTGATGATGGCGTTGAGATTTATATGGACTTATACAAAGCTTTGCAAATTGGTGATTGGAATGCTGCCAAGGAGTTCCTTAATCGCCATCCGCACGCAATAAGTGCAAAAATCACAGTTGGGGACCGGACCGCACTTCATGTTGCTGCTGAAGCTGGACATTTGCATATAGTGGAGGAGTTGGTAAAGCAAATGTCTGAAGAAAATTTGGAAATAAAAGATATTTATGGTTACACAGCTCTAGCTCAGGCAACTTATTATGGAAACTACCGTATGGCAGAATGCATGCTTGGAAAGAATGAGAAGTTGATCAGTATTGGAGATAACAATGGAAATATTCCAGTTGTTCTGGCTCTTTACAACGGGCATTTAAAATTGGCTCGTTATCTCTATTTGCTCACTCCGCTAGAAATTCTAATGCCAGAAAATGGCACCATGGGGGCTTCAATTGTTTGCGTGGCAATATATAACAAAGCTTTGGGTAAGAATTAACTCTTCGTCTTAACTATCCATTGAGTATTATTTCCTACTTGAAATTTTTGCAATATAATTCTGTATGATTGATTAATTTCTCTGTCCATAGATATTGCTTTGGATTTAGTCAACAGTTGTCCACGTTTGGTTGTTGCTCAAGACAGTCGTGGTGTCTCCCCTTTTTATGCACTGGCTTGTATGCCTGACTATTTCCTAAATGGAAATCGGCTCGTATTTTGGAAACGATGGATCTTTTCCGGTTAGTACCATCCCTTTTACTCTTCACTCTTCTTTTTCGTTGACTTGTTTTAGTATTATGCAAATAATGGATGAATTTAATTATATAAATGTGAATTATGTGATGATATCCCTTAAAAAAACCTATGAAAAAGGGGGCCCTTGAGGCCCAAACCCATATCCTTCATTTGTAGATCCAATATAGCCCAAAAGAGAAGAGAAGAGAAGAGATGGTGAAATGCTCTAAGCATTAAAAAATTTGTATCTTTCAATTTGGGGCAAATATCTTCGAGCCATTTTTATGAAAAATAGATTAAGACCTTTTTCTTTAAGATAGTCCAGCTGGCTTGCTCTAGTTCTTGCCCAATTGGTACAATTGATTGTGCAAAGTTGGGCCAAAAACTGTCTCTTTACTAGGGGGGGAAAAAAAAAAAGTGAAGATTTTATTAGGGTTTTTGGTATTTTGGTGATATTTCATCTGTTTTAATTCCGATTTTAGCCCGTAAACTATCGTTTCAAATGGAAAAATGTGCCCCACGAGACGATCCAAAATTCACGCGATTCAACAGTCGGATCAAAAAGTCAACTTTTTGACCATGCCTGGTTAAGGTTTTGGTCTTAATTGCTGTAAAATGGATTTTCAAATATTGTGACCTTTTGATTCACCATCCAATTGTGTTTATTAGGGGTGTGCATGGGTTGGGTTGATGAGATTTTTTGACCCAACCCATCATAGTGGGTCAAAAAAATTCAACCCAACCCAACCCACATAGGTCGGGTTGGGTCGGGTTGAACCCATGGCTTTGACAAATTTTATTATTATTATTATTAAATTGAGTAGAAAAAAAAATATAAATATTAATATATTAAAAAAACCTAAAGATTAGTATCAATGTAACTCCTTAAAGGCAAACAACACTAATGACTAAATAACAATAGTAATTTATTAGGATTTGTGTGAACTAATTGACTTTTATATAGGATAGGAAGAACTGGTTATTTAAAAAAAATTATTAATTATATAATATATTATATATATATATATATATATATATATATATATTTATTAAATTAGTATTAGTAGGAGGAATCAAGGAAATGTTGCTCTAGAGCAGTTTTTTTTTAAAATTATTAAATATATAATATATATTTAAATATATATAAGTTCCCTACAACTGATTTAAAAAAAAATATTAAATATATAATATATTTTAAATATATATTAAATATGGGTGGGTCGGGTCGGGTTTTTTGCACACCCCTAGTGTTTATTTATTTTTTTACCCTATTTGGCTTTAAAACTATTTTCCAATTTTTTTGAATTTTTGGTTTTTGTTTTGATGCGTGAATTGGTGCCGAACAAAATACGGTATCGATAGTCGGTGGAGAGGTTTTTTCGCCCCGGTGATCAAGGTTTCCTCTTTGAAAACACATCTTGGTGTTTTCATGTGGTTAACATATTGCTCTTTACATGCTTTAGATTGTTCTTAATCTTGCTTGCAATATGAATCTTGACTAAGTTGTTAGTTTAGTACTAAAAGTGATTAAGTTGTGAAACTTTGATAATATTGTGCTAATGTTAATATAGTATATTTCATTAGGGATTTTCTTTTCCTTCATTGCCCCATCGTCATTTACAATTTTCTTTAGAGTGAATGGAATTAAAAATTATTTTAAGAGAAAGCCAAGAGGTGGTTGATTGAGCAAGAGTTTAAAAATTAGACTTTTATTTAGAAAAGAAAAAGAAAACAGTAGACATTGGAGACAAGGAGAAGAGAAACGATATTGGGCTTGAGAATAATGAGCAAAGAGAGTGGAATTTGGCTTGGAATGATAGCTACCACAACCACATCCACAATTGAGCCTCTTTCTTAAGGAATTATCTAATGATCAAAACTAAGGACAATGCTGCTGATAATTAGCTGAATTTGCCATCTCTTTCTCTCTCAAAGTTTCTTTGAAACGGTGGTTTTGATGGGAAAATGTGACAATGTGGCAAATTCCAGCTCTCGCTTTCTCTCTTACGTGGGTTTGTTCTTGATTTTTACACAATTCTAACTTTTTTATGTTCATTTATTCATCTTTTTATTTATTTTTATGTTTATAATGGTAAACTAACGAGGTGGGTTATGGAGGACTAATGAAAGTAATCTTAGATAGATAAAGTGACGAAGTTCAAACCACAAATAGACACTATTAAAATGGGTCAAACCACAAGTTGGTTCATTTTTTTTTCTTTTTGCTTTTCCCAATGGTGAAGGAAGACAATGAACAGTGGATGTTGTGTGTAAACAAAGAGAGAAAAAATTAAAAAAAAAAAAGGCAAAAATACCATTTTAGTCTCTACATTTTGACCTTATTCCCATTTTTGTCCATACTTCTTAATTTTACTGCATTTAGTCTCTAAAATCAAAAAGTGATTTCGTTTTGGTCCCTACCGTCATCTCACTAACGGATATCGTCTATGTGATAGACGGAGTGCATTGTTAGCACAGTAAATGTGGCCATTAAAATATTACTTTTTAAAAAATTATTTGGTATTTTAAAAATGCCACGTCTACAATTTAATTTAAAAGCCAAAAATAAAAAACTTCTAATTTCTTAATTTTAATTTAAATTGACTTTTTTTTTTTTTTTTTGCAGTTTTAAAGATTAGGAAAAAAATTGTTTGCAGTAATTTTCTCAAATTTTCTTAAAATTTCTTGGTAACCAAACAAAACATTAGAACTCAAGCTCATATTAACTTCCAGTAAAAAATATGACCCAACTCACATTTTCTAAGCTTTCTCTCTACGAAATTTTCCAATCTCTCTCTCTCTCTCTCTCTCTCTCTCTCTCTCTCTCTCTCTAGGTAAAAAAACTCAACTCTCTCTCTCTCTCTCTCTAAATCTTGGCTAAAAACCTAGGTCTAGCTCTCTCTCTCTCTAAACCTATGGCTCAAACCAAACTCTCTCTATCTAAATCCATGGCTGAAACCAATAGTGGCTTTCTCTCTAAAACCATTGACTAAATCAATAGTGGCTTTTGGACTTGAGGTTGGAGGTGGTGTGGGTTGTCGTGTTTAAGGTTGTGTGGCTATATGTGGTTTCTAATCTAGGGTTTTGTTCATTGATTTGAGATTTGAGTTTTGTGTTTAGTTTCTCAGAAAACATAGTTTGAGTATTGTATTTAGTTGTGCATGGGGGCCGAAAATCTAGGTTTGAGTTTTGTGTTTGGTTTCAAAGCATAAGAAAATCTTGTTGCATGTCTTTTTGTTTTGTAAATTTTTGTGGGCATATCTTTGTATTTTGTAAATCTGAATAATTTTATAGATTTGGTTGCTAAGAAAATGCAAGAAAAGAAAAGAAAATCTAGATTTTTTAACTTTGTGGGCAAGGTTAGTTGGGGAAGAAAAATGAAGAACATGATTTGCCGGGAAGAACACATGTTCTGAGTTCTTCATGTTCTATAGAAAAAAAAATTAATTCTTTCCTTTTTAAAAAAAATAAAAATAAAATAAGGAGCTTAGAAATTTTTATCTTTATTTTTATTTGATGTGGCTTTTTTTATAATTAAATTACTGACGAGGCATTTTTAAAATTCTAAATAAATTTTTTTAAAGATTATTTTAATGGTTACGTTAGCATTTATTGTGCCAATAGTGCACTCCATCTACTATGTAGATAACTTTCGTTGGTGAGATAATGGTAGGAACCAAAACTAGATTGTTTTATTTTATTTTATTTTATTTTAGGGACTAAATACGGTAAAATTAAAATGTTGAGACCAAAATGGGAATAGAGTCAAAATGTAAGAATCAAAAGGTATTTCTGCCTTTTAAAAAAATGATATCTAAATGAAATAGAGTATATGATAGAAATTAGATAATGAGGGTGTTTTGAAAAATGGTTAGCTGAAATAGTAAAAATAGTTTTTATTCTAAAATAAAAGTTTTGCATAAAATATTGTAAATGCTAACAAAATATTTATTTTGGTGATGTGTTGGGAAGTCAATGTGAGGTTTTTTGGGGTTTCATTCCCTAAATTCTCTTATCCTAGTTTAGGGAGACCAATGTGAATGCTAACATTGACAATCAAATTTTGTGAAATCCTTTTTTTCTTTGTGATTCGCTTTTGTCATAGAAAACTACAATGAAAGCATTTCATAACAATGTGATTCGCTTTTGTCATAGAAAACTACAATGAAAGCATTTCATAACAATGTGAGATTACAAGATGGAAAATAATGAAATTTAAATTTTAGTACTTAATTTCAAATTAGGATTAAAATTTAGGGTTTTACATATATAATGCTTACCTCATCTGTTCTTTTTATAGTATGTAATAATTTTCAAATACACAATTAAGCAAGGTTTTTACATTGCAGGGACATATTCATTGAGCCAGCTAGTTTCCTTAAGTTCAATAAATTAAATTATATAATTAAATCCAAACATATTATGATATTGAATTATATTATTTTGAAAATAATAACATTATTTATGTTTTATTAGTTAATATAAATGGAAACCTATAAACCTAAAAAACCGGTATCTAAGTTTTTCACATTAATTGTTTGACAATTCATATAATCACATCAACTAAGAATTGTTCGCGTTTGTAGGCTTTTCTTTTGAAAACCTACGACGGTGAAACAACTTGTTTGTCTCTTAGATAGACCATCTTTTCCCCAGTTTTTGGTGGAATCTTTATTTTATTTTATTTTTCTTAGTTTTTGTCTACGCATGCTATGGACAACCTTCAAGGGAGATGGGCGAAGTTGTCACTCAGTACAAAGGAAACCCAGATGATATACATTTCTACTAATGTTGTGGAAAATAGTAGGGTTTAGGTGGCTAAGTTCTTTACCAAACGGAGGATAAATCTAGAAGCTATTACGAGAACGCTAAAGATCATGAGGAGGTCTGGGGGAAGTTTTGATATACCTTGGGAACAATACAATTATGCTTTTATTTGATGATGAAGATGACCCAAAGCGTATATTGATGCAGGGACCATGGTTTTTCAATATATACAGTGGCTTGTTTCATCCAGGTGAAGCTGCAACAGTGGAGGATACTAGTTTGATACAGCATCCTTTTGGGTACAAATTTGTGGGCTACAGATTAAATGTATGAAAAGGGAGAATGCTGAGGCCATAGGAAGCACTTTGGGCAAGGTTGAATATGTTGAGGAATTTGCCAAAGGTGATTGTCATGGATGTTGTATGCAAGTCCGAATCAATATCAATATTAAGTAGCCACTGTGTAAAGGTTGGCTAGTGAATATGGGAGGTCCTAAACCACAATGGATCTCGTTTAAATATGAATGCATGTCGATTTTCTGCTATTGGTGTGGGGTCATGAACCATGATGAGAAGGAATGACGCTATGGGTGAGTAGTCTAGGTACTTTACAAAAGGAAGAACAACAATATAGGGCTTGGATGTGTGCCACCATAGAGAGGTTTCAAGTACACCATGTTGTGAAGTATAAGGAGGATTACAATCGAGAAACATCTGAATCTCACTATACATGCAAGTTAGATTGTCAAACTTGTAAAGAAAGTGAGTTGCAAATCTAATAGTACATTTAAGTGTAAAATCTCATGAACAATAAAAATGGGAACTTTAACACTTTAACATCTAAGGAATGTAACGGCAAAACAAGGAAAGTAAAGAAGGTGTGTGACATACATGGAAAACCCTTAGGAATGGGTGAAAAACCACAACGAGTGAAGGACAGAATATCCTTCACTCTTTAAAGCTTTTTATAATGTGAAAGTTTAAGGTTTTACACATGGTGATGTTCTTAAAAAGCCTCTCTTTTCCTCACTTTCCTACCTAGATTTCTACCCCTCTCTCTATCTTTCCGTCTCTTTTCCTAATTGCTAAACAATATGTTCCTCATATAGTACGAGGAATGTTGTTAGGTGCATAAAAATAGTTTTCAAGCTCTCATTCCTGTGTTCAAACCCTAATATAGCTACTTTACTATACTATAGCTGGAGGAGAGAGAAAATTCGCTGATGTTAGGGTAGTGGGATGAAGGGCGGCTCTGCTTCACTGTGAGGGACAATTAATAGACAAGGAAAGGGACATCAGGGAGGTTAGGAGTGATACACGCGTCCTCAGCAGTGGTCCAACACAGCTTCAGCCAATGAGGAGTGTTCTACAGCCTCTAACTATAGGAAGTCGCTAGCTCCCTTTTACGCTGGTGCTAGGTGTCAATGCTAGGCACGTACTTCACTCTCCCTAAGGGTAATCAAGCCGTTGGCATGAGCCATAGATACCCTCTTTTTGCCAACGTCCCATTTTCTTTCTTCACAGCTTGTCCACGTGTAGGGTCTGGATTCAGCCAGGTCAACACTTATGTTTGCCTTGGCTAGTGTACTGTACACTCACCAACACATGTTGTCGTCAACAATTACACTCTTGGATGGAAGTAATAGAGCCAAAACACAAGCTAGTGTCCCTCGTAAAACACAAATAATAAACTTTATGAAGAAATAGAGCCACCACATGTCCCTACAAATAGAGAAATTCTAAAAAATCCAACTCTTTTTTGGGCCCACCTTGAGGAAATTGATATGGACCTAGCTGACTCCCTCAGATTGGCCATGAAACCTTTAGGGATAATGTGAGAGGAAAGGAGAGGGACTCTACTACAAATGAAATTGGTAAAGTTTTGGAAAACCAATGGGGAAATATTGGTATGTTGGCAAGCACAAATGAAGGTTTTTTCCAATTCCAGGCACGTACAGGAAATACGGAAAGGAATACGAACCCATAAGTGAAGGGTGAGGTGACTAGTGAAGGAGAATTTGGTTTTGGGCATGTTAAGACAGTGCTAATGGATATGAATAAGGATATCTTTACTTTGGGCAACAAAAAGGGAAGTGGAAGTGGTTGGCTCCAGCTAAACAACAAGAAGATACAATGGAAGCTAAGATTGAGGGCCCGATGCGGAAGAGGAAATTGAACATAGATGGTGTGTTGAAGGAAACAGATGTGGGTAAAAAGCAAAAACTAGAGGAGGAAACAAAAGTTTTGGGCAAGCTAATGCCTTAACATTTAGGATCAGCGGTGGCTGTTGTGTAGCACCGTTCGAGTCCAATAGGTATTTTAAGTTGGAACTGTCAGGGACTAGGGAACCCTTGGACAATTGGGGCTCTTACACGAGCTCTACATAAAGAAGCTCCCAAACTCGTCTTCCTCATAGAGACGAAGCTACTACAAGAAATGATGAATTTTTTGAAACATGAGTTACACTTAGGGTTTAGCAATTTCTAGTGGTGGGACAAGTGGAGGCCTAGCTTTACTTTGGAAATGGGAGTCGAAGGTGTATGTTGGGATCTTTGACATTGGTATATTGATACATTAATTGACTATGATAATAGTGATGAGGTATGGAGGTTTACAAGATTTTATAGTCATCCTGAGAACAACAAAAGGGAGGGAACATGGACTTGAGTCCCTCAAACACAATAATCAAATCCCTTGGTTGTGCATTGGAGACTTTAATGAGATTACTAGTAGTTCTAAAAAGGCAGGCGGCAATATTAGACAAGCCAAATGGATGGATAGATTTCGTAGGGTCATACATCACTGTGCTTTCTAGGATTTGGGCTTTGTTAGGCCCCCATTCACATGGTCAAAAGATAATGGTGAGGAGGGGCAAATTAGGGACAGGTTAGACCGAGCTTTAGCAAGTATTGAATGGCAAGCTAAATTTTAGGGAGCTACTTTACACCATATTGCTATGTCCACATCCGATCACTCTCTTCTCCCTTTACAGTTTCCACATATCAGATTGCAACCTCAAGGTGGCGTGAAATTGTTTAGATTTGAAGCAATGTGGTTTCGAGTTCCACGATGTGATGAAGTGGTTCAAGAAGCTTGGTAGGAGGGTCTGTATAGACCAGGTGGTTGCCAATTTTTAAATTGCCTAGATAGTTGCTTAAATTGCCTAAATAGTTGTCAGGATAGGCTTATGTCATGGAATAAAATGGAGTTTGGCCATGTTCGGTGTAAGATTGCAGGTTTACAAAAATAGCTACAGAGCTTGGAACTTCAGAGTAGAGGTAATGACAATAGAGAGCTAATTGAGTAAGTCTGTCGTGCATTGAATAGTTGGTTGGATAAGGAATTAGTGATGTGGAATCAATGATGAAGAAATATTTGGTTGGTGGGGGGTGACTGAAACACTAGTTTTTTTTTCATGCAAAAGCTTCTAACAGACATCAAAGAAATTCTATTAAAGGAATGTGTGATGCTGAGGGTATTTGGCAAGAAGATCATTGTCAAGTTAAGACTACTGTAGTTGATTATTTTTCTAATATTTTCAAATCTAATTATGGAATAACTAATGCTTCGGCAGTAGTGGGGTTTGTCCAACCCATGGTGACTGAAAGTATGAGCAGGGGGTTAGTCCAAGAATTTCAAGCTGCTAAGGTGGTCAAGGCTTTGAAGCAAATGCATCTTAAGAAATCTCCAAGCCCCAATGGTATGCCCTCTCTTTTTTATCAACACTATTGGTCTTTAGTTGGTAATTGTGTTACTCAGATTGTCCTTGATTTTCTAAAACATGGTATTATTCTCCCAAAATTCAATGAAACTCATGTAGTGCTCATCCCAAAAATAAAAAACCCAACGAAAATCACCCAATATAGACACATCAGTCTTAGTAATGTTGTCTCTAGGATAACTTCTAAGGTTCTGGCCCCAAGACCACATTATCCCTTCACGGGGTTTGCGCCAAGGGGACCCTCTTTTCCTATATTTATTTCTTATATGTGTAGAGGGTATATCAGTTCTTCTCAAGAAAACAGTGGATGATGGTTTATTCAAAGGATTAATTGCATGTCAAAGGGGTCCTAAAATATTGCACATTTTCTTTGCTGATGATAGCCTTATTTTTTGTCGAGCCACAAAGGAAGAATGCTCCAACTTACAGAGAGTTCTAGAAACCTACGAACAAGCTTCTGGCCATCAATTAGATTGGGAAAAGACTTCCTTATTTTTCAGTAGCAATACACCACAAGATATTCAAGACCACATCAAAGATTTTTTTGGAGCAGAAGTAAACGTCAGCATGAGACTTATCTAGGTCTTCCTTCTCTAGTGGGAAAATCAAAGTGCAACACCTTTCGGCAACTAAAAGAGAGGTAGGATAATAAACTTTCAGGGTGGAAAGAGAAGATTTTATCGCATGTGGAGAAGGAGATTTTTATCAAGGCAATGGCCCAAGCAATACCCATGTACACTATGAGTGTTTTTAAAATTCCGAATACTCTATATGATGAGATGACAAGCATGGTTTGAAATTTTTGGTGGGGGCAAATGGATGAAAAAAATAAGATGACATGGCTTAGTTGGGATAAGGTTTGTACACCAAAGGAGGAGGGTGGCTTAGGCTTTCGTGATCTTAAAGCTTTTAATTTTGCACTTTTAGCTAAAGAGGGGTGGTGACTTCAGATAAATACATCATCACTGGTCCATAGAGTTTTAAAAGCTCACTATTTCTTGGATAGTGGCTTCCTTGGGGCTACACTGGGATCTCGACCTTCTTTTGTTTGGAGGAGCATAATGGCAGTGCAAAAAATTGTCAAACAAGGCTGTAGATGGTAGGTGGGGAATGGAGCATCGATTGGCATTTGGACTGATAAATGGTTACCTAAACCCTCCACTTTTAAAGTGATCTCTCTGCTAAATAATATCTTTGAACTTTCCAGAGTTAGTGACCTCATTGATCCCTTGAAGTGTGAATGGCAAACAGATTTGGTGAGGCAAGTTTTTCTCCCACCCGATGTTTAATCCATTCTAAGCATACCTTTAAGTTCTTGTCTGCCATGAGACCAGCTATTGTGGGCATACACTCCAAAAGGGAAATTCACGGTTCACAGTGCTTATAAAATTGCTTTGGATAAAGGCATGAATAACGAGGTGGGTGAACCTTCAAATGGTGATACACACTGAAAATTCTGGAGAAAAATTTGGAGCTTCAACCTGCCCTAATAAGGTGAAGTCTTTTGCCTGGAGAGCATGCCGAAATATACTTCCCACAAAAGCAAACTTATGCAGAATGTATTTGAAGCTTATGGATTGGGTATAGAATCTAGTAGACATATTTTCTGGGAATGCGAGAACGCTCATGCAGGGTGGCTATTTTCAGGGATTAGTTTTGATACACGGAGGTATGGTATTTGGAGTTCATGGATTTAGTGTGCTATTTGATCTTTGTCCAGCATGTTGGCAATGACATTTTGGAGATGCTTCTCATGATAGCTTGGCATATGTGGTTTGAAAGCTCGGACTTGTGCAAAAACACAAGAGCTTGTTTAGACCCCCAAATTAAAATTACGGCTAGATGGCTTTTACTCTAACTTGTACTAAGTGTGGAACAAGAGTAAATAAGCGTAAATAACCGTTATCACTACCCTAAGCCATATTCATCCATTATCAACAATAAAAGGAAATCTTAAGAGTAGGGAAGAAAGATGCAAACACGAGATAATACCGAGACGTGTTATCGAAGAGGAAACCGAAAAACTCGGTGAAAAACCTCTCTGCAACCCTCCAAGTCAAAATCGATCCACTAAAGAATAAAGTTGGAGTATACTAATAACAAAAAACCCTCCAAGCCTAGTCTACCTCATGTACTTGAGCCCTCCAAGCTCCTGCTACCAACTGACTTTTCGAAACCTTATCTTCTCTAGCTTTCCGGATCTCGCAATTCAGCCCGATTGCATCCGCACAATGAATGACTCCTTGTAATGCTTCCCAACAGCACCAAAATCTCACTTTACACTCAGAATTTGTGTGGTAAGTATTTGGGTTATGAACCTCTCAAGGATGTAGAGATAGAGAGGTAGGGGTTGAGGAAAACCACAAGAAAATGTGTAGATGATTGTGGGTATAAGAATCTCTAACTTTCAAGTATATTTTCTAGAGTTTTTTCTCTGAAAAGCACTCCTTACAATTTGTGGGTAATGAGGGTATATATAATGTGGGTAAAGACTTGGTAAAGCAAAACATAACTTTTTGCCAAACAGAGAGTTTCGCGAGTCCTTCGCGGGTTGGCCTTACCCGCAAGACATTCGTGAAAACCTCCAGCCTGGCACGACATTTCATCTTCCAGTCATGTGCTCTACACGTGGCTCTTTTGCGGGTAAGCTTCTCAAGAGACACTCGCGAAATCCACTTGTTCATCCTTTGAAGCTTGAGTCTTCACAATCTCTCACACTCATCCCTGACATTTAAAAAACCCACATACATATAGGGAAAAATAATTGAAGAAATTACAATAAAATTTAGCACGGAATTAAAGCCAACACAACATAGTTGGAATTCACAACTTTACATGGTTTAATAGAAATGCCGTAAGACACAGTCACCCTTGACAATCTGCAAAAGAGGTGGTCTAGTTAGCTCAATTTTTTCTAAATGAATTTCAAACTACGAACCATACTATTTCACAAGTAAAGGACAACTTAGATGATCCATGGACATTGCCTCTAGCTTCAAATTATAAGGTTAATGTGGACGGTGCGATTTTTGCTCAGAGCCAGTAGGCTAGTTTCGAGGTGGTGATTAAAGACCATGTTGGAAGGGTTACGACAGCACTAAGCAAAATAGTCCACCAGCCATTGGGACCATTAGAGATAGAGGCCAAGGCAATGGAGGAGGGAGTTACTGTTGCTTGGGATGTGGGTATAAGGGATGTGATTTTTGAAGGAGATCAAAAATTGTCTCTAATGCTCTTATGGGGCTGGGCTCTCCACCGGTGGCTGTATCAAATATCTTAACTGAAGTATCTCAAAGGCTTCAAGGTTTTAGGTCAATCAAAGTTTCTCATGTGATGCGACAATGTAATAGGTCAGCACACATTTTGGCAACTTATCGCCAAAAAAGTTTTAAATAGTGATAACTATGTAACTTAGATAGAGGAAAATCCAACGTTGATTAAGTCGGCTTTAGCTCAAGATGTATTGAATGTATCTTATTCTTAATAAAGTTACAATCTTCCCATAAAAAAATAAAATAAAATAAGAGAGAGAGAGAGAGAATAAAATAACTATATTCTAAAAAGAAAAACTAAGAATAATATAACTAATTTTTAACTTTTTTGGGCTTGGATATTTTTTTATTAAAAAATTGGTTAATAATGGGAAATTGGGAACAAACATATTTTCTTTAATAACTATTTTAAAATTGTTTTTGTTTTTTAAAGTTACATTCCAGTCATAATCGAAACTTAAAATTTACTGTTTCAACTTTCATATTTCTATCTGAATCTAATTTTACTTTTGAAAATTTCACATTACATTCCCTCCGATTGGTTCTTTTAAATTTACATTTCCTCCCATTTTAAAAATATCAATTGGTTCTTTATTACATCCCCCTCCAATTTTTAAATTTTTTATATTTTCACTTGCTTTTTCTCTCGTAATGACAATGAAGAATACAAGTGGATAGAATTTATAGGTAATTTTGTTAAAGCTCACCTCAAAAATTATACTCTTAAGGGCCTAATTGGTAGGAGGATTTTTGTTTTTGTTTTCAAAACTGTATAAAAACAATTTTCAAAAATTGAACTTAAAACTAGATAATTTTCAGATAATAGTTTTTATATTTTACGTGTTTGGCTCCAACTTTTTAAAACAATTTTCAAAAAAAGTAACATGTAGAATCTATAAATTACTTTTTTTTGTGGATAATGATAAGGGAATAAAGCTCATCGTGTACTTTTTTTTTTTTTAATTATAAGTTTTAAATTTGAAGTAGGAATTCTTTTTGCATCCTAAAAACACCCCTTTAGCCATTTTCAAAATCTTGTTCTAAACCAGGAAAATATCATACAGTTTTTGAAAATTGTATTTAGAAAAATATTAGCCAAACAATAAATTCAAGTGTAGGATCCACTATTTTATAGATTGCAAAACAAAAAAAATTATATTTAAATACTCTTACCAATCAGACCCTAACTTATTAGGTAATTTTGTTTTTTATTTTAAGCACACATGGTAACTCACTTCTTTACACTATTAAACTAAGTCCATGGGATCTGAAATTGTTTTCTTTTTTACCAATTAAATGAAGGAGACAAGTAAATGAGACTTTCAGATATTAATCTCAAGCCCACCTTAAATGGAGTACGCTAATCTTTAAGGTAGCTTAGATAATTACAACTTTACAAGAAAAAGAGATTGTAAGTTTTTTTTTTTTTTTTTTTTTAATAATTATATGTTCATCTAGTTAAATTGTCAATGTTTTGATTATTAACCAAGGTATCGAGCATCTATATGAAATGAAATTGGCCCATTCCCTATCCCGTGAACTCCTCAGTCTCATGAAGGACCAGATATTGATTTCAAATACTCAACAAAGAGCGACTGGTTACGTTAATGAAGCCATCCTCCGTGCAATCAAGGAAGGGATTTTTGAGTTTGTTTTTGAGATGGTGAAAGCGGATCCACAATATTTGTGGACCCATGATGAAAAGTCCACCAGCATTTTTTCGGTTGCAGTCCAATATCGTCATGCCAAAATCTTTAGCCTTATCTATGGTCTTGATATTAAAAGCACTTTGACAGATTCTACAGATTCGTTCTACGGTAATAACTTATTACATATGGCAGGGATGTTAGCACCTTCTACTTCACTTAATAACATCGCAGGTGCAGCTTTACAGATGCAAAGAGAACTACAATGGTTTAAGGTTATCTCTCTCACTTTCAATTTATCGGTCTTTTAAATATTGGCTATATGCTCACTTAAACAACTATTTAGAGTCTTTAATCAAGCAGTATCAGTAGGCTACAAAATGTTACTGTGGCCATATTGAATATTTTTTGTCTGGTTGTAGTACTTTCGCTGGTACTGAAATTTACAAAAAATTTCTATATTTTTATGTAAATATTTTATAATATGTTTTAATTCGTTTACTTAAAATATTAATAATACAGAAAACTAAAATCAAAGTAAAAAAACACAATCAAAATAAAAGTACAACAACGAATAAATTCTAAAACAATTAATAAAAACTATCAAATAAACTTATACACTCACATGCAAAATTACAAACACTTGAGACCTATGAAAGGACACTTGAAAGTTGATTTTGAGCTACTTTTAAATTTGTTACAAAATTTGTTGCAGCTTAAGGTTACAACTTTATTCAATAAAATAAACATTACTACATTTTTAAAAATCTAATCGTTATTCTTTACGCTCTCAGTACACATGTCAAATCTTGTATCTATCGAATATTATTTACCATATGATCTATAAACTTATATTTTATGTTTAATTTTAAATTATAAAAATTTGCAATTAAAACAATTTATTGATGACATAGTTATTGTATTATTTTCTAAAAAAAATTTCAAGCAAGTTGGATATAAGAAGAATATGTAATCCAATGGTAGATTTGTCAAAATTTTCTCTAATAAAAAAAAAAATTTTTGAGTAAGGTATAACCAATTTTGTAGATAAATTTTGTCTATTTTAAAATATTGGGGGTGATTTTTTAAGTTTTGAGAAATAGTGCGATCATTTTGAAGATTTCATGAGACATTTTTGTCATTCAATCGTCTTTAAGGTTTTTTTTTTTTTTTTTTTTTTGGGTGGTTGTATGGGCATTTAAGTGATTTTAGAGGTTTTTGAAGGTTTTTTTTTGGCCATTTGGAGGCTTCAAGAATATTTTGGTCATATTTTGTAAGTTACTTTCATTATTTTGGATGTTTCCATTATTATTATTTGGTTATTTTGAAGATCTTAGAGGTATGTTTGTCATTTTTTAGGTCTTATTCTAGACGATGATTTCAATGGGTACTTTTTTTTCCCCTCATGATGTTAGTAGTTTTAAGAGTATTTTGGTTATTTTGAGGATTTTAGGGGAATTTTGAGGGTTTTGAGAGGGTAAACAAATAATTTTGGGAAATTTAGAGGAATTTTTTCATTTTGGAAACTTTAAGGGGATATTTAGATCATTTAAAGGTTTTATGGGTATTTTGATTATTTTGAAAATTAAAAGGGTATTTGGCGATTTTGAAAATTTTAGGCAATTGTCTAAGGTCCACAAGTAGAGAAAGCCCCCAAATTTGATATCTCTTTACTTATGAGATTATTAATTAACTCATATCTTACTAAGTTATTAATTAATTGGAAGTTGAGACCATTGTCCAAGTCAAAAAGGGCTTAATAATATGCTTAATATGGGTCTGATAATATACTTGTATTGGATCATGATCTCAAAAGCTTGAGTTTGAGCTTAAGCTCGGTTTGATTAATGAATCTAGCCAAATCAAGCCCAGCTTAAGCTTTTGGATTTTCTAATGAGCTCAAGCTCAAACCTTGTTTGTAGGCTTGGTTTAAGCTCAAGCCAAGTTTCAACATTTCATATTTTTTGTCAAGCTGAGCTTAAACATTCAATACTCAATAAAGCGCAGCTTGCGCGTTTACAACCCTACTTTTGAATAGTAGTACCAACTAATTAAAAAAAAGTAGGACCAGCTAGATACTAAAACAAAATCAGAAAAAATAAATACATAAATAAAGAGAAATTTTCTTATAAATAAAATTAGTAAGAGTCTGTTGCTAATCCCTATGCCAAGTTTGAATATTTTATATTTGTTGCCAAGTTGAGCTTGAACATTCAACACTTCACAAAGTTTAGTTTGCGCCTTTGTTGCCCTACTTTCAAATAGTAGTATCAACTATTTTTTTTTTTTTTTTTAAAGTAGTACCAACTAGATACAAAAAATAAAACTTAAAAAAAAAAAAAAAAAAAAAAAAAAGGAGAAATTTTCTTATATTAAAAAATTTTGAGTAGGAGTCTATTGTTGATCCTTAATTAGCGAGAATTACCTAATCCAACCTAGGTAATGATTTAACCCCAAATTTAAAATTTAGGCTTAATATAGGTTAAAATGCAAATTGCGCCTTCTAAGTTTGACTGAAATAAATTTTAGAACTCTAATTTCACTTTCATTTAATTGAGTCCTGTAAGTTTTAAATTTATTTAATTCAGGCACTCTTTCCAATTTGGTTAAAAAATTTCCAATAAAGAATATTCTTCTCTCATGAAAATAATCTATAAAATTAATTAAAATATTTTATAGATTTTTTATGGGAGAAATTTTTTATCAAAAATTCTTTGCTATGTTCATTAGTTAATTGCATACTTAAAAGTAATTTTTTAACGGAATTAGACGAAAGATCTTAATTAAATAAATTTGAAACTTAAAGGATTTAAGTGAAGAAAAGTAAAGTTAAAGGCAAGAAATGAATTTTAGTCAAACTTAGAAAGTGTGATTTGTATTTTTATCCTTTTAAGCTAAATTAAAAATTAATGCCCAAAGAAATCAAACTTTGAAGTCCAAATTTGAATTTTACAATGATAAGTTCAATTGTATAAAAATGTTTTTCCCTTTTTAAGGGACAAATCATCATTTTTATCATTGTCGACTGAAGAAGGGAAGAGAGAGTGAGAAGAAGGGAAGGGCTTCAAACTTAAAACACAAAGAAAGTACAGAACAAAAGTATTGAGTAATACTAAAAGTAAACCTTAAAAAATTAATTAAAATATTGATGCAGGTGTGGAAAATTGTAAGAGCTTCAAAATTTACGTTTCAGCATATTATGAGGTCAACAAAAAATCAATAGTTTCGGTTTATAATGTATGTGTCAATATATATATATATATATATATATATATATTGTTAATGATATTTAATGATGAAACCATTAAGTACTAATGTTAATATTTACTTTTCTTAAATTTCAGCCTTTTTTAATGTTGCGCTATTTTGGCTTTTAAGACTTTGTTTAACAAATGTAGGAGGTGGAGAGCATTGCCTCTCCTATGGCTTATTCACATATAAACAAAGCGGGTTTGACTCCCCGAGAATTGTTTACGAAAAACCACGACGACTTGAGGAAAGACGGAGAGCAATGGATGAAGGACACAGCAGAATCTTGTACTATAGTGGGTGCTCTGATTATTACCATTGTGTTTGTTGTAGGGTTAACCGTTTCAGGTGGTAACAACCAAAATAACGGCTTCCCAATTTTCTTAAATAAAAAATCATTTATGGTCTTTATTGTATCCGATGCTCTCTCACTCTTTTCTTCCACAACTTCAGTCTTGATGTTTCAACGAATCCTCACATCTCGTTATGCAGAAGAGGATTTCCTTGAATCCTTGCCTAGAAAGATGATAATAGGCCTTTCCACCCTTTTCTTCTCTATTGTAGCCATGATGATAGCCTTTTCTGCTGCTCTTTTTCTTATGCTACATGAACAATCATGGATTTTCAAACCTGTCAATTGTTTGGCTAGTATTCCTATCACCCTCTTTGGATTGATGCAATTCCCTCCTCTTGTTACCATGGCCGTTTCAACTTACGGACCTAGCATCTTCAATAGGAAAATGAAGCGTGGGTTTTAACATATTCTTTAATTGTGCTATATTATGTATTGGTGTCCTGTTAATAATTGGCATATGCTAGCCAAAGATGAAGTTTTTCTTTCTTTTTTCTTTTTTTCTTGGAAGGTAACTGTTGAATGTTCAGCTCCAATTGCATACTTTTTTATTTTTTGGTTTTGGACAAATAATAATTCCATTATATAAGTCATGCATCTATGTTGCTATTCTTTAATATTTATTCTTTTAGTTACTTTGGGGAAGGTTAGAATAATGCCTAATATTTCAATAGATTACCCCTTCAACATTTGGACTTTACCTAGGTTACAAGGTTACCGATGTCCATCATTTAATAACTATTTTATTTATTTATATAAAAGGAATCTTTGATATCATATGTTGCTTATGGTCAAATTTGATATGCTACTATTCTCAATTTTAAGAGGTATTTTTCGATAATGCAATAGTTATAATGGGGAGGGAAAATTTGAATCTTGAAAGTACCAACCAATTGAGTTATAAGGCTCTTGGTAGGTCATTTACTAATATAGTGGCTAAAAATTCACTTATTTATTTGCTTTGGTTCAATGAAGTTATTGAATTTAGTGATAAATCTTATACGATATGAATTAAACAGCACCAATAAACAGTTAACCTCATATATCAATACCAAATTTAAAAGTAGTAAATATGAAAACAATATAAGTAAGGCACAAAATTTGATAACAAAGTGTAAAATTAAAGAACTTTTTTGATGCAAATACCACTTCGAGGACAAAATCTTGTAGAATATTCACTATAGGAATAGTAGTTAAAATAATCCACTAACAAAATATTTGACTAGCTAAATTCTTTATTACAAACTCTACAAATTCTCCGCTTGCCTTTTTATCGTAGTAACCCAAAAACATCTACAATCTTGCTAAGCGAATCTTCTCCATGAACTCTTTATTTGCACAAACCAGAAACTCTAGCACTCCAAAGAAGCTCCTGAAGGATATTGTTTCAGAGAACCTCACCATAAAGGATTTTAGTTTATAACTTACAAGAAGGTTTTTCTTAGTTAAGCACAAGGAGATAAGGAACGTGATTTCTCTAAATGCTCGATGTGTGGCTTCCTTTTTTCTATAGAACAATTGTGCATAGTATAGATTAGGTACACAAAGTGAGGTAAAAGACCTTGTTGGAAATTCTAGTCCAAATGGAAATAGAAAAATATGGTTTCTGCAATCTTACACAAACAAACCTTGAACAAATGATAGGTGAAGTATCGAGTTCCTTTATTATTTCGCATGACCAAAGATTCACTCATTTGAGTGGAGTATCTTTATCACTTGAGCAAAGATCCACTTTACTAGAGCAAAATTCTCCAAAATACACTTCTTCAAAGTAGCTTTTATTTTAAGGCAATTTGTAACAAACTTTTACTTGAAAAAAAATACATCCTAATGAGATGAATGATTATAACCAATGTCATGGAGCTGACCAATATTGAAATCCAAACAATTTGGCATCAACCACTACCGTGCACAGAGTGGTGCTTGAAGAAAATAGCTACTGTAATTTATTTTAATAAATGATCAGGATTTTACCCTTTGGATACGCAATTTAGTAGCTGTAATTAAAGTTGACACTTTTCTAGTTGCTTGTTTTTGCGTACAGTGTGTTTCTCTTTTTGGACAAACTACAATTTGTCCAGCTGCATTTGAAAATATCACAAAAGTGTTTGTAGCTATTGACACTTTTTAGTATTTTCAAAGAAAACACCCAAAAAATTCAAATTCCTCCCTCCAATTATAGTTACTACCAAATAATTTAAAAAAAAAATTAAAAAAGTACATTTGTAAGCACGCCACACCATTAAGAAATAAAGGACTCCAATAGTACATAACAAAAGCATTAAATCTCTCAAAAAAAAAAAAAAAACAAAAAAACAAAAACAAAAGCATAAGCAAAAGCAAAAGCATTATAGCACATCAATTGATTGTTAAATTCACCTCTAGTAGAGGCAAATATTTTACAATTATTCCTGTATTTCATCTAATTTATATATATATATATATATATATATATAACATATATATATATATATATATATATAACAATTTAATGTTTCAGAAAATTTGGCAAAGGAATCCACATGCATTTATTGGTCAAGACAAATTGGCCTTTTCACAACTGATATCGCTCCTATATGACAACATCTGTGATAAATAACTAAATATATCTGGTAGATATATATACTTGGATCACCACCAAACCGAAGTACACAGCCGTTTTGTGAAAGAATGAAGAGTCACACTCTTATTTAGTATTTTACATAGCAAGTATTTTACACAGCAAATGTATACAGTATAATCTGCTTTCTTTTATTCTATTCACCAACTTTTTCCAACACAATATAGGTAGACAGACACATGCGATCACCTATAACGCAGGGTAGAAGCATGGCACTGTATAAGGAACCTCTCAGGAACTGAACCACAACTCTCTACAAAAGGAGAGTGATGTGTACCACCAAAGCAGAGGTTAATGGCCCGTATCATCTTCATTATCACTAACACAGAAGGAGAAAGAGATCAAATCTACCGCTTAGGTTCATTCAAGTTCTTTCCCTCAAAAAATTCACCCAACATTCGTTCAAGATCCTCCGCTCCGTACTTGATGTACTTTTGAGGGTTCTTGCCACTCTCAACGAGAGGCCTGTAAGACATCCAAAAGCAAGTTAAACAAGAAGGAAATGACAGAGTAATGAGGAATCATTAGACAGCCGATGAAAATACAATCCATCTGCATGTGTTTTGCATAGCTTTGGGTCAAGTACCCTAAAGTCATTTGTAGCTCTTACATAGAGCCTTTCTAGCATTTTAAGTATGACCATTAAGTGTTTCATTTATCCATTACTGTTTGAAATTTTGTAAATAGACCTCATTATTGACTTTGTAATAAACACATCCTGAAAGAAACATCTTTTACACACACACATACACAAACACATGCTTGTGTGTGTGTTACTTCTAGTATGAGAAAACGCACCCAAAACGTTTTACAAAAGATCTGTAGGCAGGCAACAACACTTCCGCAACTGCAAGCCTTAGAGACTCTCGCAACTCAGTGTCAGGAACTGTCCACTGAGATTGCTTTTGATGAAGCTCCTCAAATTGCATATTGAACGTCTTGAACCTGAGAAATCCCACCAGGTCAGAACATTTGTGACAAAAATTACTAGAGAAAATCCTATAAAGATTTAACTCATTATCGACCTGTCTTTCACCAATGCTCTAGAAACTCCACTACTATTTCCTCCATCACCACCTACTGAACTCCCACCCCCGGACGAGGTTAGGCCTTGGATGGTGAGGCACTGAAGAATCTGCAAAGGAAAAAAGCCCCTGCATTTAGCAATATAAAACCAAGTTCCTTTCCAGATCAATACTTTAAAGGGAAATAAGAGGCATTAAGCATAGTTAGGACAGGTTACATCGAGGGTGTTCTGATTTTCAACCATGAGGACAGCATAAGATGTCAAACTTCAAAGTAAGAACTCAAATTAACCACGACAAAAATACGACAAAATGAGGAATTTTTTAAACGCCTTTGGTGCATATGATGAAACTAAATCAAATGTATTCCAGTTAAGAAGGCATTTCTTTGAGTTTGCACTATATTGTTTAAATAGAAGTAATATATTGTTTGCCTCATATAGAGTACAAGGCAACTCATCCCAGAGAAAAATGTATCAAAGATATCTGTGATACTATGCTCATATATATTATGATTTAAGATGGAATTGACAAAAATACACAGATCAATGAGTAGAACAGTGTGAGCTTTATTGTATGCGTACAGCCATGCTCATGTCTATCAAGTAAAGAAGAAGAGAAACTTTCATACATGTAAGGTTTAGAGTTTAGAGTCTTTAGACATTAAATTGATAGATGGCACTTAAGTGTAAAATGTTGGTCACACGGGTTCAGACCAAAAAATTGTAACACACTGTCACACACACACATCCCAAATAAAGCCACATGTTTTTAAAGATAAGATGATAAAATTATCTTTCCAGAAACAGATCAATGCAACACCAGGCAACATGACATATCAACAGAAGATTCAGATGTGGTTTCATTCAGTAGAACGTTACCTTTGCCCAAGCATTCCTTTTGTATTGATTTGCATGTTGCTGCACAATTCTCCTGTGTCTCTGCACCCAATCGTCGCCTAACAAATCCTTGGCTTCTGACCTGAAAACAGATATTAAAGAAGCACCAGTATTCACAGGCATGAAAATCATTCAAGATTTAAAAAAGAATTCTGATAATATGTACATGACATACCTGCGCACAGATCTGACCATATAATGAATATTATTCATGAGAAATAAATGGGTCAAAGCAGGATCTTTATACTGCTTAGATTTTCCATCCAAATTGGTTTGAAGAGCCTGCATTATTCTCATTGTTACAGAGGCCAACTGCGAACCTGTTTCATCTTTGTTATCAAATTCTAGGAAAAGCTGCTTCAAGGTTGATTGATAGCTGTAAAAATTTGGTGCATAATCTTAAGTCAATCATTTGATCGAGATTAGTAGTTAAATAAAAAAAAAAATAAACTGCTCAACTCTCCAAAGGCAAAAAATAAAAATAATAATAATAACCCAACATATAGGATTATGAAAAGATGAAATCTCATAAAAATATGTGATAATTTGACATATCTGAATTCTTTGTGGGCTAAAGTTCTAGGCCATGGGTCTTTAGTCTAATAGTATGTAAGCTCAGTAAATGAGCTTTCATTTAGCATTGTTTAGTTTCTCAAAGTTAAATAATTTTTTAATTAGAATCCTAATGTCGTCTCTTTCTCTCTCTCTATTTTCTTTTCTTTCTTTTTCCCTACCCACCTATTCCCCCTTTAGTGTTACTTTTCACAGGCCTGGACTGCTTCCAGTTTCAGCCTTTTTCTTTCCCTCTTTGCAACCCCAAATCTCTCTCTCTCTCTCTCTCTCTCTCTCTCTCTCTCTCTTTTCTTCCCACCTATTCCCCCCTTTAATGTTTTTCACAGCCCTTCGACAGGCTCAATTTTCATCTCTCTTTCGACCCTAAATTAATCCCTTTTCTCCTACCAATTTGAAACCCTTAAGCTCCCTGCATTTTCACTACCCACTAGCCACCAAATAGCCCCTGATCATACTGTAGAACACTTTTTTACCCGTGTTTGAAACTATGAATTCTTCCTATATAAAAATGGTCGCCTGTAAATACCCACCCCCAAAAAAAAAAAAAAAACAAAAGAATTGTTGCTTGTAATTCAAGAGTTTTCCTTTCCACGTATTTCTCAAAAACTACCAAAATTGCCCTTCAAGTCTCCTTTCTAGGATCTTCTAAAAGTATTCCTCACAAGGCTTTCTATTGAATTGTTATGTCAGTAAGAGAGAAGCTCTCAACCTTATTTTAAGGCAGTAGCACCTCCCAACATATTAGAACATGAAGCAAAGTCTGAGACAGCTAAAAAATTAAAAGTAAAAGAACAAATGTAAACAGATAAAAATAGAAAATAAAGATATAAACAATGAAAGATACTAATATAAAGATACATTTTTATTTTTCATAGGTGGATACATGTGAAATCATTACGGCTTTAATGGCTCAATCATCAACAACTAGAACAAAGTAGAATGTATGAAACTAGATTTTACCCTGCCACAAAGAATGGGATTATAGGAATAGGAAGAACAGTTAGCTGAACTTACTCAAACAGAAACTTCACATAGTTAATGACATAGCTTGTCAAAGGATGGACAGTTCCATCCAAGACAGCAGTTTTAGTTGCATCCTTTTCAACAGCTTCTTCAAAATCTCCAAAGGTCTCCTGAGCTGTCTGAGCGAGCCGTTTTGTCAAACCAAATGCGGAATCTCTTATTTCACTGCAAGCCTTACCTTTGAAAATCATTTCAATCTGCAAATAAATTCAGTTACCTAAGTTAATAAACTGATTTGTAGCACTATTGAAATATGACTGCATACAAAGGGCAACTGCTAATTAAGCATAAGAATCTGTTATACCTTGAAATCATTTACAAGTGAAATAAAAGGTAGATATTATGTACAAATGACGAGATAAAATGATTTCATTGAGTATAATCACATACCCTGAATTAGGGTAATGTAGAAACTATACCATTCTATATAGGACCGAAACAAAAGGGAAGCTTGTAGGATGATTTCAAAATTAAAGAATATTTGAATTGGTATCTTTAAAAGATTAATAGGTAATGCCAAAGAATAAAAGGCTATCTGCAAAATTTATCTTCTTCTCCTACCCCTCAAAAATTGTAAATTTCTTTCTTCAGTTAAAAGAAAGGCATTTTGAATTTTTTGGGAATAATTTATATAATCAAAGAAAAGCAGCAGTCTAAAGAACCTAGTAAATACATCACATTTTAAGCAAAATTTATCCACCTCATATTGAATAACCTAGTAAATACAAGAAATTTCTTTAAAGAGGGATTCTTTGAAAACTATGAATGGATTACAATCAAAATGAGAGGGATTGTATGAATTATACAATAGAATGGATACCACTAGCTCCAAGGATCCTAGACTTTTCAAACAACAATCTCAAAAACAAAATTTTCATCTCCATCCAAAATAAAATGAAATAATTATGAATTGTCCCACCTAGCCTTGTCATCTACCCTAGTTCCAATGAGTCATAAGCAGCAATCTTAGTGCAGGTTTCTATGGATTAGTAATATCAACTATACCTCTGAGTGAAGCTCCCGCATTATCTCATACATGTCCAAAAGTACAAATAACTTCTCTGGTGACCTTTTGCTCTTGGCAATTGCATCCCCAAAACTAAGTAGCACTGAAACGCTGCTTGCAGTGACCTCACCAAAACACTGATCCCTGAGAGAATCAAAGCCTTCAAATATTTGATCACAAACTATCCGCTCTCCAGCATAAAGCAGTTTGACCTGTTCATGCATAACCATATATTCAGAACATGAAAACTGCCAAATTTGTTCAAATTCCAGACAAGTACTTACAGCAATACGCATGAAATGAATCCAATTCCCGATTTTAGCCTCCAAAACCTCCCATTGCATCTTCTGAACATCCTCTTTGCTAAGTTTTTCAACTCCCAATTTTCGGAGGCTTTCTTCTAGAACTGAAGAACGAGTATCCCTAAACAAAACAAAAGAGTACTTGTTGAACATCTTGATACTTAAACTTAAAAATGAAATGTGTGTGTGTGTGTATAAAATAACAACAAAACCTTAAGTCTCAAAATTCTGGAGTCCACTAGGGATCTTCAAAAGACTTATCTGGGTTGAACACATGTATTCATCTCCATCATTCTATGCTATCCAAAATCATATTTCTTTATCGCTTCCTTAACTAACATGTCCTTATATTATTACTTTCTCCAATGATATGTGTACATCCAATTCTATGCCATATATATTAGAACGCATACGTCATATTGGATTAGATCAATGAGGGAAAATAACAATGCGTATATGTCGATTATCTACACATCATCTCTGTGAATAATCCAAATCCATTAGAAGAGAATTGTAAATATTAGGTACAGCAGTTCACTAGCAAGCTTTGATATTAATGATATAATTACAATGCCAATGAAGGACCAAGCAAACAACATGGGAATTGCAAATTGGATCAGTTTAATAATCCTAATATATACACAACCTTCTACTGCAAAACAAACTTAGATTTCCCAATACGAACTTAGCTGAGCATGGTCTACAATTCTCAAATTGTTATCACGGAGTCCTAGTAGTTTATTCCCCTTTTCTGGATTACATATTATTTTATTAGATACTCTAAATTCAGAGTCCTAGTAATCCTGAAGAATCCTATTAGGTAGTTTCTCAAGTAAGGTTAATGGAATTTAGAGTAAGAAGATGATTTCCTTGCTCTATCTTCTCTACTCTTTGTTCTACTTCTTTTTTTATAATTCTTATGAAATCTCTATATATATTTTTTTTAAAGATAAACATAAGTCATGCTTCCATAAAAGAATGAATCCATAACCTCACACTTCATCCTTTGTTTATGGGTCATGTCAACATTTGATGCAGAACAAAGAGATTGGAGCACAGAATTCTTAAAGGGAGTTGCAGGAAAAACAAATAGAACAGGGGAAAAAAAAGATAGAGATAAAGATAAACCTAGGAATCAGCACTTGTGAATCTGTCCTGACACCTACTTTATGTCTTGCCTAAGTCATTTTGTTGCTATTTTGGTGTTTTGTACGCTCTTATGTTTTATTCTGTTAGGTGCAATTTAATGAATTTCAGGTATGCATAATGGCTATTATGTGGGTATCGTTATGCTCTGCATGGCCTTAGTAGTTTAAAGCTTAGACTAGTAGTTAACTTTCAAATTTTCTTTAGTTTATAAACCATATATCCTAGTCTGATCAATGATGGGTAAGAAATCAACTTTTCAGAAAACATTGCAAAGAATTTCCATCAGTTTTTTTTTTTTTTTTTAATTACTGAGTGTGATTGGTTTTTTCCAAAATCTGATTGCTAAAATAAACTAGATGTGATTTTTAGGTCTTTATATCATCATCCTCCTTTCCTTCAAAATTCCTTGCCAAACAAATCTGATTTGGTGGCTGCACCAAATTAACCCAGAACACTTTTTGTTTATTTTATTTTTTTATTTTTTTGGATTAAGAAAAGCCAAGAGAAATCAGTCAGATGGATTTGTCACCCTATGCCAAAGCAACTGAGAGCTCTTCCACAGGTGGAATTTGAAATTAGGGAAATTACACTTTAACAACGTAAACTATACCTCATGTTACACTTTGCAACCTAAACTTTTCGAATACATGTTTTGCACCCTAAACTATAACTCCTGTTATACTTTGCACCCTGCCATTAAGTTCGCTGTTAACGTGGATGAAAATTCAAAGTTTAAAATGTAAAGTGTAATAAGGAGTATAGTTTAGGGTGGTAAAGTGTAATTTATCTTTTGTTTTTAAAACATTGAGAAGATGGGCAATTAGGTCTTTTCACGTGGTGTCATATTTTTCCATCCAAGTTAACAGTAAACTTAACATCGGGGTGCAAAGTGTAACAAGAGTCATGGTTTAGGATGCAAAAAGTGCATTTGAAAAGTTTAGGGTGCAAAGTGTATCATGAGGTATACTTTAGGATGGTAAAGTGTAATTTCCTCTCTAAAATTTGATGGGTCAACCATCACAGAGCATCCTGCTCTCAGATAGTCACATATTAGATATATGACAGAATTGTAATAAGATGGACATTAATTTTGAAGTGCCATAGGGGAGTTTGGTATTCAAAGTACAAGGTGGTCTGCACCTAATATTGCCAAAATGTTTTGCATTGCATTGGCTTGTGGAACCAAAGTACAATACCTTTTTCCTTATCTTACCCATTTTTAAGATAAAAGGCTCCATTTAAAAAAAAATAATAATGAAACTATTCCACATCTAAAAGCATCTGTATCTGTGCACTCAAGACTAAGTAGCAATGATCCAGGGAAAAAAAAAGTTGCAAACTTCAGCTGCACCATTACCACCTAAATACTGGTGACAGCAGACAGCCTAGAGTTGTAAAGATATAAACACTGAGAGGGTTTTCTTTTTTTTGGATAGGCAAAAGAACTTTTTTATTAGAAGAAGAGAAGCACACAAATTGTTCCTATGGTACACAGGACATGTACCAACGAAAACAAAACATTAAGTAAAAGAACACAAATCTAAAAATTCCCAAAAAGAGGGGATATAAGGACCTCTCAATGCAGTCATCCAATCAAACAGAGTAAGCAAGAAAAACCATTTCAGTTCAATGATGGAATGTTCCTCCCCATTGAAAGTTCTAAGATTATGTTCTCGCGAAATAGTCCACATGATGCATTGTGGAATTGCTCCCCAAATAACTGCTGCCCAACACCTGCCGCCCACCCCCCTATTCCAACAAACTAGTAGATCCACCACTTGCTTAGGCATCACTCAAGGAATCCCAAAGAGGCTAAACACAAACGTCCACAAATTATATGCATAAGAGCAGAAAAGGAGCAAGTGACCCACCGATTCCCAAATGTTCTTGCACATGCAACATCTGTTGACAATATAAATATTCCTTCTCAAATTATCCAAAGTGAGAATCTTTCCCCTAGGCTGTCCAAGTAAAATAAGCCACTCCAAAAGGAACTTTCACCTCCAAATACTTTTCCAAGGGAAGGTATGACTTCCTCCAGTCGTTAGGGCTCTATAATAAGATTTTAACTTCTAAAGATCCATTATTTGCAGGCTTTTACACCATTTTAGCAACCCCATTCCAATCAATATTAGTGGAATACAATAAAGCAAAGAAAGATTGTAAACTCTCCAACTTCCAATCCTGGATAGAATGAGTAAAATGAATATCCCAATGAATAAACCCATTCTTTCCACCCAAAACATCAGCTACAAATGCATCCTTCCTCTAAGCAATCCTATACAATATGGGGAAAGACACTCGAAGAGGAACGTCACTGCACCATGTCATCCCAGAAATGAATACGGGAGCCAGTTACCACCTCAAACTGTACACTGACAAGCTTCTTTTTTTTTTGGGGGGGGGGGGGGGGGGGGGAAGATGTAAGGAGATATCCTTGAAAGGTAGAAATGATAATGTGGCTTCTTACATTCCTTGAAACTTTGCCAATTCCAATCCCATCATAAATCCCATTCCCCAAAGATTCCATAATTCTTAGCGCCATTGTTCTATTCTAAGGCAGTCTCCTCTCCCCATGTTGAGTCCACCAACTGCCCTGAAAGCCACCAGTTGATGTTGGTGATGGGCTGTTGGTCGGTGTTGTTTGTTCTGCCCATCACCTTGATAGGTTCAATTTGGTTGACTAAAACTCTGATTTAAACTGACTACTTACAACCTTAGACCTATATCAAATATTGTTGAATGTTGCAACACATAATTGAGATTTCAACCTTTATTGTATTTGGGCATGGAAGGGACAACGGTTTTTTGTGTTAAAATCATCGCTCTCAATTCTTATATTCTGACTTACGACTCAAGTACATGAAATGTGTCATACAGTAGCGAAAATTTTATAAAGATGATTATTTAACAATAAAAACATAGGCTGCCTATGAAACCTAACCATCAAGAAAGACTTGAATGATAAATCTCTTCTCAAAAATATAAAATGACTAGATGACTACACAACAAGTAGCACATTATACCTGGGGACCAATGATAGAGCTTTTTACCTGTAAATTTTGAGTAACTGCTGTTGGTGACCAGCTTGAACCATTTGCTGAGCTAAATCATGCAGCAATGGCAGAATCCGTGGTGGTATAAGAGTTGGAGGAGTGTAAACAGCATTTTCTGAGATACTCTTTTGCTCAGAATGGTTATTGGAAGGATTCCTGCCACTAGATTCACCATTGGGCCCAGGAGATCCAGAAGATGGCCGCAGTGAATTTGGAAGGCAGTCAAAAAGACGGTCAGGCTCCACAGGCTTGCTGAAATTTTCACACCCAAAATAAAAGAAATAAATAAGTACTTTAATTGGAGCTTCAAGCAAAGCCAATTTAATTTTGATAAGGTAATTTGTCATAACCAAGTATCTTACACAAAGATCAATATCAATATGAAAGCAAATATGACATCTCAAAAAGGTAAATCATCTTTCAATCAAGAACTTGTGTAGAAGAATTTGATTCTTTTAATGCAAACTAATTAATTAGAAACTCAGAATATAACACCCAAGAAAGTTCAAAGCACATGGGGAGCAGGATAAGTCAGTAACTAGATAAACAGTTAATAATTTGGCTAGACAATATAAACTCGAATTTAACTGTAGCTTACTGACCTTCCAATAAATATTTTTATGCATAAAACAAATGCCAAAACTTTTTTTTGACATCATTAAAGAAAAAATAAATATATTAACAAAACCTATTCCATTTATGCAAACAAATCCTAGAAGCGATCATGAAACTGCCCTACAGATCACTAATGTCAGCCTCAAGAGGAAGCTCAAGCAATCAATTGAATGGTTCAGCTTCCTTTCTATCTAAAAAAAAAAAACCCAACAAAAATAAATGTCACTGAAAGGAAGAACTGGAGATGCTAAATTCCCCAAAAGTAACATTAAGGCCTTGGTTGTTTATAGAAGCAAAAGAATTGGCAGTACCCAGGCAGAAGAACCAGAAGCACAATGCATGAGCATCAATGAGCAAGAAAATACAAACCTGTAAGACAATAATCGCTGCTTGAACTCGTCTTCTAGCTTTGAAATAGCTTTAGTGAGTAGATTATTTGAATTGTTGATCACTGCATCACAACTTCTAAAGCTTTTTTTGCTGCTAAAAAATTGGATATTGCCTTTTAGCTGATCAATAGCTCCTAGATAACTCTCCAAGTCCTCATGTGGCCCTCTAAGTATTTTCGTCTCTGCCTGTTTATTTAAATGATAAGAATATCAACAACTATAAACTAGAAATAATACATCATAAGGAAACATAGAGCGATAGATCAGTTAACTAATGCCTATGCCTCAAACATTATGAAGTAAGAAACTAAAATCAAAACTGACATTCACCCATTTTCCAATTAGCATAACTAAGTTCTTTAAAAACGAAATTTTGTACCAATGCAATAAATTCATTTCATTGCAAGGGCCTTGAGGACCATATAATTGTATCAACTTCATAAATGTAACATAACCCAGACATCCCCATCATATAAAAAAGTTTACATAAAGAATTAGTAAAATATTAATGGAAAGGCAACATCAGCACGACAATGGGATGAAAATGTGGTCACCTTTTTATTGCAGAAAGAATAGAGATGAAAATTTGTGAGAAAGAGTGCCCAAAATCACTGGAATAAGGAAAGCTTGTTTGCAAAGTGTAAAACTAGCTCATAGTGCTTGCTTGTCACTCACTGATAGTGCTTATCCATCAATATTTCTAGTTTATTATTTTATTTACTTTTCATATATAAATAGTGTTATAATAATATTATTGATTATTTTAATCAATTTACATTTTTATTAATTTTATTCCCTTGTATATATATATATATATATACACACACACACACATTCTATTTACACATTGAGCACAAGAAAAGGTGGAAGATTTCAGTAGGTTGCCTGCTAGCGTAAAACCTAGTCATTCTATTATGAACGGATCCACACAAAATTTGGGACTTCAGCTTTTGTTGTTGTTGTACATAAATAGAATAATTATATTTTTTATATAAGTATTTGTTAAACTTATTCTATACACAACTATATAAAAAGTTGCAGGATTCTTCCAGAAGAGAGCCACCTTTTTTTTTTTTTTTTTGGATAAGTAACGTAAGAATAATATATTATTAATAATAGAAAAAGTGCCAAACCGAGTACATTGGGGATGTACTATGGGGGCACAAATCAGGAAACAAAAGTACAATGGTCAAGAAAAATAGGAAAGGAAGAACAAGAAAAATGAGAAAAGACCACACTCCATTCATAGAGAGTGTGCAAGAAAAAAGACTTAATCTCTAACAAAGAACATTCACAACCCTCAAAACTTCTAGCATTCCTTTCACGCCAAATGCACCAAATCAAACAATGAGGCACCAATTTCCAAACATCAATGTGACGATGTCGCGCAAACTTTCTTTACCAAGCCTCAAACAACTCAAGAATAGTGTGAGGCATAACCCATTGAATACCAAACAAGCAAAAAACCAAAGACCACAACTCCCAAGCTATGGAGCAATGAAGTAGAAGATGATCCACCGACTCCCCACAACTCTTACACATATAGCACCAGTCAAGAACTATCACACGTCTTTTATGAAGGTTGTCTGTTGTTAAGATCTTACCTAAGGAAGCAAACCAAGAAAAGAAAGCCACCCTTGGAGGAACCTTCGAGTGCCATATCATTCTCCAAGGGAAGGAAACAAGATTAGGAGGATAAAAGGAGCTATAATATCCTCTAACCTCAAAACCTCTATTCCTTGCAAGCTTCCAACAAACTTTATTTGGGCCAAACCCCCCCACTGTCGAAGAATAGACCAGCCCCATAAACCGATCAAAGGCTTCTTCTTCCCAATCTTGTGGTGGATGACAAAATTGCACATTCCAGTGAAATCTCCCAGCAGACCAACCCATAACTTCAACCACCGAGGAATCTTTTGACCACTAAGACAATAAAGCTCCGGAAAAACCTCTTGGAAAGTACAATCCCCGCGCCACACATGCTTCCAAAATTTCACTGTGGTACCATCCCCCACATCAAATACAAGGAGTTTAGAGAAGTTCAACCCGCCACTTCTAATGTATCTCCATAGGATGACCCCATAAGGACTTGTCACATTTTTCGTACACCAACCACCCCAAATATTCCCATATTTTGCCTAACCCTCCTCCATAAAGCATCAGTCTCCATGCCATACCTCCACAACCATTTTCCTAGCAAGGCAGAATTAAAGCTTTCCAACCGTCTTATACCCAACCCTCCAACCTGCAAAGGCTTACAGACCTTGGCCCAATTAACTAAATGCATTTTAGGTTCACCACCAATCCCATTCCACAGAAAATCTCTCTGTAATTTCTCCATACGCTTTGCCACCTTACCCGGTAAAGGAAGAAGGGAAAGAAAGTATGTAGGTAAAGACGAGAGTGAGCTTTTAATGAGTGTCACCTTACCCCCTTTAGATAAATACATTCTCTTCCAACCTGCTAATCTCCTCTCCATTCTCTCTAAGATAGGATTCCAAATAGATAAATCCTTAAAATTTGCACCTAATGGAAGGCCCAAATATTTCAAGGGCAGAGAAGACTGCCCACACCCCAACAGAACAACCAAAGCCTCCAAATTGTGCACCCCACCAACAGGTACCAACTCAGATTTTCCCAAATTAATACGAAGCCCTAATACCTCCTCAAATCTAGCAAGAATCGCCCTCAAATTAGCAATCTGAGAAAGATCAGCATCACAAAAAATCAGCATGTCATTTGCAAATAAAAGATGAGACACCGTCACTGATGGACCAGCCGTACTACCCACAGAAAAGCCTGAGAACTGCCCAGCGGAGGCAGCCACATCCAACATACAACTTAATGCCTCCATCACAATATCAAACAACAATGGAGATAATGGATCCCCTTGCCGAAGCCCCCTAGAGCTTCCAAAGAAATCAGACGGGCTACCATTGATCAGAATGGAAAACTTTACAGTTGAAATGCAATACCTTATCCATTTCCTCCATTTCTCTGAGAAACCACAACGCTGAAGCATATACATTAAAAAATCCCAACTCACATGATCATACGCCTTCTCCACATCCAATTTACACAACACACCTGGAACTCCTGACTTCAACCTACTATCAATAAATTCAGAAGCAATCAATACGGAATCCAAAATATGTTTGACCTCCACAGCCACATGAATCACCCCTTCTGACCCATGCTATGGTGAACAAAGTTGCTGCAAAATGGAATATAACCCTCACACACAAAGATGGTCTGTGCCAAGATCCTTGTAGCTAAACTAGTTGGCACTTCCTGATATTTCTAATGGAGACATCAACAGTTTGAATCCCCCTCCCAACTATTAATGTATCAAAAAAAAAAAAAAAACACAAAGATGGTCTGCAAAGACCAATCCTCCGATAGTAATACTTGCTAAGCCTTGGGAAACATTCTATGGTATGACCTACATCAATTGGAAAACAACAACCAGATAGAAGCAAACTTTCTCCAAACTAATCTGATACAACCTTAGAATCTTATACTAAGCCTCACTGTATTCAGTTCAGCATAAAACTCATCAACTAAGGATAAAGTTCAACTAAAAATAAAGATAATGCCGAAGCTTGACCTAAGTAGAAGAATTCTACAGCAACTGAATTCCTAATGTCAAAATGTAGCCTTTCATAACATTTTCATAATGTGAAAATGTTAGTTGGGCAACAACAATGACTGAATCAAACATGCTCCATTTCCAACCACGAGGGTGTGGACTAAAACGAAGTTGGTTTTTTCTTATTGGTGAGCACTACCCAACTAAAACTGAACTTCAAGTAATACTTATACGAAACCACAAATTACATTCAGATTCAATTCTTCGTTGATCTAACAAAAAAGCTGGAAAATGAACCAAACAGGAAAAACGAAATCTGGGAAACGGACCAACCTGACGAGAAAGATCGAATTTAGCAAGAATAACCTCAGCAGCCTTCAAAGTCCTATCAATATTCTCATGAGCTTTCCTAATAGAATGTGTCCTTATCTGTAAAAAAACAACCAAACAAGATCTCAGATATTTGGTTTTTTTCACTAGTTTTGACAACAAACTAAAAGGGTAGTCAAAAAACATGGCTTTCACTAGTTTTGACAGCGTTAGATTTTGTTTGGTGGGATCTAAAAAAAAAAGGGGAAAGTTACCTGAGTGGGACGCATGGCGGTTTCAAGGGCGGAGAGGCGGTGGTCAAAGGAGCCGAGAATGGTGACAACGTTGTCAGTGATGGTCTGGCTTTTTTGCAGTGCCTCTCTCATCATCGCTGCTCTTTCGCTCATTGAATCTGAGCCCACTACTGCTACCCCCATCTTCTTCTTCTTCTTCTTCTTCTTCTTTCCTCAGCTGTGTTTTTTTCTTTCTCAGCTCTCTTCCTTTCTAGAGAGAGAGAGGGGAAGAGAGAGAAAGAGTTTTTGATATTTTAGAGTTAAAAAAATAGGGTGGGTGAGAGAAGAAAATAAACAATGAGAAAAGTAAAGTGACAGTTATGAATGAGAATGAATATATAAATATTGAGCAGACATCACTCAATGTCCTCTTTCCTTTGACGAAGTGTAAAGTAAGTTTGAGTCTTTGAGTTGGTCTTGTCTTCTTTTATGTGTGTGTGTGTTTGTTTGTTTGGGTCTCTGTTAAAATTTTCTTCTCTCATGAGGTCAGTTCTACCCTGCAGTAACTGTGGGATTTTTTTTTTTTTTTTTTTTTTTCTGATAATTGGGGGAGGGAGGATTTGTACTTTGTAGTTTGTATATGTCTTTTTGCAAATATTATGGGCGGTTAAGTGTCAACTAATTGAATTACAAGATTTTCGACAAATATGAAATTTAACGATACTTCAATAACAATACGAGTGAGGTGTTTATCAATAAATTTAAGAATATAATTATTTTCTTTTTATTTTTTGGGTAAAATATTATTTTAATTTCTAAATTTTACTAAATATATTTTTTATTCTTAACTTTGTAAAGAGTTTTTTTAATAATTTAGAAACAAAAAAGTGAATGAAAAAAAAAACATTTTTAATAGTTTAGATATGAAAAAAAAAAATATATATATATATATATATATATTAAAGTTGAATGATAGAAAGTGAAACATTTTTAATAGTTTATAGATGAAAGACGAGTTTTTTAATAGTTTAGAAACAAAAAACAAACTTTTTAAAAATTTATTGATGAAAAAAAAAAAGTTTTGGTAAAGTTAGGGGCCAAAATAATATTTTACTTTTTATTTTAATGGGTTAATTACACACCCTTCTCTTGAAGTTTTTATAAAATAATATTTCACCCCATACTTGAAGGGAAATACCACTTTCCATAAAACCCTCTTCCTCCCAAAATATCCACTACAAGCTCTCCATGAGCTTCTAGTCCATGAGTGCATGAACCTTAACCCCTTCTCCTCTAACATATCCAAAAAACAAAAAAACCAATATCCCTTTGAGTTTACTCGAAGTGAAACACCTAGGGTCTTCATATTACGCCCTTACTCACGCTTTATTATTTTCTATCATGGATAATGTAAGGACCGAGTTTGGATCCCTGACCTAAAGGATGAACATACTCAGGCCCAAAAAGCCCAAAACAATAAATTTGTAGATAGTGAGTTGAAAAATTGGGCTAGAATGAGTTAGGTGGCAAACTAAGTGGATTCAAGTGACAAGAACAGAAAGATAAATGGATTTCAACTAAAGAAAGACGTTCTCGAAGAGGTCCGAAGAGATCAGTTCTTGTATCTTTATCTTAAGTATGATTACAAATTTATTTCCTGATTGCTACAGTGTTTCTCTTTTCATTTTTTTCTCCCCCTCTTTCATGGAGGGTCTCTTACATTATATAGTCCCTTTTAAACGATCTTGGTCCTCCACTTGTTGATCATCTAAGCCACTACTTGAGTGCTTGTCTTATCGGATACCCCCTTAAGCCCTTTATGAGTTGGGGTAGCCAAGACAACACTATTCAAGGGTCCTTTTCACATTAATACAGCCACAAAATTAGCTACAAAGTATTTAATGCGGTGGCAGTAGCCTTTCCCTCGACGTTTCTGGGCTTCCATTCCTCTTGTATGTTTATAATGCACGTCACTGCTAGTGGAATTTCTTGGAAGGTCACTTTGAATTATAGGTCATACACTTGACCTATGCTTGGCTTATCCGAGGAGACAATCCTCCTTGAACCACCTTTCCCAACCTTTCCACTTACACGTTATTTATGGGACTCTGAGTTAACGCCCTTACTACTGCTTATTCGTCATTGGACACATCAACGTCCTTGGTCAAAGCCTAAGGCTCAATATACAATCATAGACCCTTATCTCTACAGATAAATATATTGTTTTCATTCCTAAAGTTTGTACGAAATTTATTTTTTGTCCCTAAACTTAAATTTTTTTTTTTCATCCCTAAATTATTGAAAGTGTAACAATTTCTTTTTAAAAAGCTTATTTAAATAGTTTAAATGAGAAAATATGTGCAAAAAATGACATTTTTTAATAGTATAGGGATGAAAAAGACTCTTTAAAGTTCATTGGCAAAAAATGTAACACCTTCAATAATTTATGAATGAAAAAGAACTTTTTAAAGTTTAGAGATGAAAATAAAAATGGATGCAAACTTTAAGGACAAAGATGATTTTTTAGAATTTCTCTTATTTACCGTAGTTGGTTGGCCTAGGGTTTGGGTTTGCAATTCTATAAATGTACTGGTAGCAGCAGAAGCCTATAATAACTTGGCCCATAAGTGATCCACAACTTAGGCGACACATGCCAGGCCCAATGGAGGAAGAAAAAGAACCTCACATTAAATTCGCAACTCCACTTGAGATTGATGTTTATGACCTATATTTTTTGGGCTTCAAGGCCCTAAACTACAAAAGGCCCAAAATCACAAATTGATGAGAAATTAGGCCACTCAAGCCCAAAACTTGTACATTGAACAAGGAAACCCATTACATATGATTAAGTTAATGACGAAAGAAACCCCACAACAAAAAATAGCCTAAAGAAGGGCCCAATGACTCCCAAGATCACAAAGTAGCCCATGATGTGAGACTAATGATAAGCACCTAAACCGCTCATGAAATGTGGCCTAACTCACAGCCTAAGTGTATGATGGGCCAACCCATTAATTTACAGCCCCAGAAGGATCAGTTTGGTTGGATTCTAAGTGAAATTTGAGTGGATAGTTGTTTGTCGCATGCCTATAGTTAGCTAGTTAAATGTGTTCGCTAGGGATACATGCACCAAAAGGGTCAAGCCCAGGTCACCCATTGTAGTGCATTTAGTATCCTTGTACTTATTAAATACATCTCCCAAATGCACTCTCAAGTCTCAACTAGTTCTTTTGTCCAGTGAACCTCAAGTTGAACCACTTCTAAATTTTGTTGTGACATTGTTCAATTTCGCTGAATGTATATTTCCCCTTACAGTTAGTGCAATGAATTACTTTTCCTCCTTAAATTGCAAATCTCGACAATAAAGCTTATGCCACAAAATTCATTTAGATGCTCATTGTTCAAGACCATTCAAACCAAAAGTGTGCTCCATGGATGGAACAGGCTTCCTCACCACTATAAAAAGGAGGAAACCATGATTTGAAAGGGTGTATACATTATTAGACGTGAAACAATCAAAACCCAAAACTACATAATAGAAAATACGAAGTTGGAAAGAGTTCGTTTTCATATCTTGTATAAAATATGATATAAATTAATTAGATTTTATTTGAATAAAGCATAATACCAAATATATGTCTTGGTGTGTAAATTTCAAGAGGATGTTGAGGCCGTTAACGAAGATAACTTTTAGGCATTAAAGATTATTATATTAGCATGTTTGTTTATTTTTTATTTTCTTAAGTAAAGAAGAGGAAAACCAATGGTTGAAACCCTCCTTTGGTGTTGTTTCTTGAGGTCAATATTGGTCCTTTAGAATGGGTTATATATAAATTTGGTGATATGGAACAACATCCGAAAATGCTAACAAGTTTTAGTTATACCATCCCAAATGATCAATTTATTTAATTCCTTTATTATTATTATTATTATTATTTTCTGCTAATGGGAATTTTTATGCAACAAGGATATCTCTGTTTAATTTGACAATTAGTATGTCCAATCCTTTGGCAAACCTAGCTCATCAGAAAGTTGAGAATCCTCCTGGTTTTCCATAGCTTCCTTTCCGTTGTCGCGTTTCTTTTGATTTGCTGCTTGCCCCTTCTTCCCGCCTAAATGGAGAATAATAATATCAAATAAAACTTGTGTGTAACTTTATATTTGTAAACATTATAAAATAAATTTAAAAATCAAATCTAAGTATTTTGCAACAATGTAAAAGAAAAAAAAAATTATCATTTAGTTATCTACATGATAATTTCAAGACTCTTTTTGATTTCTGTCTGATAGTGATTGGTAAATTTATTTTTTTCAACTTTTTGAAAAAAAAAAAATGATTTAAAAAGCTGTTCATTGAAAGAAAAAAATTTTAATTTAACAGCATGGTTTTAAAAATTGGACTCTAAATGGTCTAGTAAAACCAAGTAAAACCAGTCAAAAATAAAAAAACTTGACCAAATTCTAGTTCTTTGACCATTCTGATTTTTAAAATTATGTTTAAAATAATTGTACTTTTAAAAATGTAGTTTCAAATGAGATGTAATTAAAGGAGACCAATCAGGTAAGTGGATTGATCTCTAATGGAATCACAAGGTTTGAGTGTTATCTAACAAGCCAAATGATAGTGAAATAGTTAAATTTCTAATAAAGGCTCTATTTAATTTGCTAAAATTAATGTAAAACAATGGTTTTTTTTTTTTCCTTTTCCAATGTATATTTGAATAGTTAGTAGGGAATTTATATTTTAGTATCAATTCTGGTAATACAACTACCTATCCAAAAAGAATATAAATTCTAGTAGTACAACAAAAAATCTGTCATTGTAGACTTTTATTTCTTGATAAATGTAAATATAGTGTGGAAAAGTTGGGTCATTCTACGAAGTGGACGTTATAGGTTGAAACTATCTCTCAAAAAAAGTTAGGTCCAATTCGACCATACAATCCAAAAATGATCATTTTAAAGGTTATTAAATAGGTCTTGGTTTAGTGGGTTCCAGTTATCTCAACTAATAAAGTCTCTAATGATTGTGTAAGAGATCTGAGGTTCAATCCCTGCCTACACCAAAAATTGATTGGTGTCTTGGTCTAATGATAAAAAACTATCATCAGGAGCGGACATTATAAATTGAAACTCATTCAAAAAAAAAAAAAAAAAAAAAGAGTCTTGGTTTGGACTCTGAGTAGATATAAGCCTGAGTTTGATGCTAAGTATGACATCTCTATCGAAAACACCCAAAACAACTTAAAATAAATCTAGAAATAAAATTTATTTTCACAATTATTGATGTGGTTTATTGTAATTAATGTTTAGGTGAACCAACTTAATTTAACAATAAATCCAATAACATGAATTTTTTTAACAATTATTGACTTAACTTACATAACATATTGTAATTTGTGTATAATAAAAGTGATATTAATTTTTTCAAAAAATAAGAAAATAGTGATATTAATGATATGCCCATATAAAAGTGCAATTATTGCCATCACAAAATCCATATGCTTTTGGTAATACCATAACTTCTCAAAAACCATATTTTCTTCTATTATTAAAAAGAGTACTTTTATAAGTGCATATATAATTGGGTCATGCTAATGGGTAATTTTAGGGCAATAGTTAATAATCAATTTTAGAAAAAATTTGACATCACTTTATGGAAAATGAAAAAAGTTGTCAAAACATTAATTACTTTTTTTTTCTTTTCCCATAAAAATTTTCTTTAAATGGACTGTTAATCATTACTCTAAGGACATCTGTTAGCATTTCCTTATATAATTTAGGATACATAGCATGATCTCACCTTCCTTCCTCTAGAAAGAGGACATAAATTATTTAAATCATCAATAAATGAAATCAAGTCAAAGAGATATTACTAGATTGTGAAGATATCTCATTAATTAAATTCATAGTAAGGTCCACCATAAATATATGAGGAGAAAACATTATATTACCATATTTTGGAAATACTTAATAATTTTTCGGTAGTACTAAAAAAAACTATTTAATGCATGAGTACAAAAGGCTAAAAAGGCAACACAAAAATTAATGCAAACCTATTTTAGAATGAAAATCATTTGATTGAACAAAGGCACTCTAGAACTACAACCTTTATTATACCACTTTTTATAACTATCCTATGTAGCTGACTATAACAGTCTGCGGTCTACTAAACATGAGCATTATGGATTAGGCCGTTTTAAGTTCTGAAGGCTACAGAGCCAAGTTTCACAAGTGGATTAATACAGGATAAAAAGAGAGTGAAACAGAAAGACATGCAGTTGTAATTGAGATTTAAGAACATATCAGCTTACAGCACATGCATATAAGAGACATGATGTAATGATGAATCGAATTTGTAACTCACTCTTTTTCTTTTTGGCATTGGTTATCCAAATTTGGTTATTAAGGAAAACCCCAGTACCTCCTGTTGTATCTTTAGGTCCCTTAGAAGAGTTAGTGAAACGGGGAAGAAAGAAACCAGTTCCTTCAGATTTTGCAACAAAGCCATTCACTTCCTCTCTAGCATTCACTGACCACGAGTTGTTTTGTTTCCCAGGAAAAACCGGAGCTCCATTTTTCCCAAAACCCTAATGATGTAAGACATATAGTAGTGTGAGTACTTTTTCCTAAAAAATAAACCCCAAACAAAAAAAGAAAAATAAAGGGAATCAATAAGAAGGAAATATAGAACTGAGTTTTTAAAAGTGTTCCACCTGGATTTGAGTTGGGTTGAATGAATCATATTGGTGAATATGGCCAGAAACTCGAGGAAAGGCACCGTCCCAAGACGCGTAACCGTCAGAAGCCGGTACTCCATTACCAATTGCACCATTGCCATCTGGCTTAGTACCAAGGAAACTGTCATGAGGTTGCTGTTTTATGTGGGCAAATAGAGATGTGATCAGTTCCATGTATAAATCCAGTATGTATCATATAAAAAGAGGAAAACAAATGAAAATTGAAAAAGCTAGAAAAATAGAGGCAAAAAAAAGTACAACAAATATTAAGTTCACATGGAAGTTGCTTCACAACTCACATCAATGGTAACTCTTGATCATATAAGGAAAAAAAATTCAAGAAAAAATAGAATTAAAAAATGCTAAATCTGTGGTATTGTTATTGGCCAAACATAACTTAAATTACCACAAAAAAATTTAAGGAAGTTACATAGTAAAATAACTTTTAGAAATAGAATTATAGTCGTGAAGAAAATATATTATATTTTTTCCATTATCAATCATATTTACTGTTGTGACAGAAAAACAAATGAATTAGAAAGAAGAAGAGGGAAAAAAGAAAAAGAAAAATGTGAGACCTCCAAGTTGGGCTGAATTGCAACAGGTCCAACATGATCATAAGTAGCATCATCAATGTCAGTAGAAACAATTTCATGTAAAACATCAGAAGGTATCCAGAGCTCTCCATCTTCAGGGTTTGGAGGAAAGTCGGCAATGGTTCTAGACATGGACAGAAAAACAAGGTACAAAAGGATGAGGTGTTTAGGACTTCGAAGCAGTATATAAAAGTACAGTCGTAACCGCCAAAGCTTTGTGATGAGAAAAGAGAGAAAAGTTTCAGTGTTACTCATATAGACTTTCGGTTGAATCACACTCACCCCTAATTTTTAAGTGAGCATCACACTATTTATTGGATGACTGGTGATTAAACTGAGTAAAAAACCTGTGTATTAAAAGAACTAGAGAGTTGAGAGAAGTCTATTAAAAAATATTATGTAATTTACTAAAAGACTAATTATGAGATAACATTTTCCTATTGTGTGCCAAAGCTTGAAATGGAGGATGCGAGATATAAACCCTAGACGTCATGAGCATACCAGAGATATATCTAATTATGTTACAAGATTCTTGACTAAGCCTATTGAAGTGTAAAACTCTAATGAAAAATAAAAATGTAATTCATGAAAAGTGATGAAAATACTAAAAACAATCTTTTTATAGCCTTTTTCAACTCTTATATGAATTAAAGGAAATTACAAACCACCCAACTATAAACAAAGAACTCCTTAGAATGCATTTGAAATTGTCACATTCTAGATTACGTACATTTACTTTGTGCCAAACTCAAAATTAATACTTCGTTTTTTAAGACCACCTCATCCAATCATTTTTCTTAAAGAGAGAGAGAGAGAGAGAGAGAGAGAGAGAGAGAGAAGAAAAATGTCATAATCATATATATGTTTGGCCCTAAAATTCAATTTATTGAGTTTAGTGGCGGCACATATAACTGATGACTGAATCATGAGTGATCTCAAATTATAGTAAATGTGAAAAAGGAAAATAATAAAATATATGAGTGGTTGCCTGAATCAGTTACCGATTGCAATGTTTTGTGTGCATTGATACAGATGATGCAGAATCCCTATTTATGAAATAAATTGATAACGCTTAATGTAGACTACTTCATTTTGTTGTTTTTATAGTATCGTTTCTGTGAAGACGCTTTACTATACGTTACAACAAAACCTGACATTAGGTTACAAGACTAGGCTTATATTTTGAGCAAACTTATTACTAAAATTAGGTAAATAACTCGTTCATTGCACAGGATGGGTTGCGTTTACAAAATATTTGTTGGTACTTTGTCTTCAAAATGGTTTTCAATATGGTGATAACTTTTAAATCAACAAATTTTCTTCTTGGGCATTGGATACATTTTATTCCTTCTATCTTCTTCTTTTTGGGGGGTAAGGATTATAATTTTATGGTTTGTATTATAAATAATTTTTATAGACTCCGAATATATAAATAGTTTTATAAATGCCTTCTTTGGATAGTTTACAAAGAGTCAAGAATTTGAATTTGACAAATCCACCAAGGATTTTAAACCTAAAATAACTTCTAAACCTATAGAATTTTAGAAATTTATATAACATACTTAAATATTTATGAATTTGAAATTAAGACATTTCAAATCCATCACTTTAAAATCCAAATCTAAATTCAAATATTCAAATTCAGCCTTCTAGTAGTTCAGCACAAACCCCTTGCTTGAAATATCCCCCCCCCCCCCCGCCCCCTCCTCCTTTAAAAGAAATTCACCAGAATTATGATTTAACAATTAATAAAATAATTAATTGACCTTCTTTGGAGAAGGATGCACTTATTCTAACTATTTTGCTGCCATTGTTGTGCTTATATATGTTCTATCTCCAAGCCTCAAATTACCTGTTGTCAAAAGGTTGAATTTATTATTAAAATGAATAATTATATGTTTACATTTTACTAGTAATGTATATCTTACATTGTAGACTAAATAAATTGTGCAATATAGTAAACATTTGTTTAGTCTATAATATGAATCTTTAATAGCAAGTATAATGTAAACTAAGAATTTTCCTATTAAGTAAAAAGTGCATTATGAAAAAAAGAAGAGAAAGTGGTAGAGATTTTGAAAATGGACAGACACAACAATTTTGGGGAAGTGAGAGGTATGCTGCAGTGAATGATCAGCTAATGCTTCAATTGAAAAATGGTAAGTACTCCACTTGCCTGAAACGACACCGTCTTGCAAAATTTAGTCTTATTGGAATAAATTCACCAAATTTATAAGAAAAAATAATTAATAATTAGGAACTTAAAGGTGGCCTTTTTTCACATTATTTACATGGAAATGTGCTTCTTCTTTTTTTAAGTACAAGATCTATTGTGGACGTCCCTATGGGAGAGGCTATGCTAGGGTGTTGTGGTCGACACATTGGGAGTACCTATTGATGGAAGAAAGGCTCTAAGCAATCACAAGCAACAATTTTTCAAAGTGAAAGCCCTTGGGATCATTGAATGTAAATCTGTACACCCAAATACGACTTTTACTAAACTATTTAAGTCTGCATCGATGTTCATTCATCATAGTGATCATCTAAAAAGGAAAGGTTTGGGAGCTTAATTATGCTTAACCTGATCGCCATTGATCGAATGAAACGAAGGCCAGTGATTGTACTAGCCGATCTTATCTTGTTTGTTTAGAAGTATAAAATATGGATTCTTTCATCCTTAACCCTTTTGTTCCAAAAGGAAAAAACAAGAAACAACACTAATTGGATGATAAATTGAGTCAGACTATATGTATGGAGTGGAGAGGGGAAACCTCCATTCAAACTTGTATAGGTTTTAAATCTATCTTACTAATAATAAGAAAGGACCAAGCCAAAACATACTCCTAAAAAGTTGTTGGCTTTTCAAGAGGTTTCTAGAAACCTTTTATAGTAAAAGAAAAAAGTAGCTAACTTTTTTTACCGCTTTTAATTATATTTCCTGTGAAAGTAATATTAAAATTTTATTAAAATAGTCCATTAACAAATATCCTAAAGGTATCCGTTAATATGATCCTATATATAATTCTCTTTGACAAAAAATGACTTTAGGCATTCTTTCCTTTCAAGTAATTCTTAGGTACTCTTGGAGTACAAAGAACGGTGCTCTCTCCTTTTATATTCATAGTAGAGTCTACTTATTAAATTCATGGTAATGTCCAACACGAATGTGATAGGAGAAAGCACAATTTCTCCGTACTCTATGAGTACGTAAGAATTTTTCCTTTCCTAATGATGATCTATTTAACCTAAATAGCATATTATATATATTTTTTTATCATGTTTCTGATAGTTCCTAAGGCCTTATAATATTCATGAGATTTTGGGTTCGAAATCTCTTTTCTGTAATATAACATTGTTTAAAAAAAGAAAAAAAGAAAGAAAAAGAAGAAGAAGTCTATATAGTTAGCCAATCAAAGCATTCTCTACACAATATTCAAATAGACACTAATAAAGGAATGATAATAAATGAGAATGTTTAATTAATAATAAGATCATATTAATAAGTGTCATAAGAGCACAAATTAAAGATTAATAAATGCTCAATTATGAGCTGCAATGCACACTTTTCAAAAAAAATAAAATACACATGTTAATGATTTATTGGATTACACACATAAATATATTGTAGTTGTGTGTGTGTGTGGAGAAAGTATACCATGTTTCGGTAATACCAACTCAGTATCTGTTTTGGTATTTGCTACCCAATAAACGAGTGACACTTGTTTCAAAAAACCACATCAGACTATTCCAATAAATGATTAATTTATCTTTCTGATAGTATAGAAGATTATGATTAATTTATTGGAGTAGTTTGATGTGGTTTTTTGAAACATGTGTCACTCATTAATTGGATAGGAAATACCAAAACAGATACTGAGTTGGTATTACTGAAACATGGTATATTTTCTCGTGTGCGTTTTTTTTTTAGTATAATTTGACTTTATTTTTTGAAAAAATGTATAAAAAATTATTTAATAAAACATTAAAAGCATATTAACTACTACCCTTAATTAGTGTATTCATAACAAATTCCTCAATGGTATCAAGGGTTTTGATTAGAGATTAGTGTAGTAGACATTCACACTTTTTGGAGTAAGGGAAAATTAATAGGGTTTTAATTAGTGATCAGTGTAGTAGACATTCACACTTTTTGGAGTGAGGGAAAATGTTATTAATACGGATTAATTGTAAGAGATAGAAGGTATGTAATGATGGATGTCTAAATTTGATAATTAATAATTCAAAAAAAAAAATTGATAATTAATAAGTCTTGTTTATTATTGACATGTGGCATACACTTAATGTGAATTATTGATGTGGGGCCTAATAGTTTATGGGCCAGGCCCACTTGCTCACGGGGAGCCCGTAGGCCCAAGCCGAAAAAAGTTATGGCTCAAGCTCAAAAGTATAAGGCCGAGGATGGCCCAGATATGCAGCCGAGGACGGTTTAGTCCTCGGCAAACCTAAAGCTCCCTTGAGAGAAGGGGTAAAAGAGAGCTATAAGAACAAATCCAGAAGAAGATCTAAAATATCTTGGGAAAGTTACCCCTATTACCATTCCCAGATAAGACTATACACCTAACAGAACCAGGTTCTTAGGCTTTATTTACCATCCCCAGCAATTCCGGGATTAGACTGACGGGACAAATGTCAGTCCTGGAAAAATTGGCCCTACACGTGGACGAAGGACAGCAAACGCGGGATAGTATAAAAGAAAACGTAAGGTAACGAGGTAAAGGGATCCCCATCTCACTTCCTGGAAAAACTCCAGGAATGAGAATGCCCGGACAATATATGCGCACCACCACGAAAAACCCACCGTCGGGTAACCGGAGAAAACATTAGTGCTCCTCGGACATGATCCGAGGAGCCCAATCCCTCAAGTTACGAAGCTGTAGGGCTTGGATATCCAGCCTGAAGCCTTTTCTTATCTGGGTTTCCCTAACGCCCGGTCTGGTCCAACGCCCTGCGACCAAACGCTAGCCTTTCAAGCCCACTCTCTACAAATCGTATTGTGAGGGATTTTCTACATGCGAGCCCAACATCGTTGTTGGGCCGTTAAAGAATCGTGTCCCTACAATTGGCGCCGTCTGTGGGGAGGCTTGCGCGTTGGCACTGGTGGCGCATGAGTCAACCCTCTAGCAAGCGGAGATTCGCGAGTTTTTTCCCATCTCCGGTGACCTGAAGTTGTCGCTCTGATATAAACTTGTACCAAGGCTTACATCCTGTAGCGCCAACGGCACGGGCATCTCTAGGGGCTTCCAACCCCAAGTCAGCTCTCCCCGTCATGGTCAAGGGGCTGACCTGCAAAAGAAAAACTATAATTTTTGGACAGAACCAAGGCCTTGCATGGTCCTCGGACTCAAGCCTATGGGGAAACCAAGTACACAAAAGAAAAACTATAAGTTACCAAGGCCTTGCATGGTCCTCGGACTCAAGCCTATGGGGAAACCAAGTACACAAAAGAAAAACCAAAAGTTTTGGACAGAACCAAGGCCTTGCATGGTCCTCGGACTCAAGCCTATGGGGAAACCAAGTACATAAAAGAAAAACCAAAAGTTTTGGACAGAACCAGGGCCTTGCATGGTCCTCGGACTCAAGCCTATGGGGAAACCAAGTACACAAAAGAAAAACTAAAAGTTTTGGACAGAACCAAGGCCTTGCATGGTCCTCGGACTCAAGCCTATGGGGAAACAAAGTACACAAAAGAAAAATCAAAAGTTTTGGACAGAACCAAGGCCTTGCATGGTCCTCGGACTCAAGCCTATGGGGAAACCAAGTACATAAAAGAAAAACCAAAAGTTTTGGATAGAACCAAGGCCTTGCATGGTCCTCAGACTCAAGCCTATGGGGAAACCAAGTACACAAAAGAAAAACTAAAAGTTTTGGACAGAACCAAGGCCTTGCATGGTCCTCGAACTCAAGCCTATGGGGAAACCAAGTACACAAAAGAAAAACCAAAAGTTTTGGACAGAACCAAGGCCTTGCATGGTCCTCGGACTCAAGCCTATGGGGAAACCAAGTACACAAAAGAAAAACTAAAAGTTTTGGACAGAACCAAGGCCTGGCATGGTCCTCGGACTCAAGCCTATGGGGAAACCAAGTACACAAAAGAAAAACTAAAAGTTTTGGACAGAACCAAGGCCTTGCATGGTCCTCGGACTCAAGCCTATGGGGAAACCAAGTACACAAAAGAAAAACCAAAAGTTTTGGACAGAACCAAGGCCTTGCATGGTCCTCGGACTCAAGCCTATGGGGAAACCAAGTACACAAAAGAAAAACCAAAAGTTTTGGACAGAACCAAGGCCTTGCATGGTCCTCGGACTCAAGCCTATGGGGAAACCAAGTACACAAAAGAAAAACTAAAAGTTTTGGACAGAACCAAGGCCTTGCATGGTCCTCAAACTCAAGCCTATGGGGAAACCAAGTACACAAAAGAAAAACCAAAAGTTTTGGACAGAACCAAGGCCTTGCATGGTCCTCGGACTCAAGCCTATGGGGAAACCAAGTACACAAAAGAAAAACTAAAAGTTTTGGACAGAACCAAGGCCTGGCATGGTCCTCGGACTCAAGCCTATGGGGAAACCAAGTACACAAAAGAAAAACCAAAAGTTTTGGACAGAACCAAGGCCTGGCATGGTCCTCGGACTCAAGCCTATGGGGAAACCAAGTACACAAAAGAAAAACTAAAAGTTTTGGACAGAACCAAGGCCTTGCATGGTCCTCGGACTCAAGCCTATGGGGAAACCAAGTACACAAAAGAAAAACCAAAAGTTTTGGACAGAACCAAGGCCTGGCATGGTCCTCGGACTCAAGCCTATAGGGAAACCAAGTACACAAAAGAAAAACCAAAAGTTTTGGACAGAACCAAGGCCTTGCATGGTCCTCGGACTCAAGCCTACGGGGGAAACCAAGTACACAAAAGCACAGTCGGAGTTCCCTACTTCCCAGTCGACTGCTCAGATGGATTATTTAGAGATTATCAGTCTTGGACGGTATTCACGCGTTTATCACAGAATATTCAACTGTTACCCCGGTTAGTTTCCTAAATTTGATTTACTATGAATTATCGATATAATGCCTGGTAGTACTGGTAGATTAGAATTAGTTAGATTATGTTTCAAGGTATCTTGCTCTAAATATTCTTGAAGCAAACACACACATGGAGCACACCCATTCACAAAGTAATGTTGCCCAAAAGATCAGTACTCAAAACATGTAAATAAATTTCTATTTTTACTAAAACAAAGAAGTAGTACAGCGTACAATGAAAAGCTGGAATCAGCTTATGTCAGAGCTCACTACATAATTGAGTAGGAAGATACAGAAAATAAAATAAAGCCGAGGAGCAGTACAGACGAGAGGTTGGCTACTAAAGCTAACCACATAACCAAAAAGAAAGATACAAGAGAATAAGAGAAAGTCGATGAGGTGGGTCAGAGGAGAGGTTGGCTACTGCTCCAAGACCTTGTTCTTCCTCAATGCTTTTACATGCCCATGACTCAGGCAGCAAAAGAAACCCAACTTGAGCCTGACACCGCTGAAGGAAAGGTGCAGGGAGTTGGAAGTTGAGAGGCTTTCTCTAAATATTTGCCCGCCACAAGGCAGAGGCGCTGATGGCGGAGAATCTTTCTTCTGACACACCAAAATTCTGGCATGAACAGAACCTGCTTCGGATTTTGACTAAAAGAGGGAGAGACACCCTCTCCCCTCGGTCGAAGTGGAGTATTCTCTTGAACTTATGCTTCCTGTGCCCATACCTCGCTATTTTGAGTCTCAGGAGAACACGACGATTCCGTGGCGGAGAGAGTTCCATCTTCCCAACCCTCGCCTCAAACATATTATGCTAAGGGAGGACAGCACTGAGTATAGGAGCTGTGATTTGGGAGAAAGCTGAAGGAGTTGTGTGTAGGGAAAGCAACTATCTTTCCCATTTATTTAAGGGAGTAAGGTGGTGGCAGTTAATTCATGCAGCATCCCAAGGGACGCTACGGACAAAATAGTTCTGGCTCAACTTCCAACGTCAACTGCAACCACAAGATTAAAGAAGCCTCGTAAAGGCGCACCTCGAACATTGGGACGTCAGAGAGTACCGCGTGGTCAAAGGCTGCAGAGATACCTCTTAATTCATGGGCTTAGTGAATTCACGGCCCAGACCCGTTCTACATGAGGGCCCAGGGACTATGGCCCATGCCGAGAAACAATCCGTTGCCGAGGACAACCCCTGCTCGGCGCCTCGTGAAATACATAAGATAAGGGAGAATCTGAACTCAAAAAAGTTTTGGACAGAACCTAGGACTTGCATGGTCCTCGGACTCAAGTCTATGGGGAAACCAAGTACTGAGAAAAATATAAGTTTTGGACAAAACCTAAGACTTGCATGGTCCTCGGACTCAAGCCTATGGGGAAACCAAATACTGGATAAAGTTTTGGGGCAGAACCAAAGCATTTCATGGTTCTCGGACTCAGGCCTACTGGGCACCAACTACTCGGATGAGGAAAGTCCTCGACTCAAATATTGTAAAATGTTAAGGCCAGTGTGTTAAGATGGCAAAATAACCCCCTATTCAATATCCTAAGGAAACTGTTCATTTTGCGGGCGACTTGTCCTCGGGCAGTTACTTACACCGTATCGAATACTCAGTCCTCATCTCGGCTAATTTTGAGGTAAGTGTCGTCCCTCCCTGGTCGGCATTGCTATATCAAATATTTCTGTTAAAGTTATGGTGACATCTTTTTATTAGCAAGTATTTTGGCCTTAGTTGTCATTGATTCAAATGCTATACTATTGTGCCGAGCAGTGCTTGCAAATTTATTAAAACATATAAACAGAACATGCGAAGTAGAATAACAATAACTTTTATTAATATGAAAAATTATTACAACGTACAAAGAAGAGCTTAAACAAGCCTATACAAAAAATGAATTGCCAAATCAACAATAGCATCCGCAATACAGATAAGTAAACAGTTAGGTGTCTTTTAAACTCGCCTTCAAAGTCTCTCCAATCTCTACCTCAGTACTGCTCATATCAGGAGAAGAACCTTCTTTAGAAAAAGATGAAGGAGAAGGAAGAAGAATTGGAACACATGGAAGCACTTCAGCAAGCTCTTGTCACCGAGGAGTGCAAAGGAAGAGGAGGATGGAGGAGATGAATAAAGAAGATGGAGGACATGAGTAGGAAGGAGGAGAAGAAGAGGGAAAATGTGAGAAGGAAGAAAGGGAGACAAAGGGAGGCGCCAGTGAACGAAGAGAGGAAGAAGCAGGGGCACTTAGTCCCTGCCCCAGTCCTGACTCTTAACACACTGGTGCCATGTTAGATATGCTCATGAGAGAGCGGGTGGTGATGATAATGGAGGTTTTCGACTCAGTCACACCGAAAGTGAGATGTGACGAGTCCCTGCTTCGGATTTTGGCTAAAAGGATGGGGAGACAAATCTTGAGTCTCCGCCATCCTTGCCCTGACCGAGCCATCTCAAGCTTTATTAGGACATGGTGTTTCTGGGAAATGAATGGTTTATTCATGGCTGACTACTATGGTGGACGTATTATTGGATAGGGAATAATCAGAGGGAAGAAGTGAACTCTGGGAAAAGCCTGAGGGATTCAGATATGAAAGAATCACCTTTTGTTTTCTCTCTTTATATAGGGGACGAAGAAAAGGGTACATAACACGTTCAGATCCCCAGGGAAATCTACAAATAAGAATACGCCGTTTCGTTCTCCCACGCCGTCCATAACCGTTAGATCTGGGAGGTCTCGTAAAGGAAAAATATTAAAGACGCGCCTCGGATACCCAAACGGCATAAGGGCAACGTGCGCAAATTAAGGGGAAACAGCACGTAGACCGGTACATTCTCTAGGTTGGTGAAGGGTCGCCAGCGTCGTTCAAGGGCTGAAATAAATGAACCATAATAAGGCTCGGTGTCACCAAAACCCACCTTTCCAACTAAGATGTTGGACAGCAGGGTTTTGAGGGGCTATTGTGGGGCCCAATAGTTTATGGGCCAGGCCCACTTGCTCACGGGGAGCCCGTAGGCCCAAGCCGAAAAAAGTTATGGCTCAAGCTCAAAAGTATAAGGCCGAGGATGGCCCAGATATGCAGCCGAGGACGGTTTAGTCCTCGGCAAACCTAAAGCTCCCTTGAGAGAAGGGGTAAAAGAGAGCTATAAGAACAAATCCAGAAGAAGATCTAAAATATCTTGGGAAAGTTACCCTTATTACCCTTCCCAGATAAGACTATACACCTAACAGAACCAGGTTCTTAGGCTTTATTTACCATCCCCAGCAATTCCGGGATTAGACTGACGGGACAAATGTCAGTCCTGGAAAAATTGGCCCTACACGTGGACGAAGGACAGCAAACGCGGGATAGTATAAAAGAAAACGTAAGGTAACGAGGTAAAGGGATCCCCATTTCACTTCCTGGAAAAACTCCAGGAATGAGAATGCCCGGACAATATATGCGCACCACCACGAAAAACCCACCGTCGGGTAACCGGAGAAAACATTAGTGCTCCTCGGACATGATCCGAGGAGCCCAATCCCTCAAGTTACGAAGCTGTAGGGCTTGGATATCCAGCCTGAAGCCTTTTCTTATTTGGGTTTCCCTAACGCCCGGTCTGGTCCAACGCCCTGCGACCAAACGCTAGCCTTTCAAGCCCACTCTCTACAAATCGTATTGTGAGGGATTTTCTACATGCGAGCCCAACATCGTTGTTGGGCCGTTAAAGAATCATGTCCCTACAATTGACATGGACAAATTAAATTGTGCCAAGTGGAAGAATATGTCCAAATGGTCCTAAATCTGGCCAAATGTCAATCTATAGAAGAAGCAAAGATAACACATGGCGGACTCTTAGAGCATTCACATCAGGAAATTGTATCCTATCCTATTTTACCATCTCAAATAGCTACTTTATTAATTATACCATACCATTTTACAATATTCCCAACATCCCAACTTTTATTTTACATTACAACACATTAAAATAATATTTCTACACAATAAAATAATATATCCCAAAATTATATCTATTCTCTCCCATCTCTCTCCTCTCTCTAATTTTTGCCTCTCTTCCATCTGCAACTTCCACTGGAGCCTTCATTTCCAGCGAGGTGGTGAAATAGTCCGAAGCCATAATCTTATTCAGCCTCTCTCAATGCCGAATCTAATACAACACACAAAAAAGAGACAAAATCACACACACCAATTATTCAAAATTGATTCAAAACAAAGAGATTGTAGGCTGAACCATGAATTGGAGAAGAATCAAAAGATAACTTTTTCTTAAGACAATTGAATAGGTTCAAGAAAAAAACGCATCAATCAATAAAACCCACAAATAAAAAATCCTAAATTTCACAACAAAATCCTAGATCATAAATAGCCCAAAAAAAAAGAAAAGAAAAAGAAGAACAAACCCATCATCAATCAAAGAAAGAAAAAACAAATAAATAACATATTTTGAGATTTAGAATCACTAACCCAAAAGGGATTTGTGGGCGTTGGTGAACTCTAAGAAGCATTGGCAGTGTTAGGAATGAGAGGAATGGGGCTCTTCTTGCCGCTCTTCGAGTCGGCCTCTTGTTCACTGATCTTCTGCGTCTTGATCATTCGCTCCATGATGAGCTTGTACTTGCACTTCTCATAGATGTGGCGCTCAGTCTCGCACTTCCATGGGAGGTACAACTCGGCTTGCTTGCACTTGTTGAGAGGAAACCAGGCCGCAAACCACGTCGGAAAACGCTTAAACACACTACCGCAAACCACCATACCACGCCAATCTCGCCACAAAAAATACCCAGAAAACGGACTCAAAAATACCTAGAAAACGGACCTAAAAATACCCAAAAATCGCCACCATACCATGCCGATCTCGACTTCCCCAGTCTCACCTCCACGCCGGACCCATGACCCACACCAAAATAGCCTACCCTGAGAGAGAGATGTGATGAGAGAGAGAGGTCGTTGTGGAGAGAGAAAGGAGATGAGAAATAGAGAAGAGACACCACGGTGAGAGAGAGAGTCAGATATGTTAATAAAAAAATATTATTTGTTTTACAATTGAGCTATAGTGTGATTCTAAATATAGAATATTTAGAATCGCACTGTAGCACAATTGCAAATTTTTTTGTAATAGTAGCATTTTACAAGTTCGGATGTAGAGGTTGTTTTGGGCTTTTATAAAGTAGCATATGACATTTAGCATTTAGGATGCGAATGCTCTTAGGATAACTAATTTGACAAAGAATAAAAGCATATAAGAAATTTATAATCTTGAAAACTAATTTTATAATCTATTATCAATTGTTGTTAGTGCTCTCTTTCAATTTGAGAATATACATCAAAGTTTGATTGTTTACTTATTTATAAATGATCTCTTTTATGAATATCATGCCATTGTTAAACATCACACACTATAAGAAATATCATAATTTATTTTGAAATGTCATTTATTTTAGACTTGAATTGTTAAAAAATAGGCTTAAGCATTCATAATTTATGCTAATTTCATTGATACTTTGGCTTCAGTCTTTTCATACTTATAAATGTTTTTCATACATGTCTATAATTTTAAATATATGTTTTTAACTCTATTGTAACCAGATTATCTTGGCATGTACTTTGTCATTTGATATCTAAGAATCTTTACTCATTACAAAGTGCCTCAACCATTCATCTTTCAATTTATTTGCATGCAGTTATGTAAAGGTCTCAATTGTTTCCTTTAAACTCACAACAAACAATTAAACCATTATTGTTTTTATTTTATTTTATTTTTTTACCAACAAAAAAGTTTTAAAAAATGGTTTTGGTCATGGGTCGGGTTGACCTGTAAAAAATCGAGTCAGGTCACAGGTCAACTTGCTTTTGTTTTGGGTCAAAAAATTCAGGTTTGGGTCGAGTCAGGTTAGGAAATTCTGACCCGTTTTGCCATGTCTACTTAGAATTGATTGTTCAATGCTAGCCAAATCAATATATCTTTTGTTTCTCAAAAAAAAAAAAAAAAATCAATATATCTTTTTTTTTTCATTAATTATAATAGTGCATTTAGAGTTGAATGAATTTATTTTTTTAGATGTGAGTAGTCTCCTCGCCTCTCATGTACTGTAGGACTTCAAGAATTTCATAAGGTCTTAGATGTGTGTAGTCTTCTCACCTCACACACTCATGTAATATCTTGAATTTCATAAGGTTTTAGAAATTAATAGACCTTAATCTAGGTCTCTTTGAGTATTTGATTGGAGGTTTAAAGTAAACTAACCCCTCGGGGTTAGATCAGTAGACCTTAGGAGTTAAAAGGATACATTTCTAAGTATATCTCCAAATTTTCTCACAAGTAATACCCTCAAAAATAAAATATTAAAAAAAATTAAAACTATTAAAAAAATGCCAAAAAAAAGAAACAAAGAACAATTCAACTGACCATACCAACCGCCTATGTATAAAATGCGGAATGGAGCAGCAAACGCCACGTCGTGTGCCATGAAGCCATGAGAATATCCTCTTCCGTAGCTTCTTCTTCTTCTGCATATTTCCTGAAAGCCTCTTACTCTCATTGTTTTCGGAAGCAATTCAGAGCTTCTTTAGCTACCAACAAAACCTCGGATCAATCCACCATGGAGAAACACTCACAAGGTAGTGACTAACTTGTCAAATTAGTTTTCATTCAAACCATTTCTGCTTCCTTTTCTGGGTTTCTTTCTTGCTTTTGAAACTTGCTTTCTTTCTTCTTTTTTTGCCTTTGTAATTAAATATGGATTTTTTGACTGTTCATATGCTTTAATTGTGGGGTTTTGAAACAATACAGATCAGATAGATGAAGTGTGTTCCAAGGAAGCATGCGACTTCAAGTCAAGAAAACACAATTCTGATGCTATCATTCCTCACATTCTGCACCTGTGAGTTTCTCTCTTTCTCTCTCTGACACACACACACGACCAAGTTTAAAATTCTATCTGGGACTTGCTATCTTACCCAAGAAGAATTTGAATATATATAGAGAGTTGAGTTCAAGATACGGTTGAAACTTTAAGTTATCTACATCATCTAATAACATTTTATTAAATTAAAATTTTGAAAATCCCACAATTAGATTACTTAATCTCTATGTTCTTAACATTTTTGCAAAATTTCAAGATGAACAAGTGTCAATAATTGTCATTTATTGATTATTTAAATCTCAAATTTTTGTATTTTAAAATTATGCATAAAAGATGAGTTTTTAGATTAAAGAGTAAATAACATCCATTGGCACGGAATTTGGCACGTAGAAATCATGTAATCTAATAAAACTAAAAAGTTATTAGGTTGTGTAATATTTCTCAAAACTACACTAAGTGTGACTTGAACTCAATGCATATACATTACAATTTGTTTACTGTTCTCTGATTCTCTTCTGCTCCTGGTTCTCTCTGTTGCATAGTGGAGCAATATATTGTGAGGTCCCAACACTAACGGATCAGTGTAGTAATTAATATGTTGGTCTAAATAAAAAACGGTTTTCATAAAAAAGAAAAAAGAAAAAGAAGGGTTTTCAAGGTGTGGCTACAATTAAGCAATCAATTCGTTGTTCAGGTTGGAGTTGAATCATGTTAGACAGGTTGATGGTTTTAGTTTCCCATTTGGGCTTTGCAAGCCTACACATTTAGAATGCATTGCACTGTGATTTTAGTGCTAACAGAATGTTGATGCTAACACCTAAATGTGTTCAATACAATTATAGAAATTTAATGGTTATAGAATGCCCTGATGTTTTCCATTAATAAGCAAAATTTATTTGCTTCAAAACCCATCACTTATGATTTATTTATTTTTTGGTTGGTAAGGTATACATGTTCTAAATGGGTCTTGAACTCAAAATCTCACACTCCACTTCATTGTTAGAAGAGGAAAGAAATGTCATTTGTGCTAAAGCTCATTGTCTTCAAAACCCATCACTTATTATTGCACAAGTTTGATGAGAATTTTGCAATTGATTTTTCAGTTATGGATCTTGTGCAACACCTCAGGACTTTGAAATCTACGCTCACAATGCTTCTTTTGAGGATCCACTCATGTGTGCTAATGGGTAGGTTTTGGCTTAAATTAGTTTATATTGAAAAGAAATATGAGCTCAATGATTTATACACCAAAACTATGCTATTCAGTGGATAGTCATTTCCTCAGATTAAAAAATTAATGTGCTGAAAATTCAATGGCACCTTTAAGTGTATGTATCAATTCAGCTAGTAATAGTGAAAAATTTCTGAAAGATAGAAAATTTTTATAAAAAGATAACCTCCTAGTCAGATTGAAATTAAAGACACCTAAGTCACCATAGTTGAACCTTTCCATTTGTGCAATAAGTTTGTTACTCTTCATTTTAATAGATCTGGCCTTTGTTTTTCATCTGGTCCCTTTGAAATGTCTTTGCTGCCGAATGGAAAGGTATGCCATTTTGTTGGAAATTTTAGGGAGCTTTAGTTATTTTTGTATTGCAATAAAAATATGTTGTCACACTGGTATATTTACTAGAAAATGGCATCTTGAACACTGTGGAATCTGCTTTTCAACATATTTAGTGCCAGAATTGTTATATCAGTTTTCTTAAATCGTTGTGCTGCTGTCACACGTTTTTTCAGTTTTTGACACTATTTGCACTAGTAGTTTAGTCCCATAAATTAGAACCTTTAATTAAAATGAGGGATGCGGTTAGCTGTTGGTACTACGGAAAGGATTCTTTGTTCTGTTTTTTTGGAAGACATTTAGAACATTTTCTTCTTTCAATGCTTGTGTTGGGAAGACAGATGACAGAACATTTTGTTCAAGCAAAATGACTTTCATAGGTTTTCAACACACATTGATATGATTTTGAAATTGTGTCTGTGTCAATCATTACTGCCACCATTGATTTGATGATTTCCACTATGGTGCAACATCTCCAATCATACAACATAGGCCCAATAATTTTCTGTTTTCTGTTGGAGGTGCTATTGCCCATTTTATTCGTGTTTGTATGATGCAGCACTTTGAAGGTGAAACTCTTGAGCTGTTTCTAATTGGAGGTCATATTACCAGTTGGTGCATGGATCTTGTTTCTAGCAAAAATTTCTCATCATTTTGCAATCCATATTCTATCAAAGCTATATGAAAAAATAGATCGTTACTTCCAAATTATTTGAATAAGTTGCTTCTTTGTAAAATTTTCAATTTCAGTCTATTATTGAACTGTTTCTGTAGGAATTGTGTAATAGTTAGAAAACGGATCCCAATCTTTTACCCCAAATAATTTAAATACGTGCATTTAAGATATGAAGGATTCTTAATTTAATATATCAAAAGCCCTTTTTCACTCTTTCACATGCTAAGGGATTAAAAGAATAAGGATTATACTAATTAATTTGCTTCAAAGCCTATACTGTTTTTACTACTAGAATTCAATTCTCTATGATGTCTTGGATGTTTATATTTTCTGAAAAAAAGCAAAAGATAATGAGCCATGTCTCAATTTCCAGTCAATATTTGATGTATTGCAATGGATTCATCAAAATTCTTCTTATTCTTATGGATTTATTAAAATTCTTCTTATTCTTATTGACAAAGACTGAACATTTTACTTGGTATCATTGATTAATCTGATGCTTACTTCCATGACGTAGTTTGTCTTACATAATTTATATTTGTTGATTTTGCAGGATGAAGCAGATAAAATCAGCGTTCTACTCACTTTCCAAGGTTTGATTTTTATGTCTGTATTGGTTACTGTTTTGTGTCTTTTCAAACTTCATGTATTTGAAGCCTATGTTTTCAGCTTAATCAGGATGTTCAATTGTGGAAAATTTTATATTTATAATTGTGGTGATTTTTCAATAGAGAAAACTGTAATAAATTTATATTTGAAATGAAAAACAATAGTTATCCAATACAATTACTGTTGTTTTGCTTTGTACTTCTGTCTCATGGCCAACATTGGATGTAGCCCCTTGCCATATGATCATGTCTATTATGTAGATACAACATGCATAAATAATTATAGTTGAACATTTTGTTTTTATAGCATTTATTTACAACTATACTTAAAATGCATTTACAGTTTACTAAAACTGCTAGTTTTATATAGCGATAATACGGTTGCTTGAAACATTGTTTGATAATCCAAGCACAGTAGATTCTTAGATGGTGCTCAGTGAATGCCCCAGTGTTTGCATATATATGCTGCTACTACAGTTGAAGTAATATGATGTATGGGATGAATGTGAAGTTTATCTCAAGCCTATAGATCGCCATGAAATAGTATTGGTACAAGGGGAAAGTATTATATTGACAAGGAAGTTGTTCACCTTAAACATAGAACAAAAGATACATAATTGAATATTTTACCATCTTCTTGTTCAAATATAACAGAAGTGAGAATTTTAACATCTTTGATGTTCCTCACAAACTAAATCTTATCTTGTTTTAGCCATTTATTCTTTGGTATTATCCAATTTTTGACTGATTAGGTTCTTCCCCATGACTTCCAGGTCTTTAGTGAATCAAGAATTGTGGAGTATAGCATCAAAGAAAATGTAATTTCTCCAGGAAAGCAAGAGGTTAAAAATTTCATTTGCTACTCCTGTCATTTTTTTTTTCTCTATTTGGGTTGTCCTTATACATATATATATATATATATATATTAAATCCATGTGTTTAAATACAGATATTAATTGACAACAAGCAACACTATAAGTTCTTGGGGAATTTAAATCCATGTGTTTAAATACAGATATTAATTGACAACAAGCAACACTACAAGTTCTTGGGGAAAGAGATAGATATTATATCACTCATCAAGTTGCATGTTGTTGATGGGAAAGTTGTTCGCCATGAAGATTGGTATGTGCTTAAGTTCTTCATTGTTTCTGTGTTCCATTCAGTCACTAGTATATATTGATTTGAAATAACACCCTTAAAACATTAGGTGTATATGAAACACACTCTCCTTGACAGCTAATACTTTTCTGGTCATCCTTTCTCTAACTGTGTTGTAAAGTGATACCCTCTTTTGATGACTTTTCTTGTATACTTGGAACTCATTTCTGTTTATGTAAATTTGGGTCATTTAACAGCAAATAATGGTTCAAACAAAATGGATAGAATGAAGGAAGCCACAAATTAGGGTATTTTTCTATGATCTTTGTTAGACATAAGAGGACTGCACTTGCTACGCAATTCAATTCATAGAAATCAGCATATATGAATTTTATGAGGATCCCTTTTTCTTTTTCTTTTTTTTGGGCCATGATAGAAAAGACAGATGTCTTATACCCAAAATCTATATTAATACATTTGAATTTCTAACATTTTTTTTTTCCTGAATAGAAATTATGATTTAAGTTTCAAATACATGGGTAGTTTCCCACCCATGAAGTTGGGTTGCCTGGGAATGAATCTATTCCACATGCTAGTTTTCTATTTGATATATATGAAATTATTGTCTGTCTATTCTGATGTCTCTTAAACAACTTGCTGTACTTTTCTGAACTTTAAACCAAGCCACTGTGTACCATATCCTGGCTGGTAAATTTTTATAAAATCTGAGAAACAGCAAGTGTTGAAATGTTTTTGAAATTAGGAAGTTTAGGTCTGAGATTCAAATTTATACCATCCACTTAGGTTGTAGAATACTAGAATAAGTGGCTAATAAGTTCTAATGTGAAAAATAATACTTGTTGGACTATCTATAAAACTAGAAAGCATGAGATTTCAGTCTGGGTTGTAGTGCAGCTATGTAGAGCATGATATAACACTGTGGACAAAGTACTCTATGTCTGGGACTCAAGGATGTAAAATCACAAAAGTAAATATGTTTGGCATATATTCTCATTATATCTCCCCAATGGACTTTAATTCAAATGGAACCTCCTCTTTGGTAGAGCAATGTGGCCTTTGAAAATGTTGTTCAAGACAAAATAAAAATAAAAAAAAATCTTTTCTTACTTTTTAATAATGTTATTTAAATTTCTATTGGTCAGATAGCTATATGAAATTCTGAATAATATGTTCATAGGTGGGACAAGAAGCCTATTTGGAATAGGGAGACCTCAAAGCTGCCACTTGTTGGTCGAATTGCAGAAGTGACTCGCAAGGGTTCAATGCTGGCAACTCATGCAATTATGAGGTTTGGGAAGGATCCAACCAATTAAACTCACTTTTGAAACCAAAAACAATGGACTATGATCTGCTCCTGCTTATGCAAATGGGTTGTGGTTGTTGGTTCTTGCTGATACTTCTCTACACGCCAATTCATTGTGCATGTGGTTTGCGGATTAGGATAGGTATGCAGGCTTTAATCAAACATAGTTTAATTATATCTGCTTGATGACAGATTAGCTTGTGAGTAATTGAACACTTGAGGGTGTTCACTCATTCGCCACCAAGCTTTCCTTTTTATTACAGTTTGCTGTGTATAGGAATTTGTTAATTTTCGAAAAAGAATAAATAACTCTGTACCCTCACAAGGCACATTGAAACTATGCAATAATAAATCTATAGTTATCTGTTATGGAGGTAGCTCTTGCATGCAGTGGCCATTTTGCAGTACTGATTAGCATTCTGTGATTTGTTCATCTTTTGTTGCTTGCAAATATTTCAATGACATAAGGTAACCTATAACATAGTTATGATGCACTAATTCCAAAGGTAAGTGGTTTCTTTTCTTGATATCTCTTTAACTCTCTTTTTTTATCCCTCTCATTGTCAGCATATATATAGCACGCTTGATTGTGACCTGAATCAAGGCATCTCAATCGTCTTTGATTCAAGCATTATTAAGGGCATCATAGGTCAACTATCATTGTATTTATACACAATGTACATACATTGGCAATATATAAAGTACAGAGATTCTAGTAAGAACTTTATTTTGTACTTTCTTGTCTCTTTTGTTTCTCCATGGTATTAGAGCCACGTTCTTGTGGCCTTCAGTAGTCTCCATTTGCATGCACCTAGTCTTCATCTATCTAGTGTTTGTGTTCTTTCTCTGCCCAAGCAGCGCATCAAATATTGAGAGAGGAAGTCATTGATGAATGCTTAGTTGGGACTAAGTTTAAAAATACTCTCCAACCGAACAGAACAATAGCTGAAACCTATTATTTGCATTAAAGATCTACCTAAAGTTGATCAAAGTGCTCTAAATGTTGAGTCAGCTAACTGTGTTTAGAGTGAATTTGAGCAGAATAAGGGATTGTGATTTCATACCTCTGCTTAAGACCACACTTAAATATGTATAGGGTTCTTTTTGGAGGTAGGTATAGGTTTGTGGTTGCCATTGAATCCAAGGGTCAAATCAGTCGCTCCATTCTACTCGAGATATTCAAGGTGAAATGGGTGAAGGACAACACCCTGTTTCAAACTTTCCAAACTACATGACTAATCACCTATTCACCACATTAAATGCAATTGATGGTATTTGTAAATACAGGGGTGAAGGAGGGCAGTTGTAATTTGCACGAATGTTGGTGTTTTTAAGATTATATTTAGAATATTTCATTTGCCTCTCCTCTCCTCTCCTCTCCCTTCGTCCAAATAGGCCCTAAATATTCTCCGAGCGGTTTATTATTTTCCTACCTCAAAGGAGGGGGTTGTCACATGATGTGACTCACATCCTCTCATACAAACATTACTTGACATGGATTGAACTGGACTGAAGGTTGTGTGTCATTTAGTACAATAAAGGGCTTGTTTCAATTGATTGTGGGCCTACTGTACCCTAAGCTATTGGGCTTGGGGTCTACTATTCTCACCATTGGCCCAGTGCCTTTTATATCCCATATTAACTTTACCCAACCTCCTCTTTTTGTCAGGTCACCCTATATTCATGTCTTTAAACCAGTCTTGAGTCTCCACAATGATGCTAGCTTCTTCCCTCATCAATTATAAATTTTATAAATCTATCTATTTGTGTGTATCAAATATAATGTGGAGGTGGTGGTTGTGGGATCCAATACCAGGTTTTTTTCAGTTGATGCCACAAACAAATAGAGAGAGACGATTGCAATTATGTGCACTCATCATTATTGGGAGTTGGAGATCCAAGAATTCCCTTACTTTCATGTAAAATTCACTTGTACCGTAAGAGCTTTAAAAAGTTGGTGCCTTTATAGGAAACAGTTGTTGCCTGCCTTCTTTTCCTAAAGACTGCAAAAGCTTAAGTTATTGAGCTTTAGAATGAAGCTTGTCTGTCATGGCTGCGAAAGTATTGCATTGCCTTTAAAAGTATGTACATTTTGAATACTTTGAAGAATTATTGACCCTTCAAATTTCCCTACAAGAGTAGTGAGATCATGCTTTTGAAATTCTCTTTTCCTTTCCCTTTTTGTATTTTAGATTATGTGCTAGGAGCATTTGTTGAAAGCGGCGAGTCTTCTAAAACAAATTTCCTAGCTTTATCCCCAAAAATCTTAGCTTGTGGAATAGCCTTCACATTTAACACTGCAAAGCAAAGACACAACATAGTCTAGACACCCTAATGATCATTCTACTTTCCGCTTTTATTACAGTCTTACTATTTTGTTACTGTTGTAAAAATTTCAGCGTGTAAAATCAGGGACGGACCTACACACTATGCAAGAGGGGGGCCATTGCCCCCCTCCACACACAATTTGAAAAAAAAAAAAAAATTAAGATTTGCCCTCATATATATATATATTTGTCTTTCCTCCTCTAAAATATTTCGATATTGACCTACAAGAAAATAAATAAATAAATAAAATTCATGCCCCTTTAACTACAAAACCAAAAAAAAAAAAAAAAAAATATATATATATATATAGACTAAACAAAAATCGCACACAAAATAAGAAACACTTATTTTGTATGTTATACTTTGTTAATGTGTTTTAAATATGAAATGTTTAAGAAATACTTATTTTGTAGGTAGTATTTTATTGAATATGAAATAGATGTTAGTTTTTATTTTCATAATTTTTTTTTTTTGGTTTTAAGCTTTGGCCCCCCCTCAAGTATGAATCCTGGTTCCGTCCCTAGTGTAAATCATGTACTATGCAAGTTTTTTTGTTTTTGTTTTTGTTTTTATTTTTATTTTTTTTTTGTTGCACTGCTTCTTCTTCGTTATCATCATTATCATCATCATCATCATGTGAGTATTATTGACATAAGTTTTCACAACTTTTTACAAATGTTGGTATGGCAAGTTATAATTGGAAAAAAAAAATACTATTTTCACGTGAGCCTATAATTGAAAGTATTTTTATTAGCATCAATCACATTAGACCATCTCAACAATTGTAAAAAAGATTGTGAAAATTTTTATATTATCTTTGTGCAGTTGTGCTTGTGAGTTGTGATACATTTTATCATGTAAATGGTCTATGTAGTGGCAACAAGTGTTCGTTTATTAATGACCGTAAATTAATATGCTCCCTTGTTTTCTATGTGATTAGGGCTCCTTTTATGGACAACATTACATTGGGCCTTCCAAGCCCAAAAAAATAATAGACGAGATTACATGTCACTGGATCTTCAAGGCCACAAATTCTTAAGTAGTCATTGGGCTCGTCGTGCGTGACCTGGTCTGCCAACTAAAAAGCAAGTTATTTGAACTGCCCAAGCCCATGAAAACTTCAACATACATAAGAGGAGGATATTGGTCTAGCAAGCAAAGCAGGAGAACAAGTTTTGGTAAAGTGTTAATGAGGCATTCATGAACTTTGAGACATATGTTGCTTGGGTTGCAAAACATATAACCCTTACTTGGTTTTTTAACCGTCGGGTCAATCTATTATGACTATATGTTATTTCATGTGCGAAAAAAGAAAAAGAAAAAGAAGAAACTTGATAATAGTATTTGTCATAGAACTCTACTTAACAAAACAAAGAATGAATTATAATTACAATTCTATCAAATTCTAGGTGTGAGCACCCCAAACAATGCAGCCTAGTGTGGGCCTATCCTAAATATGAACACACATGAGTATGTCACTAACTCAAGGTTAGGGCGAAGAATGGGAGTAGCCACCTAATTTAGATCCAAGAATTGATTTTAGACTCCTATGCAGAAGTCTAACTAACTAAACATGACCTCGGAGTTAAGGTACTAATATAGGAAGGTGTTACACACTTAAGACAGCCCATCAAGTGGCTTGACCTCCCTTTATGTATGTCATAGCCAAGTATTAAAAAGTCTTCTCACGGTAAGATCTCTGTTATTCACGCAAGAATTGCAAAAAGTAAAGCTAACAACACACATATCCCAAGCACATTCAATGACATATCAAAATGAAGTGATGTAACATGTTCCGAACACGCTCAATCCACATCATAGGCATGTTTCTATCATGTCATTCACATATAGGCATGTCTAACGTATCAATCACACCCTAAGCATGCTTCTAAGTTCTGTCATAATGTCAAAAGCAAGACGTAAAACAAGCTACATTTGTTCTCCAAAAATCATAACTCTCGCCAGTAAAGATAGGAACCATGTTTTGAGCATATACAGTTGAATGTGGTTTCACTAAAACTTACTGTCATGGTTTATGGTTCAAGTTTATAGGAAGGGAAATTTAGGGAAAAAAAGGGGATGTCTCTAATATCAAAAGTGCCGAGAGTGCAATGTTGTAATCATGGAAAGATTTAGAAAGGAAAATTTCTAATTTTGGCTAGTATAAATTATTATGACATGATAAAAGTGTTAGCTACATCTGCATTTACCCCAAAATGATTAGTCAAACTACAATTGAAATTCCTCTTAATCACTTACATATCTCGATTTAACTAAATAATACCTTCTGTGAGACTCAATATACACTCACACAAGAGTTTGTCATGTGCTTTGGGTTTCTGATAGCATATTTGAAGGCAATTCCACAAAGCTCAGACAAGGTATATTTAGTTGTTGGGTTTTTTTTTTTTTTTTTGAAGGTACATTTAGGTTTTGATGTTGTGGATTCAATATGTTCTCTATTTGAACCTATGTCGAAAAAAAAGGTTTTAGGTTTTAGATATTCATTTCATGACAATATAATTTTGATTGAGTCTATAATGTGTCATTAAGAGTTGAAAATAGTAAATTACAACTCCAAGATGTAACTCAAAGAAGACAGAAATTGAAGTTTTCAACAATTCTTCAATCAATGCTCAATTAATCAAACCAGTCTCTTTGATAGCCTTTCAATCGCAGCTCAATCAATTGAAAGAAGGGTCTTAACAATTCCTCGAAAACGGCTTGATTGATTGAGAATCATGTATCATGGAATCTTTTTTTAAAAAAAAAAAAAAAAAAAAAAAAAGTCCCCTGTTGCCTTTGTTTTATTAACCTACATACAAACATGTATGAGGCACTTTAAAGCATGTCATTAGTCGAGGTTTAGAGAGATTTTGTCATGCACTTCAAATATAGAAAACCTAAACCTAATTTTCACCATCTCGTGAGTTTAGAAAATTCTCAATCAATGTTTATAGTTTAGTGATCAAGAGTTGATGCCATAGACTCATCCATGGTGTGTTGCTGTAGAGATAAGGTGGTTCTTAGAGTCAAGAACACAGTTCGTGGAAGGTTTTCAGAATTAAAAAGTTTAAGCTATTTGGAGTTTATCTAAGGATAAGGGTCCATTTCAAATTGCAAGACTTCAATTTTACTGATGAATTCTTTATTGGGGTTAGAGAACCCCTATAATGGTTTTTCCTTCGCAGGTTCTCCATTAATTTTTCACTTTTGTCATCTTATTATTATATTCTTTACTTTATTGTTTAAAGCTTTACACATGGTGAGTTCCATTCCATGCTTGTGTTAATTAATTACGGGTGATTAATTTGAATAAATAATTCATAAGTCCACTAAACTTATTTAATCCGGTACATAATATATACAATGTGATCAAAACAATTTCTCTTTTTCCATAAGTGCTAGTAATAATAGGTCTCTTTCAAAAATAATAACCACATAACACCAGTTAAGTAACTTTTTGTTTTTAATGTTTATTTTTCCATGTTACCTCTTCTTTTTGACTGGTCTTCTCCTACGTCCAAGTCGATGCCTACATACCAGCCCCACTTGAAAGCTAGTCTCACTCTCACACACACTTATTACTTTATAGGAATCTAATTCTGGTTTAATAGGTGTGACATGGAAGTAGTGTTTATTGAGGGATCCAAGACCAGTCTTCTTCAGATGATGGTAGAGAGAGAGAGAGATGATTCAATTATACGTTGATTATTGGGGGAGTTGGTGATCCGAGAAGTCCCTTACTTTCATGTAAAATCCACTTAGACAATAGAAAGAAGAGCTGTCAAAAGTTGGTGGCCTAATAGAAAAACAGCCGTTGCTACTGCTTTCTTTTCCTAAAGACTGCCAAAAGCTCAAGCTGTGGAAACTTTGTCTCTATATCAATCCTTTTGCCATGCCCAACACCTTTCTCTCTCTTTAAGTTTGAGGTGTTGATGCTTGTCTTGGCTGAGACAGTAGTGTTGCAATGAAAAAGGAAAGATAGCATTGCCTTTAGAAAGTACATACGTTTGAACACTGACGCGTTAATGACCCCTAAAAAGAATACACTTAAGTGGGTTCATGCTTTTTCATTTTTTTTTTCTTTTGCTTTTCCACTTTGTAATGATTTCTAGACATTGTATGTCGTAAAACGGCTGGTGCAAGATCTTCTTTGTAATTAAAGAACCTTTAGCCTTTAGGACATTGGGATGAGTAGTTCAATGATAGATATTTGCAAGAATAAAATAGTATATTAAGAACAGATTCTTTATAATTGTGTGCAAGCAACAAACTTTTTTTTTTTTTTTTTTTTGGTTCAATTAATGATTGCTCTTAAGCACTTGTTAATTAATCATTTTAAAAAAGTTTTAATATTACTTTCATAAAAAATATAAATTTCTTTTGAAAAAGTTAATTTTTTTTTCGTTTAAAAATATTTCATAAATCAATGCTCTTAGAATATCTATTAACTTTTCTATTTATTTTTCATAATTAAAAAAATGAAATATATGCTTTTATGTAATTGAAATCTTTAAATTTACATTTAAATATAACATAATAACATAGAAAATTACAAAACTTTGCTTTCTAAGTACATTTTTTTAAAAGTAAATTATTTTGGTTTGTAGTTACATTCTAAAAAATGTATAAAAAAAATGGATGAGCATGGTCTAGAACCATTGATATTATAAGAGCATCCACAGCAGTGGAACTAAAAATTTAGCTTTTTAGCTCCACCAAAAGTTACTTTATCTATTTTACCTACATACATGCTGTAGCAGTGGATCTATTTTAGCTTTTAACACAATAAAATAATATAAACATCACAATAAAATAATATATCAATTACAATAAAATAATATATTCACTACAATAAAATAATATATCCTATACAATAAAATAATATATCCTATACAATAAATAACAATCACAACCACCTTTAACCGCCACCGCCACCGCCGTCGCCGCCGCCACCGCCACCAGCGACTCTTTTTCCACCGCCGTCGTCACCACCGCCACTGATGACTCTTTTTCCACCGCCGTTGCTGCCACCGCCGCCGCCACCGACAACTCTTTTACCGCCGCTGCCACCGACTCTTCCGCCGCCGCTACCGCATGATAGCAAATAATCGTCTAGTGTTAACAAGTGATTTTTTTAACCCCAAATTATACTCATAAACTTCCCTGCACACAGAAAATTTCCAAACTAACATTTATATCAACACAACAAATTACAGAGACATTTATAGACATTTACAGAGACAAATTACACAACAAACTTACATTTATATTACAGAGACATTTATATTACAGTTATAGACATTTATATTACATTTATAGACAAATTACAGAGACATTTATAGACATTTATATTACAAATTACAGAGACAAATTACACAACAAACTTACATTTACAGAGACATTTATATCAACACAACAAATGTAAACTTCCCTGCACACAGAAAATTTCCAAACATAACTCTGTGGTTTTGTGCAACACAACAAATTACAGTGACAACAAAACATGTAAACTTCCCTGCACAAATTACAGAGACCACAGAAACCACACAACAAATTCCTGCAAACAGAAAATTCCCAATACATTCCTCCATTCAGATGTTATACCTAGCAAAAATAGCAAAAAAATAACACCATTTGCCCAAAACAACATTGCAACAACACCATTTTTCATCACAAAATAACACTAAACCCAGAAAAATTCAGCCAAAACAAGAAACACCTAGATGAAAAATTCACTACAAAAGAAAAGAGAGAGCACTGACCTGAAGTGGATCAGTTGGGACGACGACGGCGTGGGCTGGGTTGGGACGGCGTGGGCTGGGCTGGGACGGTGGCGGCGTGGAGAGCTTGATGAGTGAGAGAGATGAGAGCTTGTGACGGTGTGGGCTAGGCTGGGAAGACGACGGATGGCGTGGGCTGGGCTGGGACGGCGACGGCGACGGCGTGGAGAGCTTGATGAGTGAGAGAGATGAGAGCTTGCGACGACGTGGGCTGGGCTGGGACGGCGACGGACGGCGTGGGCTGGGCTAGGACGGCGACGGTGTGGAGAGCTTGATGAGTGAGAGAGATGAGAGCTCTGGAGAGTGATGATGGCACGGTGGAGATAGAATAAAAGAATGAAAAAAAATAAAGTGAGTTTTATTACTTTAATCGGAGTTGGATTAAAAAATTATTATTATTTTTTAGATGTGTGCTACAGTGTACATTTATAGATAGATGTGCACTGTAACAAATCAGCTAAAATTTATAGGTTTGCCTCCACTGCTGTAAGTCTTTTTTGGTATATTGGTGGAGCTAAAATAGCATTATAGCTTTTTAGCTCTACTGCTGCAAATGCTCTAAGTTTGGAGTCTACATTTGAAAATGGGAAGAGATTAGACACTCATTATGCCCAACTAAAATCAGTCTTCTAGCATATAATGGTCATGATTCATGTCACACAAAACACAAACATAATATATCATTCCAAATATGTGCTGAATGAAAATTATACATGTGATCATGGGAAAATAAAAATTCAGCACGATTGCAAAAAATAGATTTCATGTTCATCATTCATTCCATGCTTTGTGAATATCGTTAGAGCATGTTTGAAACCCTAATCTATGGTTGCATGGTCATCACGTTAATCATCTTATGTCGTCAAAGCAAATCATGTTACGCAGGAAATTTGATAAGCAATACAAAAAATTTAAGTGTGTTGTAAATTATTTTGCATCAAGATTTTATACCTATATGTACGTCTATTGCAAACACTACAAGAAAAACGGGCTATTGCGGTGGTCCAGAACCGCCGCTAAAGCCCCAAAAACCGCCGCTAAAGGTACATTCGACCTATAGCGGCGGGTGCTATTGCGGCGGGCCGTCCCATCGGTGCTGCAGTGCCGCTATAGGTCGATTGCGGCGGTCGCAAAAAGCGTCGCTATAGATGTACCTTTTAGCGGCTGGTGAAGGTTTATTGCGGTGGGCATAAAACCGCCGCAATACGTCTTCAGAATTTGTGGGACTGACTTTTAGCGGCGGGCAAAGAGCGCCACTATAGACAATTGATCAGAACACCTAAATGTACTTTTAGCGGCGGGTGCATGCCCGCCGCTATATGTTTCAACCTTTAGCGGCAGGCGATAAGCGCCGCTATAGGTATTTATTTAAAACGTAAAATGTGAACCTTTAGCGGCACTTTTTGACCGCCGCTATAGTTTTTTTTCCTAATGGGTTTTAAAACTGCCGTTTGCTGGTAAATAAATGGTTCACAAACCTGTTACAAAAGACCTGTAATAGTTTTAACTCTACTAACACAATACCACAAATGTAATTAATTAACAACACCACAAATGTCTTGAAACTAATATAATATTAACATAGAAATATATTATCAAATACATAACATTGTCTATAACCAACATCTTAAAATTAACAAAAAAAAGATGTGTTCATTTGAATAAAACAACCGCTGAAATTAATCTAATACTATAATCAAAATTCTAAAGTGTGAAATAAAATTCTAAAACGTTCTCAAAACAACATATCTTATATTGTTTTTAAAGATTATGAAATAAAATTCATTTTAACAAAAGGGAAATCCCTTGTGTAATCTGTAGCATATCCATGTCAAACTTGTAAGTTTACCCTCAACCTTTAGTCACGTAGAAAGCATCCTTACATAACAAGGTGCTTTGAGTTCCATATAATTCAAGCATAAGTTGGCCAACAATTTTTCTTTTTTTTTTTGATAAGTAACGAAAATTTTATTAAAAAAAACAAAACTAAGTACAGCGGTGGTGTACTCAGGGAGAAAGGCCAACAATTATAATGGAAGACAGAAGCCAAGACAGGTCTACATAATCTTACCTTGATTTCTAATTATGAAATTAAATGCAAAATATCACAGAAGAGTAATAATCTAAAACTTTTGAAATGTCCTTGAGCACTTGGGCAACACACAACTGTGATTTAAAATTTTGGATACATAAAAACTGTTAATTTCTTTTACGCAGAAGAAAACAAATTGCAAGGCAAACAAACTTGCCAATACTATTTTCCAACTAGTATAGTGTAAATATATAAAGTCCTAAGATATTCATCTTGAAAGACATATAGTCCCACATTACTAATCAAGCAAAGAAAAAATTTTAGGACTAAGTAATAGCTAAGGTTTCTGCACCAAGTCATGGTTATAAGTAACTTAACCAAAGTCTAGTTTTTCCCAATGGAGAACCAAATCTAACAATCTACAAGAAAACTTATACTTACACAAAGTAGGATCCTCTCTCTGAAAATGATTCAAAGCCTTTGAAAACTATCAAAAAAGAAAACAAGAAGATTGTCATGTAACATTGGACACTAACAAATACAACATGCACACATATAGGCACACTTAAACAAACCACTCACTTGTCCTCCTGAATCTTTTGAAACTGGTTGAACGGCTAAAGACATCATTGGCTTAGGGACATTCATAGAAGTCATTGTGGATTTAACTGACCCATCAGTAAATGTATATCCTAATCACACAAAAAATGCATAAGTTGAGAAAAATCAGAAAAGAAAAAGAAAAAAGCAACTAGAAAAAAAAAAAAAAAAGTCATAATCATCAGGTTTCAAAGCCTCATGCCCTCATCTCAAATATTAGCAGTCTAAGTAATTATACCCATTCTGAAAACCATTATTATTTTCATACATTTCAAGTCGAGGAAGGGAGACTCGAACCCTAGACATCTCAGTTGCAAACTATAGGGAATGTCATTTTACTTAGAGGTCATGGGTTTGAATGTCCATTTTGATATTTTCCTCTCACTTTTAGAAACTTCAACTTGCACTAGCTCCTCACTTCTCACTTCGACCCCCATTCTATTCAGACAATTATGGAAAACAACACAGAAACATAAATTATTGTGTACACAAGTGCAAAGGGATAAGTGGGACCTGATGCACAATCCACACCAAATACAGCAACTATTTGCCCAGCATGTGCCTCTTGAATATCCTGTAGATATAAAAAAGAAAATCAACAACACAAACCCAAGAAGGAAGAAGAAAAAGAATAAATTAGTTTGGATAGAAAACATATGACTTGAAACCCCAATCTATTAATTTAACACAAATATTATTTTGTTCTGAAAGATTAGAGTGCAACCTACCCCAACTTCACCCCTACCCCTTTACCACCTAAGCCACAGCATGGGGACAGGTAGAAGACATTGTAGAGATAGTTGGTTCGCAAAATTTGATTTCATGTATAAAAAAAATCTCAATCATATCATTAGAATTAATTACTATGATGAATGTCAAAGCAAAACTAACCTCCATCTCATCAGAATGCATCCAAACCAAGCGAGGAATCTGTACAAGGAAGACAATATATCCTTAACTATTAAATTTAATTTAGAAATTCAATTAGTATCAAAGCGCTGATAGCATGATAAAATGGGCATGCCGGAAAATTCATTAACAAAATATAACTATTTTTCAAAATTTAATGGATGTAATTGTCCAGATTATATCATTCATAAAAGCACAAGTGCATAACACACATACAACATGTCTTACCATATTGAACCATAATAACGAGCATTGCAATCAGATAAAAATAGAAGCTTGGTCACCTTGCAGTACATGTCTGAGTACTAACATTGCCACTACATGAATGAAATAATAAGATAGTTGGACTATCAAGAAAATGAAAATATACCTCAGATATGTCAACTGACCAAAGCACCCTTCCTCCAATTTAAAAGCTAACACCATAAGAGGCCCATCTGGAGTTCCAGACAATGTGACCTTTACGAGAATAAAATATAGGCGCAATTGCACTTTTAGTCCCTACATTTTGACCTTTTTCCATTTTAGTCCCTACATTTTATTTTTTCCACTTTTAGTCCCTAAAACCAATTTACGCTTTCCGTTTTAGTCCTTGAAGCACTATTCCGTCACCAAACTAACGGGAAAACTGGACGTGGCTGACGTGAGCATTAAAATATTATTAAAAAAATTATTTAACATTTTTTAAATGCCAAAATTATAAATAATTAATTAATTACTCAAATTTAATTAAAATTAAAAAAAAAATTTACTTTCTTTTAATTAAAAAGAATGCTCAAACGCATCTTCAACAACCCTCCACCACTACCCATCTTCAGACCCATTCTTCTGGATCTTTGCCTAGAATAAAAACACATGTTCTTCAAGCTTGCATTGTGCCTAATGACTCGGCCCTTTCGCACTTCAGGTTCTCCCTCGACCAACGAAGAGCAGAGCAAGGGGCAGATCTTCAAGGTTTTAATAATGGATGCCATGGATTCTTGATCCAGAGAAAACGATGGGAGATATTTGAGTTTTTGGATTTGATGATGGGTGGCAACGGTAAAGGGAGAGCCGGTGATGGGTGGGTTTGTTCTCTCTTTTCTCTGTCTCGAACCATCTCTCTCAGATCGGCATGGAGGGTGTGGGTTTGTGGGGATCGGCGTGATGGAGGGTGTTTGTTTGTGGAGATCAGCATCTGTGGTGGAGATCGGCGTTTGTGGTTGAGGTTGAGGTGTGGGTCACGATGGTTGCTGGGCTGTGGAATCGATGAATTGGTGGTTGGGTTATGGAAATCGGTGACTGGGTTGTGGGAATTGGTGTTTGGGTTGTGGGATTCGGTGAGTGGATTGTGTGGGTTTCGATTTTGGTGGGTTTGGGTTTGCTCAGATCGGCGTGGGTTTCGGGTTTGCTCAGATCGGCGTGGGTTTGCTCAGATCGGCGTGGATTTTGGGTTTGGGTTGTGGGATTCGGTGAGTGGGTTGTGTGGGTTTCGGTTTTGGTGGGTTTGGGTTTGTGGGTATGGATTTGGCAGTGGTGGCGGTGGTGGTGTTGTTGGATTTTAGGTGGTGGTGGCTGCTGTGTTGTGGGTTTGATGTTGTTGCTGGGTTTGATGTTGTTGCTGAAGATTGATTATAGGGAAGAACACAAAGAACATGAACATGTTCTTCATGTTCTTCCCAAAAAAAAGAGAAACAAAATTAAATTTGAGTAATTAATTAATTATTTATAATTTTGGCATTTAAAAAATGTTAAATAATTTTTTTAATAATATTTTAATGCTCACGTCAGCCACGTCTAGTTTTCCCGTTAGTTTGGTGACGGAATAGTGCTTCAAGGACTAAAACGGAAAGCGTAAATTGGTTTTAGGGACTAAAAGTGGAAAAAATAAAATGTAGGGACTAAAATGGAAAAAGGTCAAAATGTAGGGACTAAAAGTGCAATTGCGCCTAAAATATATCAATTCCCCAGTCAGGTTATAAAACAGATGATTGTACAAAATATTTTTTAGATAAGAGATGAAAGTACAGAAGATTGAGAACAAAAATTTATTTTCATCAGCCCAATACCTTCTCTTCATTCTTACTTTGGCCAAAAGCATAGCTACTGACTTCAGTTGGACAGGGCAAATAACTAAGTACACCATCCAAAAGTGGTGTACTCCAATTATGAAAATTATACATATCAACGATACTTTTAACAGTTTATCGAAAAAAAGAAAAGAAAAAAAGAAACACATTGAACAGAAACCGTAAAAATAAAAACTCAATAAAATATATTACATTTACCTAAACATATTTACAAATAAAAATGCCTAAAACAAACAAGAATTAAGAAAGAAAGTCAGGAATAGAATAGAATAGAATACTTACAACAAATTCAAAAAAGCGTGGCATAAATCTAGATACTCCTCCAGTAATCTTTTTCCAATACCCTAAAATTCAAATCCCAAAAAAAAATAATAATAATAATCAAAAGCAAACCAAACCAGGAAATCTGAACCAGCACGAACAAGCTAAGAAATCAATTCGACAAACCACTTTTAAGCATATCAAAATCAATGCTAAAGCTTAAGCCAAAACCAATATCTGATAAAAGATAGTATTCTTGATAATACATGTTTGATAGACCAAAGAAAAATCTTGGCAAACAAAACTCAAACCAAAAACAACAAAGAACTTTAAATCTACAAGCATCCTGAAATACACAAATATACTACTGAGAATTTGAAAATGAGGGAAGAGAGTATCAATAATTTTGAACAAGGAATACAATGAAAAAGCCATCAGCTATTGACAATTACAACCAATCATTGAGCTGACATCAAGAAATAAATATAAAGACTTAGCAAAAAAAAAAAAAGAAAGGTGAAGAAGAGGTAGAAGCTAATAAATGTAAAGACATAAACACAAACAATTAGCTTCGTTCACTCACCTCCTGCACAAACCATTTAAGAAGTTCACATTCAGCAATGCCTTCACCAGTTTGTGCTAACGGTACATCAACTATCCCACCCACTGGAAGATCTGCTACAAGCGTTGCGATCGGCGTCGCCGTTGAGCGTCATTTTCTGGGACTTTTACAAGCGTCGCGATCGGCGTCGCCGTTGAGCTTCAGCTCGCCGATGAAGCTCAACGGCGACGCTTCAGCATCGCGATCGGCAAGCTTCAGCGTCGCGAACCGGCGAGCTAAGCGTCGCGATCGCGACGCTTCAGCTCACCGATCGCGACGCTGAAGCGTCGCCGTTGACGCTCAATGGCGACGGTTCAGCGTCGCGATCGCCGTTAAGCGTTAGCTAGCCGATGACGCTCAACGGCGACGCTTCGACGTCACGATCGTTAAGCGTCAGCTCGCCGATGACGCTCAACGGCGACGGTTCAGCATCGCGATTGGCGAGCGAAGCGTCGCGTTCGTGACGGTTCAGCTCACCGATTGCGACGCCGAAGCTCAACGATCGCGACCCCGAAGCGTCGCCGTTGAGCGTCAGCTCGCCGATGACGCTCAACGGCGACGGTTCAACGTCGCGATCGGCGAGCGAAGCGTCGCGTTCGTGACGGTTCAGCTCACCGATCGCGACGCCGAAGCGTCGCCGTTGAGCTTCAGGTCGCCGATGAAGCTCAACGGCGACGCTTTAGCTCGCCGAAGCGTCGCCATTGAGCTTCATCGGCAACAGTTGGCTCAACGGAGCTCATCGGTGGTTTTCTTGTTTGGGTTTTTTTGGTCCAGATGGTTTTTTTTTTTTTTTTTTGACTGAATTGCTTGGGTTGAAATATATGAAGTGGCTGCTGGATGGGTATTGTATTCAAAAAAAAATTATAAATTTTTCTTTATTTTAGACCTTATTTTAGATTTTTTTAATATATAAAAAAAGGACTCACTTTAAGTTTCAATAGAAAGAAAAGTAAAAAGAAAGACTCACGTAAAAATAAAATAAAAAATAAAAAATTTAGAAATTCACATTGAAGATAATGTAATCTAACGGAAGATTTGTCAAAATTCACATTGAATTAAGAAATATAGGGTTGGGTTTAAGTTCCACTTGATGTAACTCTAAAAAATTTTACACAAACTAATAACTTATTGTTGAATTCATATTTTGAAAATCCAACCGTTGGATCATATTTTCTATTTGTTTTTAACATGCATGCCAATTTTCATGCCAATCGGGTGTAATTTACCATTTGATCTTTAAACTCATTTTGTATGTGTTATTTTAAATTACAAAAACTTGAATTAAAACAATTGATTGATAACATGGCTATTAATCTTTGATCACCATGAAATTTTTTAAGCAACGGTAGATTTGTCAAAATTCACATCAAATTAAGAAATATAAGGTTGGGTTCAAGTTACACTTAACGTAACTCTAAAAAATGTTACACCAACCAATAACTTATTGTTGAATTCATATTTTCAAAATCCAACCGTTGGATCATAGTTTCTTTTTGTTTTTAACATGCATGCCAATTTTCATACCAATCGGGTGTAATTTACCATTTGATCTTTAAACTCATCTTTTATGTGTTATTTTAAATTACAAAAACTTGAATTAAAACAATTGATTGATGACATGGCTATTAATCTTTGATCACGATGAAATTTTTAAGCATGAAAAATATATGAAGATAATGTAATCCAACGATAGATTTGTCAAAATTCACATCAAATTAAGAAATATAAGGTTGGGATTAAGTTACACTTGACGTAACTCTAAAAAATGTTACACCAACCAATAACTTATTGTTGAATTCATATTTTAAAAATCCAACCGTTGGATCATATTTTCTATTTGTTTTTAACATGCATGCCAATTTTCATGCCAATCGGGTGTAATTTACCATTTGATCTTTAAACTCATCTTTTATGCGTTATTTTAAATTACAAAAACTTGAATTAAAACAATTGATTGATGACATGGCTATTAATTTTTGATCACCATGAAATTTTTTAAGCATGAAAAATATATGAAGATAATGTAATCCAACGGTAGATTTGTCAAAATTCACATCCAATTAAGAAATATGGGGTTGGGTTGAAGTTACACTTGACGTAACTCTAAAAAATGTTACACCAACCAATAACTTATTGTTGAATTCATATTTTAAAAATCCAACCGTTGGATCATATTTTCTATTTGTTTTTAACATGCATGCCAATTTTCATGCCAATCGGGTGTAATTTACCATTTGATCTTTAAACTCATCTTTTATGCGTTATTTTAAATTATAAAAACTTGAATTTAAACAATTAATTGATGACATAGCTATTAATCTTTGATCACCGTGAAATTTTTTAAGCATGAAACATATATGAAGATAATGTAATCCAACGGTAGATTTGTCAAAATTCACATCAAATTAAGAAATATAGGGTTGGGTTCAAGATACACTTGATGTAACTCTAAAAAATATTACACGAACCAATAACTTATTGTTGAATTCATATTTTGAAAATCCAACCGTTGGATCACATTTTCTATTTGCTCTTAACATGCATGTCAATTTTCTTACCAGTCGGATGTAATTTACCCTTTGATCTCTAAACTCATCTTTCATGCCTTATTTTAAACTACGAAAACTTGAATTTAAACAATTGATTAATGACATAGCTATTAATCTTTGATCACCGTGAAATTTTTTAAGCATGAAAAATATATGAAGATAATGTAATCCAACGGTAGATTTGTCAAAATTCACATCAAATTAAGAAATATAGGGTTGGGTTCATGATACACTTGATGTAACTCTAAAAATGTCACACGAACCAATAACTTATTGTTGAATTCATATTTTGAAAATCCAACCGTTGGATCAAATTTTCTATTTGCTCTTAACATGCATGTCAATTTTCTTGCCAGTCGGATGTAATTTACCCTTTGATCTTTAAACTCATCTTTCATGCCTTATTTTAAACTACGAAAACTTGAATTTAAACAATTGATTGATGACATAGCTATTAATCTTTGATCACCGTGAAATTTTTTAAGCATGAAAAATATATGAAGATAATGTAATCCAACGGTAGATTTGTCAAAATTCACATCAAATTAAGAAATATAGGGTTGGGTTCAAGATACACTTGATGTAACTCTAAAAAATGTCACACGAACCAATAACTTATTGTTGAATTCATATTTTGAAAATCCAACCGTTGGATCACATTTTCTATTTGCTCTTAACATGCATGTCAATTTTCTTGCCAGTCGGATGTAATTTACCCTTTGATCTTTAAACTCATCTTTCATGCCTTATTTTAAACTACGAAAATTTGAATTTAAACAATTGATTGATGACATAGCTATTAATCTTTGATCACCGTGAAATTTTTTAAGCATGAAAAATATATGAAGATAATGTAATCTAACGGTAGATTTGTCAAAATTCAAATCAAATTAAGAAATATAGGGTTGGGATCAAGTTACACTTGACGTAACTCTAAAAAATGTGACACCAACCAATAACTTATTGTTGAATTCATATTTTGAAAATCCAACCGTTGGATCACATTTTCTATTTGCTCTTAACATGCATGCCAATTTTCATGCCAATCGGGTGTAATTTACCATTTGATCTTTAAACTCATCTTTTATGCGTTATTTTAAATTATAAAAACTTGAATTAAAACAATTGATTGATGACATGACTATTAATCTTTGATCACCATGAAATTTTTTAAGCATGAAAAATATATGAAGATAATGTAATCCAACGGTAGATTTGTCAAAATTCACATCAAATTAAGAAATATAGGGTTGGGTTCAAGATACACTTGATGTAACTCTAAAAAATGTCACACGAACCAATAACTTATTGTTGAATTCATATTTTGAAAATCCAACCGTTGATCACATTTTCTATTTGCTCTTAACATGCATGTCAATTTTCTTGCAAGTCGGATGTAATTTACCCTTTGATCTTTAAACTCATCTTTCATGCCTTATTTTAAATTACGAAAACTTGAATTTAAACAATTGATTGATGACATAGCTATTAATCTTTGATCACCGTGAAATTTTTTAAGCATGAAAAATATATGAAGATAATGTAATCCAACGGTAGATTTGTCAAAATTCACATCAAATGAAGAAATATAGGGTTGGGCTCAAGATACACTTGATGTAACTCTAAAAAATGTTACACCAACCAATAACTTATTGTTGAATTCATATTTTGAAAATCCAACCGTTGGATCATATTTTCTATTTGTTTTTAACATGTATGCCAATTTTCATGCCAATCAGGTGTAATTTACCATTTGATCTTTAAACTCATCTTTTATGCGTTATTTTAAATTACAAAAACTTGAATTAAAACAATTGATTGATGACATGGCTATTAATCTTTGATCACCATGAAAATTTTTAAGCATGAAAAATATATGAAGATAATGTAATCCAACGGTAGATTTGTCAAAATTCACATCCAATTAAGAAATATGGGATTGGGTTGAAGTTACACTTGATGTAACTCTAAAAAATGTCACATGAGCCAATAACTTATTGTTGAATTCATATTTTGAAAATCCAACCGTTGGATCACATTTTCTATTTGCTCTTAACATGCATGTCAATTTTCTTGCCAGTCGGATGTAATTTACCCTTTCATCTTTAAACTCATCTTTCATGCCTTATTTTAAACTACAAAAACTTGAATTTAAACAATTGATTGAAGACATAGCTATTAATCTTTGATCACCGTGAAATTTTTTAAGCATGAAAAACATATGAAGATAATGTAATCCAACGGTAGATTTGTCAAAATTCACATCAAATTAAGAAATATAGGGTTGGGTTCAAGATACACTTGATGTAACTCTAAAAAATGTCACACGAACCAATAACTTATTGTCGAATTCATATTTTGAAAATCCAACCGTTGGATCACATTTTCTATTTGCTCTTAACATGCATGTCAATTTTCTTGCCAGTCGGATGTAATTTACCCTTTGATCTTTAAACTCATCTTTCATGCCTTATTTTAAACTACGAAAACTTAAATTTAAACAATTGATTGATGACATAGCTATTAATCTTTGATCACCGTAAAATTTTTTAAGCATGAACAATATATAAAGATATTGTAATCCAACGGTAGATTTGTCAAAATTCACATCAAATTAAGAAATATAGGGTTGGGTTCAAGATACACTTGATGTAACTCTAAAAAATGTCACACGAACCAATAACTTATTGTTGAATTCATATTTTGAAATTCCAACCGTTGGATCACATTTTCTATTTGCTCTTAACATGCATGCCAATTTTCATGCCAATCGGGTGTAATTTACCATTTGATCGTTAAACTCATCTTTTATGCGTTATTTTAAATTACAAAATCTTGAATTTAAACAATTGATTGATGACATGACTAATAATCTTTGATCACCTTGAAATTTTGTATGCATGAAAAATATATGAAGATAATGTAATCTAACGGTATATTTGTCAAAATTCACATTGAATTAAGAAATATATCGTGGAGTTCTAGTTACACTTGATGTAACTCTAAAAAATGTTACACAAACTAATAACTTATTGTTGAATTGAAATTTTGAAAATCCAACCGTTAGATCACATTTTCTATATGTTTTTAACATGCATGCCAATTGGGTGTAATTTACTATTTGATCTTTAAATGGGAAGACGAAAAAATAGAGGGAAATTTAAATGTCTATAGCGGCGGTCCAACCCGCCGCAAAAAGGAGTACATTTTGCGGCGGGTTATTCGCCCGCCGTTGTAGTCTGCCGCAAAATACTTGAGCTATTGCGGCGGTTCATTGACCCGCCGCTATATCTAAGTTGAGTGCCGCTAAAATAGGTCTATTGCGGCGGGTCATCAGCCCGCCGCTGTAGTACGCCGCAAAATACTAGAGCTATTGCGGCGGGCATATGGAACGCCGCAATAGGTCTCATATACAGCGGCGGGCCAAAAAAGCGCTGCAATAGGCGACATATAGCGGCGGTTTTTGCACCCGCCGCAATTGCTCAGTTTTCTTGTAGTGAAAGATGGAATTGGTGGAGGTGCAATAATGGAATTGACTCTTCGTTCATAGGGTGCAACATCTCATTCCTTTAAGTGTTCCATGGATTCATTCCTTGAGCTTCAAGAGGAATTGTGCTTGGTTGGTGCCCTGTTACTTGTTGATCAGTTGAATGTTTGGGTGTCGAGTTGGAAATCCTATGAATTACGGTTTCATGTTTGTGATTTGGAGATGGTTGAGCATTATTTTGGTGGAATTTAAAGCATAAAATTTTTGTGGATCTTACAGAGATTGGTGTTGCTAACATACAGGACTTACAGACACCAATGTCTCTCTAAAAGAATGATAAAGATTGAATTTATTTATTTTTTATTTTTTTTTCTATTGGGTAGCCCCCTTTATTTATAGAGATTGATGCTCATAGTTATAGAGTTTGATTCAAACTTTATTTCTAGAGCTATCTCAATTCATATTTATCTTTCAAGTCGATAGGATGAGTGTCCATATCAAAAGATTTGAAGAAAAGAAACATCTGAAAAATCGAGTTAGAGACTTAGAGGCATAAATTGTGCTGTACTCATTCTAATTGCCGATTGACACTCTAATTTCTAGTCGAAGTGTCAATCGGCACTTTGACCCAGGGTTTCTAATTTCCCACTTATTTTGATTTTGCTTCATATATATATATATATATATTGTGTTAATTTTTGAGATAATTACGAGTTCTAGATCTGATTTTTAGTCATTTATGGTCACATAATATTCTAAGGGAATTTCAAAAAATATTAAATTCAATTAATTATCAAAAAATCCTAATTATCTATTAATTTTTTTTGATGAACAATTATCTATTAAAATTATGTCACACATGCTTGTACATTCTTATCTTTAATCTTAAACCAATAAGGTTATATTATGACTCATATTTAATCACCCATAATTACATGTTAATCTTAAGTTTCATGTGATTAGGTTAGAGTAGCTTTCTATCTCCAATATTAAAAAATAAAAATGTGAATTATCAGTTAAAACTTGATATGGCTTGATCTTAAGATTTGATGGCCTGATTTTTGCAATTAATCTGTCATTTTGATTGTTAAGACTTAAAAATTTTGTTAATTAAGCTTTTGCTTATCCAGTGTTCAAAATGACAATTTTTCCTTATGTCATAAATTACTTTTTGCTCTTGTATTAGGTTAAACAACGGTTGCAAAATGGGGTAACTAACTAACTGCAACTTGGAATTCAAACCTTTGGTGAAATCCATGTCACTAAAGTCCAAATCTACATCATTCTCGACCATATCATGTAATTTCACAAATTTGTGTTTTCCCATACCTGATGACAACGATTATGTCCCCAAAAAGCTTTCTCTCTCTCTCTCCAAGTAGGACTTCTTGGGCGGATAATTATGTTCAAGAAGCCGTAGTGAATCAGTGATTGTGGAGACAATTTCTGAAAGCAAAGGCTAAATAGATTCATATCATTGTCATCAACCATCCAGAGCATCTCACACCAAGTTCCTTCTCTCACCTTTTTCTAACCCGATTGTCAAGTCCTTGCACAACCCCGTCTCTTCCAAGTCCCACCCAAACCTAGTCATTGCCCAAATCCTCTGTGGGTTCTTGAAGATCCCAAAACCTAGAGATCGAGCTTTGATCCAACAGCCTTAAGCTGGATTTAAAATCATTATCGTTAGAAGATGAGTGATTATAGTTATTTTGAATTACAACATGATAAGGTCAACAACGATAGAGATCTGAGGACCTTAGTGATAGATCTCATTAGAGGTCTAAAGACTAGGGTGAGGAGAAGTTTGAAAGAAATTTACATACACACATGTATATGGATTGAGTTCAAATTATACTTGGTATAATTTTAAGTAATATTACACTGGTCAATATTTTTTAATTGGATGTTTCGTATATTCTCCGTACTTGCAAAATTTTAAAATGATAAAAAATCAATAACTATGCCATTAATCAATTATTTAAATTCAATTTTTTGTGATTTAAGATAATGAATAAAAGATGAATTTATGGATTTAATAGTAAATAACAATGATAACATCCGATTGACATGAAAACTATCATGCATGTTAAGAACATATAGAACAAGTAACCTAATGGTGAGATTTTTAAAATATGAATTCAATAACAAATTATTAAGTAGTATAATATTGCTTAAAGTTACACTAGGTATAACTTGGATCATGCCAACTAAGTTACATTAGTAATTAGGATTTGGTTTCCATTAGTAATTAGGTTAGGTGAGTTTAGTTTTTCTTTTTAATTGAGGTGACAAACTATGATCATGTCAACTAAGTCACATTGAAATAATTATACCTTAACATGTTGCAAGTGATAAGAAATCCTTTGATGATCCTTCTCTGTTTAATCCAGATTTATTGCATTTTTGTTGTTGTTTGTAATGATACTGGTTTGGGGTGTCTGGCTATTCTTGAGACCCGAAATGGTATGGTGTTGTTGGTCATTATCTTGACAAGGATCAAATATTTTGAGAAAGAACTTTCAGGTTACTCTTAGAGAATGCTTTTTCTCAAGTAGGGTAGCGCATGATAAAAGTGCGTAAATACCAATCAAATCTAGAAGATTAGCCTAATGATAGTTCTTATCCCTAGGCAAATCATTCGTACTTTTATGGTCATTTAAAAAAAAAATAAATAAAAAAAAACACTGCTAAGTGCTAACAAGAAAAGTATCATTTTTACGAATAAGAAAGAAAAAAAAAAAAAATAAAAGGAAAGTATCATTATCTTAATCAGGAAATTCTATTCTTTAATCAAAATAATTTGCAAGACACAGCTCCTTTTTTTAAAGATTAGAAAAGTCATGATTAAGGATTTTCATATCTTCAGAGCATGGTAGGCTAGCACATAGGATAGGAGAGAGTTGTTCGCCTCAAGATTGTCTCCTGGCATGCAATGGAGCTCTCAGACTCAATGGAGTTTGTAATCACCTTTTGTTGAGGTCCACTGATTCATCCTGTTAATGGGAACAAAGCTCGAGGTATTATATTCCTGTGAAAGTGGCCTCCACTACTGTGATTAAAAGGGCTTTTGCTTTTTGATCACAAATCAATAAAATAATATACTTGGTCAAATTTAGAATTAAACCAAATTTGACCAGGCCACAATATGCTGTAACAATTTTTCTTTTTGAAAAAAAATAAAAATAAAAATAAAAATAAAAATCTTATGCAATCCTTTAATTAATTCGACGACATGTCACTTTCTTTTAAGTGATAGAGGGTAGGAATTATAAAGGATTCATGCATTCGAAATTGATGAATTTTTCTTACCAAAAAAAAAGAAAAGAAATTGATGAATTTTATAATTTAAATTAAATATTATAATTAAAAAAATATCTATATATGACATTTTCTATGTTATCATATTAAAAGGTTATCCTTGAAATGAACTCTCTCTTGATATAGAGAGAAGATCCTGTTATGAAGATAAAAATCAATATATATATATATATATATATATATTTATATAAAAGTCAAAATGGTCATATACTATTATTTAGCAAAATAATTAGCAATATACCACTATTTGTGAAATATTTAGTAATATACCATTTTTTTAAAACTCGAGTTTGTGAAATTCAAGTTTGTTTTCTAACTCGAGTTCTAGAAACTCAAGTCATTTGAAAAAATAGTCTTCAAATTTGCTGTGCTATTTTTTATGGAATTCTAGTTCCCGAAACTCGAGTCACATAAAAAATTGGTGGTTATTTTCCATGGAGCTCGAGTTTGTGAAACTCGAGTTACACGGAAAACTTGAGTTTCACAAACTCAAGTTTTAAAAACATGGTAGATCTTTAATTATTTCACAAACAGGGATAGATTTATACATATTTTGTCAATTAGTATACCTGCCCATTTTGGCATATGTATATATACACACACAAATAAAAAAGTGGTTAACTTGATGCAAAGTCATGCTAGAACCAGGTCAATGAGCTAATTTATTATTTATCTTTTTCTAGTTAAGTGAGAACATTATTAATAGAAGACCAGCACAATCAAGTAAGAGGTCACGCCTATGTACTAATACAGTTGGTTGTCCATGATAATGTACTAATGATTTTACCTGCACAACCCTCTACATTTCTTATGTGCACAGTGCTCCCATATGTACACGTAATTGATCTTTAGACTTTATATGAAGTATGTGTAATAAAATATAATCCAAATATTTATTGTGAAATATGGTAGGCTGCTAATGCTCCAGTTCAATGCATGCACTTTACACACCAGAATGGACCAAACCTGTATGGACGAACTCAATCAAGTCTTGTGTAAATTAAGAAAAATCAAATAATAATTTTAATCAATCTTCAAAAATATTATCTCAAAAATTACCAAGCCACAATATCAATCATGCAATGATGCACAAGAACACAAAAATATATGTGAAAAACCTTTTCTCCTTTGAAAGGAAAAACTACAAAATAAACTATATATAATTTCACTATTATAAAATCAATTGCAATATCTTTTTCAAGAAATCACAAATTTAAACCCTTTCTCCTTAAAAGGAAAAACTAAAAAATAAACTCTAAATAATTTCACTATTATAAAATCAATTACAATATCTTTTCCAAGAAATCACAAATTTATCCACATGCGTATGTTTCATAACTAAAAAAAAGTAACCTTGTTTTTCTTTACTCTCATGTACACTCACTAAACTCATTGCGACAATACTGTCTTCTTTCTACACAAAGCTTACTGCGGTTTCTTCTTCTTTCTTCACTTTGCAACATCAAAAAAAACTTCACAAATTTTCTTTGATTTGTACACTTTACAAAAAAACGTTGTCAATAAATCCCAAACCTTGTTGTCTCTCTCCTTACACTACCTCCCAAGTGAAAATGTTTTTTCTTTTTTTTCCTCTTGGTTTCATACCCCTTTTTTTTCCTTCTCTCCCCATAGTGGAGAACCATGAGCTAGAGCCTTTAAATTCTTTGCAGTACAATTTTTTTTTTCATAATACTCAATTCCACAAAGGGAATGTGTTGCTTCTTTAACAAAAACTAAGCTTTTCTTCCACTCCATGAAATAGACTTTTCTTCAACACCAAGAAAACCCAATAAATAAATAAATAACAAAATTAATTTTTCCTTCTTCAATTAGGAAACCTAATTTGCTTTCTGAGTCACAATAAAAATTTGAGTCAATTTTCCAACACGGCCGGCCATCTAATGGACAATCAAAGTATATATCAATACTTGATCAGTAAGATAGACTTAAGTTAAGTATCGCCACTTATGCTATCTGATTAGTTCCTTTTTTACTTTAAAAATATCATATTGAATGTTGTCTAAATCCCATAAGAAGAGATCACTGATACATCTTCAATTAATAATTAATTTTACAAATTGGTGGTTTTAGATTAGTACTCCGTTATTTCTCAAAGATTTTAAATAAAATTTATTAGATAATTTCAAAACATAGTTCTATGCTTAAATATATTAATTATTTATAATAATTAGTTGATATTCCTTGCAATGTATGACTACGAGAGATATATATATATATATATATATATATATATGATTTAAAAGACTTACTTTAATTACATCTTCATTGAAATACTAACATTTTTACAACAACAAACAATATCAATATGTTTAACAATAACAATACCAATAACCAAAAAAAAAAAAAAAAAACAATCATCATAATACTAAAACCTCCTACAACATAAAAAATAATGAGTAACAATAACAACCTCATTATTTTCCTCACTAAGAAGAGGACCATATGTGACCATATCCCTATCATTATCAAATGATATTTGTATGTTTAATAATATGAACAAATCAACAAACCAAAAAAAAAAAAAAAAAAAATTAAAATTATGCATAATATTTTTGCATAAAAGTTTTTCATAAAATTTAATTATATTATGTAAGGTGTTTAAATGTTAGGTGATTGTGGTATGCCCCTTCAGAGTTCCTCTAACTCTTCTTTCTTGTAGAATTTTGTTTGTGATGGTTAAAATTGATATGTTATATCTCGTATATACATCAAAGACATTGAAAAACATCCTATTAGACGATTTCTACGACCATATGATTAATTATAATCTTTAAACTTGGTGCTAATATTACTATTAGCTACCTAATCAGAAGAGATATGTCTAAATTTAGTAGAATACTCTTCAAAGAACACAATCATTTGTCCAGACACCAATAACAATGCCAATAATTGTAGCGATAGAGATTTGATCTAGAAGGATTTTTGGTTTGGATCATTTAACTGGTGGGAAATATTATATTATATTAAACCTATCAAAATTTTAAAAATTAAAAGCAATTGATATTTGAAACGTCATTGGCAATCTAAGTCCACATCATCAAGGAAACCAAAGGAGAACTCTAAGAGCTGAAATGATACAAACTCAATTTTTTCCACTTATGTCAATTAATGTAATATTACTTGCTATGAAAATAAATGAGATAATGAAAAGAAGTATGCATAAACATTAAACATTAAACATGAACATAAATTGGAAGATAAATCTTCTTAAATTTAAATTGTCATTTAATTTGAACAAAAATAGTTTGATATTATTTGTTATTAATTTTTCTGAATATTAATTGCTAGTTTTTTATTGATATTTGTTAGGCTAAGTTGCTTTGGAATATTTTGAATAAAAGAAAATTAAAAACCAGTCACATTTGTTAATCCAAATCATTTCTTGATCATCTAAAAAATGTTGCAACAATTTAATACTAGATTATTATAATAACAATGTTAGTGTATTCATGTTGATTATATGTATATTTTGAGTAAAAAAACAAAGTGGGCAAGATGAAAGGGCGAATTTTATAATATGTGCAGGTGGTGTTGCCGAAAAAAAAAATCAAGATCTACTTTTATGATGCTGGAACACGTGCAGTTTTGATTTTTCAAATTAGGGTTTAAAGAATTGTACCTTTGGTGCATCTACGTGAAATAATCAACAAGAAACCTTGAATCCTTAAAGCGTAATTGAAATCCTCGTAACTTAATCTTGGAATTTCCTTGATCTTTACTTCAATGACCATACAATTGCTTGGGGGATTGAGCTCTCATTTTCAAGAACAAAGCCCTTAGCTGTTTGCCTCTCGAAAAATCTTGAAAATATTATTTTCTTTCTCCCTTGGCAGCGGTGTATCACTTAAAGAGAGGAGAGAACTATTATTGGATTAGTTATCAGGCTAGCCTATGTGAGCTTTTAAAATGCGGCTTAAAGTGAGACAAAAGGGAAATAAAAATAGAGAAATACTAATGGATGCCCTTAAGGCAATAATTAACAATCCATTTAAAGAAAGTTTTCATGAAAAAAGAAAAAAAAAAACAATTAATTTTTTGACAGTTTTGTTAATTCCCCATGAAAGTGGTGTCAAAACTTTCATAAAATAAATTATAAACCATTGCCCTGAGAACATTTGTTAGCATGACCCGTAAAAGTAATAACTCTAATGGGCATTGGATTTACTATTAACTCATGACAAGTCCAAAGTTATCATTAACCACAATTATCTATACTATCTATAACAGGATTCCCCTTTTTGGACTGGATTTTTATATAGTTCAGAAATGTGCCTAGATCCTAGGTTTAATAGGGACAAAACTTGAGAACAGCCTGATAAATATACATTTCCAACTTCACATAAAATGCTTACAAAATATGACATTCTCCTACTAATTCATGTCTTCAAAACAAACTTATCCAAAAATTAAAATTTAAAACAAAAAAACTTCTCATACCACTTCGATATTTCCCTCAAGACCACATTCCAACTTTGTGTGTTTTTTTTTTTTTTTTTTTTTTTTTTTTTTTTAAACTTTATCAAGACTTGCCGATTTCTTTTATTTAATTTTTCTATTTTTTTTTTTGAATTTCTAGTTTCCTTAATTCCTAATCTCACATACACTAGACCAAAAAAAAAAAAAAAGCGCCTCATTGCACGCACAAAGCGCGTGTGATGAGGCTAGTTCTACTATAAATTTATGATATTGCACTCTAGGTCTTTATGTGATTTCTTAAATCATTGAAAGACTCCATTAAATACCATTTAAGCCTTCCATGAAATCATCCATAGTGAAATAAAACCAATGGTTATTGTGACTTTGTAAATCACTACATGAAGTCCTCAATTTAATCTCTTGATTATTCTTACATTCTTGTAGAATCAAATTCTATTTAATATAAATTTTAGTAACTCCATACTAAATTAGTCAAGTTGACATTCTAAATGATCAATTCCCATTAAATCTATCTCAAATGGATGTTTTGTTATCTCTTATTGAGATTACAAATTTTGTCTTGAGGAAAAGTGTTTCCAACATGTTACATACAATTACCCAACGTACTGAAGTTTGGCCGTACAAGATCTTACTCTGGCATACATCAAAGTACCCAACATTTGGATTGTTTGAAACAAAGCAACAACTGGTATTAACAAAGAGAGAATTGGCAAAAATAAAGAAACAACAAGTGGCACGGACACAAAGAAGCTCAAAAAGAGACACAACATCAGTTAAAGGAAAATTAGAGAGAATTACAGCATAAATAGATCATATAATATTTAGTCAGCTAAATTAGAAAAGAGAAACTAATAATGTACCAATGATTTTACTTGCATAACCCTCTAAATTTTCTTATATGCACAATGCTCGCACAAGCACACATAATTGATCTTTAGAATCTATGTATGCATTAAAATAAAATCCAAAATTTATTGTAAAAGTAGGCTGCTAATGCTCCACTTTTATGCCTGCACTTTACCACCTCTTAGAAGTTTTGGTTTTGCATTCAAAAAGTGGAAAAAGATGGAGACTAGAGTTGGGACAACTAAAGAACTGCCCATGTGAAATTTTAAGCTTAAATATATTAATTATTAAGAAATATAATTTCTTAGCATTTTAAGGACAAGCTATATATTGCTTTAGATTTTAGACTCTCTCCTATTTCATGTGGAAATCTCATTGCCGGTCAGAGATCACCACTTATGTTTATAACTTCAGTTCAGTTTTCAACTTTCTTTTTTTCCCCCTCTTTTTACTTTCTTTTCTAGACCACTGATTTCTTATAGGCAGGGGAAGGTATATAGAACTTTAAACAAAGCAAAAAAATTTGAATTGAGATGGAATTCTCTACTTCTTTCCGTTTGTTTTGCGCGTCTCACGTCCATGTTTTATGCGTTTTTTTTTTTTTTTTTTTTTTTTTTTTTTTTTTTTTTTTTTTTTTTTTTTTTTTTTTTTTTTTTTTTTTTTTTCCAGCTCAGCGCCTCTTGCACTATTCATGGGACATGAACAATGCAATCAGGCATATGAACAGTAATTTTAAAAGTGAACAGTAATCGAAAAATGATTTTTTGTTGTTTTCAGTTTTCAGCAAAATAAGCAGTATCCAAACACACACTTTGTTTTCTCTTAAAAAAAACCATAAATACTAGCTTGACCATAAAGAAAGAGCTCTATTACATGGCCCATTGTTAACTTTTAGATAATCCAGTGCCATATGTTTCTAAACAATGTGACACTTAAGGAATCTGAAACATGAAGCGCACAATTGAGCTTAGGGAATTAGATTAACTCAGAAGCATCAAATAAATGAAGCATATTTGAAAATAATAAAGATGTTGGAAAGAAGCTTGTGTATCTGTCAAAACATAAACAAGATTGTTCAGAACATAATAGATGTAAAAAGATAATGACATCATAAAAAGAAGTGAGAAGAATTTTAAAAAGTAGAGAAATCATGCATAATAAGTGAGGTAAGCAACTCAATGACACTGTATTTCAAAAGTAACATTAAATAATTCTCCAATAATTGTTGTGTATTCCTAAATTCCTTAAACATCTTATAATTTTCATGATTATGTTTGTGATTCTAGTGTTAAAATTTGTGATGATTAATTGCTTTAATCGTGTTATTCTAAAGTAAGAACATATATGGTCTACAGATTAGATGCTTCTCATTGTCTTTATATTGATTTTGCTTATATGTTATTGATTGCCAATACTTTTCAAAGATGAGAATGTTAGGTCCTAATACCAACCGCATAAAGACAAAAAAAAAAAGTGAAAATAACCTCTCCATTTATGAAAAGTGATATGCGTTTTAATAAATCTTGTGGAAGATTTTCCTATTCCCTTAATAAAGTAGCCATGCCTTTACAATTCAATCACGTTATGAATCAGTCCTTTATTTTGCCTTTTGATTTCATTTGTTCCCCTTTTATTTCATTTCTGTCAAAGCTTTTTTCTACTGTATATAAGGAACTGTGTGGTTTCAGAAATCGTTTATGGAGTTTTATGTTCAAACAATGTCATAACTTTGTCTCATCAGTTTCTCTTTGCAGTAAAGATAAGAGATTGGGCCAATAAAGTGCTTATATGATGTACCCAATTCCCTTTATAACGTTATGCAGTCAATGACCATAGTATTTGAATTGGAAGTACTTTGATTGGTCGAATGTGGCCCAATTGCATGCGCCTTGCCCCCATTTTTTTTTGAAAGGGCATGCATCTTGCACTCGGCTCACTGTTGATACTAGCTATACTTCTATGGGAATTTGGGGAGTACAGGAATTGGGAAGGTCATCCAACTTAAAAGAATAGATGGATTTTCCACATTGTAAAAGGCTTTTCAAATCCAATAAACAATAGCAACTTTGCCTCACAAGATCTTAACGCAACTACCAAGGGATGCTTTCTTATAATTACTTAATGTAAAATAGTGGATGTAAATAAGTATAAGATGATATTTTCCCTTAATTTTTAGGAGTTTTTAAGATATTTTTTTTTTCCTTATTGTGAATGGTTAGATACGAGGAGGCATGAGTTGTTTGTTTAACTCTATCAATGAACCTAGTAACAATAACAAGTACTTAATATTTTTCACAATTTTTTTTTCTTCATATTTTGACATAGCTTGTTGTAATTGGTGCATCATAAAAATGATATCAATAGTGGATTAGGTGAAAGTGATGTTAAATTTTCATAGATTCACAATAGACCATATCGACAATTATGAAAAAAAATTTGAGAAAAATGTTGTGTTCTTAAATGTTGTGTGCAGAACATCAACCTTATTGCAGAATCATATTCTTTTCTGGTTTGACAACTGGAGGAGGAAACGAAGAAAGATTATTTTAGCTGATAAATGGATGTAATTAGAGTCATAAATCCCAAATATAAAGTACATTTGAGAATGAAGCAACCTGTTACACGCAACATGAAGATGAAAGATACAATAATATACACATCGAACTACATGGCTAAATCCTACCCCCCTAACACCGGAATATCCTTTAAAATCTGTATTTTTTTTTTTCCATTTTGTTCTTCTATCCCTCCCCCAAATCTATATTAAAAAGTGACAAAGAAAAAAAACATAAGTAAAAACAAAAACAAAAAGTATCAGCCAAAACAGAAGATCAAGTGTTCCCTCCTATGACAAACTACAATTCTTGAATTTTGAAAACAACTTTCTTATCCACAGATTCCAAAATACCACTGTTACCAACTGAGTGTTCATCTCCATTGTCGTCTTCAATGGCAATATTCAAATCAAGTGAGACACCTGAGCTTTTCTCCTCCGAGTCATCCTCATTGTTTTTTTCTTCATTCTCAGCAAGTTTTTGTCTTCTTCGTGGAGAACAAGCTCCAGACACTGAACTGAAACTTTCACAACTGAAAATGATAATGGCATCCATAAGAGAAACAGTTTCACCACCTGGAACAGTTATTCTTCCACTTTCAATTGCTTGCTGAATACCCTTTCGAGAACAGTAATCGATTTGATCCACATCTTCCATGAAGAACACTCGGTGCGGATTCTCATTCACGGCTTCACCAAGTCTTTCAAGATAGCTGCAACCAAGTTCATCTCTTGTCCTTTTATGTTTGGATTCTTCACTTGAATCAGCTCTAGTTGAAGAGAAGCTACTCAAAGGAATGGAAACAAAGTTGCTTGGAGAGCCAAAAACGAGTTTAGCTAGCTCCCTTGAAATCTTTTCTTTGCCATCATTATCAGCACCTAAGAAGAACAGCCAAGTCTCTTCTTTGTTCTCTCTATCTTTCGCATTGCCTTTCCTTTTGTTCATTCCAGACCTGCACTGAAGAATAGTTGTCGCAATCTCAGGAATTATGTCTTTCTGCCAAGAAGCCTTTTTCTCTAATGCATCGCACAGTATCTTCATGTTCTCAGCATTGAGCTCTCTGAACATATGAAGGCCAACCATGTCTTCCATTACTTCACTTGAAGATGCTGAGTTAGGGCTAGAATTTGGATTTGACAGAAGGTCTGGCTTAGGGGCATTTCTCTCAGGCATGAACATTCTTATATCGCTCTCATTGTTTTCATCACTAATTTCAGATACCCAGAACGGCTTTTCTTTCTGCACCAGCTTGGATTCAAAGGTGTGTGGCCAATTTAGGTAGGTCTGATGCAAGTTAGGTTTGCGGTCATGCAAAGAGATTGATGCTGAGGAAGGAGATGGTGAAGTCAAAAAGATACTTTTCTCAGCAAAATGGGGTGGCTTATGGCCTGAACTGCAGAATGAATTCCATTTCTTGCACAGATCCCTGACAGTGACACATTCCTGCATTAGAGAGAGAGAGAAAGAAATATTAGTTTTAAAAGTAATTCAACATGGAACAATGTTTTTTCTTTTTCAATGAATGACATTCCGACTCTGACTATAATGACTGATAAATCACCACACATCTCAAAAGTTTAGAATGTAAGGAATAAGTTATAATAAATTACCACGTCCCAAAAATGTAAATTATTAAAAAATGATAAATTTAATTATTTAATTATTATTCTAATAATGACAAGGTACGAAGTAAACCTGATCACTGCCGGAGTCTTTTCTGCGGTCTTCTTTCTCCTGTCGGAGCCATGAAGGCAAGTTTGAGCTGGTGGAAATAGTTGTGGTAGTCTCCTTATTACGAAAGCTGCTACCAATGCTTTGAGCTTCTCTGTTGAAATTGATCACACAATCCGTGCAGCAAGTTAGGTGCTTATCAAATCCTGTCTCTAGCATTTGCCAGCCTGCCCCATTATTGGATACCTTGCTTCTCACCTGAGCTTGAAAATCACTGAACAAAGCAACATGGTGTTAGCATAAAAAACCCACATATAGAAATTAACAACAAAAAAAATTACTAGTTGTTCTTGAAATTTCAGCATAATACATATCAAATTTACCTTTCAAGGTTAAGAGTTAGGCTCAAGCTACCAAGTGGGATAGTAAGAGGGTGAAGCTCCCAGATAGACTCCAGAGAAGGGCGACCTGTTTTACATCTCATGTAACTCTGAAAAGTTGCAATCCCCAAAAGCCACAATCTTCCGGTTTCCCCAATTCCACACACCAATCTTTTAAGCTCCATGATTATTTGCTCCACAGGACAGTAGTAGTTTCTCCTTTCTTCACCATAAGCTGACCACAGCTCAGCAATCCATTTGAGATCTCCCAAATACAGGACAACCTCTCTGCCAATATAGCTTTTCACAAGGCACCCAAGCTCCATTAACTTCTGTTCAACATCTTCTTTGGATGGGTTCCTCAGAGAAAATTGAGGAAGACTAATGAATTGGGCATACCTCAACTCTCCTGGAACATTGCCTCTTTCAAATTTATCCATCACTCCCCTAACCACACTCTCAGCACTAGCTAGACACTCTCCTACAACAACAATGTTTCTTTTTCTTTTGTTTGACAATTCATTCAACACACTCATTACATCTTCACTCCTAGCTTGTTCAAAGGGCTTAGCTAGTGACACGTTGAACTGACTAGAAGGTGGAGCAAGAGGCAGATTACTACCAAGAACTAGAGGCTTGGTGTTTTCTTTGGAATGGCTACTCATAGTAGGACTTTGATTTTGAGAACAAATCTCTAAAGAAACAGCTTGCTCTACCCTATTTTTCACTTGGGTGCTCGAAAAACCAGCCTCTCTCATGACTCTACTAACACTTGGGTCATCTAAAATAGAGATAATGAGCTGTTCTAACTCTATTTTGAGGGCTAATATGGGTTGTTGCTGGTTTTCAATAGAGCCACGGCGTTGGTGTGCCTGTGCACGCTTGAAGGCTGCAACCAAGGCATTGGAGAGGGAAGGATTGAGATAGTGAGGGCCTAATAATGGGCTTGGCGAAGAGGCAGGGAGGCGGTTGAGAGCAACATTGAAGCAAAGCTCTAAGGCCTTGCATTGGAGGGGATGAGAATGGGATTGAAGGCAAGCCCTCCTAAGAAGACCAGTAGAAGATGCAAGCATAGCACTTGCAACATGGAGAGGAGTCACTTGTGCATGACCCCGGCGTTTAGCAAGGGTGACTGCTTGTTTCACTATGTTTGTTGCCTCAGCAGTTAGACCCTGCTGTAAACTACAAAATCCTTGTCTCATCTTGTTAATCAGTATTGAGTATTCACTCCCACAAACCTATATATAAATAAAGAAAGGGCAGTTAAGGCTCTAACTGGATGGGCTTGATGGGTTAAAATATGTTTTGGGACAATTTTGCTTAAGTCAGGATAACAATATGAGAAAGTAGTTTACTGGTGTTTGTTTTGGTTGAGAGTGAAGAGGGTGCGTGTTAGATTATAAGGGATGTGGGTTTGTGCCTTTCTTGTTAGTGAGGGAAATTTTGGCTTTGTATGTGAAAGTGGATTGCATGTGATGCAACTTTGCCGCTTTCTCTCTCTCTCATGACATAAAGGAATGTGGATAATTAAAAGTTGGTCTCAACAATATTGTGGGAACTATAAAATATATCTCACAGCACTGAGCTTTAAACACAAGGAATGGAATAATCACTTTTGTTAAGAATAAGCTCAAAACTAGATGATGAAAAGAGAAAGAGAAAAGAAGGTGGAAAAAGAGAAATAAAGGGGAAAGTGTGGGTCGTCCACCAATAACGAGACCTGAGAAAAAGATTGGAGGACTGTCTGTCTGTTTGAAGGGATTGGGAACTGTGGTTCTGCTTTTTTTTCTCTTTTCTTCTGTGTTCTCGAAGAAGAAGAAGAAGAATAATGCCTTTGATGATTGATTGAGGTATGGATCACAAATAACAAACCACTTGAATATGGCCATTAAACCAATGTAAAAAATTAGCTCTCTCTCTTCATTTCCAAAAAAGTATGCTTTGAGGCACCCTTTATTTTAAAATCATGGGTTTTTGTTTGCCGAAATTTTGCATTGACAGTTTGGAAATTCAAGCTTTATTTCTTTCTCATACATGAAAGCATCTTCACACACATTTTGTGCATGTTTATAAACGTCTTTTCTAATTATTAGTTTGTTTTTCCTACAATTTTTTGAAATGTACTACATTCATACAATAACAAACAATAATGAACAACTTTTGGTTGTCATCACCATCCTAACATCATCACAATAATTAACTTCAAAATCCAAATTATTTCCCACGGCCACATGCACAGAGAACCTCTCTAAGACATTAAACCAAATACAGCTAAGGTAATCAAAATATTGGGAAAAAACAAAAACAAAAAACAAAACCAATGCGTGTGTGTCTATATATATAATAAAATTCATTAAAAAAAAAAAAAAACCCATAATTGTAAATGCAGACACTCATTTTGTGCCTTGCTAACAATTTTAACCCCCTATTACCAATGATAACATTATAGGAACTGTTGTCCATGTTTCAAAGTATTTGGGTATGTGACACATATCTCATTTTGAATACAAATTTTTTATTCCACTTTTTATGTTTCATTTTATTCTCCACCAACTATGATATGTCATGTGTTTAATATATATATTCATTTTTGTGGGGGCCGTTTTTGTTGTGGAGTGGGAAACTCTTCAGCTCACGCTTATAAGGCACAAGGGGGAAGGAGATTTCTTTGATGTGGGACGCACGTAAAAAAGTGGAGTGGGAGTACAAGAGTTTCCCACTCCACAACAAAAATGGCCCCCACAATTTTAAACTTGGATTATTTTATAAAAAATGTCAAACAAATTCATGACAAATTGTAATTGGTGAAATATAAAGAGGAACACAAAAAATGGGACAGAAGATTCACGTTCTCTCGCTATAGATACTATTGGGAGTACACATGTGGGTAAAAAGGCTTGCAAGGAGAAAAGTTAAAGAAGTCGAGAATTTATTTTTTTTTAATTTTTTATTTTTTTATACAAGATAGAAATTCTATTATAGTCTAATTTAAGTGTTTATGTATCTGAAGCTCCCTCTTAAAGACTTGAATTCCGGCCCTTACCCCCCCACACCCCATAAACACTTATATTTGTGGAGTGACTACCAAGGGTGCACAGTTGTAAAAGTTGAGAAATTGATATAACATAATTAGGTCCAAACTCTTTTTTTTTGGAAGAGAGGTATGGGAGAGTATGAGGTGGAGTTCTAACCATAAACATTAACATCACAAATGATGATATTACCATTGGGCTATTACCTCAACACCAACTAGGCTCAAACTTATAGACTTCAATTTTTATTCAAGTGGTGTTCTGATGTGTTCTTTTAAGACCTTAAGTCTCGTAAATGTGTTAATCTTTGTAACAAGTAACATAAGAGATAATGGTGCTGTGTGGCAAGGTTGTTAAGGTTCTTTTTTCAGTTGATGTTGGGCGTGCATCGTACAAGGTAAGCCCATAAAGCCCATGTGGATGATCTTTGACAATGCCCAACAATGTAGTATTAATCAATGGGGCTAAGATGAAAGAAGAATGATGTAGTGCCAGCTTCCCATGGAGATGGATATTCAAGATTCTCAATTAGGATTTTTCCAAAGTGTTCTCTCCCCAATATATACAATGTATGATGCTCTTGGAGGGATCATGGGGAATTAATTTCAAACATTATAGAGCGTTGAGAAGTGATCTAAGTACTAAGGGATGTTACTAGAAACCACTCCCCGTGTGCGAATTAACATGAACATTCCCGAGACCCAAAATTTCATATATAAATAGGGATGAAACCTTATCATCCTATATCACCATTGAGCATTTCCTTTGTCAACATATTTTGGTATTTTGTTACTTAATTTTTATTTTTATTTTTTGTTGATACAAGGACGGACTTAATTTTGTTGTAGTTAGAATATTAGACCAAATTGTATGAATCAATCAATATATAAAAGAAGAGAACTCACGTGGGAGAGCATAAGGTTTTGACATGTGGCGCTCTCTATAAAAAGAATTGAAATACTCTTAAACCACATCAGAGATAAAAACAAATTTAAAAATAAAGACTCTTTATTTCCTTTAGTTCAATGTTTCAAGACTAATTTTTGTTACATTTATTATTCAATGTTTTAAGGCTACTATTTGTTTCATTTGGTTCAATGTTTCAAGACTTTTGCTCTCTCTTAAACACAAAAAAACTCTTTGCATTTCTATTCACCATTTTCATTTCTACTTCTTTATATACACATGCCCACAACCCTTCATGCCATCTCATCTCAAACACACTCAGACCAAAACCGATATTATTTACCTTCAATCTTTCAACAACACCTACATAGCTTTAACATTATCGTACCATTTGATCCTACCTCATATGAGTAGGCTATGACCATGGAAAGGGGCTTGCGTTTTTTATTCAGCGACGGTGTCTTGATGCTAAAGTTAGATGTTGTGGGTTTTGTAAAGGTTATGATTCGCTTTGAGTCCTTGGGTGTTTGAGATTTTAGTTTAGGAAAGTCATAAATGTATTTTGTTTTAGAACTAAAAAAAAAAAAAAAAAATTTAAAATTCTACTATTTTGTGTGATATGAGCCATAGTGATTAAAAAAAAAAAAATTTGATGATGATTTCAAAGTATTTTCCACATTTGTTTTTAAAAAAGATATGGAAGCCCAACTAAAGACAATTAAATTTTGATAAATTGATGTGTTTTTAGCTAATTTCTCTTTATTTAATCACATTCTCTATATGTTGATACTTATAAATGATTTCCTTAATTTTTTTGAGAAACCTCCCTTCTCAGGAAGGGAGAAGAAAACAACTATTGCAAATCTTTAACAACAAAGCTGAAAACATTTGGAGGCACTTCCTCCATCCAAACTCTTAAAGGAAAAGAAAACCTAGCATCCCTAGCTAGTGCATGGGCTACATGATTGCCCTGCCGCCTTACATGGATGATAGAGGAGGATTGAAAATACCCCCTTATAGACATAAAGTCTTTTACTAAGTGGCTTGTTAATGCATTAGAAACCAACCCCGACTGCAAGCATTTCACCACTAACTCCGCATCCCCTTCAAAACAGACCCGGCTAAAGCCTAGCTCCCTTGCAAACAGAGCTGCTCTTCGTGCCGCCATCATCTCGAGGACCTCAACTGTTGCTGGCAGCCTAACCTTTTCCGACAAAGCCGCCAGCACCTGCCCTTCACAGTCGCGAAGCACCACCCCAATACCGGCTTCTTGCTCCTCCCCGAAAACCGCCCCATCAAAGTTAGCTTTGATGGAATTCTCTGCCGGGGGCTGCCACCGCACTAGGCCAACTTGCACCCCTGCAACCCGCCTCTGTTTTCCTTGCTGGAACTCAGCCAACATGGATGAGGCTAACTGAGCGATTCTTGAACAAGGCTGAGTAGCTTCATTTGAGCGCAACTTGTTTCTTCGCATCCAAATAAGCCAAGCCGACATCACAAACACCTCCATATTTTTACCTTCAGCCTTCATAATACTCACGAGGTCCCACATATTCTTCACAGTTAGGTACTTATTCCTCACATCAGCACAGGAGGACTCCCACACCACACGGACCTGCACACAGTCCCAAATGGCATGGATCTCATCTTCCTGCAAACAGCCACACTGATTCACACACGAAGGAATCTACCACTTTCCTTTTTTTTTTTTTTTTTTTTTTTTTTTTTTTTTTTTTCAGATTTTCCTTTGTTGGAAGCGCTCTTGAGCAAGCCCGCCAAATGAACACCTTCACTTTGTTAGGAACCTTCAAGTGCCATATGAATTTCCAAAAGCTTCTTACCCCATCAGAGTCGGAGCTAGAAGGCAGAGAGCTCATTTCCTTTTCACACAGCATCTGGTAACCTGTTTTAACTGAGTAAGACCCCAACCTGCACCTTGGCCATGATAAGCAGTCATCTTGGTCCGTAACACACAAAGGAATGCTTTTGATTCTTTGAGCTTCAAAGGGCAGAAAGAGGTCATCCACAAGCTGCTCATTCCATCCTCCTCCCTCCGGCTCTAGCAGATTTGCAACTACCCAATTTTTCACCTCCTCAATTTTTGGAGAAACGACACAAGCCGAAACCTCCCCAAGCAGCCACCTATCATTATAGATATTAATCTTTGTACCATTCCCCACTCGCCATAGCAAGCCCGATTTGACAAGCTTACTAGCCTTAACAATGCTTCTCCACGCATACAACCCCGAAACTACCTTTGCATCGAAGATTGACCCACTTGGGAAGTACTTGGCACTAAAAACCCGGTAAAAGAGGGAAGATTGATCTACTAAAAGCCTCCACACTTGCTTTGCGAGCATAGCCTCATTAAATTTTTCCAAATCCTTGAAGCCCATACCTCCTAACTCCTTTGGTTTGCACAAAGTTTCCCAATTCTTCCAATGAATCTTACGTTGGTTGCCCCGTTGACCCCACTAAAATTTCCTAATCATCATCTCAATATCGTTTAGAAGACCGGATGGGAGTTTGAAGCAACCCATCGCAAAGGTGGGAATAGCTTGAACTACCGCTTTTAGGAGCACCTCCCTACCCGCTTGAGAAAGGAGTTTTTCCTTCCAACCTTGGAGCTTATTCCATACTCTCTCTTTGATGAAATTGAGACTCGCCTTTTTATTTCTCCCCACAACCGCCGGAAGACCAAGATACTTCTCATATTCCTTCACTTCGCTTACCCCCAAAGCTTCGATTATCTTAAGCTTCTTCTCCTCTGAAGTAGCCTTACTAAAGAACACGGTGGTTTTTTCTCTATTAAGCTTTTGACCGGAGGCTTTCTCATACAACACCAAGATACCTTGAATAACATCCAAATCACCCCTATTTGCTCGGCAAAATAGTAAGGTGTCGTCGGCAAAGAATAAATGAGAAATCTAAGGGCCATTTTTGCATAGAGAGAATCCCCTAATGGCTTCGAACCTGGCTGCCTGTTGTAGTTGGCAATTTAAAGCTTCAGAACAAATTAGGAATAGGTAAGGAGAGAGAGGGTCTCCTTGCCTAATACCCCTAGTTGGCCGGATATCACCCTTAGGAACTCCATTCACTAGGATTGAGTAGGACGCCGAAGCTATGCAACTCATAATCAAAGCCACCCAACTCGCATTAAAGCCCATCTTCAACATTGTTGCCTCCAAGAAATTCCACTCCACCTTATCATAAGCCTTGCTCATGTCGAGCTTCAAGGCCATGAAACCCCCTTTTTTTGATTTTTGATTCTTCATGTGATGTAAAGTCTCAAAAGCTACAAGAATATTATCGGATATTGCCTTATCCGATTGGAAGGCACTTTGAGATTCCGAAATAATCGTTGGTAACGCCGCTTTAAGCCTATTTGCTATCACCTTTGATACAAGCTTATAAATTATATTACATAAAGAAATAGGACGATATTCAGAGACTTTAGTAGGACTTTTTACCTTTGGGATAAGGGTGATGAAAGTCCGGTTTATGGATGAAGGGACAACACCCGAGGTAAGGCAGCTCAACACCGCTTCAGTCACATCTTCACCCACTGACAACCAATAATGCTGGAAAAAGAGGGGGGGGGAGACCGTCCGGTCCCGGAGCCTTCAAAGGGGCCATTTGATTCAAGGCCGTGACCACTTCTTCCTTGGAGAACTCGCCCAAGAGCATCTTATTCATCTCCTCAGTTACCGAACAAGGCACATCCGCCACGACTTCCTCCATCCTACTCGGAATAGAAGAGGTAAAGAGGAATTGGTAATAGCTTACCAATGTTTGAGAAATTCCCTCCTCATCCGTGCACATCTCCCCCATAGAATCCTCAATGGCGTCAATTCGATTTCTTCTAAACCAATGAGAGGCTCTACTATGAAAGTACTTAGTGTTGTCTCCCTCTTGAAGCCATAGGGATCAAGATCGTTGCCTCCACATTTGCTCTTCCGACACCAATAGCTTTGAGATCTCTTTTTTCAATCTTTGAACACGAGAAAAACTTCCACCCCTAATTGCCTCCACCTCGGCCAACCTTAGTAACTCCTTCTTCTTCCTAAGGCTTCGGGTCACATTACCAAAAGCCACTTTGCTCCACCACTTCAAGTTTTTACGACACCTTTCCACTTTCCCTTCCACTTTACTCATCGGGTTGCCTTGATGAACATAGGACCATGCATCCTCAATTACTTCTCTACAACCCTCATCCTTCATCCACATTTGTTCGAACCTCCAAGGTTTATTTACTCGCTTAGGAATCCCTAATAAGTGAATCATAATCGGTTTGTGATCCGATGTGCCACACTCCAAATGAACCACTTTTGTGGCCGGGAACATGGAGAGCCACTCCGCCGTACCAACCGCTCTATCGAGTCTTTCCCACACCGTATGCCCCTCCTTATGCCCATTGCACCAAGTGAACTTGTTCCCACAATAGCCTAAGTCTTGGAACCCACATTCATCCAACACATCCCTAAACTCCTCCATTTGCCTATTTGGTCTATGCCGCCCCCCCAATTTCTCATGGGCTCGTATAATTTCATTGAAATCACCCGCACACAACCAAGGTAGGGAAAATTTTGAATTTAGTTTTCTCAAAGTAGCCCATGAGATACAATGATTGTTAGTTTCGGGTTCACCGTAGAAACCCGTAAATCTCCACTCACCCTCCTTTCCTTTATTGATGACCGCATCAATGTGATTTGGCGAATAAGTATCCACCGCGAAATCCACATCTTCTTTCCAAAAAACCACCACCCCTCCACCCCTCCCCTCTCTAGAAAATTCAATCATCCCAACAAACTTCCATTTGTCACGTAAGTAAATTAGCCTAGCTTTTTTCAACCATGTTTCAGCCACAAACACGATTGAGGGAGAGTGAGCTCGAAGTAAATCCCCAAGCTCCTGCTCTGTCTAAGGGTTCCCAAGTTCTCGACAGTTCCAGCTTAAAATATTCATTGCTGTTGGCGGGGCTGCACCGCAGCCTCCACCATTAAATAATCATGTTCCTGACCAGAGTATGAAACCAATCTCTTTTTATTTGGTAACTCACTGTGATCCCCCTCAGAAGCTAGCCTTTTTGCATTTTTTTTTACTACCCCAGGAATACTACTCTCAACTAGCCGTGCACCAACTTTCTTCCTATTTCTTTTGCCTTTTTCCACCCTAGCACTACTTTTCCTAGAGCCAATAACATTAGAGATAACACATAAATCTGATTGGGTGATAGGTACACTTACCAATTTGCCCTCCTCTTCACGTGCATGTGTGGTCACCAACTCCTCCACTAGCTTTGCTTCTACACTTTCCACTGCCCCTAGTATAAGCTCAGCCCTCCCTGCTGTACTAGCTTCCTTATTTCCCTCATTCTTTCCTTCTATAGAAACTCCTTCGGTCACGCCACTCTTCTTGTCAAATCTCGCCAGCTCCTTGTCAATCTCGCCTAGCCTGTCCTCAAAACTTTTCCCTGAATCACGGCTTTCCATCACAGCACCCTCAGAGTTCAAGACATCCCCTCCTGACACCATGTGATTCGCATTTAATGCGCCTTGGGAAGTGCCTCCCTCCTCTGTCTGCACCAGCTCCGCCATAGGAGGTTGATCACTGACCTGAACAACCATCGGCTCCACCACACTCTCACTGCTATCATCTTGTTTTTTCTGGGCTTTCTTTGCTGCATAGAATCCTGGCACTTTTAAGACTGAACTTCTTCCCTTCCCAAAGGATGCTACACGAATCCATGCACCGTAGGCTTGATCCTCCTTTATAAGCTTCCCTTCACTTTCTATCCACAAGTCACAGTCCCTATCCACATGATTCAGGCACCCACACTAGTAGCATATATTAGGAAGTCTTTCATATTTGAAAGACACCCAACTTTGCTCGCCTTGTGACAGAGATATTCTTCTTCCCCTGCACAGGGGTTTACTTATATCTATAGTGACCTTCATTCTTAAAAAACTCCCTCCATCCGTCTCTCCCTCGTCAATGTTCTTACACACCTCCCCTACAACATCACAGAGCTTCTCCGCCACTGTTTTGTTCATAAATCTGATCGGGACATCATGTATCTGGACCCATATCGGAATCTTGTTGAACTCTAGGGCCCGGAGAGGAACTTCCTTATCATACCACTGAAGCACAACAAGGTGCTTATCAAAGCTCCAGGGGGAATAGCTCATTATCCTCTCCACCTCCTCCTTTTTTCAAACGTGAATAGCATAACATGGTCACTAATTTTTCGAACCTCATACCCCTTTACTGATCTCCACAACGGACTGAAAGTTTTGGTCACTGCCTCCACATTTAGTGCCCTTTTTGTAAGAAATTTTGCTGCTATTGTGAAGTTTTTGGTTGAAAGCTCATCATCCAACCCCAGTTCTTCACCTTCCCTGGCATTCAGTGACAGGCTTTGCCAATGTTTAGTAAGGTTTTCCATGTTCTAAGACACCTTGAAGAGAGTGCTCTCGTAACTCTCCAGCTCCAAGAAACTAGGGGATAAACTTAAAAATATCAACAGAGTGCCAACGTCAACCAACCTCCAAGCAAAATAAATTTTACTTGAGATACAGTGACTCCCCCCAACAGGAACAAATGGTTCTACAGTCAAAAGGGAGTTTTCCTGGGACCCCAGAGAAACTTCCTTAGAGACAGAGAAACTCTCCTCAGTTGAGGTCTCCATATTTGGTTGTGAGAATAGAGTGGTTGAGGAAGTATTTGGGAATTTGTTTAAATTTAGATAACTTTAGGATATAAAATTATTTTATACTTTAAATTCTTATTTATAGATTTCAAGATCATTTAATCAGTTTAAAAAATAAAATATACTTTTAACAATAAATATTATAATATGTTATAGCCTTATAGTGTTGTACAATTTTTTTAATAAAATATGAATTAGGAAAATCAAGATTCAAATATTCGACATTATTATACAACAAAATATATAGGTCTTAATGTATATAAAAATAATTTCAAATGAAATTGTAAAGTAATCCATGTATCGTGCGGGACATTATCTAATTGTAATAATTGATAGAATTATGTGCTTACATAGCTGGACAAAATACTCACCTTTTAATTAGGCATAATAAAATTGTCTAACCTTAAATTACTTGGGTTAGTTTTTTTGATTCGAAGTTACAATGAGTTGAGTTGGATTGAGTATTTTCCCGTCTAACATTGTTCAGTTGAGTTAAAAAAATATATCAAACAGGCCATTTTTCAACACAATTATCATTCGAACAACGGTCTGGATACTACAAATGTAACACAACATTTACAAACTACCGGGTGACCAATCAAAATATTATAATGCTAACAATTATTTATTAAGTTTTTGAAATCAATTAATCACGCCATTATCACATCAGTCTATATAAGTTATGAAGTAAAATTTGCAGTTTTGTTGTTAAAATTAATTTAAACTTGAAAACACGTCTGAATAAATAAATAACAAAGAAAAGAAGACGTCTGAATTTATGGTCGTGGGACACACGAGATAGGGAGAGGTCCGATGTGGAAAAGAGTTGAAACATTTTGGGCTTCTTGAAGTTATCTCGTCAAGCATCTTGGGCTGTGGCAAAGGGCAGGCTATTGTGGGATAAGTATTGGAAGGAACTACCGAATTATCAGTAACTATAGCCCAGTTTTGGTTCTGGGTCTACCAGAAGATTTTCTTGGGCAGGGAGAGTTCCAAATGTGGGCCCGAATCAAGTTAGTCTATTCATGTAAATGTGAGAATACAAATTCTTTGTCTCTATTTGGTTGTTTCAGTTTATACTCAACCAATCACAATTCATAATGCATTCATTTCATTTTCCTTATAATATAGTGAAATTTTAAAATGAAAAAAAAATACTAATTAAAAAAATCAAACACAGTATACCAAGTTCTTTAATTCATAATTCCTGATGCATCTGATTTAGAATTCATTGTTTATTAGAAAATCAAGAAATTTTCTTAGAGATTGAAGGTTGATGATGATATCATGTGCCCCCAACAAACTTAAATAGAAGGTTTGTTAAAGGAAATTGTGAGAATCTTATGGGGTTTTTAGTTTATGGGTTGGTCTCATTTGGGAGCTGTAAGGGTTTCTGGTGGGGTGCTAATGTGATGGGAGAAAAGTGAGTAGAAATGAAATTTGACCATGTGGGCAACTTCACAGTTTCTTGTAAATGAATTAGCATTCGGATTGTATAAAATTGGCTATTTTACCATCTAAAATGCTACTTTATCTGTTATACCATATCACTTTACAACATACCTAAGCCTAACATCTCAAACTCTTTTTTTTACAACTTTATTTGAAAATTCTTTTTTATTCATTATTTACTATTTCTTTATTATTTATTTTCCATCTCTCTCTCTCTCTCTCTCTCTCTCTCTCTCTCTCTCCTACAAGCAACCACCACCCTACAACCAAACTCTCAACACAGCAAACCCACCGGCTAGTATCGCCACCACAAACCCGCATCAACCATCACAACCACAATAGTCACCACCACGCCACCACCAAAACCCATTAAAAAAAATCACCAAACAACCACAACAAAACATTGCCACTACCACCACTCACATCCTAGCAAATCCACCAACTACCACAAACCCACATCAGCCACCACCATGCCAACCACCAAAACCCATTGAAAAAAAAACTACCAAACCAAAACCAAAACCAAAATTGCATTGCAAATTGCACAACTCAACCACAATCAAACCAACACCTAGCCACCAACAGATTAGTGGAGACTGAACCGAAACCCGCAACCCCAATCTTTGCTTCTCATCCCCCATCAATCTTTGCTTCTTTGTTCTATTGGCTTGGAGGCCTAACATCAAGATCAAGGTATAGGTGAGAGAGAGAGAGAGAGAGAGAGATGAGATGAGATGAGGAGGGGAGAGAGGTTAAAAGATAGAGAGGGAGTAAAGAGACCAACGGATAGAAAAATGAAGAGAGAGAAAGAAGGCATATATTTTAGGAGAGAGAGAATAACAAGTATTATTTTATTTTTCCAACTTTGCTACTGGTTCTATTTATAGGGTGTTATTGTAGCTGTGTTGTATATTTTTTTTACAATTAGCCACCCAGGTAAGAGCATTCACAGCAAAGTTGCTAAAAGATATAGCTTATAGCAACTTAAAAAACTACTTTATCTATTTTACTATCTCACTTTACAAAACACCCTACATCAATGGTTTTATTTTAACATGCAAGACATTAAAATAATATAAATAATACAATAAAATAATATATCCAACACAATAAACAACAATCACAACCACCATTGCCACAACCACAATCACCGCCACAACCACGAAAACCACCACTCTGCCACAACCACAACCACCACCACCTAAAACCGCAACACTCAACTAACCCAATCCCTCCAAATTGCACCCCACCAAACCTAAAACAAAACAACCACCCAAAACCACCATCACTGACATCAGGCCACAACCCTACAAATCAGAACCCCCACCACCCAAAATCAAATAACCCACCAAAACCTAGCCACACTCGCCAAACCATTGCAAGACCCATGAATTGAACCAACCAAAAATCACTGTGACACCCACTCCCACGTCCATCCGAAGTAAGTAACAAAGTTCTTGGGTTGATGCAGCAATCCATGAACTCAGCCCACTCCCACAATCCACAACCAATAGCCCACAAAACCAACTCCAATCGCAAAACTAGCTACAACCACGAGACCCACCACCGCCACTGCCACCCACTCTCACAACCCACAAAACCCACCAATATCAACAACTTGCAACCCACAAACCAAGAACACAAATGCTGTTGTTGATCGAAGTGTGAGAAATGAAAAGGGTTTTGATCCAAATTTTTATTTCATGTAAAGCACTTGTTTACCTTGTTGAAGGTAATAAAAGTGTAGTCCTAAATAAATACCCATAGTATTCTTTGAGGGAGGTGATCCTTAACTTTTGAGAGAGTGTTGTGCTTCTAAAAGATGTAGCTTTTTATTGTAAAAGCTATTAATGGTGAGATAGACTTAATATTATTTAATAATAATTGGGTCTTAGTGGATCTACTTCTAGTTTCAAAACTAATTGGTTGAAAGCGGTATTCAGAATAAAATATAAAATATTTTGGTCTAAGGTTATTAGTAAAAGGTTTGAAACAAAGAGAAAAGATAGATAATTTGATATCTATGCACTAGTAACTATTTGTATAATTAGTTTGATATCTTTAAAACCATTCATTTAATTTTAACAAAATTCACTATATTTGATTATTACATTTTGATGTATGTAATTACTATGTGTGTATATATGCGAATTTTAGAATAGTTGAGAACCCAAAACTATAGGGGTTTAGAAACTCAAATTGTGGAATTATGAAATCCATAAACTCATAAAGATGCTTATGTGCATTAAAGATGTGCTTGTACGATGTATTAAGAATGAACATCAAGGGATGTTAAATTCATTGTGGTTAGATTCTGTCATGTGTGGTAGATGTCTCAAAATTTTAATCAAGCACATGTTGTGATTCTATTTTGAAAATATCTCGTCATAAGATAAAGAGAGTACAAGTGAGTTTATTAAATGAACATTCAAGGATCAATAATTAAAACATTGGGTTGTGTGTCCACATATAATTTGAGCATGCATCATATAGATGTAAAATGACTTTCTTAAATAGTGATTTTGGTAAGGAAGTTTGCTTGAAAACCTTGTGGGTTTTTTCTTTCTTAAATAATTAAATGAAACTCTTTTATGAATGAGAATCAAGTAAAGAAATATAATAGAGATTTGCACTATATTAATCTCATTGTTGAGATTGATGATATCCCATTTTGTTGATATTAGTTTTGTCTCATTCCTTTGGGAATTGTGTTATCTCATTGTCTTGAGATTTGTAGTGAGAATTTGCTTATTAGATTTTAATATCGTTAAAGAAGCAAAGACTCGTTGATTCCAATATAAAATTAAGAGATTACTAGAAGAGCGGTTGCATAGCTTGAGTTTGCTAGTGTATTAAATACATGTTGCGTATCATGCATGGAACAAAACTAGACATTGCCTTCACAATATATAGACTTTCAAGGAATTTAAAATTCGAGGTTGATCATTAGAAAGTAATTAATTGTGATGAATATCGATAAAATAGAATATTCAAAGTTAATTCTGTAATTTATGTGAGTGATAAAATCTATGTCTAGTTAGATATTCACTGCATGTGGGGGTGTTATGTGTAATAAGGTGTATTTCTTACTCTACTATAGAATAAAATTGAAAGCATTGGTTATAAATGGTAACGGGAAAGGAAAGAAAATGGCTAAAGTTTGGATAAAGTGTCGTGGCCACAACCATAGTGAGTCATTCCTTGTACTATAATTATGAAACCATAGTGCATAAAGTATACATGAGTGGTATACAATGTGAACATAGACTAAAAGTTCTAAGACAAGATACATAAGGCAAGTAAATTGTGGTTGGAATAGTCCGTTGCCTACGTTAATTCTAAATGAAAAATAGGTCCTTTACCAAAGTGTGTCTCGAGACTTGGTAAGGATAACATCCATTGGAATGGGACAAAAACTCTTCTTTAAAAAGAATCACCAATAGTGGAAACCTAACCTCAAACTAATTTAATCTCAAATGTTTAAAGGGTAATAACAAACTATTGATACATGGTTAGTAAGAGCACTAAATTTGTGTCTCATTCAGGATGGATTAGTGTAGTTTGTTATGATGTTATAGAGGATGAGGTTTAAACTCTTAATAAAGCTCATGAATCATAAATGTCTATGTAACAGGGACATAAAGAAGGAATTTCACCTTTGTAAACATAGAAGTGGTGCCGCTTCTAACAAGAGTAAAAGGGTTTTCTCTTGTAAATTTTCATTAAACTAGAAAGAGCACAAGGCCATAATAGTGCTACTAACAATGGATTTCTAAATGTGTTATGGATATTCTCATATGTGTGTTGTTTTTTATTTTAACACATAAGAGTTTTAGTTTAAGCACTAAACCACCATAAACTTTGTTGAGGTCTTGAGGCAATTACACTAAAAAGAGGTTTAAGTTGAAAGACACATTCTTTTATGCATGATAGAATGTCAATCAAGTGAGACATATATTATTATAACCTGGTTGGGGATTGCTGTATATATAGGTCTATATAAAGATAGGTTGTAATAATGATATATAAGTTTGGAGAGAATATCATTTGTATAAAATGATGAAGTGGAATTCAAGTTCATGAACTTTCGACCGTATATATAGGTATATACAAGGATATGCTGTAATAATGATATATAAGTTTGGAGAGTTTATCATTTGTATAAAATGATAAAGTAAAATTCAAGTTCAGGAATTTTCAACCAATTGAAAATTTTGTTCGATCGATCAAAGTGTTGAAGGAATTGGTTCTAAAATTTTTTGTGAGTTCTACTGCTGGCTTGATCGATCGAGATTTTTTTATTGCAAGCTTGACACCTAGTTCAATCAATCTAGATTGTGATAATAGTTTTTTTGATGAATTTTTTGGTAACCGTTCTAAACTTTTGAAAAGGTTTTGTACCTAGTAGACGTTTTTTGAAATGTTGTAACTCTCCATTGATGCCTTTTGAAGGGTCATAACCCTTTCGGTATAAATAGTGGTTCATGTTCACTTGATAACTTATATTTTTCTCCCTCTCTAATAATTTCTTAGAAAAACAAGAAATACTGTGAGTATTTTCCAAAATTATTGTTTGTAGAACCCAATAAACTTAGTTGTATCATTGGGACAAATTTGTAGTAACCCTTTAGCAACTCTCGTATAGGAAAAAATATTGTCTAAGGATAACATTCAATTGTACCTCCAAGTCAATTATAATTTCTATTTACTTGTATTCATTTTGTTCTTTTCTTATTACTCCTTGAGTCTAAAGTTTAAAATCCCTAACAGAAACCATGAGAAATATGGAAACAAGAAAATATTCAAAGATGGTTTATCTAAATTTTACTTTTAATATATATTGGAGAGTGATTAATCTGATTTTAGTTGATTGTATAACAATATATTTCAGTAAATAAATTCTTTATAAATGTAGAAATATTCTTTGGTACCTTTATGTATATTTAAATTCCCAGGAAAGGAATTTTTTTACGAGACTCTGATATTGATTTGTGGGGCCCAATAATTTATGGGCCAAGCCCATTTATTCGTTGGGGCCCAAAGGCCCGAGCCGAGGAAGGTTATAGTCCAGACTCGGTAATACAAGTACAAAATAGCCTTGGGACACAGCCGAGGACGATTCAGTATTCGGCATGTCCGAGTCTCACCGGAAGGAAGGGCAAAAACGGTATAGGAGCAGCTTGGAAAACATCTAAAATATCTAGGTCAATAGAGAAGGATACGCTGGAAAGTATAACGACTAGGGAAAGCTGCCCTTACTACCATTCAATACTTTGCACCTGACAGAGCCATACTCTTCAGCTTTTGCAACCACCCACAACCACTCTGGGTATGGGCTGATGGGACAAGTATCAGTCTGGGAAAGTCGATCCTACACGTGGACGAAGGACAAGGAACACATGCGAGTATAAAAGGAAAAGTAAGCAATCCAAAGGGTTGGCTGGGAAAAATGGCCAAAAACCAGAGCCTCCCAGCCCGCCTCCTGGAGAAAAACTCCTAGGGCGAACACGATTTAATTACGTATGCCCACCACGAAAAACCCACCGTCTTGTGACTAAGGCCTAGCCTTTCAAACCCACGCTCTACAAATGATATTGTTTGTGCCTTTTTACGTACGAACCCAACGCTGTTACGGGTCGTTACAAATCGTGTCCTTACAATTGGCGCCGTCTGTGGGAAGGCTTGTGTGTTGGCATAGGCGGTAGGTCGAGACAGTTCCCTTGTCATTTCTAACAGCCGATTGTAGTGTTCTAGCGTAAAGTTCCACTAGGGGCTATGATTCTTGACTAGGGGCTATGTTTCGTAGCGTCAACCGCATGGATGGTTCTAGGGGCTTGGCCGAGGAGCTAATTCCCCTAAAGCCAAGGCCCCATGCCAAAACTGAGTTTTGGACAGAACCAAGGTATTGCATGGTCCTCGGACTCAAACCTATGGGGAAACCAACTACTTGGAAGAAAAACTGAGTTTTGGACAAAACCAAGGTATTGCATGGTCCTCGGACTCAAACCTATAGGGAAACCAACTACTTGGAAGAAAAACTGAGTTTTGGACAAAACCAAGGTATTGCATGGTCCTTGGACTCAAACCTATGGGGAAACCAACTACTTGGAAGAAAAACTGAGTTTTGGACAGAACCAAGGTATTGCGTGGTCCTCGGACTCAAACCTATGAGGAAACCAATTACTTGGAAGAAAAACTGAGTTTTGGACAGAACCAAGGTATTGCATGGTCCTCGGACTCAAACATATGGGGAAACCAACTGCTTGGAAGAAAAACTGAGTTTTGGACAGAACCAAGGTATTGCGTGGTCCTTGGACTCAAACCTATGGGGAAACCAATTACTTGGAAGAAAAACACTCAAACCTATGGGGAAACCAACTACTTGGAAGAAAAACTGAGTTTTTGACAGAACCAAGGTATTGCGTGGTCCTCGGACTCAAACCTATGGGGAAACCAACTACTTGGAAGAAAAACTGAGTTTTGGACAAAACCAAGGTATTGCATGGCCCTCGGACTCAAACCTGTGGGGAAACCAACTACTTGGAAGAAAAACTGAGTTTTGGACAGAACCAAGGTATTGCATGGTCCTCGGACTCAAACCTATGGGGAAACCAACTACTTGGAGAAAAACTGAGTTTTGGACAGAACCAAGGTATTGCGTGGTCCTCGGACTCAAACCTATGGGGAAACCAACTACTTATAGAAATCGAGTTTTGGATAGAACCAAGGTATTGCATGGTCCTCGGACTCAGACCTATGGAGAAACCAACTACTTAGAGAAGTCAGCTACTTAAGAAAAATTCTAAGTCGCTCAGCTCTCGGACCAAATACCAGAAAAGGTTAAGGCAACGAAAGTTATTGGGAAGATGGCGAAACGCCTTATAACTCGGCAACCTACAGGGGCTGTACATTTTTGGGTTATTTATCCTCAGATGATTACTTCCTAAGTGGCATCAAGCATTCAGCCGTCACCTCGTCCAAATTTGGGGTATACAACCCCTTTTTCAGGTCGGTCTTATTATACATGATATCTCTAATAAGTTCATAATAACATCTTTTTTCTTAGTAAGGGATTTCGGCCCTAAGTATTGTTTTCTCAGGTTGGCATTATTATGCCAGACAACTCTAATAAGCTTATCATAACATCTTTTTCTTTTCTGCTTAGTAAGGGTTTATATCATTTGTTCAAATCGGCATTATCATGTCGGATAGTAGCAATAAGCACAGGGCAAGATCTTTTTATTAACGGGGATTTTGGCCCTAAGCATCGTTCAGAGTATAGAGATAAAAGAGAAGTCACAAAGTAGTACGTCTGCTTACGACATAATCATTTCAAAAAGAAGAGATTATACGAAATAAAGCAATGGTGACTTTTATTAACATAAAGGGGTATTACAGCGTACAATGAAGGGCTTAAACAAGCCTATATAGAAAACGAGTTACAAAAAAAAAAAAAAAAAAAAGCAGCGAACAGCCGAAAATCTTTTCAAGCTCTACTCCCAAGTCTTTCCAAACTCTGTCCCATCGACGTCCATATTGAGAGGAGGACCTTCCTTGGTGGGAGAGGAGAAGAAGAGGAAGAAGGAAAAGCACCAGGATGGATCTGGTGGTGGAAAGAAGAAGAAAGAGAGGTAAAAGGAGGCACCAATGAAGGAAGAGAGGAAGAAGCAGGGATACTTTGTCCCTGTGTCAGTCCTGACTCCTAACACGCTGGTGCCATGTTAGATATGCTCATAAGAGAGCGGCTGGTACTGATAATGGGTGACCCCAGCTCAATCGCGCCAAAAGTTTGACGCGACGAGCCCCTGCTTCGGATTTTGGCTGAAAGGAGGAGGAGAGGTATCTTGAGTCTCTGCCATCCCTGCCCTGACCGAGCCATTTTTAGCTTCACAAGAACATGGTGTTCCTAGGAAGGGTATGGTTCCTTCATCACTTACTCCTATCTCGAATGTATTACAATTTAAAGTGTAACTAGCGGATAAAGTAAACTCTGGAGGGGGCTAAGGGTTTCAGATTCTAGAAGGATTAAAAAGGTTTCTGTACAAGAGAAATAACCTCTTGCTTTTTCTTCTTATATGAAGGGCAAAACGGAAGGTATTTAATCTGTTCAGATTTCCAAGAAAATCAGTAAACGAGAATATACCCGTTCCACTTCCCCACACCGTCAATAACCGTCAAATTTAAATGGTCTCGTAAAGGGAAATCATTAAAGGCACGTTTTGGATAACCAAACGGCAGGAACGCATTGTGAATGAATTCAGAGGAATGTCTCGTAGCTCGGTACGTTTCCTGGGTAGATAAAGAAACGCCAACATTAATGAAGGACCGAGTTAAACGAGCCGTAATAAAGGCTTGGTATTACCAAAACCCTCCTCTCCAACCAAAAGGTCGGACAGTAGGGTTTTGAGGGGCTATTGTGGGACCCAATAATTTATGGGCCAAGCCCATTTATTCGTTGGGGCCCAAAGGCCCGAGCCGAGGAAGGTTATAGCCCAGACTCGGTAATACAAGTACAAAATAGCCTTGGGACACAGCCGAGGACAATTCAGTCCTCGGCATGTCCGAGGTCTCACCGGAAGAAGGAAGGGCAAAAATGGTATAGGAGCAGCTTGGAAAAAATCTAAAATATCTAGGTCAATAGAGAAGGATACGCTGGAAAGTATAACGACCAGGGAAAGCTGCTCTTACTGCCATTCAATACTCTGCACCTGACAGAGCCATACTCTTCAGCTTTTGCAACCACCCCCAACCACTCTGGGTATGGGCTGATGGGACAAGTATCAGTCTGGGAAAAGTCGATCCTACACGTGGACGAAGGACAAGGAACACATGCGAGTATAAAAGGAAAAGTAAGCAATCCAAAGGGCTGGCTGGGAAAAATGGCCAAAAACCAGAGCCTCCCAGCCCGCCTCCTGGAGAAAAACTCCCAAGGCGAACACGATTTAATTACGTATGCCCACCACGAAAAACCCACCGTCTTGTGACTAAGGCCTAGCCTTTCAAACCCACGCTCTACAAATGATATTGTTTGGGCATTTTTACGTACGAACCCAACGCTGTTACGGGTCGTTACAAATCGTGTCCTTACATGATTAAATTGGGAAATTACTTTTTCTTAGTGCTAGCCAAGTCTGATCAAGTCATATAGTTTAGTAGTAAGTAGGAAAAAATGATATACAAGAAAATTAGAAGATTCCAGTAATAGTTTGCATGTTTTAGAGTAGGCAATTTCTAGAAAGTATGGGCACATATACAGGCATGGATATGATATAGTGACATAAGAATTTTTTGAAAAGGTAGGACAAACGTACAACTGCGATACATATATTAATTAATTATTAAAAATATTTTTATTTAAAATTTCTATATATTAATTGTTAAGTATTTTTATCAAATAATGTTAAAACATATATCAATTTAAGATCAATAGTAAATAATAAAATGAATAACTATTAAGCAAAGAAATAACTAAATAAACCATTCATGAACTCAAGCAAAGGAAAATAGATAGAGATCGAGCAATATTATGTCATGGGCATTGGTCACACTTGATGTTGATTGTCACACTTGATGCCATTGGTCTTTGCTTTGGCCCATAACATGTCATGGACTTGTGGTGCTTTGGCCGGTAACCCTGAGAGAGTGAGAGTGAGAGAAGGAGAGAGATCAAGAGAAAGGATGATCGGATTTTAAGGTTAGTTTTTTGGTTTTAAGTTATACTCTAAACGCAGTGTTTTAGACTTGGGATTTTTAGTCCTGGCCATATCTAATTATTTAAAAAAACAAAAAAAGGGGAAGGACACTCATGCAACTGTGTCCTAGGCATACGCCATGTCTCGTACGTGTCCGACACAAGCACAACAAGCAAATTGTTGTGTCCGTGCTTTCCAGGTAGGCATTGACCTCCAAATTATCAAAGTGTTTAGCAGAAAGAAGTATTTAACGATGCAATATACCATTTACCATTGCTGTAGTATGTAGAAAGGGTGAATTGTTTTGATTGATAGTTTAAAGGGCTTTGGGTCCTTTTTGATCACAAATTAATAAACTATTATAGTTGGTCAAATTAAAAATTAAACCAAATTTGACCTGGCCTCAATTTGCTGAAACATTTAAAAAAAAAAAAAAAAAAAAATCTTATGCAACCTTTAATTAGTTCAAGGACATGTGTCTTTTAAGTGCAAGAGGTAGGAATTATAAAGGATTCTTGAATTTGAAATTTGATCAATCTTATAATTTAAATTAAATATTAAAAATTTGAAAATATACAATACAATATTATTTAAAATTTTAAATAATGTAACATTTTGTATATTATCATATTAAAAAGGTTAACCATGAAATAAACTCTCTTTTCAAATAGAGAGAAGATCATGTTATGAGAGAGAGAGAGAAGTCGTTAACTTGATTGCAAAGTTATGCTAGCGCACCAGGTCTATGAGCTAACTTAATATTTCTGGTTAAGTAAGAACATTACTAATGGAAGACCAGCAATTTGTACAGTCTGGTAAGAGGTCGTATGTTCTAATCCTGCTGGTACGTGAGCTAATTAACTAAATTATCAAAAAGAAACTTTAAATGCACCAATGATTTACCTGCACAACCCTCTGCATTTCTTATATGCACAGTGCTACCACAAGTACATATAATTAATTTTTAGACCCTATATGTAATATGTGCATTAAAATATAATTTATTGTGGAATAGGGTAGGCTGCTGATGCTCCACTTCAATACATGCACTTTAAACAACTCTTAAATGTTTTGGTTTTGCATAAAAAATATGGAATGAGATGGAGGCCAAAGTTTGCGAGAATTTGAGAGCTGCACATGTGAGATTTTGATCATTATTATTGATAGGTTAGTAGAGGCCTAGATGGTCTACAAGCCTAGATGGTCATCTATACAGATCAAACCTATATAGATGACCTATTGGTAGACATGGCAAAATGGGTCGGGATTTGCTAATTCAACTTGATTGAACTTGAAGAATAATACCTGAGCTGAACTCGAATTTTTTAACCCAAAGTAAAAATGAGTTGACCCATGATTCAACCCATTTTTTGTGCATTCACATGACTCGGCTAAACCGTGACTTGACCTATTTTTAATAAAACCTTTCTTGGGTATGTTAGGGTCATATTTTCTATGTATTGACTAATCCTTTGACAAAACACATTTTACTTGTAATTAAGTAGATCTAAGTTGGGTTTAATGTATCATCAAGTGTGTGAAGTTTACTTTACAAGTGGTATTATTAAAGATATGAAGATTTATCCAAGAAACAAGTGAAGAAAAGTTGTTTCATTAATGCTCGACACTGCTCTTGATACTAGCATCTATCAAGGTTTAATAAGGGAGCTCGACACAAGCTTGATCTATTGAGACTTATGAACTCATATACTTTGTGAGAAGCTACTGCGTTTGTGTGCCTTAGAATTTTGTAACCAAGTGCTTCCTAATTTTTAACATCTTTGAAGTGAAGAACTTTGCAGCCAAAAACAATCAATCAAGTTACTGGAGTTAATCATATACTGAGATTTGTGTAAAGGAGTTAGTCACAAATTGGAGATTTGTGTAAAGCGAAGAAATCTACTACAAGATCAAGTCCAATTGGGTATTGGAGTGAAAGTTCAACTGTAAGTTGGTATTTTGGGATAGGCCAAGGTAGTGGTAAGATTTCTTATACTTGTAACCTCTTGATTATTGATTAGTGGATTCTTGGAAGTAATGATTTGAAATTCACCCAGTGGCGTTTTTGCCTTACAAGAGGTTTTTTTTCCATTCGTCAACAAATCACCATGTTATTTAATTTCCGTTGCATATTAGTTTAATTGGTCATTTGTTGGTGCCTTCATAATTTGCATGTAATTTAACCTAATTAATCAACTTGAGTGTTAGAACATATGTGAATCATGTTAAGAACATATGTCATTTAAATTTGGTTAATCTTTTGACAAAACGCACTTAACTTATAATTGGATAGATCTAGGATGTGTTTAATACTTCAAGGAACAAGAGTTCAAGTCCAAGTATTGAAGTCATGCAAATCTATCCAAGAATCAAGTGAAGAAGTGCTGTATTTTAAAACTCGACAGATAGCTTGACAGATGTATCTATTGAGATTTAAAATGTAAAGCTCGGTAGATAGCTCGCTAGCTGTATCTATCGAGAATTACGAAAATCAGTTTTTCAGATTTGATTTCACGTATATCCATATGTATGTGTTTAGGCTTTCTTTTCTCTCAACCCTAAACATATATAAGGATTATTTTAAGGGCCATCTTATTTGATACAACTTGATGCAAAGTTATTATTCAAATATATTGTGACTAGAGACATATGCCCTAGTTCATCTTTCTCTTGAAGAAGCTGCTGCGTTTGTACGTCGTAGGATTTTGTAACCAAGGAGCTTCTTGATCTTCATCATATGGATGAACTAAAGAACTTTGCAGCCAACATCCTTCTCAAGTTGATGTGTTAGTCACATACTTGGATCTGTGTATTGATTGGTTAGCCACGTATTAGGAGCTGTGCATTGAAAAGTAGAGATTGTCACTACAGAACAAGTCCAATTGTGTATTAGGGTAAGGATTCAACTATAGGTTAGTATAAGGTACTGGAATTCCTTTACTTATAACCGCTTGTTGTGATAATAGTGGATTCTCGGGAGTGGTGACCTTAAATTCACCCGTTGTGATTTTTGCCTTGGAGGTTTTCCTCATTCGTAAACAAATCACCGTGTCAAATTTATTTTTTCGCTGCATTTAACTTAGTTGGTGATTTTTTTATACTACCACGCGTATTGCATGTTAATTGACTTAATTAATTAACTTGACTAATTAATTGGTTAATTTATCACAGGGGTCAATACATTCATGGCCTATCATTGAGTAATTAAATTAATTAACGAGTGTCAATTTATAATCCAACAGGGTAAAAGTAATAATAAAGCTACCACATTTTTGGTTTAATTGTTTGTTGTGAGTTTTATAGTGCACAACTCAAACTCAATTGACAAATATAATGCATGTTATTATTATTATTTTTAAATAAGAAACATAAACTTTACAGCATTTTTTTGGATAATGCTATTCATATATATATATATATATATTGGGAGAGAGAAAGAAAAAGAGTGGCGGGGGGTGTTTAAGTTACAACTGCTGTAACTCTAATTAATGTTACACCATCCAATTACTTGTTATTGTATTCATATATTGACAATCCTACTGTTGAATTACATGTTCTATATGTTCTTAATGTTAGGCATATTATGGTTCAAGTGACTTAAACCAATTGAAGACTCATGTACTTGTAGAAGAAGCATACTAACCTTAGGTTAGTCTATAGTTAGCCTATTTTTAGTCAAGTATTTTTTAGTATATAAACCCTACATCGGGTTCATTATAATACAAGTGTTTAATATATTATGTATCCATCAAGAGTTTCTCAATGTGGACATAGGTCGTTAGACTGAACTATGTAAACTTTTATGTGTGCTCTCTCTTTCATGCTTCAGCTCATCATTCAATCATCACAAACAATCACAAAATAATTTTCACAAAGTGCATGTCAATCGGATTTCTTTTTTATATCTTGTAGACAACTCATTTTGTACCATTAGTAACCTTTGGTCCCCAACCCTAATGATGAGCTTAACATATGTCAATCAATGTTAATTAGAGTGTTCTCAATAATATTTCAGATGAAAACACAACTTGAAAATGCTCAATCACTTTGAAAACGATGCTAAAAAATTACCTTTGCACACCATTTTGACCATAACTTTTGAACCACATAGGATGTTTGAATGATAGTTTTCATTGGAAATTAGACATCCTCGGCTTCAATTTGAACACAAATTTGTCTAATTTCGATTTAAAATGAGTGATTTATAGCCGTTTGTGTGGGGACAAGGGGGGAGTCACCACCTAGTATTTGCAATGATTTAAGAACCATATATATAGCGTCCTTTTGAGGAAGGACCTTTGATCTTACTACTAGAGTATGAGTTCGGAGTTTAGGTACGCTCTTGGGAAGGTGTTAGGCACCCAAGATCGCCAAACCCCAAGGTTGGCCTCCCATCATTGTGTCTTATGTCTTAACCCTATTAAAAACCAATTCAAAATTTGCATTCTATACTCACACACACACTAACATGCATCTAACATACAATCATGGCATCTTTATCCCCAAAAAAAACATACTTATCATCCTAAAGCAAGAGAGAGCCAAACCCAAACACAAATAAGAAAACCCTAACATTCATCAAGCATGTGAACACCCTGTCATGCATCTAAACAAAGCAACACCCCAAATGTGGTAGCAAACATAAACATCAATATGGCAGCAAGCAAATCATATTAAAAAAAAAAAAAAAAAAAAAAAAAAAAAAAAAAAAAAACAAGGCATCAACTTCATATAAATATATCAAAGGAGGATTAAACAAACAACAATGCATGTTAATGTGAATTCATGACTTACCTTACTCACCTTATAGCGTCTCAACACCTTTGGCATCATGAATGGACATGTGAATGCATGTTCATAGCATCAAAGCAAGAAACAAACATAAAACCCTAATCTAAGCATGTTGAAACAATCAAATATATAAGACAAAGACTCAAATATGTATAAACATATGAAAAGGATTTAGAAAGAGACAAAACAAGTGAAACAAACAAACCAAATAATGTGAGAAATCTGGATTAGAGTTTCTATGCAAGTACCTGTGTATGCAGCCAGAGGCCTGCGTACATAGGATTTAACCTGCGTACGCATGATTATGCATGCGTGTGTGGGACTCGTTCAAAACCCTAACCCAGAAGCTCAAAACAGAAAAATAGAGCACAAACAAAAAACCCTAATTCTAGCAGGAAAAACATGTTCAGAACATAAAAGAACTATAAAACTAACCTAGGCAAACATGCAAAAATATAAACCAAGAAAAAAACAAGATTAAAACATAGAAAGAAAAGTAGAAAATAAAAAGAAAGAGTTGAAACTTGATACCTCAAGAAGGAGTTCTCAAGCTTTGATTTTTGACTGTTCCTCTCAACCAAATCTATCACAGTCAATAAACACGTGCTTAGTAATCTTAAACTCAAAAGATTAGGGCTAGAAAAGGTCTCAATCAAATAAAATTGACTCAAGGGTGTTTTGTAAAAAACTCCCTTTTGATTCACTATTTTCTATTGAATCTTAAGTTTTTCTCCTGAGATTTCTGTGTGTTTTGAAAATGTACCATGGAAGGCTTTCTATAGTGGAAAATTTGGGGTTTGGAACGGCTCCCAGAAGATGTGAAATTCATTCCAAACTTCAGCCACTATTGCAGAAAACTTGTCTTTTTCATACTTCTGAAACCCTAGCTGCGTACACAGGAATGTGCCTGCGTACGCACGCTTTGGCCCACGTACGTGCGCCAAGGGCCACTTTGGTCATTTAATTTCTAAAAATAGATTTTTTTTTTCTCATTTAAAAGGTTATATTTTTCATTTTAACACTTCTCAAGTTAATTTGATATTTGATTGAGTTCTAAACTGGCCTTGGGCCTTAGAGTTTGAGCATCATTGGGGAACGGGGGCTTAAGTTGTAAAGGGTACAAAATGCAATGTATACAGTTTGAAGTCGAGCCATCAGTGCAATGAAGAATCGAGTATGCATACACACCTTCAAGGGCGTGTACACACCCTCACAACCCTGTGCGTGCACCTTTAGTTCCAGGAAATTTTACTTTTAGCATTAGGGCCCCAAAAATTCAGTATTTGGGTTGGGCTGCCGCCCAGACCCTGAGGAACATCCAAAAATCTCTAAATTAAAAGGCCCCAAAACCCCTAGTTTACTCGTCCCCAGTTTACACTAGCACGTTTTTATGTACTCAAAAACCTCTTTCTAGCATTGACATAAGGCAAAAAGTTTGTTCTTAATTTGTTTTTAAAACCCTTTTTCAAATTAGTTATTCTTTCACATATTGTGATCACCCTTGCCATGATCAAATTATTCACATGATGATTATATGAATAAATTTAACATCACCCATGCATTAAAATAGATTTAAACTCTATACCTAAGATTAGCTCTTTATTTAGATTTCATAGATCTATGTTTTATATGATTTATTCAGATCTGATATCCCTTTTCAAAATTTATTTATTTTTCATATTAAAAACCAGATAAGAGATCCTTTTTCAAATTTCATTTGTTTTTCTATATCAAAAAATCATATCTAAAATCTCTTTTGTAAATTCATTTATTTTTCTATATAAAAAATCATATCTGAAATCTCTTCTGTTAAAGTATTCTATTTTTCATATTAAAAATTAGATCTAAAATCTCTTTGGTAAAAACATTCTATTTTTCATATCTAAAAACAGATGTGAAATATCTTTTTAAAACTCATCTATTTTTCAATATAAAAATCATATCTAAAATTTCCTTTACAAAAATGTGTCTATTCTATATATTAAAAATTAGATCTGCATTTTCTTATCAAAGCTCATTGTTTTTCTACATATTAAAAACTAGATCTGATTTTTTTTTTTTTTTTTTTTTTTATCAAAACTAATAGTTCTTCATATTAAAAACAAGATCAGAATATTTTTCATTAAAACTCATTGTTTTCCTCCATATTAAAAACCAGATCTGCATTTTATCATCAAAACTCATTGTTTTTCCACATAATAAAAACTATATTTGAATATTTTTCATACAAGCATAGTTTTCTACATAATAAAAACTAGATCTGAATATTTTTCATACAAGCATAGTTTTCTACATAATAAAAACTAGATCTGAATATTTTTATCAAAAGCATTGTTCTTTTTGCAATAAAAAATACATTTGAACTTTTTCAAAAAAAATCTTCATTCACAGTAAAGTAGATCTACTATTTTCAATTTAAATTCTTTGCATGAAGTAAGGTGTAGATCTATGAATTCTAAATAAAATATAATCATTGATCTAGAAAAACTAATAATTACATATTTCATTTCAAAATTATTGTGTCATATGTCAGTGTACGTGGGTACATAAGTGGTCATTCATAGTTTAGAAGATCAGATTTTTTCAGGTTGAGTGAGTGCTTAACACATTTCCATCTGTAGTTTCACTCGAAATCACTTTGCCTACCCGTGGCTTAAAAAATATCACTTTACCTACCTGAGGTAAACTCCATTTGTCTCCCATAACTCATCTCTGTTAAAAACGAGGGTAAATAGATATTTTTACACCCTCTTTATGTCTTTCTCCTCCCAAAACATAAAAAATAAAAAAAAAAAACAAGAAAAAATTAAAAAAAAAAAAAACAAAAATAAAGATTAAAAAAAAAAAGTTAGAATTCTATAAAATATAAAAACAAACATAGTCAATAACAAAAAAAACACCTTAAAGGCTTGTCTTAGGACTCTATAAGCTATTTGTAACACAGAAACACAGTTTTTTTTTTTTTTTTTTTTTTTAATAAAGGAAATCTCATTTATATTAAATCATGAAGAAAAGAGTACAACAAAACTCAAAATTCAATTTGGGCTTGTTGTCTTCTTTGTTGGTGTTTCTATCTCTAACTCTTTCACCCAAACAAAATCCCTTGTTTGAAAGCCTTAAAGGCTTGTATTTTTTTGTCTTCTTCCTTATATATATTGTTTTTGCATGAACTGAGAAATTTATTTGTCAAGTATAGTAGAAGTGAAGTGAAATTTTCAAAGCCAAACAACAACGCAGAACCCACACAATCACCAAATCCGCCACAATGCAATTATGCGACCCGCCAAAAGCGAGATCGATCCAAACCACTAGGAACCAAACTCCAGAGCTGATCTGCTTCCCAAACCCCCAATCTGCTATTTCACCACCATGGCCATCATTTCAATATCAAACCAAGTTAATCTAACCACAAGTCCCACTTTCCAAAACACCATCTAAACCCTATAGAATTGCCCTCTGCCACAACAGGTTTGGGAGGCATGAAAACGTGGATAATGGATCACGACTTAAGTGAAAGGGAAATTTTTTAGGGTTAAAAAAATTAACTGAAAACATACTAGCATATCTTAGTATAAATAGATAAGAGTTGGTTTGCTAGATTTATGGGCATTGCCTTTTCTTACTCGCAAATAGTATTTCTTAACAACAAGGTTCTCCATTTTTTTTTCCCGTGAAAGGTTAGTATGTTATGTTGAAATTAGTTGTTCCATCGAAGTTCTTTGGAAAAAGTAAAACAATTTACAAATACCACCTTTTGATCTTGTTTTCTTTGGTTTTGTTATCTTGTTTATGTTTTAACGGAAAAAGTGATGAGGTGGGTTACGGAATCCTAACGGAGCAAACCTCAGGTAAGCAAAGTGACATTTTTCAAGTCGCGGGTAGGCAAAGTGATTTCAGACCTAATCACAGGTGGGTTTATTACAATTATCCCTATCATTTTTGTGGTAGATTGTATTAGAACCAAAGGTTTTTATTTTTTATTTTATTTTATTTTATTTTATTTTTTACTTAGATTGTAACTAGGACCAAAGCAATGTAAACTTCTAAGAATTATGAATTTTGGTGTAATATGAAATATTCAATGAAATTTAATTTTTTTTAAATAAAAAATAAGTGGCAACTCCACAATTAATTAAACCCAAAGAGTTTCCAATCTTGGTCTCTTCCATATGGCTATAGGTTGATTATAATATGTTGTTAGTGTTTTGTGCCTTTAATTAGTTCTTATGCTAGATTAACATGATCCCTTATTTAATGTTACTTTGATCTTCTTCATTTGATTCTTTTTTTTTTTTTTTTTGATATGAAATTTAACCATGATGCAGTTTTTATTTAGTTTTAGAATTTCCTTTTTTTTTTCCTCTTTGTTTTAAACTCATATGTATAGTTGATTTAATTTGAACGTGTAATATTCAAGTTTTTGTGTTAGGATGTGTACACATTCTCGAGATTGCATACGTAAGGCTTCAATCCTACGTACACATAATAAAGCATACGTACACATTCCAAACACATACTGGGCTAAAAATCTTTTTTTAATTTTAATCAATTAATTTCCATGTGTTTTCTGATCTGTTTGACTTTGAATTTCATGTTTTAAGTTATTAATTATTGTACAGATCAAGAATAGCAGGCCGGCCCCCGAATTATCAGGCCCATATCCATTGGAATAACCTTGACCCAATTTAGGCCCATATAGCCTAAGTGTGTAGGGCTAGCTAAGTAGATAAGGAAGTCTCCAAGGTCTGCCGGGAATAAGAGATAATGCCTTGGGAGAATCTGCCCACCAAGTATCGAGACCCGACGTTTGGCACAAGTTACTAGGAAATCATATCAACAACAGAAGATGGGTCCCCGTTGACAAGTGATATGATATGAAAGGACCCACTGACATGCCAAATATTTTTCCTTTATGACTACCCCACTGAAAGAAGGGTATAAAGAAGAGGGGAAGGGTAAGAAGAAAGGGTTGGAAATTTGGGGAGGGAGACACGAGAGTAGTAAGGAGAAACACATCCCAAGGAGAAGGAAATCCTATTCGGATTTTAGAAAGGGGGCTGAGCTACTTGGTAGCTCTCACGACTAAGCCAGAATCAAGGTAGTTTAGTGCCTAGGTGAAACTAGTACCCCATTAGTGACACCAACAATCATTTTTTTGGACCTCCCATTGTGGGATAAGCGCAACCCTGAGTACAAACAAATTGGGGGTCCAAGCCCAACAAGCTAAGGTATTTGGGAACAGACCACCACAATTGGTGCCGTCTGTAAGGATCTCCTACTACGCTAAAGGTTTAGAGGTGGTGGAGGCAACTACTCGATAAAAGGGCAACATGTAAGCGAAGGGTCGATGGGGTCCGATGGGAACCGATCTAAAGGCTCATCCTGAGTCCCTAGGTTGGTGGAACAAAAGCGCAGGAGGGAGCGCTGAAACAGCGATGGACATAAGACACTTCACTCGCTCAATGTTCACTTGTTACAATGGCAAGATGGATACGGTGGAGCACATAAACCATTTTACCCAACTTATGGCTCCCTATTCTCGAAACGATGGATTACTATGCAAGGTGTTCCCTTCCAATCTCCATGGCAATGAGATCGTTCAACAGTCTAAAGAATGGATCCATCTGTAACTATGTCAAGCTCATCCAAGCCTTTGGGGCTAGGTTTGTAACTTGCAGTTAAGAACCGCAGCCTATCAACACGTTATCGATGACCATGGGGAGTGGGGAGACTCTCTCATCCTATTCAGATAGGTATTAGGAGCTATATAATGAGATCAAGCGAGACAACGAATATGTGGTCACAAGCACTTTCAAACTAAGGCTACCCCTACATTCCGAGCTAAGGGACTCCTTGACCATGCAACCTCTTGAGAACATGCACCAGTTGATGAGGTGCATAGAAAAACACAAGAGACTAGAGGACGACTAGCTACAATATAAAGGGAAGACCCTTGTTGTGTTTCAGTATAAAAAAGAATCTTGAATTGGAGGCTTTCAACAAAGGCCCAGAAGGGAGTTTGGGGGACAGAACCATGTTAGCAGAGCAGAAGGGGTGAACGTCACTTTTAAAAAGCTTGTGCATAGAATCTTGAAGATGATCAAGCATGAGTCTTATTTCCATTGGCTCGGTAAAATGAGCGGAGATCTGACCAAGAAGAACTAGAATCTGTATTGCACTTATCACCAAGAAAATGGGCATATTATCGAGCAATGTAGAACTTTCAAGGATTACTTGGAATAGTTAGTCAAAGCGGGACATTTGAGGGAGTATGTGGCCGATTAAAGGGGCAATACTATAGGATAGGCATCAAGAAGCTGAGGAGGAGAAATGCCACCTCCCTTCGGCATAATCGAAGTCATACATGCCACATCAATCAGAGTTAGCACTAGGTGCCTAAAGGGGATACATAGCATAACTCCCCAACAGGAACAGGAGGCAGTTGACCACCCTAGGAAGAAGCTAAAGTTGAGTAGGGAAAAGATAACTTTTGATGATGATGACCTTGAGGAAACTACGCAACCGCATAATGACGCGCTAGTCATAACCTTTAGGATTGAAGGGTTCCTCATGAAGAGAGTTATGATTGACCAAGGGAGTAGGGTGATATAAGGGGTTAGGTTTGAGAGATGAGGACCTCACCAAGTATGATACCTCGTTAGTGGGATTTGACAGGAAGATGGTGATGCTCACAGGACAAATCAAGCTCCCTATAGTGATAGAAGGGAAGGAAGAGATGGTGAATTTCATAGTGGTTCATGCTTTCTCTCTGTATATGGTAATCTTGGCACGACCATGAATCCATGCCATAGGGGTTATATTGTCCACGCTGTACTTGAAGGTGAAGTTCCCTACTGAACAAGAGATAGTAGTGGTGAGGGGAGATTAGAGTGTAGCTCGGCTATACTTGGTGGCCGCGATCAATCATGAGATCAATAGAAACACATCCCGGGGAGAAGGAAATCCTCTTCGGATTTTAAAAAGGGGGCTCGGCTGCTTGGTAGCCTTCACGGTTGAGCCAGAATCAAGGTAGTTTAGTGCCCGAGTGAAACTAGTACCCCATTAGTGACATCAATAATCACTTTTTTGGACCTCCTATTGTGGGATAAGCCCAACCCAAAGTACAAGTAAATTAGGAGTCTAGGCCCAAAAGCCCAAGGTAATTGGGAACAGACCACCACAATTATGGTTATTTTCTCTTCATATTTTATTTAGCTAATCTTACCCTGTTTGGTTTAATTTAAGATTTTTCTTTATGTACTTGATTTAATTGTTATTTCTTATTTTTAATAATAATCTATTTGATTTGGTTTTAATTTGTTTCTTTTTTTGTTATGTAATCTTTAACATGTTGTATGTGTTCCCTTAAATTAAATGCATGATGTATGTTTAGGTTAAGGATTATACCTCATTTAATAACATCTTTATTTAAATATGGTCTATCCACACAAAACAGAGGCCAGCCCATAAGCCAGGTAGTCTTGGGTGCCTAACACCTTCTCAAGTTATATCCTAACTTCGAACCCAATATCTGGTAAATAAGACCTATGTAAGTAAAAGTCCCAATTTGGTTCCTATACCTAGACTAGATGACAACTCCCAAATATTCGCCTCCTGTCCATTAGACTAAAGGTGTACTCCTAATAGGGCAAAACCCACGTGTGCATGTCAGAGCGCTCACACTACTTGATCCATAAACTTATCGTTTATACATTATTTTAACTATAAAACTTGAATTTAAACAATTGATTGATGATATGGTTATTGGTCTTTGATCTCCTAGAAATTTTGTAAGCATGGAGAATGCACGAAAATAATACAATCTAAAGGTGGATTTCTCAAAATTCACGTCCAATAAAAAACAATTAGTGGTGTAAAATATTCATAAAAGATTATATTTTCAAGAGTGTGCTGCTTAACAATAACATGATATTCATAAAATAAACCATATATAAATAAGATCAACTTTGACATATATTCTCATATAGAGTGTCAACCGTAGTTGAAATTAGGTTATGAAGTTAGTTTTTAAGATGGTAAATTTCTTGTGTTTTTATTCTTTGTCAAATTAGCTATCCAATAACGCAATTGTAATTTTATTTTATGTTTTGGAATGTTTATATTGCATGTGTAGAAGTGAAACTTGTGTGTTTCTTTCAATTGGACTTTCAAAGGATGGACTATACTCCTTTGTAGTCGTGTTATTTTGTTTTGGTTAGAAATTTTGGGAATTGTATAATTTTATGATTATTGAACAAATATTAATTTGAGCTCATTCTTGATGTAGGTGGTGAATTCAAAATAATATATTCTACACCAAGTAATTTGTAGCATTACTTAATAATGTGAAAAAATCGAGTCAACTCAATTTAACCCATTTCTAACCCGCTCAAAATGACCAATTTTTTACCTAAACCCAATTGATCCAACCTGCCTTTCCCATTTTGCCATGTCTACCTATTAGGTCTCAATCAAGTCTTGTGTAAATTAAGAAAAATCAAATGGGAATTCCAAATTTATCCCCCTTGTGCATGTTTCATAACTAAAAAAATCAACTTATTTTTCTTTACTCTCATACACACTTACTACACTCATTGTGACAATACCTTCTTCTTTCTACACTATGTTTACTACGGTTTCTTCTTCTTTCTTCACTTTGCAACATCAAACAAAACCTCACAAATTTTCTTTGATTTGTACACTTAAAAAAAAATAAAAATAAATAAATAAATAAAAAACATTGTGAATAAAACCCAAACCTTATTGTCTCTCTCTAGGCACTACCTCCCAAGCGAAAATCCTTTTTTCCTTACTTGGTTTCAACCTCAAATATATTATATTTTTTTCTCTCCCCATAAGGGAGGACCATTGGGGCAAAGCCATTAAATTCTTTGCAGTATAATTTGTTCATAATAATCAATTCATATTCCTTTGTAGAAAGGAAATGTGTTGCTTCTATAACAAAGAATAAGCTTTCCTTCCATTTCATGGAATAGACTTTTCTTCCAAGCCAAGAAAATCCAAAAAAAAAAAAAAAGACCAAATTAATTTTTCTTTCTTCACCTAGGATACCTAATTTTCTTTATAAGTCACAATAAGAATTTGAGTCATTTTCCCAACATGACTTCTCATCTAATAGACAATCAAAGTACATGTCAATGCTTGATCGGTAAGATGGACTTAAGTATCAACACCTAGGCTATCTAACTAGTTCCTTTTTAACTCTATAGATATTATATCAAACATTGTTTTAATCCTATGAGATGAGATCACTAATACATCATCAATTACCAATTGATTCCACAGATTGGTGGTTTTAGCCAATACTGCTTTATTTCTCAATGATCTTCAACAAAACTTATTAGACAATTTCAAAACATAATTACATGCTTAAACATATTAATTATTTAGAATAATTAGCTTATGTTCCTTGCAATATGCGAATTCAATATATATGATTTAAAAGACTTTACTTTAATTACATCTCCTTTGAAATACTAACATTTTTAAAACAAAGAACAATATAAATATGTTTAAAAATAACAATAACCAAAAAACAATAATCACAATACTAACACCTCCTACAACATAGATAATAACAATAATAATAACATCATTATTTTGCCACCAACAAGAGGACCTCATGTGACCATATATATCCCTATCATTATCAAAAGATATTTTTATATTTAATAATATGAAAAAATCAACCAAAAAAAAAAAAAAAACATTACAACAATGCATAACATTTTTTACATACAAGTTTTACATAAAATTTAATTATATTGTATAAGGTGTTTATATATTAGGTGATTGAGGCATGCCTATGACATTGCAACATCTAAGAAAAGTTATACTTTAATTTAGTTAGTTTTTACTACCTCCTTTGTAGGTCTTGTCACTCGTCTTCTCGGTAGGAATGTTGTCTGTTTTAACCGTGGCAAATAATTTGAGTTTATAATTTCGGAAAAATATAAATTAAAGGCGCCAACGAAGTCATTTTAATAGTGACTTTTGTGTCAATGAAATCATTTTAATGGAACCCAATAAATATACAACAAAAAATAATCTTTGAACGTGGTACTAATATAATTATTTGCTACCTAATAAGAAGAAATATGTCTAAATTCAGTAAAATGCTCTTCAAACAACACAATCATTTGTCCAAGCACCAATGACAATGGCAATAATTATAGCAATAGAGATTAGATTTAGAAAGGTTTTTGGTTTAGATCATTATTCAAATGAGGAATCTTGTATTATATTAAACCTATTAATTTTGATAAATAAAAGTAATTGATATTATAAAAGTTAGTGGCATCCTAATGCCACATCATCAAGAAAACCAAAGGAGAAATCTAATTACTAAAAGGATACAAACTCAATTTTTTTTTTCCACGTACGACAAATAATGCAGTATTATTTGTTAAATATTAATGAGAATGAAAATAAGTATACATAAATATTAACATAAACATAAACTAATGTATCACACAAACTTCAAGAAATACTAAAGTACGAAGGAGATGAATGTCAATGTTCCTAAGGATTTTGACAAGACATATGGTATGGTTTATGCAATTCATTTTATTAGAAGAATTATAAGGTAAATCTTCTTAAACTTAAATTGTCATTTAATTTGAACACAAAAATAGTTTGATATGTTCTTTTGATATGATTTGTTAATTTTCTAAATATTAATTGCTGCCTTTTTGTTGATATTTGTTAGGCTAAGTCACTTTGGAATATTTTGAATGAAATAAAATTAAAAATTAGTCACATTTGCCAATCCAAATCATTTCTTGATCATCTAAAAAGTGTTGCAATAATTTAATACTATTTTATTATAATGACAATGTTAGTGTATTAAAGTAATGAGCAAAAAGAACAAAGTGGGCAAGATGAACGTTTGAATTTTATAATATGTTCATACTTGCTTACTCCCAAGTACAGGAGATCATAGCAATATAATTCTTAGAGTACCGAGGTCAAGCCACAAGGAACGGGGTAAATTCAATGACAATGTAATTAAACAACACTTTTGGTAAAGATGAAAAATAATTTTTTTCTTGGTGATTGTCAACAATTAAATAACGACTGGTTTAAATCAATATTTACCTGGGCATCGTGGTGTTTTCCTATATCGATATGAAATTATTTGTGAACTAAGAAAATATATATTTCATAATTAATTCTTCTTAGATAAGGAAAAACCTATAATTCGGTTGAACTGGGACAATTCAAGAACGCATGATAACCTAGATTAATAATGTGTTTAAAATAGTTTTTAGAAAAAACCATTCACTTTAAAACCTAATTTCTAATAAGAAAAATATGATTGAACTTATTGAAAGTATGGAAGAACTAATACATCAAGAGAAATCTAATTGAACAATCAAATATGTTGTCAACTCAAAATTTAGGAAGAATCACAATGAACATTCATAACGTATAGAAGAAACATAACCCTTAATCCTAGCTAAGATTTTAGGCTGCCATTAGAGAAAATAAAATACAAGTTTCTATCTGTAAAATTCGTTCTCCACAGCCCCCATTCAAAAGCCTACACTTAAATTGTGAAAATAAAACTTTTGACTATTTAATTTTCATCTAGATTTTCAACAGCAACTTGTGAGTTAAGTTTGGCCTTCAAAATGAGTGAATTTCAAAAAACTAAAAATTGAAAAGTTGTAGATATTTAAGTCACAGTTCCAAGCCATCTAGCATTAAGTCAATTGGATTTTTGAGGAGAGAGATATGCCCAAAATACTGGCTAGTGCTCAATCTGATTTTTCCTTTTCAAATTATGCCTCTTTGAGTTCTTTCCTTAATTTGAATCTTCCAAACATGGTAAACGACCCAAGAACTCCAGCACCACCCTCTTAGAAATTTAAGCATGGTTATTTAGGTCCTTTTTAATTATAGTTTGACCTTCATTCTCACACAAACTCTTGTAAGTTCATTTTTTCACATGATTTTCTGAAAGTAGAAAATTACGCATAATGAAGGACATCTTATTCAAGAAATTATGCAAAGATTAATAATAAGGATTAATGCAAATCATAGCTTAATAAGCATGGTCCTTTAGCTCCTTTTTAATTATAGTTTGACCTTCATTCTCACACAAACTCTTGTAAGTTCATTTTTTCATGTGATTTTTTGAAAGTAGAAAATTACGCATAATGAATGACATCTTATTCAAGAAATTATGTAAAGATTAATAACAGGGATTAATGCAAATCATAGCTTAACTATACAAATTACGAATAGCAATAAGGAGATGACGCCCACATAAATATATAATAGATATACATTTTAAGGCTTTATCAGTCCCACACAAGGAAAGATGAGTCTTTTGTGACTCTGGCTGTTGAAAAACGATATGCATCTCATACATATCATGTGCAAGAGGTGCAATGGGGGAAAAAAAATCAAAATCTACTTCTATGTTGTTTGAACACATGCACTTTTGACTTTTCAAATTAGGGTTTAAAGAAACATACCTTTGGTGCATCTACTTGAAATTATCAACAAGAAACCTTGAATCCTAGAACCATAATTGAAATCCTAGTAACTTAATCTTGGAATTTTCTTGATCTTAATTTACTTCAAAGACCATACAATTGCTTGAGAGAGTGAGCTCTCATTGTCAAGAACAAAGCCCTTAGTTGTGTGCCACTTGGAAAATCTTGAGAATCTTATTTTCTTTCTCCCTTCGTAGCTATGTATCTTCTCTTCTCACTTTAAAGGTGTAGCGCAAAATATCCATTTTATACTTGGATTAGCTATTGGGCCAATGTAGGCTTTTAAAATGTGGCTTTAACGGAGACAAAAGAGAAATAAAAACACAAACTCTAATAGGCATTAGGTCTTTTGTTAACTCATGACAGGTCCAAAGTTACCATTAACCATAATTTATTCTACAATAAAATCATAGTTGAACTCTAGGTTTTTATGTGAATTCTTAAATCATCCAAAGACTCTATTAAATAGCATTTAACCCTTCCATGAAATCATCCATAGTGAAACAAAATCAATATTTGTTTTCACTTTTTAAATCACTATATCTTAAGTCCTTGGGTCCCCAATTTACTCTCTTGATTATTCTTACATTCTTATATAATCTAATTCCATTTAATTTAAATTTCAGTAACTCCATACTAAAATAGATAGGCTGAAATTCTAAATAATCAATTCACATTAAATCTATCTCAAATGGATGTTTTGTGTCTCTTATCGAGATTATGAATTTCGTCTTGAGAAATAGTGACCCCAACACACTACATGCAATTACCCAGGTACAAAATCTTACTTTGGCAAAAGCTGGCACGATTTTAGAGTAGGCATTGAGCTCCTAAATATCAAAGTGCTTGGTAGAAAGAAGTATTTAAACATGCTATATACCATTGCTGTAGTATGTAGAAAGGGTGAATTGTTTTGATTGATAGTTAAACATGTATCAAGAGTGAAGAGTGTCCATTTTTTTTCCGGTCTAAGATTTCTCTAATTGGAAGGATTTCATCAATAGATTGACGGGTTGATTACTTGATTGTGGTAGCTTTCTTGAACTTTTAGAACCAAATAAATATATGTCACGGAAGTACTAGCCAAGTTTGAACTATACCAAAAGGCTAGGCATAATTAGAGGTCTCTATAGTCATTTGAGTAGTTCATATTGACGTACTCTACATCTGATGTGGGACTTGTTAGTTGATACGTTCTCACACAACATCTTCATAGTCCAAGATCATACAATCCGAGATATTACAATACTTGAAATAAAACCTAATGGTGAGCTTTTATCTTCGGTAAGAAATTGGTGTAATATTCTAATAGCTTGCTCTACATTGCATTAACCTTTAGTTTTGCTACAGATTTCAATATCACGGCAGAGAATTTTATTTGCTCACAACAAGTCTATGTCAGGACATAAAAGCAAAAACTAAGCCAGATATATATGCAATGGTCTGAATTCATCCTTATTCACACAATTCTATCCGTAAAAAGAAACTACTTCCAATGATCTGCCTGTTTTATTTGCAACAATTTTTTTCATTTCTTTATGAGTTGTAGATATATGTAACTGTCATTATGGAAAATTATATCCTTCTCCAGGACACCATTTTGGTGCCAATATAAGCAACACTGGGGAACATCTGTCTTTAATGATCCAATAGCTTATATGAACTATATAGCTATTGGTTGTTGTCATTTTAAAATCTATCAACCTCATTAACATGGTAGCGCAAGATTACTTTTGTATAGTGGTCCAAATATTATGGATCCCACCACAATTAATTTCACACATAAGAGATAACCATTGATGTAATTAGAACATGCACTAACCTAATGTCCCTGGCTGTTGTGACAAAGTGGGGTCTTACTTGACAAGACCTGCCCTAGCCGTATGCTTTTGTTCCATTCTTGGGGTTGCTATGGCATGGCTAAGGCGTTGTGATGTGCCTAAGTTAAATTTACCTACAACATATCTTTTTCAGATCCTTATGCCTTCCTCTACTTTTTTCGCTGAATTTATTGCTATATTTTGACTGGTTTTGATTGTCTTCCAGCATTCTGATTGTTCATCTTCTGGAAATGGCAGAATGATCAGTTTTGATACGTTAGCTTCTCTTTTTGCAGGGAATTCTTCAATGTCAACAAGATTGAAATTGTTTCATCCCTCTCTACTACTGCACAGTAATAATATCAATGTGTAATTCCCGGAAAGCAAGTTGTATAAAAGAGTTGCAAATATTATAACTAAATGACTATAGTCATTTTGAATGAGGGATTTCAAATTTAGTTTTTGTTTTCCGTAAATTATTAATAGGAAACAATTTTAAGTGATTTAATCTTTCTTACAAAACAAAAAAAACAAAAAACAAAACAAAAAATTAAATTACTTGATATAAATTGTGGTACCCAAACTCGTTGGTACTTGCTTGATAGGGATTGGGCTCCCAATTTATTTGTCGGTGGGGATGACTAAAGTCCTACTATGGTAAACCTAAAATGCTGCCTTGAAAGCCCAACTGTAAAATACCATAACTTTCCCTTTGTATTGCTTTCCCTTCCTTGATGTGTTTCCCTTCTCATCTTCTTTCCTATCTCTCACCCCTGATTTTTGCCAACCTCCTCTCCTCTATCCTACCTTCCCTTTTATAGTAACCCCTTAGTGGGGTCTTAATTATTACCTTTCTACCTTTTTCTCACATGGTCCCCACTTCTCCTAGAATCCCTAGTAAATTGGTCATTTTCAAGGATTCTCTTGAAACTTGCACTTGACGCTGAATGGCACTCGGCAACGAATTCTCCCAAGGCACTAGCAATGCTCGGGGGGTCAGTTTAAGTATTGGCTTCTACCCCTGTGGTTAGCCCCGACCAATTCTATGTTATTGGGCCAGGCCCGACCCCATATTTACAGGTCACTACCGAGCACCAACCCTATGTCCACACATAAACTATTGAGATCATAATCTGAACCATACCACTTATTCAAAAAAAAAATTAAATAAAGAGGGTACCATACCACTCAAGTATCATAGAAGAATCCATATTTTAAAATATAACCACAAATATTAGATACATAAGAAACATTTATACTTAAGTTTAATATTATTGATATATTTTTTCAAATATTTGCCAACTTTTAAAAAATCTCTATAAGGATATCATTTGATAGAGCATGTAAGTTGCTTATCTTGAATTGCTCTGTTTCAGTATGCATTTGGCTCCAAATTAAAAAGCCAGCTTATTTTACTATTCAGTTTAATTTTGCTACTATTCATAGACCCCACTGCACTTTTTGGTATTATTCATGAGTCCTACTGTACTATTGCAAATACTTTTACCTTTATCTTTAGTATTTTCAACAAAAAACTTTCAGTTTCAACAAAATAAACGGATCCCAAACAGAATACAAAAAAGAAGTGATTTGTACTTGGTTTTACTTTTTAACATAGTTTTTATTTTTATTTTTTTAAAAGAACTTTGTTATTATTCTTTTTAATTTTTTTCATTTTTCAAAAAGAAGTTATTAAAATTTAATGATTATAAAAATTGAAAAGTAGTTTCAAAATGGAGGAACACTTGAAAAAAAATTAGAGCAGATTATCTTAATTCTCTGCTTGGTCTTTTAAGATAATTATTAATTATTTAGCATATTTGAGAATCATACATAATTGAGATTCGTACATATTCAAGGGCACAGCTTTTGTGACAAAAGTCTAGTGCTGCCACATATAATGTCCTGCACAACAAACATGAGAGGTTATGGAGTCTCAATACAAGAGGTCCATTTACTTCTATAGTGAGAGCAACAGCCTGTGCGACACGTACAGCTTGCAAAGTGGATGTCTCCTGTGCGACACGTGGATATCCATACACTAATTTTTGTGTAAGAGATAACAACCGCTAAGACGACGGGTTTTATTAATTCTCATGTAAGCCTTTTTATCATCTACAGTTAAGGATGAGAAATGTTAATGAATACCATAAGGTATATATTAAAAAAATATTTTTAGAAATGTTTTATTGAAAAGAAAAAAAGTAATTAATTTTTTTACAACTTTTTATATTTTTCTTAAAAGTAGTATCTAATTTTTTTTTTTTCTAAAATAGTTCATTAACAAATGTCTAAAGATACCATTTTTAATAATTTGTTATAAATTATGCTATGAGTCTAGATTATTATTGTTCTACAATTATTCAAGCTGGAAGAGTAGCTGTTCCTGCCTGTCAGGAAATTATTTTTCAGAACGTTGAAAATTACGACCTAAGGTACATTGGTCAAATTTTCATTCAATGTAGCATGTTTCTATACAAAGTATCACACGTACGTCCCCTTATTACTCACAACCCATCCCACAAGACCATTGAGAAAAAGAGATCAAAAATAATTAATCTTTTTCAATTTCATTTTGTTGTCTATGAAATAGAGTATGATATTTACATATTGTTTATTACATGTTTACCGTATAAATAATGCCACATGAACTAAAATAGTGTTTTTAAAGCACACAATTTTAGTTGAAATTACAAAATTGTGAAATAGTGTTTTCTTAATTTTACTGAAATCATGTTTTAAAAACACGATCTCTAAAACCCCGTTTGGTAATGGTGTTTAAACAACAAAAGCTGTTGTTTAAACATCACAACACGTGTTTTCACACACTTTTTTATCTATACGTATTTTCACAAAACTTAAACAATGTTATTCGAAATTTTTTACCAAACGAGCCAAAAGGTTTTAAAAACAGTCTCAACAGGAAATGTGTGTGAAATGTGAAATAATGAGTATGAAATAAATTTACTGTAGGAAAAAAAAAATCAGGATTACTATTCTAAGTTTTGCCAAACAATAATTAGACCTAAGAGTAAGACCAATACCCTTCCCACCCACTCTCACCCCCTTTGCAGTTCAGGGACAGAGCATTGATATTGCATTTAAGAAAGCAGTATAAGTCATAGATAGAGAAAGAGAGAAAGCGAGAGAACTTTGATATCTCAATATATTGTCACTATTTTTTAACCTGCTAAATATACACAAAAGTGATTGATACATTAAAAACTAAGACATTACCATCTGTTGTACTTCTATCTCTTCTATCTCATTCTGGCCCTCAGAAGAACATAATGGAGAAGAAGGAAAGGAAGAAACAGCAGAAGAATAAGAAGTTGAATCAGAACAAGAAGTGGAAGAAAGACTAACAAGCAGATCCACAAAGGCTCCAACTATGAACCCATGATTCTTCTTTCCATTCATCTTCAAATAGCACCCTAGCAACTCTTCCAAGCACTCCCAATCTTTCAGCCCATGAGTTTCAACCATCTCCTCCATTGACCTTCTGAAATCAATGTATGGATCGTCAGAGTCCATTGCCAACACCACACTTTCTTTAAATGGAATCCCATCATCCTTTGGTTTCACCAAGATCGAGCTTGTGTCATCAGGCTCAAAAAACAGCCTCTCAGACCTCACCCCACGAACTAGCATCTCCAATGACTCACCATTATCCAAGTCCTCAGACTCGGTTGAAAAGCTTGCAGACTCAGAAGAGGTTGTGAACCAAGACTCAGGTGTTTTAACCCCATCAATATTAGGGTCAAAGAACATGGAGTTCACTGTCTTGAACATGTCATCTCTAGCTCGGAAAGAAAGGGTCCTTGGCTCCTTACATGAGGGCCATTGCCATGGCTGCTTTGTTGTTTCTTTGTTCTTGAAAAGAGAAGGCAACTTCATGATCTTCTTGCTCATTGGATCTGGAACAGCTTGTAGAGATGTGGGCTTGAATGATTTTTTGGGATTGTGAATGTGTCTTGTTTTCAATGGGGGTAGGTGTTAAATGTGATCGGTGGGAGGATTTTCAGTATGATATTTAAAGGAGAAGATGATTGAAAATGAGACTGGTAGGGCCTGAATTGCAGTGTGTATTTAATTGTAGGTTTGAGGAATTTAATGTTATTTAATGCTCTCTCATACCAACCGAAAAAACAGTACTTTTTTTTTTTGGTAAACCTGGAATATATTAAAAGCTAAACAACAGCCACAGGGACTGTATAATTACAAATCCGATTACAAAAAAGACCAGAAAGGTCTTGCATCAGCAGTTGGGACAACTCCACAGGCGTAGTGTCTAATATACAAAAATCTAGATGGCTAGAGACTGCCTTCTTGGATTTGTAACATTGAAATATGATTAATGCTACAATGCATTATTTATTTTATAAATTAACGTTTTATAAATATATAGTTAATATGGCTGTTGTGACATAGTAAGTTGCAGTTATCAAAAATTCAACTCATGGTTTTTGACATAGCCCCATGTTTTACTTTCTTGTGTTTCCTGATATCAGTGAATACAACATAGCCCATGCGGCCATGCCTCTAAATTTTCTGCCTCATACAGTGGTTTAGAGCTAGTATTGATATTTGAAGATGGACTTTTTAAAATAATAATAAAATCAAGAGTCTTGTATCTCAGTTGTATTATCTGATTCTTCTAATAAAAAAATTTTGGATTCAAATTTTCCTCTCACTTATTGGTAACCGGAACCACATCCTTATTGACAAATAATACATAATTTTGTTTCATTGATAAAATATAACAATATCTCTTGAACTTGAAGTAAAGACAGGATTACTTAAGGAGCAAAATTTAACCCATGAAATAAATGTTTCATTGTATAGATGTTGTGGACGTTACTAAGGCTAATGTCTTTGTTGAGTCAATTTAGTTCCAATTTTAAACAGCTCTTCCTTTTAGCATGTTTTGATTATTATAGAAATTGGAAATGACACAAATTGTCATTTTTCCAAGTTCATATTGCAAAGAAGAGAGCAGATATTCCTCAAAAACAAAACAAGAAGAGAGCAGATAATTTCTTTAAAGGCTCAGAATAAAGGAAATTTTGAAGAGGCATAATTCATGTGAGTGGTTTAAAAGGGAACGGTTGAAATCACATATACATGTCCTTGCCCATATATTTATGAGGAGGGAAGATTGAATCCTCAGAGACAGGGCCTCTCATTTATTAGGTACTTGCTATTGTTCTACCTTATTCCCCTCAAGACCACGTTACAAATCACCACCCCATGTCTTTAATAACCCTTTGGATTTTATTTTTCTTTAATAATAGTAACTGTATGGAAAGTGAAATTTAAATCAATGACCACTGTTATTAGGTATAATCCCTAAGTTATTGTGAATTTAATATGGTAACTGTTGTGTTTATATCATTTGTTGGGGACATTGACAACACACTGAATAAGTGACTCAACGGTTAAGGATTAATAAATATCCAATTATAAGTTGTAATGCACATTTAAAAAAAAAATAAAATACAAATATTAATGATTTATTGACTTACACGAACAAATTTATTGTGGTTGTTTCTGTCATTTTAGATATGGAGAAAGTTAACAACTGCCCTAACCCTAAACTTAGGGTATTCATTTAAATAATATTTTTAAGGGATAAAACTTATGTATAATACATTAGGTATTGTTCTCTAGATTCTCTTCTTAAGATTTTACCATATAGCTACTTAATTAAAAATCACATTTCTATTCCATGAGAATAATCATATGGCAAAATTTTAAGAGGAGAACCTATGAAACAGTACCTAAGTACTATACTTAAGTTTTGTCCATTTTTAAAAGTTTTTTAAGAAAAAATAATAATTAATTTTTTAACAACTTTGTATATTTCTCATAAAATTAGTGTCAAATTTTTTCTAAAATTATAACAAATGAGTCTTCTTAGAGTGTGCATAACCAGACCACATATATATATATATATATATATATATAACTAATTTTTTTTTTTTTTTGTACTTTTATTTTTAACTTATGTGAATCTTATGACTGGTAACAAAAGTTGACTCTTTTGCCAAATGGTATTGCATCCGATGTGATACCCGTATTACGTCTAAATCGCCCTTATACAACTCAATCAGTGTCATATGAGGTATCAAAAATTATCACCATGAACCCTTTTGTTTTTTAATGTTTCACTCCATTAGTTTGATATGACATTTTATATTACTAAAACTAATGCGTCATGTTGATGACTTTTTTTTTGTTTTGATGGCATATTGATATGACTTTTTATGTCAACTAATACTAAAAATCCAAGAAGTCTAAAGTCACTCTAAACAACTATTTGTCTATTTCTCCACCTTAATTTAATGTGCTTCAAATTTCTACAAAATTTTCCACTTTACCATATTTTGGAGGGGCTTGATTTTACAAAAGTTCATACGATGTATTAGCTTACGTTGATTACTAATTGTTTATTGTGCTTCTTTTCACAATTCTAGCCCTACTTTGGATAAGTCACTAAAATTCTGTCTTCCGATTATAATATAAAATGGTTTTTTTTTTAATTATTAAGTGGTTATAGTTATAGGTGGTGTGTATGTGATACAACTAAAATCGTGTTTTCTAAACTTGATTTCAATCAATGTATATGTACGATAGTATATAACTCAGTGTATAATAATAATTGACATAAATTTATACACACAATTGGTCAGTAAGGATGTGAAAGAATCTTTGATACCTCAAGATCAACAAGCCATTTGCCAAGTCACCACCATCAAAATTTGGAATAGGCTTTTGTTAACGAGTGTTTTTGTGCACTCATTAAGAAAGTTTCAAATGGGTCTCACCTACATTAAATAGCAAAAATTAATTAAAAAAAAAATACTCTTTAAAATAAAAGTAACTAAATTTTTATAAAATATTGTGATGATGGTTACACACTTTGTATATCAATTGAAATCTTATTTTGAAAACACAATTTCAATTATAATTATAGGATCGAATCATGTTTATAAAACACAATTTCACAATTATAATTAAAATCATATTTCAAAACATGATTTTAGTTGAGTATGTACAATAGTGTATAACTGAGCATGCGAAACAATAATTAGCGCAAATATCATGAACATAGGACCCTTTGAAATATTGTGGTCTGTCAAAACTTATAATTTTCAATCTTTGTGTTAGTTATAGGCCATCCATTGCTGGCATTGCTGCAACCATAATTTAATCGGACGACGGATAGGATCTACCAATCAAGTTGACTCCTAGAATAGTTCTCTTCTTGACATAGAAACTCTATACCCTACAATTACATGTCATTGTTTAGAGATGTTTCTGTTCTTTGTTGGTACGTATGTTTGTAATTGTACACATTGTTCATGTGCATGGGCCCCTGTATTTTTTAATTTATAGTTATTTTTGTTGTACGTAGCCACTTTTCCATCATCATATTGAGATTGAGGGTGACCTATAGTGGGGCAACCCCGATTGTTAGCTCATCAAATCATAGAGGAGTCCTTGGACAGTGCCAAAAAATGGTGGAGCCTCGCACATTATGTCACAGACAAATCGTAACAGATAGTTTAGGAATATTGGCGAATTACAATGCTACATGAAAGTAATCGTCAGAAGATGACCTTTCTAGTTTCTACTTGTGGACAAACACCATGTGTACAATTATAATCATATGTGTGTGTTTGTGTTTGTGTGTGTGAAAGTGAAAGTGAAGGTGAAACTAGTTGAAAAATAACTGGTTAAAGTGTGTTAAAAAAAACGTATAGAGCTCAATCTTCTGGTTGTAATAGATTGTCTTTTAATCTTTTCTTATCTGTCTTATTACTTGTTTGCTTTACTGGTTGGAATATTTTCAGTGCTGGTAGTGTGTCATATTGACTTTTTGAATTTTGCTATTGTTTGAAGTTTGACTGTACGTTTGAGAGGCTTCTGTGCTGATAATTGTTAATTTCTAGATGAAAAGCACATTTTCGTCCCTACATTTTTAAGCGATTCTCATTTTGATCCCTAAATTTTATTTTTACCGCTTTTAGTCCTTATTTTCAAAAATGCGTTTTATTTTGGTCCCTACCGTCATCTCTGTAACGGAAATTTCCTATGTGGCAAATGGAATGCACTGTTAGAATATAAAGTGCTTACATGACCATTAAAATAATAATAAAAAGTTTTAATTAACATTTAAATAATGCCACATCAGCATTTTAAATATTAAAAAAAGCCACATCAGAAATAATTAAAATAAAATTCTAAAACATGTGATTTTTAAAACTAAATTAAAATAAAATAATTAAAATAAAATTTTCTTTTCCTTTCATTATTTTCTTCAGAAGAACATATTCATATATGTTTTTTGTGTTCTTCCCCAAGAACATGACTGTTCATATTCATATTCTTAGCAAATTAATTCCTAGTTTCTTTTCATTTCTCTGTCTTTCTTGTACTTTCTTTAGAGCCAAACACATCAAAACTCAGATCAATAATAGTTAAACAAAATAAAATTTAATTAAGCATTTTCTTGGCAACGTCAATCTCAAGATCTGAACATTTTTCTCTCCTAATTGGTAATCCAGAAAATCCCCTTTTCACAAACCCAACAAATTCTCATTCATAAATCCAAAAAACTCCCTTTCACAAACCCAAAAGATCCCTTCTCAACACACACAGCAAATAGTCCTTTCACAAACCCACAAACCCAGAAGATTCCTTCTCAACACACGCAGCAAATAGTCATTTCACAAACCCAGAATATCCCTTCTCAACACATACAGCAAATGAGTTTTTCAAAATTTTCAAAAATCAGAAACAAATAAAATAAACCAAGATCGGCTTCAGATCCTCTTCAAATTCAATCCCAAGATAGAGAGGGTGAGATGAGAAAGTGAGGAAGAGAGGAAAACGTGGGCCTTCAGATCTGCTGGAAACCCATACCACACACCACATACGACCCAAAAACTGACCCACCACCTTGTCGAACCCACCACCGATGAACCTTACCGATCCCACCAGCGGTGAACCTTGCCGAACCCACCACCGATGAACCTTACCGATCCCACCACCTGGGAACCTTGCCGAACCCATTGACTAGAAGGATCTTACCAACTTGATAGCTGCGGCGGCGGCGGCGGCGGCGATTAAAGGAGATGAACAGTGGGAGCTTCGACCAAGGGGTACTGAGAGAGAGAGAGTGAGATCAAGAAATGGAAGTTTGAGGTGTAAGAATCTGAGATGGTTTTGATTAAAGGTGAGAGGGAGGAAGTCTGAGATTAGAGAGAGTTGTAAGAAAATCTATACATATTTTTTAAATTATTTTATTTTATTTTTAAAATTGACAAATTTAAAAAGAAAATGGTTTTGATTTTAAATTCATTTTAAATGCTGACATCGAGTTTTTAAATGTTAATTAAAACTTTTTATTATTATTTTAATGACCATGTAAGTACTTTATATGTCAACAGTACATTCCGTCCGCCACATAGGATATTTCTGTTACTGAGATGACGGTAGGGACCAAAATAGAATGCGTTTTTGAAAATAAGGACTAAAAGCGGTAAAAATAAAATTTATGGACCAAAATGGAAATCGCTTGAAAATATAGGAACGAAAATGTGTTTTTCGCCTAATTTCTATGGTGTTGCTGTTTTTGTAGCTTTGTATTTGTCCAGTGCTTTAATAAAATTTTCAATCACATTCATCTAAAGATAATAATAATAACCGGTTCATTTTCAAGTATATGTCATGCATACTTTATGAACTATTATCAATTGAGGAAGCTTAATTTATTTGCAACTCAGACTATAGAGGAAAGTGTGGTTAAACAAAAGAGACCAATTAGTATATTTTATGGAAACTTTCCTATTATTGAATGAAGAAATGAGATATGGGATTTGGGATCAAATCCTGTGGAGTGTGGGGGTAAAAATTGGCGTTCAAGTTTCCAAGAGGGAGTTTCACACACATATACATTTAAATTATATTATAGTATAATTTCTATCTTGTATGAAAAAATATATTTTTTTCTTGACATGATAGTAAAAGGTTATTATTATAGAATAGAAACTAAAGAGTTAACTCCTTAAAACTGGGCCAATAAACAAGTTGTATCAAACAAACTCAACAAGTTATTTAATTAACTTATTTTTTCTCATACATAATAAACACTGTGTGACTAAAAAAAATTGTGGTACTCTAAATCTACATTAATAATTAATGATTAAATTATAGTTGGAATTATATTATTTGAGTTATTTAGGTAAAAGAGGTTTCAATTAATTTAATTGGTAAAATCTCTTATTATCAAATAAGAAACTTAAAGTTCAAACTAGTTTGTTTGGGATGTGATGAATAGTTTAACTTATTTGAGTTTCTAACTTTTTTGTACCATTCATGAGTTTCATTATAATATTCAGTTAGTTTTTAACTTTTTTTTTTCTACACTTTCAACAAAAAGTTTTAGTTTCAACTAAATAAGTTGTTTCTAAACGGACTAGCCTTTGCCAAAAACCAATTAGTGTATTGGACTTGATGATATAGAGTAATCATTATAAAGTAAACGTCATAGGTTGAAATTTTATCGCATTTATATAAACAAATTAATAAATAAGAGTTATTTAGATCATATGATTTTCATTTTTTAACTTATAAAAATTAGATTCACCAACCTTGTATTGTCAAAAATTATATATAATTTTTACGATAGAATTGTCTATATAATATCATTAATAAAATACAAATATTAATTTGATATGTTATGAATATATAACAAATATACATAATTCAAATCTCAAGTTTCCATGAGCATATTTTTATATATGTATGAGCATATTGTTATATATGTATACATATAAAGATATATATTTATATTATTATAAACATTTTTAAATCAAGTCTTATATACTCGTTAGCTTGTTTGCAAATACATCATTATTTTTATGTTCAGCTTGTTTAAAAATCGAATCCAAACTTAAGTTTAAACCTAACTAGTTTACTAAATAAATAAATATAAACAAGTTTTTTTTTCAAAGAAAGCTTGAGTTGGATACATTTCAACACTACTTAAAACATCCGAAAAACTATAAATAAACTATCATATCTTAAAAAGAAGAAGATTAAAAACAAAAAATTGAAAGATATTCTATAGACATCGGCAACTGAAGCGGTTCCTTAAAATGTTAAGAAATTAAAACTGTAAATAAGCTAGTTTTGGAATTGGATTCTTATAATGATTCTCTAGCTCTTGTTTTCTACTTCTGTCTAAGTCTGCTCACTGCTGTATAATTATGCATCTACAAATAGGTCATTTCATTTTCAAAGGTAGTTGTTTATATTACTGTTTGGTCGCAGTCATTGAAATAGTGTTTCAAGCTTTGTTCTATTCTAGGAAGTTTCCTTTCAATTTCAAGTCTCACAAATTGCTTTCCAAGCATTGTCTCACATCACATCACTACAAATTGCTTTCCAAGCATTGCTCAATGCCACATAAGTTCACAGCTTTATAATCTTACTAAATAAAGGAATTTCCAAAGGGTACATTATATTACATGTCGTCTCTCTAATGGATTCTATAACAATCATATGTATTGGTACATCCAAATATATACATCTCTATATATAACATAGTGAAAAATTCTAGAGATAAAGGGGGAAAATGTACTTATTTCTATACCAATTACACAGTCACATAATTGATGGATTATCGAGTCTATTTTATTGTCGAAATGCCGATGAGAAAAAGATCCATATCTAAATAGAATTACCCTAAGAAAACATATTAAATTCATGCTCGTGCAATTAAGATATCCTTGTGTCGGAATCTAGATCATATTGTCTTTCAAATTATGGAGTAATCTTGAAGCGAAGTGATTGTAATTGAACTGTGTTGTCTCCTGTCTACCACATTCATGATTGGCTCAAGGCATCCATGGATGGTGCACATGCTTCGTTGACACTCTATGATTGACTGCTAGCCATGATTTTTTAAGCAATAATTTACTATGCAAATTAAGTTCAATTAATTTTCTTAGAGATTGTGAAAGACAACCACCAAGCATACGGTCCCAATTTGAAGATTTGCTTCCAAGATCCTCTTAGCCCCAAACAATGCATTGAGAATACAGATATATTCTGTGTACAAATCAATTCAATGAATTGGAACTTAAAAGCAATAAATGACCAACAAAGGCACTGGACCACACTTTAAAATTTAGTGGTAATTTAATCCAAGAGGTTGGCTAATTGCATCAAGTCTAAAGTTTAAAACTTTCAAAAGCTTGGTAGCTCAACTGCCACCTCTCAGTGTCTCTAACGAAAGCATCTAGGATCATTACCAACTCAACCCCTAAGCAATTCAAGCAATTGCCTAGGACCCAAGTTTAAAAAAAAAAAAAAAAATGCCCCATAATTTTGCTCTTCGGTTTTCTTTTTCTATTTTTGTTTGGATGGAGTCGGTTCCACTAGACCTCCATGACTATCATGTTGCCGATTTAATGGCTTTTAAATAAAATAATGTGATGCATTTTTCTTCTAAAAAAAAGGTATAATGCTATAATATTAATTTATATTACAACCCAAAATAAAATATATTACATATTTAGTTTTTCTTTTCTCTTTTGAGAAAAGTGTTTTTCTCCCTATCTCACTTACAAAATTCATTTCATCATTTACCCCAAAAAAATATCCTTTCATATTTCCATGAAAAATACTCAATAATTAAAATATAAATACACAAGAATATTTCACTTAAAATATTGTTGAGGTGACCAACCTAGCTAGGATTCAAATTCCCCTACCCTCATTGTAATTATCAAATTATCGAAATTTAAAAATAAAATTCAAAATTTATAATTTATAATTTCAAATTATTAATGTTAACTTAAAAAAAAATTAAAATAAATTTTTATTAAAAAAAAAAAGAAAAAAAAAAGGTGAGTTTATGGTGAAAACTACCACCTGCTCTTGTAGACAGGCCGGTATTTCCACATGCACAAGTTCAAGGGAGGCGAGGGGTTCGAACTAAAAAAACAAAACAAAACGGCCAATTCATATGTAAATAATATAATAAATAAGCTCAATGTAATGAATATGCCACCATAATTTGGGATATTTTGCATCTAGAGGCATCAACTGAACTAAAGGATATAACTTAGCAATCTTTTAGTGTCTAAATAAGCCTTAAGTATAGTTTGCTTCTTCTTTCTTTTTTTTTCTTTTTCTTTTTTTTGGGAGAAAAAAGTATGTATATTTTGCTTTAAGTGTTCATTATTTTCTTGGGAGGGGAGTGAGGAGGGGGAAGCTAGAAGTAACTCGGCATCGATACAATTGAGACTAAAGTCAAAATCTATCATTTATTTTGTAATTATTTCTAAAATTTATAGGGCTTTCTGACCAGATTCATGGCTATAACCATCTCATGGGATTAGCTTGGTTGATTTTTTGGGTTCAAAAGCCTAAATTTTTTACCAAATTTAGATTCTCACTCAATCTTTAATGGCTAGTTTGAATGGAGGGGGAGAGATGCTAATTTTTGGCCAACTCTACCCTACTCCCCCCAATCAAAATGGCCATAAAAAAAATTGTCATTGTCCTTATAATTACTTGATGTGTCAAATGAGGGATCAGTGTTGAGAGATTTATTAAATTCTTAAAGACCTTTCGATAATGCATCAAGCCAAAAAGAAAATAATGAAAATTAAGTCATTTCCCTAAAACTTTTGTGGTGGTTTTAAATTAAATTTTAAAATTTAAGAATTTTCATTTAAAATTAATATATTTCTAATTCATTCTAATCCACTCCGTCAATGAATTCACTACAAACCAAAAGTAAAAGAAAATTTTTAAGTCAACTGCATTTGAAACTAAAGGATGTGTACATATGCACATGAAGTCGAAGTGGTGCTTTACAACCCAAGAAAAAGATATTACTTACAAAATAATTACATTTTCATTAAGCAGTGTTTACTATTAAAATTTTTAAGTTATTTAGGGCTCGTTTGGTATGTGTGTTTAAACAACAGTTTTCGGTTTTTTTTTTAAATACGTGTAAGTAAAAATGTGTCTAAAAATATGTGTAATATTGTTTAAAAACTGAAAACATATGTTCAAACACATATACCAAACAGGGCTTTAATCTTTTTAGTGCCAGAATATCACATACGATTCCCATGAAAGGATTTTCTTATGCAAATGAACTCTAATTATAGTATAGTTGGATTTTGGTTCCTATTATTTAATAATGATCCCTAAAGGGATGAATTGTTGTCACAATTTTCGAAATTTTAAAATTTTGATTGAAGCAATTTTAATTTCTAGGATTTTATTCGAAATAAAATATCCCCCAAGTATGGGGAATACCGGAATAGTATAATCAATCCCAAAAGTCTGTGTAAGCTTAATAAAATTTTGATTCTCAAAAAAAAAAAAATCCCAAAAAAATAGAAAGAAAAGAGAGTGAAACAAATCAAAGTTGGCATGCGACAGGGTAGAAATTTCACGTGCTAGGCCCTCTACTGAGTTCTGACCAGATTCGGACATACATTTCAAGAAATTCATCCTGACCACATCTAACTCGGTTTTCGCTCCCACTGCAATAGTTTACCAATCATTATAATCTTTTTTTTTTTTCTTTTCGTAATAAATCAATCATTATTATAATATAATCATGTAAAGTTGTGTATTGGCATAAAGGTACCCGTTACTCTAAAATCATCATGTATCTTACTAATAAATACGCAAAAATTAATAATAATTATATACATATGTTAGCACAAAATTTCTCCTAATCGATAAGGACAAGTGCAAGGGGTCCTAAATAAAGCACAAGTTGCCATTCTGAACAATGACTTATTCGTCTCCGAACTCCATGCAAAACAAAATGAAATCATCAATATATATTTGGATTCTTGGGATTCTTTTTTAATGATTATTATTTCTCTAATTTCTAAATTTTATTGGCTTGATTCAAAGTACATGCTTTAAGTCAACGGTAATGTCCTGACTGTGCATTATAAATATTCATTAAGCAGAGAAATAATCAAACATCCCATTTCTTTTTGTACAGGGAGCACGTGGAATGTCTAAAGAAAATGGAAATAAACAGTAATTGGTGGAAGTGCAAGAATATGCAGAATTTCCTTTGGTAAAAATAAAATAAAATAAAATAAAATAAAAAGAGCAACCTGTTCGGGCACCTGGTTAAAGGGGTATAAATGAACCAATTCGTAGTTGTACATAAATAGCTTAAGCTTTGATAGATAGAAAGTTCATTCATATTTGTTTGTTTATAAATAAATTAAGTTTTAATTTTAGTTTTAGGCTTTTTTTAATAATTGAGTCAAGTCCAAGCAAAAAAAAAAAAAAAAAATTCCTTCACAAACAACTAAGCTTAAGCTTGTTTATAGGCTTGATAAATAAACATATATCTTACTGAGCCTTTAATTAATTGGGAGTTATGACACTCAAACTTTTAGACTTTTTTTACAAGCTCGAGTTTGAACATCATTCCTAGACTTAATTTGAGCTTTAACTAAGCCTGAACAATTTACTTATGTCATTAAGGTGAGCTCCAACATTCACAAGTTACAAAACCTGGCTTTTGTAGTCCTACGTGGGTGGTGAGTTTAGTAGTCTACTCTTGAGAGTTGAAACTGTGACATCTTTCAGAATATCTCACTAGTAGTTAAAAGGTAGATTAGTTTGACCAATAGGCTAGATACCACTTACCACTTCTTTGATTTTTTTTGTTTTTTTTTAAATATAGGAAATTTTAATAAATACTCTAAATACATTTATTTGCAAACCATTTTAGGAAAGTTTTTATGAAAATAAATAAATAAATAATGTTTTAACATTTTTTTCTATTTCCTGTAAAAGTATTGTTAATTAACCTTCCTAAAATGAATGGTTAACAATTGTCTTAAACACCTATAAATATATTACCGGGTTTGGGACCAAAAAATATATACACTTTCAACGATTTCGGCGTGCATTCATGGAAATCTGTTTTCAAAAGTTCATTGAGAGGCGTAGAAAGAGATAAACATACTGTAAAGTTCAGAATGATATTTATTCAACTTCATGGAACCCAAAAAAATAATATAAAGAAGGAGAAGAAGGAGAAAAAGAAGCAAGGCAATTACTCTAGCAACATGTGGATTAAATAACAGCATTGAATTATCAAGTGCGCTGTACGTACTACTATTATTGCCAGCGTTAATTAAGGCTAGCTCCACATGGTTGCTAAGAACATGGAGAAAATAATGTCCGCAAGCAAGAATGTTCACTATTTGTGTTCTCCTTATATAATTTTATCTCTTTTGGAAATTTGGCACCTTTGAATAATTCAATTATTCTATATGAATCGCATAAGAAGCAAATTCGACATGTCTGCGCAAGAAGACAAAACAGTTCGAGCATATCAAAAAAATATTTATAAAAATAAAAATAAATAAATTATCCTTTGGTTCGGTAAGTATATGTGCAAGTTAGATACGTTGTCAGGAAACAGGTTTGTCTAACACAGAATTAAGAAATAAGAAAGAAAAGTCTCTCTTGTAACACTGACACGAATGAACATTGAAAACAATGAGGAATTTAGCTTAGATTTTCTTTCTCCCTTTCTTTCTAATGAATATGGCTTTAAGAAGATCGATTAACCTGGAAATTTATTCTTATATTGTTAACTTGCATTTGATAAATTGTCACTCAAGGTTTGGTTCCTATGTTTTGCATTTGAATATATATATATATATATATTCTCTTTGAGTCATAGTTTAGCCACAAGTTGCTTTACCACCCTATAGAATCAGCCTACTTTAATTTAGTGATTTGCACTTAAAACTTTTTGTGACAGAAAGAAGCTTAAAAGGAAGAAAACCCTGCCTTCGCAGATGACATGATTCCATGGAGTCTGTACCTAGATAAGATTTCATAGTGTGGTGTTAGGGACTCTTTATTCGGAGAAGGAATCTCACATATGTTTGGAGTGGTGGCTCCAGGAATTGTTTTTAGTGGGATCATTAAAAAACTTGTATCAAACTTGTATTAGTTGAATATATTGGCATCACAAAAAAATAATAATAATAATAATAATAATGCAATTATATGAAGTTTTACGACTACCTTTTATAAGGTTTCATATTTTAAAATTGTCGCATAATAGTTTTATTATTAATAATACTAAGTACCAATTACGTTTCTTTCAATATATACAACTAAGCAATTATTCCTTCACTAATCTCTCATTCGATTGCGCAGTGCATTCCTCCACTATTGTTCTGTCTGTCTACAGCATTACTCAATTAAGAATTTTTGTTGTGGACTTTTTTCCTTTTGCTTTAAAATGCGAAGATAAAACTGGGTGTTGAAAGCAGATTTTTATTTTAGAGTGGTCAAAACAAAAATATAAAAAAAAATTATATATAAATTTTGTTCTTTTAATTAGCCCTGGGTTCATTTGAACCCTGAGTTGAATGTGGCGCCACCCTTGTATCTGACAATATGTTCATGCATTTTTATGTTGTAAAGATATAATGCATATTTTAGATGCATGAGTAATTATTTATTAAATCAATCTGAATCACAATTTGAAGGACAATTACCAACTTTTGACAACCAATGATTGAATTGATAGTGCTTATTTATAAGCCAATCTAGAAGCTAGTACTTTCTCAAAAAAAAATAATAATAATAATAATAATAATCTAGAAGCTAGTAACTAGCTATAATTACATATGTAAAACTACAAACAGATATTGCAATTTAGTTTGCCTCTCTATAAATGCCAAAATCGTATGCATATGTTTTACACTGTATTTTTCCCATACTCTTCTCATAATTAAATGCAGTTGATTATACTATAAATAAATATAAAAATGCTATCCATGTAGAACTAACCTAAATAGCTTAGAGGGTGTTTGGTTCAAGTATTTTCATCATCCAATACTCAGTTTTCATCACTCATTTTCAAAATTTTGTGGGCCCCACACAAACTTGCTTTGTTTAGATTATTTTCCTAACTCAATTTCCATAACTTAATTCTCAAAAAATTGAGTTTGAGTTATGAAAATTGAAAACAACTTTTTGATGTTTCCAAGTTATAAGAATTGAGTTTTAGTGGCATTTTGTAAAACTAAGCAAATGAGTGGAACCCTTATATTGACTAGTCTAATCACAATGGGTTCAGTTGGCCTCAAATCAATTCTAACATGTGCTCTCCCTTCTCTGCTTCTTCATTTTTTTTCTTCTTCTACATAGCTCTCCACCAAACCTCCACTGCTCATACACAAACCACCAGTCGCCGCTACCACAAGCCACCACCACAAGTCTCTCGGTTCAAGCTCAACCCAATTGAGCCAAAAATCCTAAAATTTGCCATTGCCACCACTTGAACTAGCGCTTTCTCACCTTCAGCTTCTCTCTCTAAACTGAACCACCATGGTCAAAAATTTTCCCTCTTCCCACTCCTCACTTTCAGTTCATCTCTCTGTCCTCAATTTCGTAACTTCATGATGTTGGATCTTCAATCTAAGGATTCCTAAGTTTGGATTTGCTATGTTTGTGGGTTTGAGTTTTCGGTGTTGGTGGGTGTGAGTCACAATTTTGGATCGTCGATCTATGTTGGTAGGTTTGGATTTTTGGTTCTAGTTATGGTTGTGGTTTAAGACTTGGGCTATGATGGAGGTGGGTTTGTATGGTTGTTGGTGTGGTTATGGCTGATGGTTGGATTTTGTTTGGCTGTTGGTGGTGATGATGGCTAATTCTACTGGGTTTTGCTGTTGTTGGTGGAGATGGAGTTGGGTTTAGGTTTGTTGTTTTGGCTGATGGAGCTAGGTGTGGATTTCATCTTCTTCTTATAGAGTCCCACGGGTAACAATTGAAAAATGTTTAACCCATGTGAATTGTGGGCTCCACATGTTAGAGTTAGAATTGAGTTTTTGTGATGAAATTTTTGTACCCAAACAAATTTCAAAGTGAGTTAAGGCAGAAATAGAGAAGAGATATGAAATATAAGTTTAGACATTTGATTTATAAGAATAAAGTGATGATAACTGAGTTAGAGTGATGGGCTAAACCAAACAAGCCCTTAGATGTTAAGTTATAAAATAAGATATGCAACGTTTCCTTGATTTTAGCCACCCTCCATTGTGGCATAGATAAACTCTTAAGCTATGAGAATTTTGTAACTTAATCAACGCTGTTCTTAGAATTTCAAACAAACATGACTATGGGTGCAAAAAAAATAAATTGAAATTCATTACTCTAAAGGTTTAGGATGACACAAGCCAACCAAAACAATGTAACAGCTTTGAATTTAGGAGGTTTAAAGTAAGGGTTTCTCAAACCATGTTGTGGCATAAGGCAACAATTTAAAGTGTGAAGAATTATTAGTTTCTTCCAATATCTCAATGGTGGTACTTATTGAACATGTCTTTGCAAAAAGTCATCAATTTGATTTTTTTTTTTTTTAACAACTTTAGTCTCGATTGAATTGGTTTATTTGTACTAATACCACCATGATCATGCCAAAATCATCAACAACGATGTTATTAGCATGTTAAATGCCTTTCGTACAAAATATGGTCATGCTTTTATTTAAAATTTTCAAAGTAATTTAAATAAAGAATAAAAAGTTTTAAAACTTGTAAATGTTAAACAATGACATTTTTATTGAATACCTGAATTCAGCTTTAAAATTTTTTTTTTTTTTTTTTCAAATCTCACTCAAATTTATGGTCTGCAAAAATAGCACCTAGTCTAGGGTCGACTTAATACATTTTGGAGTCGAAGGCAAATGTAAAATATATTGTTATAAGCTATATATGAATTAGAGAGAGAGAAAAAAAATCCAACTTTATATATAATTTAATACAATAATTGGACTATTTTCACATATATTTATAAAACATATTTTAAAACTTTTAATTATAAAAATATCAAAACAATCAGTATCCAACTAAATATCATATTTTAGACAATCATTGTCTCTCTTAGCAATATTGGACTTCAATAATTGAACAATGGATTTTAATAATGAATTTGTCTCAAAAATTATTAATTCTAATTCTAATTTTGATAGAGAGAGAAAGGAAGAGTGAAAATTTTGGAAGATTTAAATTTTTTACACTCTTAAACTGCCCTAAATATAGTGAAACATAATAATAAAATGATAAACAAGACATTTTATCAACTAACAGAAGATATCTTTTTTCTTTTTCTTTCTAAGTGAGAGATCTTACTTTTCTATTAATATAATATCTTTTATTTTAGGAGGCCTTCTTTTATTTGGAGCCTTAGACCATTGCCTAAATGACCTAATGGTTGAAACCTCCTTAGTTTAAATATCATATTAGAACATCCACATCAATGGATGTAAACATTTGCAAAATACAAAAAGCAATCAATTTTACACATTTTACCCCAAAAATCTTCCACATCAGTCCTTCTAAAACTGTGCATATTTACACATTTACTATAGTAATCATGCATATATACACAATTACTATAATTGTGTATCCTATTATTTTATTAATTTCTCATTTCACTCCCTTTTTTCTCACTCTTCTCCATCTGCAAAACCAACTCATACTTCTTCTCTCCCTCATCATCTTCTTCTTCCTCTGATACACACAAACACACCCACACAGACAAACCAACATAGAGATGCACAAAACCCAAAACCCACCATCTCTCACTATCTCATAGAACCTGCAAGAGTACCACCAGCAAAACACAGATCCCACCATCCACCCCACACCGTCCAACCATCACCACCCAACCACCATCACCACCAAAACCCGTTAAAACAACAGAAACCCAAAATCAACCTAAAATTCACAAAAAATCAACTCAAAATTAAACCATTAACTGAAAACCCTTAATCCCAACCCAAAATCAGAATCAAATACAAAATCAGAATCAAATACAAACTCAATGGTGGTAGAGACTTAGGGTCCGTCTGGATTGAACTTATTGTTGCTGAAACTAAAAACTGAAAACTGAAAACACTATAGCAAAATAATTTTTAAATGTGTAAATAGTGTCGTGAGACCCATTTTTAATATTTTTTAATGTATGAACAGTACTACTACAGTGATGAACAGTGTAGGAACAGTGACGAAACAGTGCGTGAACAGTAAAAATTGTCTCCTGAACAGTAAAATCACTATTCATGTGCAGGAAAAAAAAAAAGGACTAAAACGTGTTGCAAAACGTAGACGTAGGATTAAATTGAATCCAAACGCCCTCTTAATGGATCTGAGAATTAAGGAGAGAGATGAGGGATTTGAGATGTAGAGACTTTAATGAGGTTCTACTCTCAGATGAAGAGAAGAGAAGTGGAGATCTCTCTGAAATCCATAACCCCTCTTTTCTCTCTAAATGCATATGGAGCCGATGATTTCCTTATATTTCAATCATCATCATCATCTTCATCTTCTTCATCATCATCATCATCTTCTCTCTTCCTTGTAGCTTTCGAATTGTCAAAAAAAAAAAAAAAAAAAAAAAAAAGATGCAAAGACTTTGAGGGATGAGAGAGAGGCAAAGGCTTTGTGGGTTAGGTGGGAAATAATAATAAAAAAGTGAGGAAAAATATTATTTTAATAAAAAAGTGTGTATAATGGATAAACTGATATGAGTGTTTTGTAAAAGTGATGGTGTAAAATAAATAAAAAAATAAGTTTTTTGTGTAAAATAGACAGAATCTTTTAGACATACTGATGCAGTTGTTCTTACAACCCTTCTTTTTAAAATCGAGAGCCAAGTATGGCAAAGGGTTTAAATCTTGGAACTTGAACTTCTTCCAACAGACCTTTAACCCAAGAGTCCCCCCTCCCAAATCCGATGTCGCCACATTTTGATTAGGAGATGTCATCCCAAGCCTCTAACCCAATGGCAGTGATGGTTTGTTTCTCTTGTCATGGACTAATCAAAGGTCCCAAGTCACACACCCATAATCCTTGGGGTAAAGACTAAAGACTTAAAAACAGTCCCCATCCACCATAAGTGGGTGCCCAAAATCCAAGAAGGATAGCTTGCTCAACAAATGAACCAAGCCCAAACTGACCTAGGCTTCTTTTGTTTACTCCTCAGCCCACATTGATGTGAGCTTCCCAATCACCCAGCCCATCTCTTATCAGTACCAACCCAGCCATCATTGATCATACACCAAAAAAAAAAAAAAAAAATTCCCGCAGAATTCTTTTCCCTCTCTCTCTCTCTCTCTCTCTCTCTTTCTGTGTGCTGAAAGAAAAAAAAGTCTCCTGGGCTTATCAATAGCAATGAGTAATCCTAGGTTTGCCACACGGGCCTTATCGAGGCTATCGATCGAACCTTTCTCATAGTGAAACAAATATAACCCACTAAACCCATCATAAACCTCCTCCATCAGACTCTCACCACCACCTCTTTGTCCATTAAGCACCAACTCAACTCACCCACCCCAACTCTCCAACCCCATTGCCACCATTTCAACACTCGACCCAGTCACCCAGATCACCTCCTCCAAGTCTGCACAATTCCCTACCAGAAACAGCACTCCCCAGACCCAAAACTCCACTCCAAGCTCCACTCTTTCCACTCACACCCAACGAGTTCTTCCTCCAAGTCTGCAACAACGAGTTCTTTCAGTACACAGAAACCAACCCACCACATTCACGTTTCATTCAAACCTCTGTCTCCTTCAACAAGCTGCTCAATGTGATTGGTAAGCAAGAAATAGAGTTTTTTTGGGAACTTCTTCACGAGATGGGATGGCGGCGTCTCGTCGATGATAAGACTTGTAGGATTGCGCTTAAGACTTTGGCAGCGGCGAGGGAGTTGAAAAGGTGATTGGAGTTTTTCCACTCTATGAATTCATTTGGGTATGAGTATAGCTTGGAGACTTTGAATAATGTGGTTGAGACATTGTGTGGGTAATAGGGTTGTTGAGGAGGCCAAGTTTGTGTTTTACAAGTTGAAAGAATGGATAAAACCAAATGGGGTTACTTATAAGTGTTTAACAAAGAATTTTTTTGATGTGGGTGATTTAGTTGAGGCTTCAAAGGTTTGGAATTTGATGGTGGATGAAGGGTTCCAGCTAGATATTGATGCAGGATGGAAACCCTTTTCAAGATAAATAGGTTTGATGAGGCACTGAAGTTATTTCAGATGATGAGGATTAGATGATTTGGGTGTTTCAACTTATAGGCTTGTGGTTGAGTGGACGTGCATAGGGGTAAGATTGTGCAAGCATACATGGTGTTTGAAGAAATGCGCCAGAGAGTTGATTCAGGCCGATAATCTGACATTTGTGTTGCAAGTTTACTGGCTTTTGGAGAGAATGAGAGTTAGAGAGGCTTAAGGGTTGTGGAAGGGATTGAGAAACTGGATATAAGCGTGTACCATGGGTTGATGAAGGGGCTTTTGAAGTTGAGAAGGGGAAGTAAAGCAATAAAAGTGTTTAGGGAGATGATAAAAAGGGATTTGGATCCATGGCTGAGATTTAATAAAAATCAATTTATGGCCTAAAATATGCCACATCATTTAGGGCCGGTTTGACAAGTAAGTTCTATCACACATTTTCATATTTTAAAAAACATTACTCACAATTCTACACACTTTTTCACTCACACGAATATCAAAAACATCCAAACAACATTACTCAAATTCCTCTACTAAACAGGTCCTTAAAATATACTAACTTAACATTTCAAGGAGGTGTGAGTCTACAATGGCATTTAAGGAAGAGTGAGGAAAGGAACTGACTCACTCGTGAATTTTGAAACTATTTAAAAGCCACCAAGTATGTAGAGAGGACTTGAGGTGCCTGGATTTGATTACAATAAGTTTTTACATTATTATTCAAATGAGGAAGGTCATGTGATGCTTTTGGAGGTGGCATAGAAATTGAGAGAGGCAGAGTTGTTTGATTTGGCAGACATATTTGAGAGATATGGGCAGAGAATGGCTACGAGAAACACAAGAAGAAACAGAGCAGTTGAACTTTGAAAACATGATGGAATTTATAGATTATAATTTGCTTCAAGGAGGTTATATCACAAACAACAAATTAAGTTGATATATTGAAAATTGATTTATCAGGAACCTGGTTTTTTATGTTATATTTTCTTAGCAAACTCTGGTTGGACCATCCATTATTGAAACAAAAATCTATCACTGGCCATGTTTAGTGCCGAACTGGTTTAAGGAATTTGTATTTGAAAAACAAACAAACAAACATGCCTAAAATGAACAAATAATTATAAAATAAAAATTGATTCTGTTTTCATTTTCACATATATTTTGTAGATCATTGCAAATGATTATATACCAGTGAGAAATTGTTAATCATATTCAAGTTGAGTGAGATGACACAAGGTTACAAAGGAATAAAGAAAATTATTAATTTCTACTGATTTGATGGCAATAAAGCGAAAGCCCTCTTGATCTGATAGCAATTCAAGGAATTGAGTAGTTATTCTAGAACAGTGGGGAAACCCCCTTAAAATTTCACAATCTAGAGAAGATTTAACATTTGATTGAAAGCTTGATAGAGCTTGATCTCGAAGAACTTAGAAATCCTTGGATATTAAATGGACCAAAGAAGTACAGTAATTTAGGGTTTGAAACAACTTTTTTTTTTTTTGAGAAGTGGTTTGAAACAACTTGGCACCAAACAAAACAAGATCTTCTTCATTTCAAGCCCTCTCTATTTTGTCCATTTCATGGCTTAAAATTTATTTTAGTGGATCTAAATCTAATTGCGTATTAATTGTCATGTCTTTTATTTTAAATGACATATTAATCTGTAGTTTTTGTGCGCCTTTAGATTTGTAAAATTTAATTCAAACTATAAAATGAATCTGATTCAAATGGAGAGTATGTGTTTTGCTCCTTCCTTTTAAAATTTTAAGGGATTGATGAAATGTTGAGAGCTCAGTAAAGCTTGATCAATGAGTGAGGCTTGAGAAATTCTTAAAGGCGTGTATAGTATCACACTAGGAAGATTAAAAGAGCTTTATGCACTAAAAGAACCTCAGTCCGTTTGGCAAAATTGTAAAAGAGTTTTTAAGGGGTATATACTAGTTAAAGAACTCTATGACGAATTTTGAAAAACTCAAAGTTTGAAAGTTAGAGCCTATTTGGAACTTTCAGTACTTGACATTTGGTGGAGTGTTCAATTCAGTAGAATGAAATGACTTACAATCCTACATGACAAGCAATAATCGGTCCATATCAAATACACTTGTCATATGCCAATACATTTAATTGTAGAATAAATGTATCATTTAAATTTACTAACTATAGGTCTCTAGCTATTGTCATTTACTAACTTCCTTATTTTCATAATGCTTAATGTCAAGAAAAAAAAAATCCTTATTGCAGGTGCCATTAAGTGCTAAGGTTGTTGCACTAATTGCTTGTAACGGGTGGGGTACATTAAAAGAGTAATTATTCAGTACTTCATGAGTATGACAATGTGATACCCTCTCTTCTCATATAATACTAGAAATCCTAACCTTTTTTTTTTTTTTTTTTAGAATATCCTACTAATTAAATTCATAGTGAACACCATTATTCATAAGAAAGGAGGGAGTCTTACAACATGACTTGAAATTACATTAATTTTCTCTCACACCATGATATTTTAATTCAAAATGACGTCTATTGTAACCAAGGTTTTCAGACCCGGACCATTCATTAAACTGTAAAAGTGAAAGGTTCAAGGTTTTTGAGGTCGAACCAAGGTCAAATCAGGGTCAAACCGTAATAACGTCATAATTAATTTAATAATTAATTAAAGCCTAAATATAGATATTAAATTTATAAAACTAGCAAAATTGACAATATATATATATGTGAGGGAAATTTAATGATTTTCAAGCATATATTTAATAATTAAATAAGAAAGTTAATAAAATAAAATAATAACCATGAAAACATTAAAATTTATGATTAATTTTTGAAATAAAGTTGAATATTTTTGAAAGATTTTAATTATAATTTTTTTTTTATTCCTTGTAAGAGATGGATAATTTAATTAAGTAGAATAAAATTATGTTAAGTTTTTTTTTTTTTTTTTAAATTGCTAAGGGGTTGGACCGCACGGTGCTCACCGGTTCGTGTGGTCCAACCCCGGTTTTAGGGGTTCACAGAATTAACAAAAAATCCAATTCTTTTAGGCTTTAAAAACTGGTTTTTATCCCAGTTTCTGGTTTTCACGGTTCGACCTTCCGATCCAGTCGCGTTTTGAAAACCTTGATTGTAACAAGCGCTAGTTCATTTTTCTTCTTGCTTAGCTAATCATTTATTATGGTTGACGGTTACTCATCTTCAATTATGCAATGACTTCTATTCAACCAAAACCGATGATTACTCTATCATCATCATCATCATCATCATCATCTCTCTCTCTCTCTCTCTCTCTCTCTCTCTCTCTCTCTCTCTCTCTCTCTCTCTCTCTCTCTCTCTCTCTCTCTCTCTCTCTCAAAATTAGAACACAATCTCTATCCATCTCCTCCATCCAAACATAGGGATAAAACCTTTTCAATTCTTTCAAAAGACATAATTCAATGGAATGCTTTCTCCCACTTTCTCCTCTTCTCTAAAATCTACTCTCACTTTCTCTCTCTATTTTTTTTTTTTTTTTTTAATTAAGATCTCATTCTGAAGTTCTTGTTTGGTAAGTGACTATGGATGTGATTGCGAGTCTCCCACTCTTTCTTAACTTCTCAAAACTGAATCAAGATAAAAATCGAATAAGGGAAGCTACATAAAGGCGGGAATCTAAAGTGGATCTATGGTGTCTCTCTTATGTACTTAGTACTTTGTCATAAATACTGGTGACATCATTTTCCTTTTAGACTTATCCTTTATGTGGTAATTTAGACATGCATAATCATCTACCTATGCACAATGAATAAAAAGTTTCAACATGGGATAACTTTGAGTATGCAATGCATATATAGTGGTTTATGTGATTAGAAAAGGAAGAAATATGAAGGCTTTGGCACTTGCTACAACATAAGTAGTTGCAATTACAAATTTTTCTGGGGTCACTTATAGATCTTTAAAAGAATAGTCCGACCACATATATTCTTTTCCTTCATTTTAGTCTATCGTGTTGAAGAACAAAAATGATATTAATTTGCTAGGTTTATGTCCAATACTCCAATGCAAGAAGTGGGATACGAAACCTGATCACATATATCTATTTAGGACACATGTCTTATCCATGTCACATTTAATGCATTTGAGTAATGAACACAAACCAAACTCATTAGAATTCATGATCAATTTAGGAAAAATAACTATCTAACCAGTTTGCAAATTTTTTTCCATTGTGGTAACAGTTAAATCAATCTTTTCTTTTAATGAAGTTTTGTCTCAAAGAAGATGTCTTAAATGTTGCTATTTAATTCCAATATCAAAATATAAAAGACTATCATATCAATTAGATGTGTTATTTATTTATACCCTTTAATCACTTCATTATTATTCTAGCACGTTTTTTTTTTTCCCAAAATTTAGGTTTAGCCTTCTACTAATAAATGAGGTTCATTAAATGAAAATTTTAACTTTTAAATTCTAGAATCAAGATAGGCTGGAGATTTAATTGCTACTTAAGACCATTTATTCTACCAAAAAGCTCAACTTAATAGAAATAATTAATGCAATCACTTAACTACTATTATTCTATCGGGTACAATCATGGAATTTGCCAAAGCTATCAATTGAATCTAAACAGAACAACAGTAACAATTGATATTGCCGAAAAACATTGTGTTGCACATAAGTTTTGACATAAGTAAAACAAAATGATTATAACTGAATTGTCTATCTTCTAAGGCAAAGTCACACCCAAAAGAAGAAACAAAGTACTGCTAACCAAAGCAAGCAATGATTATGAAAATGACAATAAACATAAAAAGGAACATAACTGGAAACTGGAAGAATTTTAAAAGAGACTGAAATTGTTGTTGATGCAAATTAGATCTTCCTTGATCTCTTAGCTGGGTTTTCTCGAAACAAATCCATCAAAGCGTTCTTGCATTTGGGGCATTTGGGATTGGTTGCAGGCACCATGACATACATCAAGCAACAAGTGCATCCCATCACACACAATGATGGCACTTCATCAGCTAGGCTCTTGTGAAGAATATCATCTAGTTTCAAACACAAAGCTAACCTCATATCTTGAGCTGACAATGGGGAAGTGTTTGATTCTTTTGATGACTTGCCTTCTAAACTCAGCCCTGGTAGTGACAATCTAAGCTCCAAATCTAAATTTACACCCACATCATATTCACTCATTTCCTCAAGGCATCTCTTCTTTGTTTCATTCATACGGAACCCCTTTCCATCCTTAAAAATAAAAAATAAAAATAAAACAGCAGCAAAATTATCATCTCCATTAATCAAGAGAAAAACAATGAACATGTAGTTAAATAATATCAATAAATATTGTAACAAGCAAATATTCGATATTCCGGAATCAAAGCTCTATCATCTTACATAATAATAGATCTCATTAATTTTATTTATTTTTGGTAATTAAGAATAATTTTATTGAAAACCATCCATAAGCAAAAGGAGAACTAGGGCGAACCGACCAATCAGCATCAACAAGAGCCCAAAGGATAGAGCTGATGGATCTTCCATGTAAAATGAAAATATATATATATATTTTCGAAGTATTGAATAATTTTCCATATTGTGACTTTTATTTCTATATTATCAATAAATTGATAAACTAAGATGAAAAAGATTGAAAATAAGGAAAATATATGTTCAAAATGGGAAATTGAAATATTAAGGAAAATAAGGAAAATAATTACCTCATTGTCAGAAATATTTTTCCAATTCATTGGAAAATGAGCAGGGTCACCTAATTGAATTGGGTGTGGACCAAACAACAAAGGATCAAGATTACATTTGCGAAATTTTCCTTGGAGTAGATCCAAGCTTGAAGCAAAGTCATCTTCTCCATAGCCACCATTTTCTCCACCCTTTCTCGTATGCTCTTCATTTTGTGTTGGATTATCAGAGGATGAAGCCATTGCATGCAGAAGGAAATGAGCAATTATTATTTGATAACTTTGTTCATCTATAAGAAAAAGTATATGTATACAATACACATATATAGTGAGAGAACACTGTCTAGTTATTTAGTGCACTGAATTACTTACCAAATTTGAATATAGCACTGAAACTAGAGACCTGAGAATGAGACTCGATAAAATAGCATGCTCTAAGATTAGAACTAATTAATTGATTATAAATTCAAGTAAATACTTGAGTGGAAATTCTGTAATTGAATAGAAAATTTTGAAATTAAAGTAAACCATAAATGTGACCCAAAAAAAAGGAAATAAAGGCATGTAAAACCATGAATGATAACGATGCCACAGTCAGTATTTAACTGTTGAACTGCTTTAAGACAAGTGTCATTTGAAGTCTTAATACTTCGTATTAATTGTGTAAACCCACTAAAGATGAGTTTGGTTTACCTCTAGTACTTTTTTAATTGAAATCTTCTTTTGTTTTAATGAAAAATTGTCATATCACCCACTAACTAAATAAAATATAGAGATTAAAACTCACTACCACTTCCTATTATGTATTTAAAGCAAAATGAAATCTCTTGTTAAAAATGTACTGGAGGTAAGTCAAACCTCACTAAGATAATAACAAGGAAAATCCCATCATCGTGCAAGTATTAAGTGCTAGACTTAGTTTAGGTCCAGTGCATCCAGTATATTGGACCCGGTCAAATGATAACACGTGTCCAAAAGTGGACACATGTCATCATCTCAACGGATCCAGTACTACTAGACACTGGACCTTCCTGACCCTTAAGTGCTTATGGGGTATGGAGGCAAGAGCCGAAATTCAAGTTTGGAAGTTAAAAAAATAAAAGGAAAATCCTAGTAACCGTTGTATTTATGAAAATCACTCAATTCTATTCTACTTTATAAAGTCCAGAGGTCATGTTTGGTAGGATTGAGTAGCAATGACAAATTGTTGAGCTGTGTTAAGACAAGTGTTTGAACATCTTATTAATTACTTAAATCCCACTTTAGATACTGAGTAAAAAAAAATATCAGTAACCGTTGTAATCATGAAAACAAAGAGAAGACAGAAAATTCCACCACACATGAGGTCATCCTTGGTAGGGGATTAAGCAGGACTTCCAGGAAAGCAACTCCTTTTTTTTTTTTTTTTTTTTTTTAGTCGGGAGAAATAGAGGTGGAATTCAAATCATAGACATAAAGCGCCACAAAAAAAAATAAAATAAGATATAAAGCATCACAAAAAATAACATTATCATTAAACTATCACTTAAATCTTGAATGAAACTCCATCTAACAAATGAGCAAATATTTTTCTGGAAATGATGACAATTTTTTAATGGAATTTGATGTTTAATATATTTTAGTGATACTAGATGATCGTGAGAATAATTCATTTTGAAATGATTTGAAAGTTTTCTTCATGACTCATATATAATAACTGCTTTTTTTGAAAATATGTAACGAATGTATTTGTATAAGCTGTTGCAAAACGGCATTTTAGGTTTAAAATAGCATTTGTAAAAAAGTTAAGAATAGTTGCTATTGCAAAACATTGTTCTGGGTTTTTAAAACGCATTTTAGGCTCCCAAATCGTCCAACCAAACAAACTGAATATTTATTTTGTCGTATAAAATTAGAAAATCAACTTCAATTATATATTTGTAGTTAAAAGAAAGGGGGCAAAATAAACTAAACTATTAAGATTAACATTATTAAGAACATGAATGTACTTCATGTGTGAGTTCATGATTATTTAGTTATTTAGGCTAATTAATTTAAGTGCACAATTATCTTTTTTACGTCTTTTGAAAGAGAACCAAACTTACCAATTCATCAACATACGGAGAGAAAAATACCACAAAACGCTTTTCAAAGCACCAAATCAATATGAAATGCATTCTTTCGAGTAACTTCTAAATCTTATGGTATGCTACAACAATCTGACTAATTCTTAAGGTGTTACATGGTATTGATTTTTGAATAAATAATAACCACAAGTACTCCTAATGGTAAAATTCATGTATAGAAACCACCAAATATTTCTCAGCACAAATAATTTCTCTTAATCATAGTTCCATTATGCAATAGAGTCTAATAAGAATATATTTTTGTTAAAGCACATCCATCGTTATGAAGAGAAGGAAAGGGCGATGGAATCATGATGATTCATTTATAAGTATTTTTCAACCTCCTCAAAGTTTTCAATTTACTTTGTCTATGACCAAATACAATAACGTTGCATTTGGATACTTGAATTTTAAAGTAATGGATTTAAAATGTTTTAATTCCAAATCTAAAAATATTTAAGTATGTCATATGGATTTCTAAAATTCTTTGGATTAAGAAGTTATTTCATATTCAAAATTCAAGGATTTTAAGGTTTAAAATCCCTAGAGGATTTTCTACCGTTTTCACTCAAAAAAAAAATCCCTAGAGGATTTGTCAGATCCAAATCACTGACTCTTTGTAAACTATCCAAACAAAGTATTTGAATTTTAATCACCCAAATTCAAATCTATATACCCAAATATTATCATCCAAACACACCAAAAGTAATATACCCTTCTCCACCATAATCAATTCCTATACCAGCTGGAACTGTTACTATTTGTGTTTGCTCAATAATTTATTAAATTCATACCAAAAACGCATACTCGGAAAGCATACCCACATAAGGCACATATTGCCTCCATGAAAACTTTAAATTCCTAGAGAATTTCATTTAGTCATGAAAAGCAATGTTAGTGACCAAATTTGGTAGCAATTTTCTTAACATCTTCAAAGAATGTCATATGCTAAGGCTAAGCTACAACTTACTTCTAATTGGAACTTTTTGCTAGTCTGGAACTATATTAAAAAAACCAAATAAATATTTACAACAATTGTTCAGGCTAATTGATAAAAGTTAAAAGGAATAAAACTAACTTTGTGACCTTTTTTGGAAGGGCATGCCAACCCTCTTGCTTGAGCAACCATTGCAACAGGTGCACACACTGCGATTATAAATCCTCATGACTAAAAATAAGTTCAAGTAGAAAAGCTGTTCGAGGGCTTCAATCCAACCAAGGTGAACACCTATGAAGGAAGCAAATTTGGAGGATGAAATTTTCAATAGCAATGTTAATTTGTGAATAACCCAAATAATTATCAATAATAATTAAGGTTAATGTCATAAATCTCAGTCTTGTTAAACATAAGATAATTCATGCAAGTGACAAACCTCTTTGGCTCCATGAATTTCAAATATTTCTCTTGAGCTATTGTTTATTGCTTAATTGATATGATTTATCAGAAAGGAAAGAAATATAAAAATAAAAATAAAACAATTTTTATTTTTATTTTGAGATAGGTAGATAATGGTTGAGACAAAGATCGGGTCCGAACTACATATATACATGGGATACCGCAAAGGAAAATACCATTGGACTATCACTACAATCCCATAAAAATAAAAAATAAAAAGATTTGCCCAAAAAATGTTATATATAGCCATGTTTCAAATGGATTTATGAAGTACTAGATATCCCACACAATGCGCAGTGCATTTTTTAATATTTTGTAAGAAATTATTTCTAGTCCATGTATAATACTTGTTATTTTTTATATACAAGTGTTGTAGAATTTAAATGTATTGTGTCAACTTCATGATGATTTCTTTTATCATTAAGATAAGACATTCATTAGGGTTTTTTTTTTTTTGGTAGGTGGGCTTTGAACCCCAAACTTCTTATTAAACAACAAGAGAGTTTATTAATTGAACTAACTGAAACTCACCATGTATAATAGTTTTTAAGTGTTATAGTATTTGAGGAATCAACTTCAATCATATTAGATATTCAAAAGAGAGAGGAAATGCAAATTGTGAAAATTAACATAATTAAGAGTATGAATTTATTGGTTGATTGAATTGGCAAATATTCAAATATTTCAACTAACTTAAGTGGACAACTATATTTTTATATTCTTAATTATGTGTTATTAAATTTTCTTTTATCATTTACTGGACTTTTGCTTTAATTTTTTTTTTAAAGCAATTTAATTTGGGCAAGAATGTTATATTTTGAATAAATTACTTGCCATATAAATCTTGAAAAAATAAATTTGATTAAAAATCATTTAAATGAATAATTAATGCACCACCTTTAAATAATTAATACATAAAAAGAAATTCATTACCTTATTAATACTTTCTTAATTACATGGCACAAATTTAGGATACTACAATGTTAGTTTCATATATATTACATGTCATTAAAATGAGTTAGGAAATGTAAATTTACTTTGATGAATTCACAATTATTTAATTATTTTGATTGATTTAAGTGCAAAATTAATATTTTTTATTTTATTAATTGCATGTGTTATTGAATTTGCTTTTTCCTTTTGATGATTTTTGTATTGATTTTTCTCAAGGCAACTAAACATGAGGAATAATGTTATATTCCAAATTTTTTTTTTTAATAAGTATTCCACTAAACTGTTTGTTATACAAATTTTATAAAAATAGCCACATAAATTCATTTTATATCACTAATTAATGAATTATCTATCAATAATCAATACATAGAAATAAATGCATTTTATCTCATTAAAACATGACAGTTGTCGACACCTGGGCCGCAAACGGCTAGAAAATCGACGGGCCTTTGTTCGACCACCCATCGTGGCAACGCTCTCGCAAGCGCGGGGCCCGTTAGAGGCCCCTCTCGTAATGGTGTGGTTCGTGCAGAGCTTTGCGTGCTCTCTCTCACGGGGAAGGAAGGTAGGTCTACTTTTGGAGGTGTGGCAGGAATCCTGACCAAATTTTAGGTGATTAGCAGAGGTAAGAGAAGTCACCACCAATCATTGGGTTTTTCTAAGGTGTGATTGGTCAATTGTTTCTAGTTGATTTTATTACCGATCCTAGGCTAAGAAAAAAGGCAATTTTTCTAATCTAATGTGGATGGAAAAAAATCTTGATTCTTGAGTCTGGAAGTTTGGTTACATGTGGGAAAGGTGTTAGGCACTCCACAATGCCTGTCCAAGGACAATACTTTGTTTTGATAAAACCTTAATTTTTGGATATTGACCGTGAAAAACATGATTTTAACATTGGCTTTCGAGGCTTTGCATGCATGGGGCTTTGAGGTTTGGCTTTTGAATGGGTGTGGTCCCAATCTATGTTTTCCTAAGGCATTCAGGCAAATACCAAATTTCCACAGCAAAAATCTGGCAACATGTCACCTTACTTTCGCAGCAAAAATTAGGCATCACTTTGCCTTAGATGACATGGACTGTGACAATCACACTAGGATGGGCAAGTAGGTATATATATACATACGTCATACACAATGCAAGCACACAGAGCCGGAAAGTAAATGCCTACATCCCTAGAGCATGGCCCAAAATATAGGTGCAAGAAAGTAAACAGGGGTCCATACTCTAGAGATGAGGATGAATAGTAAATGGCATGATATATCTAATACAACCCATCTAAGAGAGAAATGAGGGAGGGAGGAAGGGGGTTTAAAAGAGTACATAACCAAATGGCAGAGGCTAGACCCCTAAATCTACTAAACATAGCCGCTTGGCTCATATCCACATGCTCGCATCCTCGCCCTTTTTGCTTGTGCTTGGGAGACCATGACCTAGCTCCACGCGTCCTCGCTCCATGTGTGTACATGCAAATACAAAGACAAGAAACCAGCAGACAAACAATGGAAGGAAAAGATGCAAAGAGCATATGAAAGAGGCATAAAGTAGATAAGTATGATAGACATGGCAAGCAAAGAAACAAGAAAGCAAGGAAACAAGCGAGAAGGCAAACAAGCAAGAAAGCAAACAAAAGGTGGTGTCCGCGAGGGACAAATGTAGGTTTGGATCGAATGTCCATAACTTCATTGTGTTGAAGTGTGGACAACACAATAGCAAGCAAGACTCATGCATGGACATGTGAGCAAATGTGTAAAGATGCATAGAAAGCCAATGGGTGGTGCGAACAAACATGGTAAGCATAACATCACACAGAACTGAAAAGGAAGGGTATGTATGAAGCAACTCGGCATCCAGAGATACTTCCCAAATGGTCACACCCAAACAAGGCCTCATGGGTGTTAGATGTAACCAAACAAGATCAAGCCCGTGGAGGGCGGCAAGCATGGCAAAGCCTAGAACAAGAAAGGCTAGCACAAGCATAAAGCATAGAAGCAAGCAAGCATAGACATGCAAATAGGATAATCCAAACTAGGGCTATCCATCAACCCGTCAGCCCAACCCACCCGTCCGACTCGATCCAACCCGAAGGCCCACGAGTAGATCTGAATACCTAGACGAGTCGAGTGCAGGTTTATCAGTGTTTAAAATTCGGTTTTTCGATTCGAGTTTGGATTCCACATTTACTAACCCGTAGAAACCGACCCGACCCGTTAGAAACTTAAAAAGAAACAGAAAGGGTTTTCACAAATACATCTCAATCTCTCTCAATCACTTCACATTCCGCCTCTCTCCCTTTCTCTCTCAAATCCCTAACCGTAGCCCCCTTATTTCCGTCGCCATTGTCAAGTTGATCATTTTTCCGCTGCCATTGACTCACCGTTGTCCTAGGTTTGGTCTCGCTCAAACCCCTCTCTCTTGAAGCCTCCTCTAATCTACAATTTGAGGTTCTGATCTTGTTCATCTAATCGTGGGTCAAAATATTGTTTTTTTTTTTTTTTTAATTGCACTGATCTTGTGATGGATGTGATGATGGTGGGCAATGGAGTGGTGGTGGTACCAATTTGGTGTTTTCTTTCTCTTTGTTTCAGTTTCATAGATCTAGGTTTTATGGTGTGTTATTTGATTTATGTAGGTTTGGATTGTGATTTTTGTCTTTTGGGTTTTTGATTTCTCTCTATGTTCTTTGGGTTTATTTTTTTTTTAAGAAAAATCTCTATGTTCTTTGGGTTGATTTCTATTGGGTTTGGGTTTTGAGTTTAGTGTAACTGTTCTTCAGATTTTTTGTGTTCTTATTCTCTTTGTGCTTCAGACTCGAAATCACCCGATGACTCCGACTCGCTCATCCAACAACCTGAGCCACCGGGTCCAACCAAACATTCTGGCGGTTGCGGGTCAATTTTTTGTTCACCCGATCCGAACCGGTCGGGTGCGAGTCAAGCCAAAACCCGATCCGACCCGACCCGTGGACAGCCCTAATTTAAATCCTTTGATGTGGGCCTTGGTGTACAGATGATGATAAAGACCATAGGGTCTAGATCAGGTCCTAAGCATTAGGCCAAAACACAAGAAAAAGCGTTAAAATGAACAAAATGGCTACAATAGCACATGGCATGACAAACAAGGTCTAGGCCTAAGCACAAAAACATGGCGTGAAGCACGCAAGCACATAGACGATGGCATAAAGCATGCAAAGAACATTGATCTAAGCATGAAAACACACCGATCTACACATATAAGTATGGAAATGCACATGTAAGCATGTGGATATACATCAAAGCATGTAGATATAAACAAAGCATGTAGATATAAACATAAAGGCATGGGAGAACATAAACCCAAGCATACAAGCATGTGACTGACATGGACATAGGCATAGGAGCATAGAACATGCATACAAATATGTAGATCTAAGCAAGGCATAGCCAGAGACATAATATCAAGCATGTGAGCTTGTAGACCCAAACATCAATACATGGGAAAGAAAAGATCTAAGCATCTAAAGCATGGCATAAAGCATAAAACATGTAGAAGAGGAAACTAACACATGAACAAACGTGGAAGCATGTGGAAATAAGCTAAAAAGCATTGCTAAAAGCAAGATAAAGCAAGAATCATGCTAGATAAAGTAATAAATCATGTTATTAGGCCAAAAAAGCAAGATAAATGCTAGAAAAAGATTTAGAAAGTTAGGGGTATGGATAGTAGATGAAAAGCTACATCCACACCCCTAAACCCCAAATCCAAGGCGTAGAACCAAGGAAAAGAAGATTGGGTATAAGGACAAAACCTTGTATTTTTTGTGAAGAGAAGAATCAAGAGGCTTTGATTTGTTTTGTGAATGTTTTTATGTGTAAAAATGCATTTGGAAGAGAAGGGAAATGTGTAGAAAACATCCAGGCGGAGAGCAGGACCCCGGAAAGTCTCCTTTTTTTTGGTCTGGAGGTGCCTAGGGCCTTTTATAGCCCCAGCATAGATTACGAGGTGACAGCAATTATAGGGCCGCCGCAGCCCTTGAAGGGTCGCTGGTAGCAAACTTCCTCGGATGGGTTTGATCTTGAAACCCTTGGAAAGATATTGACTTCTAGTTTCTAAAAAGGTATGTAACTTGAAAATCCAACGGTCGAATCAAAAGTTATGGCTCCCAGAAGTTAGTGGTGCATCGATCAGTGCATTAACCTGGTTTTTATGATATCTCGGTTGTTCTAAATCAGATTTCAACCCATGAATAGTCGTTGGATTGAGAATTTGATAATCTTCGCAATGGCATTAGTTTCAACCCATTCTGACGGCCGGATCAAAATTAGGATTTATGGGGCCCGCCAAGAGTCAACTCTAGGTCAAATTTGGTCAAAGTTACCAAAAATCTCCAAAGAGCTCGGGTTTGATGTAAAACTATGAAAGGTGTTGTTTTGAGGGGATTTTGATCTTGTTTAACTTTCGGCCAACCTAGGGTTGACCAGGGGCGTTTTGGTCATTTTGGCTAAAAGATGCACTTTGAGTGCTCTGGTGTCTAAACGGGTTGCGCCACGTCATTCTAAATGTTCTCGCGGCCCCATGGAGAGAAGATGATATTTTTGGATTTTTCAGGGTCTGGCATGCAAATCGAGGGCGGAGAAAATATTGTATCAACAACAATTAATTAATACATTTACATAAATGCAATGTCTATATGTGTGTGTGTGTGTGTTAAAAACCAAAGCTTAGAGAAAATGTAATCAGATTCTCATTTTTGCTCCACGTGTCCAATCTAATTTTTAATTTTATGCCAAGTGAATTATAGAGTATAAAATCGAAGATTCCAAATCCAATTAGATTCTAAATTGAACTTCAATTGGATTCCAATTTTGCACCACCTGTTCATCTAATTTTTTAAATTTTGTGGAAAGTGAATTATTGGATGCAAAAACACAAGAGTCTAAATTCAATTAAATTCTAAACCATATATATATATATATATATATATATATATATATATAACCATTAAATATTTTTTAAATGTATGGTTTAAGAAAGGTGTAAGCTAATAACATGTATAATTTGAACCTCTTCTAAAGAAAAGTATATAATGTGAACCATGTAATTGTGATTTTTTTAATTGTGCCCGTGCATAAGTACATGGTTTACACACTAGTTTTAGGAAAGGGAGAATGCTCAATCTTCCAGTCACAAACTATTTTAGAACATTTTTAAAATCTATTAATGTGATCAATTGTTCAGGGTTCTCATCTAGGCTCATCATTAACATTATTTTTTCACTTATTAATAATCATTCACCACATTAGCAATTTGTAAAAAATGTTGTAAAATCATTTGTAACTATAGCATTTTCCAAAATTATTTGAAGTTGAAGGTAAGCTGAGTGTAATCATGCTCAAATAAAAAATAAATAAAAATAAAAATAAATAGTGAGTGTAATACCCTGCATACTTTATTTGAGGTTATTATATATATATATATATATATATATATATATATATATATAAATTGATGGGCCATAAGTACTTTTTGTTAGTAATTGCAGTCCACTATCTCGCTAAGCCCACATCTCTGATGCATCAAGTATAGGGTAGAGGAAGAGATAAATTAAGGTTTTCATAGAAAAGGATTCATCACTAAACAGGCTAGAAAATGTATTTTTCCTTTGAAGTTTTAAACACATACAATTGAAAAGGAAACCAAATTATTCAAGGTATGATTTCCGACTGTTAGAAACAAAGAATTAAAGGGTTGGAATTTTATCATGGAAACGTTAATGATGTGTACATTGTTCAAAAGGGATTTTCCTAGAATATGACTTAAAATTTTACATTAAATTGCCCACTACCCACTACGTATATTCTTGAATTGAGCCATGGAATTACAAGTTCTAATCCATGAATATAGCTCACGTTTTTCTTTTAGATATATATATATTTATATATATATATATATATATATATATATATATATAATAAGTCAATGATATTGCCCACCATTTTTCATTGAGGCTATATACTATTAAACCCATTGGGAGACATATATGCATATATATTAAACCCTAGAATTGGCCATTGTGCATCCCTAGAACAAGTGAATTTTGCCATCACGTTTTCTTTCGAATATGTATATATTAAGCCATATTAGATTTGCCACGTCTTCATTTGGTTATATACAATAGGATAAATTAACGTTTTCTTTGGTTATATACATTTGGTTGGGTTAACGTTTCTTTGATTATATATTAGGATGAATTAATGTTTTCTTCGGTTATATATATTAGGATGGTTTAACGTTTTCTTCGGGGTTTTATATTAAATCCAAGATCAATGATATTTTGGCTATTGCCTTCCTCATGGCAATATGAGTTTCGATTAATGCAAGGGAATATTATTGGTTAGAATATCATTGGTTAGAAAAACTTTAATTTGGTGTAAAAAGTGTTATTAGTTCAGTAAAGTATAATTTTAGTGAGTCAGTTTGTATAATTCAATAAGATTTATATTTTATAGAGGATATTAAGTATTTTCCATGGTTGACTATAGGTCCTATTTAAGAGTGTTTTGAGACTATTTGGAAGGTGTTTCGGCTAGACTTTTAGAGTAGTTCAAGTGTTGTAAGTAATTGTGCATAATATGCACAATTTTGTTCATTAGGTTCCTAGAAGTCAAAGGTTTTCAAAAGTTATGTTTTTAAGCATGCATTTTCCAAAGTTTATCAAAAGATTTTTTACATCATAGAAAGAGAAACTTTGACTCTTAAATAATGTTTTAAAGAGAAACTTTAAATTGTAGATAACATTTTGAACATCCAAATCTCATTTAAAAGATGATTTCTAAACAAAATTATTTTCCAAAAATAATTGAGTTTCAAAGTAAGTTTTCTAAAAAGGTTCTTGATCTTTAAATTTGTCTAAGACAAAGTGATTTCAAATTCATATTCCTATTTGCCAATGGTATTTAAAACATTTCTTTTAGCAAGTTGAATTTTCAAATTTATTCAAGAATTGTAAAATACTTGCATAAATGCCTCAATTCCTATTTATACCTTAAGAGAGTCAAGCATCCTTTAGTTTATGTTTCAATTCAATATTGTAATATTCGATATGCCTCTACATTTGGAAAAATTGTTAATATTAAGAAAATTATTCTATTTTTTATAAACTTTGCTTTTGTTATATGTGAGTCAAAATAAGTGTTTTTAGAACTGATCAGATATATGTGTTAATTTAAACATAATTCAGCAAACTTAGTAAACATAATTAATTTAGTAAACATAATTAATTCAGTAAACATAATTAATTTATTAGTATAAATTACATGATTATAATATAATGTTTAATTAAACACAAATAACTATTTTCAAATACATTGCAATGTAATTATTTATTGAAAGAGAACTCAACATTCTTTTAAATATCAAAAATCATTACAAAATATTATAGTAATTTGTTTAAAAATTATTTTCAATTATCTTTGAAAAGCAAGATAAATTAATCTGTGTAGTTGTAAAATAGTGAAAATTAACTTAACAACGATTTGGCCAACCAAAAGAGATAAAAATTACCACAAAAAACTCGAAATTCCAAAAACAGCCATCAACTTTCCTCTTATTCTGGTCAGTGACTAGTGAGAGAGATAAATTACTGATGTTGTGTAAGATGATCCTAGGACGATTCCAAATATGAACTAGCCTAAGATGAATATTCACAAAGTTTGAGATGCACATATTATAAGTGAACCTAAAATAGAATTAATAACTGATCAAATAAATTTAGTAAACATAATTAATTCAATAAACATAATTAATTAACTACTATAAACTACATGTTGTTAATATAATGTTTAATTAGACACAAATAACTAATTTCAAATACATTGCAACGTAGTTATTTAGTGAAAGAGAACTCAACATTCTTTTAAATATCAAAAATCATTACAAAGTATTATAGTAATTTGTTTAAAAATTATTTTCAATTATCTTTAAAAAGCTAGATAAATTAATCTGTGTAGTTGGAAAATAGGGAAAATTACCTTAAAAATGATTTGGCAAGCCAAAAGAGGAAAAAATTGACCACAAGAACTCGAAATTCCAAAAACAGCTATCAACTTTCCTCCTATTTTGGTCGGTGACTAGTGAGAGAGATAACTAGTGATATTATGTAAGATGGCCCTAGGCAAATTCCAAATAGGAACTGGTCTAAGATGAATATCCACAAAGTTTGAGATGCACACATTATAAGTGAACCTAAAATAAAATTAATAACTGATCAAATTAATTTAGTAAACATAATTAATTTACTACTATAAACTACATGTTGTTAATATAGTGTTTAATTAGACACAAATAACTATTTTCAAATACCTTGCAATTAATGTAATTATTAATTGAAAGAGAACTCAACATTCCTTTAAATATCAAAAATCATTACAAAATATTATAGTAATTTGTTTAAAAATTATTTTCAATTATCTTTAAAAAGATAGATGAATTAATCTGTGTAGTTGTAAAATAGTGAAAATTACCGTAACAATGATTTGGCCAGCTAAAAGAGAGAAAAATTGACCACAAGAACTCGAAATTCCAAAAACAACCTTCAACTTTCCTCGTATTCTAGTCAATGACCAATGAGAGAGATAAATTAGTGATGTTATGTAAGATGATCCTAGACCGATTCCAAATAGGAAACGGCCTAAGATGAATATCCACAAAATTTGAGATGCACACATTATAAGTGAACCTAAAATAGAATTAATAACTGATCAGATTAATTTAGTAAACATAATTAATTCAGTCAACATAATGAATTTACTAAATTAGAACTGATCAAATATAAATGAACCTAAAATAGAATTTTGGAACTGATCAGATATATGTGTTAATTTAAACATAATTCAGTAAATTAATTATGTTTACTGAATTAATTATGTTTACTAAATTAATCTGGTCAGTTATTAATTCTATTTATTATGTGTGTATCTCAAACTTTGTGGATATTCATCTTAGGCCGGTTCCTATTTGGAATCTTCCTGGACCATCTTACATAACATCACTAATTTATCTCTCTCACTAGTCACCGATCAGAATAGGAGGAAAGTTGATAGCTGTTTTTGGAATTTTGAGTTCTTGTGGTCAATTTTTCTCTCTTTTGGCTGGCTAAATCATTGTTAAGGTAATTTTCACTATTTTCCAACCACACAGATTACTTTTTCTATCGTTTTAAAGATAATTGAAATTAATTTTTAAACAAATTACTATAATATTTTGTAATGAGTTTTTATATTTAAAAGAATGTTGAGTTCTCTTTCAATAAATAATTACAGTGCAATGTATTTGAAAATAGTTTTTTGTGTCTAATTAAACATTATATTAACAAATGTAGTTTATAGTAGTAAATTAATTATATTTACTAAATTAATTATGTTTACAAAATTTATCAAATCAGTTATTAATTCCATTTCAGGTTCACTTATAATTTGTGCATCTCAAACTTTGTGAATATTCATCTTAGGCCGGTTCCTATTTGGAATCAGCCTATGATCATTTTACACAACGTCACTAATTTATCTCTCTCACTTGTCACTGACCAGAATAGGAGGAAAGTTGATAGCTGTTTTTGGAATTTCGAGTTCTTGTGGTCAATTTTTCTCTCTTTTGGCTAGCCTAATCATTGTTAAGGTAATTTTCACTATTTTCCAACTACACAAATTAATTTATCTATCTTTTTAAAGATAATTTTAAATAATTTTAAACAAATTATTATAATATTTTGTAATGATTTTTTATATTTAAAAGAATGTTGAGTTCTCTTTCAGTAAATATTTACATTGCAATGTATTTGAAAATAGTTATTTGTGTCTAATTAAACATTATATTAACAACATATAGTTTATAGTAGGAAATTAATTATGTTTAATAAATTTATTTAATCAGTTATTAATTCTATTTTAGGTTCACTAATAATTTGTGCATCTTCAACTTTGTGAATATTCATCTTAGGCCGATTTCTGTTTGGAATTGGCCTAGGATCATCTTACACAACATCACTAATTTATCTCTCTCTCACTAGTCACTGACCAAAATAAGAGGAAAGTTGATGGTTGTTTTTGGAATTTTGAGTTCTTGTGGTCAATTTTCTCTCTTTTGGTTGGCCAAATCATTGTTAAGTTAATTTTCACTACCGTTTTAAAGATAATTGAAATTAATTTTTAAACAAATTATTATGATATTTTGTAATGATTTTTGATATTTAAAAAATGTTGAGTTCTCTTTTAATAAATAATTACATTGCAATGTATTGGAAAATAGTTATTTGTGTCTAATTAAACATTATATTAACAACAAGTAGTTTATACTAGTAAAATAATTATGTTTACTGAATTAATTATGTTTACTAAATTAATTATGTTTAAACTTACTAACAAAAAGTACTTATGGCCCATCAATTATATAAATATATATATATAATAATCTCAAATAAAGATATGCGAGGTATTACAATGAGAGTTGTAGGGACGGTTTTTGGGGCCCAGGCCCAGCAAATAGGTGATTCTGGCCCAAAGAACCCTAGACAATGAATTTGTAGAGAGCGAGTTACAGAACTAGGACTTGACGAAGTGAATGTTAGTTAATTTTAGGCCATGCAGCGGTTGAACGTAAGAATATCTCCTTTATATCCATTGGATGTTCGGTCCGAGGAAACGTGTGGGTGCACCTATGTTCCTGATTAAAGGCTATAGTCTTTCTCTCTCTATCTCTCTTTCTTTCTTCTCTTTTTCCCATCCCTTCTTCATGGGGATGCCCTTCTTTTATATAGCCTCCTTAAAGTAATAAAAGCTTTACACTTGTTGATCATCTGGACTTTCACTTGAGTGTCTGTCCCATCGGACATCCACCTTACCTTTCTGTGAGTTGCAGTGGCCAAGGTAACACTGTTCGCCTGTCCTCTCCACATTAATGCAGCCAGAAAAGTAGCTTCCTTGCATTTAATGCGGCAATTGTGGTCTCCCCCTGGACATCCTATACTCTCTTCCTTCTCCTGGCTTTGTGAGGCTCATTCTTATTACCAATATTCGTTTGGAGTGATTCCTCATTATGGATAGGGTGCACGTTGAGCCCATATTCGGTACGTCTGAGGAGACATTCCTCCTCGGACGTCTTTTTAAATAAGTTTGAACTTATCAGGGTTGGGCTAGAAGTCTTTTTGGCGCCCCATTTTCTCCTCGGTCATGGCTGGACTCTGTATGAGGCCCAAGACCCATTGTATAACTTGGGAATTTTACCCTTACAAGAGTATTCCAATTATTATTTCAAACAGTGTACTGCATATTAGACCCTCAAGCTCCTGTAGTTAGATTTTTGCTTTGATATCTATTAACTTATCCTAAAATATATATATATATATATATATATATATATATATATATATATATATAGACACACACACAAACTTATAAACAGCGTTACTTTATTCATCTTTAAATATTTACTCGACAAAATATATAAAATCACTTGATACGTACTTGTGTAGAACTAGCTAACACCATAGTTAAACCTTATTACCTAGAAAAGGCGTTAAAATATACCATTGGTGACGTTAATATTACCATAGGTGATAATTTTGAAATGTATGACTAAATTTGATTTTAAACTTTTAAAAAATAAAAATAAAAAGAATCAATTTAAATGTAAACTAATAAAGTAACTTATACCAAATAAAAGCATCCTCTCAGTTGAAAGATAAATCTCCATATCATTTCTGTTAAGGCTCTTGGTGTTTCCAACAGGCTCAAGGTTCAAATTTCAAATCTCTCATCTCCCATTGTAATTATCAAATTTATCCACAAAAAAAAAAAAAAAAAAAAAAAAAAAAAAAGAGAAAAAAAGAAAAAAAAAAGGTAAACATAGTCACAATCACAAACATCCATATCACTTCTGCTTAATAGAGGATAGGTCATAGGATCTGAAAGTCTTTGTTTCAATCCAACCTTATACATCCATTTATTGTGATACAATTTTATGCTACCATTTTCAGTGTTATACTTCTTACAACCCAATTTTTTGTACTGATTCTTCTTTTGGAAATCACACAAACTGAACTAATGGAACAAAGTTTAGCTACAACTTGGCCACAACCAACTATAGGAAAATAACTAGTGTTTTTATCATGTTCACTATACATGACTTACTAAACCACACTTAAATGATTGTATACAATCATTTTAAGTGAGTCATGTCATATGCATTACACATTACATGGACACGTCATCTTCTGATTTTCTTTTTTCTTTTTTTTTTTTTTTTCTTTCTGTAGCTAAACATTGTCCAAACCAGAAATACCAGTTTCAACTTTCAACTAAATCAAAGTTTGCACTATAATTATATAATAATAAAAACTGAAAATAAGAAATTTACTTGCAAGGAATTGTTGAAAAAAAAATTAAATAACAAAGTTGTTATTGTTATAACTTGAACGACGAAAACCACACTTACCGCCAATCCTACAGTAACAGTAAGCAAAGCTTCTTCACCTTCTGAAAAGTGCTTCATCAAGTACTGGCAATTCTCTGAGACCCAACAAGCTTTGCCCTTCATGGACTAGGAAAGAAAGTACCAATATATTCTGAAAGATGGAATTGGGAATAGAACAGGATAATGAGTTACAATGAATTTGAAATTTCTAATTATTTTTTAAAAAATGTATATCTGTTATTCAAAGGAAAGAATTAAGAATATATATTAACAAATATTAATCTCAACACCAAGTTTCCTAGCTGTATTTAAATGCTTTGTCTAGTTTCTCTTTTTATTTGAAAGTTTGTCAAGTTTTTCTTTAGTTAGTCTGTAGTTGCCTATATTGCAACTTTGAACTAAAATTTTTATTGAGACATATACCAAAAGATTTCTATTTAGTTAAGGTCACAGCCAAGGTTCATTCATTTTACCAGATAAAATTGAGGAGTCTAATTAACCTTGACTTCATTCAGGGAATCAATGTTCCTCTGTACCTCTGATTATTCAAGTGGAAATGTGGAACTGGTTGGAGAAATATAGATTGCTAATGATAATAAATATATGATAATAAATCAGTCCCTCACGAAAGATGCGAAATATTATATTATGCAAAAATGAACATCACAAATTTCTATTTAAACCTTTGCGTTTGTCAATATGCTCATTATGTACTTCTACAAACAGGCACACCCTTTTCTTTCAAACTTATAATACAAAATACAAGAAAAGGTTAAAAAAAATGTTAAAAGGAAATATAATGCCGAAAACATCTCAAAAAATGATTCAGATTGTGTGTCAGCTTGATGATAAAAAAAAATAATATTAATAATAATAATATTAAAAAAAAATAAAAATCCACATTTCTCCTAAGAGCCAAATTATAAGTTTGAAGCAAATTTTCTGAGATAATATCATAATACTATATAGATTTTAGAAAGAACGTTCAAATGAACCTTCGTAATGGTCATAAAAAGTTTTTAAGGAAATTTGTATTGCATGATAATTATACATTCCTAGGGTATTATTTTTACTCACTTTTAAAGAAAAGGGGAAAAAAATAAAATAAAATCATCAGATGTTTGTATTGGAATCAGTTATAGACATATTGGAATACATTACATACCAAAAATCAATTGTTATATACAAATAAATATGAAAATAAGGGTTAAGGCCTCCTTGATCTGACAAAATGCTGTCCCAATAGATCAACTTATATTGGATCTTACAGCTTCAGATGGAAGGAGGCAACGGGGTCCACTAATCAATTGTATCACCAATGGGGTGAGCTAGGCACGAGATGCACTGTCCATAGCTGCAGACATATGTTTAAAAATATGATCTGAGGTTCAAATCATCCTCGTCATCTTCGTCACTATCATCATAAATATCATCACCACCAGTTCTATCAGCAACATAGGTGTCATCTTCATCTCCACTAATGTCAGATTCATCGTTAGTGTCTACATTGGAATAAACATCTGAAGTATGCCGTGAGTTCCAATCAGGAGGGAAAGTCTTCTGCAAGGCTTCTGTAAGCTCCCCACCTGTCCTTTCGATCTTGCGTAAGCACTTCGACCAGTGAACTGCAGTCCCCATATCAATAGTCAACCCAGATTCTATCATCTCTCTACAAATAGACAAAACTCCAGAATAAATATAAGCTTCAGCAACAGTAGCCCTCGACAGCAGAGATGTCATCAGGCAATGATACACAGCCTTATCCGGCTTCAATCCAGCCAACTTCATCTGTTCAAAGCATTTCAAGGCCTTTTCTGGAAGAGATGCACGTGCCCAACCATGTATTAATGTGGTATAGGTTTTGACATTTGGCTTCACCCCCAACGCTTCCATGTCTTTAATTGTTTTCATTGCTCTCTAAAAATTAGGACATACGCTAATTAAAAGATGAACATAACAAAGGCATTTAAATGGAAATGAAATCATTTGATTTTGTAGTTCCTGTACTGTCTAAAACCACACTGAAATGGCATCAGCAACAGAAGAAGCAAACTAACAATTTATTAGAGTTATACAAACAAGATCTTTTGGTGAGGAATTCTCAACATGTACAACTGAAATCATTTCATTTAATTTCTAACACGTTTTCATAAATACATACACACACACACTCAATAGGTTTTGAACCCACGGTCTCATCCTCTACCTTACTCTTATGGGGGGAGGAGATGCCATGAGCAAGAGCTTATTAACTAGCGCATTTTGTTTTCTAACTAACGCATAACAAACACAAAATCCATCTGACAGAACAAAATCCGATAGAATAAAATCATCATTCATTTGACATGACATAACAAAAGAAACTAATGATACAAGACAAATAAAAGTTTGGTTTTGAAGGGAAATTTTAAAGACTACAATCAATGAAAAGAACTCATTGCTAAAACAATGATCAAAAAACAAATTATGCTATTCAAAATGCTTTGTGAAACAAAATTTTTAATCTCCAAACACCAAATAAAATCCTTAAATAACATTTTATTAACAAAAAATGAACTGCAGAATGACAGTAAACTGATTTCATATGCCATAGAAATTAAAACGGAAGAATTTCTCTATCTTATAGGTTTCCAACTACTGCAAGAAAATACTCTTCTTTTGTGATTGGTAAGTTAATGATAGATATACATACCAGCATGTCTCCAGCCTTGCAACAAGCATTTATGAAGGACGTGTAAGTATGGATATCAGGTTGAACCCCTTCCTGTTTCATTTGTTGCATAAGGTCTGCAGCCTCCCAAACATCACCTCTTCGAGCCCATCTACAGGGGAAACAACAAAATTAGCATATAGGCAAGAAAGCAGACACACAACATGACAAATTAAAAAGAGGAAGATTAAAAAATAATAAGGTAAACTAAGTTGAAACGAGTTCAATCTATCTGTACATATACCCTGAACAATAAATTAGGAAAAGGAAGTTAAATGAGAGATTAAAGTGATAACTTTTGCATATATCCTTGCACTCCCAAGATTATATAGAACCCTTACCCATCAATTAAAATGTTATAAACAAAGGTGTTCCTTGGAATCTTTCGAGAGCTCATTTCTTTTGTCACTGCCAAAGCACTCTGCATTCTGCCTGACTTGCAACAAGCCTTCAGCAATGCCTCATATGTATACACATCAATCTCCAAACCTTCATTCCTCAATTTAGTAAAATACTCAAATGCTTTTCCTGTATCCCCCAATGATGCATAACCATGCATAATGGTTGTGTATGTATGCTCATTTGGACTTATGCCTGCCAGTGTCATCTCATCTAAAATTTTAACAGCCTTATCCATCTGCAAGACATACAAGATAAACCATTGCCTTTAAAGAGAAAAGGAGGCAAGCAAACTGAAAATAACATTTTAAGCAAGAACGAAAATAAAATTTCAGATAAAAATATCCTGGCAAGCTTCTAATTTTTTTTTTTTTGGGGGGGGGGGGGGGGGGGGGGGGGGGGTGGGGGGGTGGGGGGTATAAGGAACCACAAAGAGTCCATAATGGAGCCATAAAACAAAATGTTTTACAGCAAGTAATTCGTAAATGATACAGAGGCAAACAATCTACAAGAGTGGAAATGAATGACAAAATAAATGGATATAAAGCATTAGCAACAAACAAAAACAGTCAAACACAAAATTAAGCCCACCCAAGGAAACCAGTGGGGGGGGGGGGGGGAAGAGAGAGAGAGAGAGAGAGAGAGAGGGAGAGAGAGAGAGAGCTTATTCTGCATTTTCTTTGGATATAAAGCAGCAAGTAAAATGGAATTATCCAAAGAAAAACATATAAAAAACCTAAAATTGTCCTAGGAGAAACAAAGAAAGAAACAGTGTGTCACCAAACATTATTATTTTGGTTAATGAATCACTTCAAACTTTTGCTGGTAGGGTTTAGAATTAACTTATATTTAACAGGTCATTGAACTCCTGCCACATTGGTAAAAGATACATGATTAGGAGTGTGCATTTAGGTGCCTAGACACATAAATTTTATCATAGAGGCATGCATCATAAGCTCCTTTAATTTTAACAAACCCAGACACATAAATCAAAGATATGGCACAACTGGTTATTGACCTTTTTCTTATCTTTTTTATCATAAAAGTATAATTTACCTTACGCTTCTCAACAAGGCCAAGAATCAAAGCATTGTAGGTATGCACAGTGGGAATGCATCCACTCATCCTCATCATATCAAAAACCTCTAGGGCTTTTCTCATTTCTCCTGCTCTTGCAAAACCATGTATGATGGGCATAAATGTACGCGTAGTAGGCCTATGCCTCTCCTTCTGCATTTCCTTGACAGTATGAAGGGCACGATCCATGTTTCCCATCCCACAGAATGCACTGATGACATTATTGTAGAGCACTACATCAGGCTTCAGTCCATCCTCAACCAAATCTTCAAAAATTGCAAATGCATTCGCCCAATCTTTTAACTTTAAAAATCCATTAATCAACATGGAGTAGGTCTTCATGTTATGTCTAATGCCAGATGATTCCATCATTTTGCTAACTTCCAAGGCTTTAGAAACCTTCCCAATCTGGAAGAGTGAAACACACCATTTTCAAAATAATGTTTCAGTAGTCAATTGTAAAGTATACCAAAAATGAGAATATAGATGTTTAATGACCATAAATGCATAAAATATTAAAATATCTTGAAATTTGCAAGAAGAATTGTTGGCTACTTCATAATTATTGAATCTAAACAATAAAACATCACACCTAAGTGAGGTCTTGGAGGGGGTGACTTGGATACAGTCTAGCCTTGATGCATTTTTATTGGCTGCTCTCCAAACTCAGAGCTGCACACTTGTGCTTCACAGCCAAAGCCAAGACCATACTATTGCACCACATAATATCCCCAACACTGTATATTATACATGTGTATATCAGTGGGCGTGTAGCAAGCACACATAAGACATATCATTGGTCTCAACTACCTAAAACCACAATTGTAATTGCCATACAGCTCAGCTCAACTTAAATTGAATTCTGCTAATGACATGTGTTACAAAGCAATCGTGTAAGATATATATACATATATATATATATATGGCTTGGTTTGCTTCATCGTAAAAAATTCCTGATCTTTCCCTCAGTGTCACTTTTTGCCCACCTTTCTAGGTGTACATATAACAGCTTATGAGGCCTACGATGTTTATAGGAGGGGACAGTCTGGTAAATCAAGAAAAGAACTCCACTTTAAATTCAATTGATGAGCACAGACAGCAGGGAAAAACCACCAAAGTACTAAAGGGATTCTGCCGAAATCGTGTGCACCTTTTAGATGGGTCAAAGCATTCTAGATATACTTCAACAAAATGGACAGCATAACACAGAAGATAAAGACAAACAGTATATTTAACCAAAGTAACATCAAGAATAGCATTTTGAATGGGTTATCTCTACAATAAATTCATGCATACTGAGAGAAGGATTCAATCCCAGCATGACAAGATATATTCAACTATCTATTATGCCTTTGATTTTTTTTTTTTTTTTTTTTTTTTTATGCCCTCCATCCCATTTTGTTGATCTTCAAGTTCATTTGGGATGTCTTAAATATGGTCCTCTTTGAAAAGTCAATGAGCACAATATGATTTTTATAACTTACCCTTCACTTTATTTAAAAAAAATACCCCTCTTCCACTAGAGTTTTAAATTGAGGATTGTGTTAGAAACATATATATATTTTTTTTTTGATAGAGTACCAACAAATATAGGATAGAGGGAGTATTTATTTATTCATTGTGGTGGTGGTGAATTTTATTTACTTTATCTTTTTCCCCTTCTTTTTTTTGACAGATAAAGAAAAGATCTATGAAACAGTTGGAGGAAGATCCAAAACCCAAAACACTTAGAATGAACCAGTAAACGAGTAATAACAATCTAAGAAAAACGGTCTTGAGCTCATGTGAAACCCTAACATGCTCCAACACTCTAGTATTACACCCATTGTAGGAGCTCCACATTAAGCAGAAAGGCACAGCTCGCCAATTAAACTCCAATTTCCTTCCTAAGGATATCATTATTTACTAAAATTGATATTTTGTTTTAATAGTTAAATGAACTGCAATTGATACTGAGGTTTTTAAGTATGCTAACATTGTATAAGGTTGAAAACTAGTCAGCTGGATTCAAATATGACGAGATACATTGATTAAGGTAAGGATAATTTTGGTCACAAAAGTTCAACCATAAATTCAGAAATTTGGTTGTCCTAGCACATGACCTCAAGAGGTCAAGCAAATTCTCCAATCTTGCAAGGAAATGTCTAGCCCTGTGCAAACACAATAAATTTTAAATAAAAAAGTTTATTTATTTAAAAAAAAAAAAAAAAAAAAAACAACAACAACAACAACAACTTCGCGCAATGACATCATTTACAGTGCTATCCTATGTTAATTTTCCCCTTCATATACCTTCTCCCTGTTTTAAACTATATGGTCACACCATAAACATATTGTTTCTCACCACACAAACAGGAGAGGCCTTTAAAAGAAACACAAAAACTTGAAGCTTAATAACAGACTAATGTAGAGTAATAAAGTTGTACCTTAGTGTAAAGATTGATGAGACAACCATAACTGATAACTGATGGTGTAAAGCCACATTCCTGCAACAATTAGAGTCTCAGTGACAACATAAGATAAGTTATGACTAATGACCTACACAGAGCAGATTCTTTATAGCAGACAGTAAAACATTAATGCCATGTTTGGAAATTTGGAGGAAAGGGAAGGAATAGTTATCCATTCTTTTTTGTGGATTTTAAAATAATAATAAAAAAGAGAGGGGAGAGGAGTGGGTATCCCTCCCCTTATTTTTTTGTAGGGTGAAAAGGAGAGGAGATGGTAAGATGTTATTTGAATTGACAACAAAGTGGGACAAATGAGTTTGGTTTGATATTATTGAGATTTTATCAACTTGTTAAGCCTAAAAAATGAAGCACAGAGAATTCATTAAACATAGTCCCCCTAATTTCCCCCAATTCAAGGGAATTAAAAGAGGGGGTTTTAAGGGGAGGTACTCCAAATCCTCTCTCATCCTTTACTGCTAGCCTAATGAAAACATCCAAACAGGGGGGAGTGTAACCACCTACCTATTCTCCTCTCCCTTGTACTAATCATATTGTTACAGTATTCCCTGGCTCGAAAGGCAGATGTCTTGAAGTTTTCAAGCAACAGACAATCTTAGAAGCTCATAAAGTGGGATAAATTGTACGCTACTCTTTTGTTTTTTATATGAGTTGATTTCATTAATGAAAAAGAACATACAAACGACAACTGGGTACGGAAACGGGTACTGGTACAATACAAGTATGGGAATACAACATTTTTAAAAAAACTTAGGATATGATACGTCACGGATACGGCAATTATTTAATTAATTAATTAATATTTATTTTTAGGTATATTTAAATTATTTTGAACATAATTTTTAAAATGAACTAATCCTGTTTTTTTTTTTTTTTTTCAAACAGGATTCTAAAAAAAAATCTTATTTGAAAATCTAGTATACAAGATTTTATAAGAAAACATTATACATAAAAACATAATAAAAATTATATACAAGGCTGCAACAGTGCAACATAATAAAAAGTATAAAAAGAAATAAATCAATGTATTCCTTGGGAATTGTTGACAGCAGGACTTTTTTATTGATTATAGGCTTATAGCTGTACTCCTTAGAATACGCATAGAACTATTTGAACTAAATGATAAATAAAACAAAAAAATCAGATTAGAGAAACAGAGCAGATGGAGAACAACGAAGAAGCGGAGTGGAGAGAAGACAAGGGGATGGGTAACTGGACCTGGAGCAACCTGTGGCGACCTCCGGCAGTACTTATTTCGACCCAAAATCTCTTTGCTTTCCTTATTTTTTTTTCCCTTTTCTTTCCTCCCCATATCCGGGATGTAGCTGGCCGTATCTTGACCGTATCTGGGCCGTACCCAGAATAAAGAAACCTTTTTTTTTGCTTTGATACGCTCTGGGTATGTTTGTACCCATATCCCACCCGTATCCATATCCAGTACGTATCCGATACGGGTACAAAGCCAAATTTCACGTATCAGTGCATCAGAGCTAGACAGTATACTACCATCCACCGACAACCAAAAGAAAAGGGTTCCAACAAAGTGTGATTTTATCATCTCTAAAGAAAACTCCTACCCTTCAAAATTCCTGCAATTTCTCTCCTCTACACCTACCACATCAAGTATAATGGTACATTCCATGCACTGTTTAGGAAAGAACTTGACCTCTGCCTTGTAGAAATGCACATAATTTGTAGTCTACTCTAGTTCTTATGTTTTGAGTTTCTTAGTTTTAGTTATCTACTGGGTTGTTTTACTTCAACATCACTAAGTCTTAAAATTTAAGGGAATTTTTAAAAAGTTTTTTTTTTTCCTCAACATTTCAGTGGTGGGCCTGGCAGCCATTGGGATCACACATACCCTATATAAATCAGCTTAACTCTTGCAAATCTACAGAGATCATTCAAAAATTTTCAGTAGTTATGAAACTCCATTTAAAGAATGTATGATGCATGCCCAACCCTACATATGATGCACTAGCTAAAAGAATCAAGGTGTGATGCCTCACACGTCGTCATCTTCTTCATTTTTCTTCTTTACTAAATCTTGAAACAGCCCTTAATTTCTTTGGATTTTCAGCAGAAAAAATCTTCCTTCTACAACTCAATACTTTCCATATCACTAAGCCTCAACCATGATTAAGTTTCAGGTCATAGATTCAATCCCATATGGGGGGTGTGTGAAAAGTATCCATCTATTAGGGAAAGGGAAAACATAAACAAAAACCAAAATAATGCTTGAGAATTACTAACACGGATGAGCTCTATGATCCTTTATCAATGAACTAGGGTCAGCTATATAAATCTTTGCTCTCCATTATACCCCATTGAAGTTGGAACTCTCCATTAGCTATCTATTCATCATATCCATTTTCCTTTTTTTGATAAGTCATCAAATCCTTTTTCACCACCTTTAAACATGCTATTTTAGGCTCCCTCTTACCCTTTCACTTCTTCAAACTTGAATCATTTCTCTTTCTTGCCTGCGCAACCACCAGTCTTCACTGAACATGGCTGGACCATCTTAAGTGACTTGCAATCATGTTTTTCTCTACAAGAGCCACCCACCTTTGCAGCGATATATTTCTTCTTAATTGCACATATTTTAATTACAACACTGAAAATCCCCCCTAAAATAATTGTTCTCCAGATTCCCCTGCAACAAATACTTTCAATTTCCAGCCGTCAAAACATCATTTTCAGTCCCAGTTAGAATATTAACTCCACATTCGCTCTTCCACCCTTCATAACTAAAGGGGGGAAATTTCTCCAGAGCCCCATCCCTCCATGTCATGCCTTCTATGCAGCATTGTCTATATTACAATTGCTGTCCTATGTCAGTTCGATTTCAAACACTATCATAAGTCACTAGCCTTTCATGAATCTTTGAAGCTGTCTAAGTCCTCATATTTAATTTATAGGTTAACCTTGTGCTGTAAAAGTGTAAAACCTTGATACCAGTAAATAATTTATTTACAATGAAAAAGAAAACAAACAAAAAATCTAGAGCCATATGTATGTCAAGCTGAATCCAACACATCTACATGCATGCAGCATCACTTCAAAATTAAGTTGAACATTGATGCTGTTATGATTCTTTTAGAAAAAAGGGGAAATAACCATAAATAAATCCAGTGCATAGGATATTCTCAAGCCAAAAGCAACATCACTTCTTCTAACTCTTGACAAACTTATGACAAAGGAACACACATGCAAACAAGTCACATGCAACATATATGTACATGCACGTGTATCACCCAAAACAAGAAAATTTGATCACATATACTTTTACCTTTAGTCGCTCAAACACAACCAGACATTTATTTTCATTGCCAACCATTGTGTAACCATCCATCATAGTATGATATATATCAATAGGGGCATCTATGCCTGATTCTTCCATCTCCCTCACCAATGCCTCAGCTCGATCCATATTGCATGTTTGACTGAAAAGTTTACAACAAAAGAAAAGTAACATCATGAAATTGGAAAGAAAGAATTGCCCAAGGCACAAATCTAATTTGCAAACATCATTTTGAAGAAAACCTAGAAAAGAGAACGATGTGCAAATTTCCAATGAGCTCTGGCTCAAATAAAATATTCTCCCCCTATAAGAACAAGGTGGAGAGTGATGTTGCGGGTTCAGGACATAGGAGTGTCAATAACTTACCAATCAATTAATATAAAGAATGTTGTGCAAATAAATAATAAAGCCCATATCCCAATGAGCTTTAACTCAAATTGCTCCTTGCCTTGTAAGAGCAAGACAAAGAGTAAAGTCCTGGGTTCCAAACCTACCTAACTTACCAATAAAAAATGATAATAATAAAGCCCTTACCCAAAGAGAGAGAGAGAGAGAGAGAGAGAGTAAAACCAAGTAAAAGAACTCATGTAAAACAGATTATACAATTAATAACTTTCTCATCTTTCAAATTATAGAACATGGTTTGTCAAGCACAGAATTCAAATAAAGAAAATGACTCAGATAAGTTACAACAAACCTGAATTTAGAACACTTACCAGTGAGCATATATAATATTCCCATAAATGATTGCATTCAGAGTTGTATGTCTCTCTTTGGCCTCCTTGAACCAGTTATCTGCAGCTCTTCCAAAACAACATCAGAGAATGTTAGATTATAGAGATACAAAATTGCCTCCTCACACGTAAGTTGTTAATACAAACAATTCATGTCCTCAAAATAAAATGGATTAAAACCAAAGCATTACGGTTACACCAAGTTGCAGGTAAGGAAAAAAGGTCCAGTGAGGCCCAAGAAAAGCTTTGCTTCAACCAAGGTCAGCACAACCAGTAAAGTGTGAGCTGTGCAAGAAGCACACGCATTGCACTTCATTAGTTGTAAATGTGCCTAAGAAATTTTCAACTATAGTCTATAATTGCTTTGCTTCACATCAATCCTTGCTTTATGCAGCATATGTTTGAGCAACTAGAGATCTTAATGCATTGAGTGCTCTATAGCCTTTAATAACAATAAAGAGCCACCGCTCACAGTTGTACAGAAAGACTATAAAACTAAAAATGACTGTTACTTGAATCAAAAGTGGAACAGCAAACAAAAACGTGAAAAATAAAAAATAAAAAACAAGGAACTCATATTAGGCTGCAGAATTCACACACACACACACAAACAGCAAAAGAAAATATAAAAACTGCAGATGAATGCTCCAACAGAACTAGACAACCCTAAAATCCTAAATGAGAAAGAGAAAATAGTGGAGATGAAAACAATGTGATCTAAGTTCACCAAAAGACTATTAGTCATTATCAAATTACAACATATATTTCTAGACAGACCAAAAACTCCTTTTTTTACAAGGACTAATAAAATCCAAAATTCCAAATGCATTATCAAGTTTTAATGGATATGACCATTAAAAATGCAGTAATTTCTGTACTCCAGAGGTAGTACCACCTCTGACATTATAAATAATTTTTTTTTTTTAAAGAGTAATAAAGGTGACAAGTTTCTGCCACTCAACAATAACATCATTGCTTGCCTCCACATAGATCATTTTGATACACGTTTCTTTTTCTTTTTTTTTTTTTTTTTTTTTTCTTTTCCTTAGGGGGAGGGGGGGAGGGTTAATTTTCCTAAATTTTCAATATTAGATTTAAGTTGAGATGCAGTATGATTTCAAACAAGATTTAAATACTCAACCATCAAATAATTTAACACCTGAATTTCTAAGAATTGCTTCTTTAGTTCAGTATTATTATTAATAGCTTAAATTCTAATGACTTACCATACCATTCTTCAAATATAGAGGTGTATCAAAAGAGATGACAAGGAAAAATTTTCAGTGACTATTGCAATAATAAAAGTCAGACATTTTAACTGCACACAATCAAACAGAGACTTTCTTAAAATAAGTACTAATACATTTTTTTTTTCTTTTTGGCTAAAGAATATTATATGGTCCACTTACTGAGCATTGCCAAGTTTCGCAAATCCCCCAACAATAATACTATAAGTCACCACACTCATTTCGATGCGCTCATCCTTCATTTTCCTGACACAAGATAATGCTTCTTCCATGTCTCTGCCAACTGCATAAGCATGAATAAGGCTGCATGAAATAAACAACCTTTAATGTTGAAAGAAGGACATGAAAAATACATTACCCTAAAACTGTCGGAAAAAAAAGATTATTTAATAATTAAAAAACATTTTATTAGATCTATTTGTCATATGCTTAATAAATAAATAAATAACCTCAAACACTGCCACATATGTAGATTTTCTAAACACAAACTCGGTGGATCTTGGACCCAAAAACTCACCCTCCAGCCCATTATTATGGAAAGAGGAAGTCCTACTTGAGCTAGAGCACATTGGAGTTTGGATATATTATTAAAAAAATACCCCAATATATACAAGTCCTAAATCCTAGAAATTCTAACATGCTCTGTAGTTAAAGTGCTAGGCTGTACTAATGTCTTTTACCGAGCAAACTGGGCAAACATAGTATGCATTATCTAAATAATATGTACCTGTTCCAATCTAGAAAGGTGGCCATCAGCTGATAAATTAAGAAACACAAGCTTGGCCAAATTCACAATGTTGCATCAAGAAATTTCAAAGCTTGGATACAGAATATTTTTTTTTTGATAAGTAAAAGATATATTGATAAAAAAGGGGACCCCCTAGTGCACAGGGAGTGTACAAGGGAAAAGAAATCAAATACAAAAATTACAAGAGTCTAGGAAATCAATAAAAGAGGGGAAAGATTTATCTTGCAAAGCAAACATGTGCACTTGGCTATCTTGGATACAGAATATTGAATCACAGATCATTACCTTGTGTAGACATGTGCACTTGGCTCTATTCCTCTTGCTCGCATGCTCTCAAAAGTTTCACGTGCACGATACATATCCCCTCGCCTTGCATAATAAGTGACCAACAAGCCATACTCTCTTCTAGAAGGCTGATATGAATAAGAAAAAGAAAATTGGAAACAATCATATTGATGTAGACATGAATGAGTTAAAGCTATTAGTTTTTATTTGAGAGGGAGGGGGGGGGGGGGATGCAATCATTCCACGGATTTGAATTTTTTTTTTTTTTTTTTTTTAAATTAGTCATTCCTTGGATAAGTTCCACATTATAGGTCTGCATGTTTGTGTGTGGCATGCAAGGGAATACAATCTCAAACAATAACTACGAAAAATTTCAATAATTGGGTCAGAAGAAAAGAATCAAAAGATGTTATCTATTTCAGGAACTTCTAGAATTCTGGTGGCCCATATACTCTTCTAGAACAAAACACTTCTAAAAACTATTGATTTTGATTTCTATGAACTTGTTTATGTTAGATATAAATAATTACACTGATTATTGTAGCATTAAAAGTCAAGTAATTGCTCTTTGACTTTAAATTTAAAAAATATATATATTATGTTTTTGACCCAAAACATTAATTTGTTTGCCAGAAGATCCCTCCCAACTAGCCAACAACTCCATGACAGATTAAGGCATAACCTAGGCAACCCCAAACACGCAGAAAATCAATGACTGCAATTCACAAGCCATATGTCTTTTACTCATAAAACACCAGTCCATAATGATCACACCACTTTTTCCACAAATTATATCTAATCAAGGTCTGTCCTAATGTCACACAGCACAAGAAGAAAGACAGCGTTGGAGATTAAAAAAAATAAAAAATAAAAAAATAAAAACCTTCCCAATGCTCTACTATTGTTGTAGCTACTCAAATACCCACCTAAAACTATTCTTCCACATCAACCTTACACAAGAGCCCCGGATTTCCAATTTTCAGATGACTATCCAAAAAATTCATTGGCTATTAACACTGAGTTGAGGATTTATCTATCCTAAACAAATGCATTCTACGTGCTAGACACTATTCTGCCTAGTACTCCCTTCAACCATTTGCCAGCACCTTGACCTATTTTATAAACACTGCCCTCAAGACTATTAGGTCTAAAATCCTTCACTGCAAGGGCACCATTTAAAAAAAAAAAAAATTGGACTTTGCCTAAATCTGAGAATTTATACCTAAACCCAATTATATCTATCCTAACCTCACCCTAACAACAGTCATAGAAGACTACAAGGGCCATGCTATAAAGTACCTGTCTCTAAAAATCAACACTATCCTTAATCCCTGCACCTACAAATCACGTTACCATCGATATTTTTTTTATACATTCAAGTCAGGGACAGGTATTCGACTCCATTGAAAAAGCCAGGAAATGTCATTTGATCTAGAGGTCATTGGACACATTACCCTCGATATAACAAGAAATACTCAATGCCAATAAGCCTTAATCTAGAGGCTCTCACAATGAAAAAGAAAAAATAAATTTTTTGATAAGTAAACTTCAATCAAATGAAATTTTAATTGCCTCTTGTACGATAACAACAGACTTTATCAGCTGAACTAGCTCAAAAACTTTGTCTCGCCTCGCCACACGTGTTTTTCCTCGGCCTAAGTTCGTACACATTCTCTAAAGGAATTAATCATTCTTTCCTAATAGCATATCTTTCTCTTATCAAACTCACAATTCATCACATGAACCTCAAAATGAGTCAAATATCACATACTTAAAACACAAAATGCATACAAATGAACTGTGTTGATGAGCTATACCTTCTTAATTCTCTCGAAAGACTGGACAACAGCCTGCCAATTCTCCGGCTCCGTCTCCAAAACCTTCCGGAAGCTCCTCCGGGAGCTGTCCCTATCTTCGTGCCAGTTAGACCGATACTCCACCCGGTCATCACCCTCAATATACCGCGCTCTCTCCTCCGTTTTCTCCTTCAATCTCCTCCCATCATCCAATTTCACAGTCAACACTCTCCCATGGAACTCCACACCATCGAACTCCACCGCCTTCATGGCCGACTTGGCCGCCAGAGCATTGTTACCTCCATAAATCACGAACCCAAAACCGGCAATTCGGTCGGTTTCGTTGTGAGACTTGATGAGAATGACGTTATTTATGGGGCCGAATTGACGGAAAAACTCGGCCACCTCGTGCTTCTTTATCCAGTTAGGTAAGTTCCCCACGAAGATTTTGTTTTCTTGGCGGAATTCAACTTCCACGGGATTTGAATTCTGGGATTTGGTTTTCAGTGGTGGTGGTGGGGGTGGGGGTAAGGGCGGTGGTGGTGGTGGAGGTGGAGGTGGTGGGGGAGAGAGTTTGGAGGTGAGAGAGAGCTTGGTGGTGAGAGAGTGAGGAGTGGGGATATGGGTGTGATTACTGAGGTTTTTGAGTGGGTTAGAGGGGATTTTGGGAGTGGGGGAGGGTTGAGTTTTGTTGGGGCGGCGGATGTTGGAGGAGGTGGAGGTGGTGGTGGTGGTGGGATTGTGAGGAGAGTTTGGTTTGAGGGAGAAAGAGATAGAAGTGGTGGTGGTGGAGGAGTGGTGAGTGGCGGTGAGGATGGTGGCGGGGAAGTGTGGGGTGGAGAGTGAAGAAAGCCCATCCATTATCGCTGGGAGTGGAGTGAGTAGGGACTGAAGAGTGATTTTTTGAAATTTTCGGTTGATTTTATATTGGTAGAAGAGTCATTATACAGGCTCCTTATTTACAAACTCATTTTGCACATTTCTCATGTGTTGTTTAAGACTAGTTCTTTCACTAAAGCTTCTATTTTGGTGTTTGCTTTCAATTTCAGTCTTAAGTTGTTGGAATGCTCCAGTCAGTTGTTGTGGAATAGGGTTCAAACTTCAAAATCCGTTTGCATCAAAAATTTAAAAAAAAAAAAAAATACTATTGGTATTTTGGTAGGATAAAAAACAATCATAGTAAAACAATCGTCATTTGTTGAAATTCTATCATATTTACCAAATTTTTTGTTGGAAGGTTAAATGTCAATTAGTGCATCAATTTGTAAGATTTAAATAAACATATATATATATATATATATTTTTTTTTTTTTTTAATTTACAATTTTTTTTAATGTGTGGACATTTTTCTTCTCAAATTAAAAATTAAAAAGAGAGTAAGGTCTACACATTCAATATCCAAACTTTCAAAGAATGTACATAGTTCTTTATATTCAACATACACAATTTTTAAAAATTGTATATTCAATGTATATAATTTTTCAAAAAATACACACAATTCTATATGTTCAATATGCATGATTTTTCAAAGAATGTTTACAATGTTGTATATTCAACATACACAATTTTTCTAATAATGTACACAATTCTTTCGAAGAATGTTCACAACAATGTAAGTTCAACGTACACACTTTTTTTCAACTTTGTGCATTCAATGTACAAATTTTTCATAAAGTGCAAAATTGATTCAATATCCATAATTTTTCAAAAAAATGAACATAATTATGCATAATCAATTTATGGATGTGTTGGCAATTTTCTTCATCAATTACAAAAAAGTGGAAGGATTGGACATTCAATATCCAAACCATGAAAGAATGTACACAAATCTTTATATTTAAGTTACATACAAAATTCTATATAATCATTGTACAAAAGATTCCAAAGAATGTACACAATTCGGTTTACTCAAAACCTTCAAAGAATGCAATTTTATATATTCAGCGTAGACAATTTTTCAAATAATGTACACAACTTTGTATATTCAATGTACATAATTATTACAAAGAACCCAGTTTTTGCCCACATGAACGGTCGGGGCCGTCGCACATTGAGTCCTTGGCAACGTGACTCGTGGGAGATTGTGTATCTAGAGTAGGGTGTATGTGTGTGTTTGTCCCTTTTTCTTATTTTTATTTTAGGAGTCGCCAATCATTGGTTTTGTATTAGGTGTGATTGGTCACCTAGATGTCTAATTTATTTTAAATTACCTAATTAACTAAACCAAATTTTAGAGGTTCATTAATTAAGGTAAATCAAAAGTCTTTGAATCAAAGATCTGCGACTAGGAAGTTTGGTTACATGTAAGGAAGGTGTTAGGCACCCCACAACGCCTATTCAAAGGATAGTACCTCATTTTAATTTATTCTCAACGTCAACTTTTTATAAATAAATGGAATACTTGGCATTTTGATTTTTTTTTTTTTTTTGAAAAGGTTTTTGCAAACAATACACACACGTGTGTTACATATAGTTAGCATATGAATAATAGTTCCAACAATATAGACAACCAAAACATTCAAGATATATACATAAATCACATGTGACAAAAGCATATAAACATATTATACAATAACATGTGAATACTAAAGCTATACAAAAACAAATACAATAAAATGAAAAGATAAGGATGGAAGAATAGCACCTTGTTGTCATTCACTATTTTCTCATTTTTTGTTCATGCAAGAAAAGATGACAAAAGAAGCTTGTTAGTGCCAAATATGTTAGAGACAAATGTAAACTTATTGGGTGTTCAAAGACTCAAGAAAATGAGCCTTGAACACAAAACCCACAAACTACCCTTATCCTAAGGAAAGACTTAGAAATAAAAATATATAAAAAAAATAAATAAATAAATAAATAAAAAAAAAAGGCTACAACGTTAACTTTTATTATTTTGGGAAAGCACATTTTTCTTAGAAAAGATATATATATATATATATATATATATATATATACCTTTTTATGAGGTAAAAGTGTTTTATGAAAACATCTTTTTTGAAAATCCTTTTTTGAAAACTTGTATTTTTTTTTTTTTTTTTAAGGAAGCAACCCCCCCCCCATTTTTAAAAAAAAAAGTATTTTTGAAAGAAGCAAAATTTTTTAAAACGTTCCTTTTTAAAAAAAAAAAATTGACATATTAAAAAGAACTTTTGAAATCACCTTCTTTAGAGAAACTTTTTTGAAACATTTTGGGGAACATTTAAAAAAAAACTTTAAAAACATTTTTTGTTTTGAAGTTTCGCCTCTCCTCTAAAAAAAATTTTTATTATTATTTTTTTTTTTGAAAACAGATCTTTATGTTTTTTTTTAAAAAAAAAAAAAACAGTTTTCGGAAATAAATTATAAAAAAAAATTCGGTTAAAAAAAAAGGTTTTGAAAACAGTTTTTTTTAATTAAAAACAGTTTTTTGTTTATTAAAACAGATTTTATAAAGCAGTTTTTTTTAGTAGAAAACAGTTTTTTTAACATATTTTTTTATAAAACACTTTTTTTATGAAAACATATTTTATATTAAAAAACAGTTTTTTTTTGTTCAAAAATTTCGGGTTCCCCTTTTTAAAAGAAAAAAAAAAGGGCACCTTTGAAAACATTTTTGAAAAGAAGCATTTTGAAAGAACTTTAGAAAAACATTTTGAACAAAAGTGAGTTATTATTTTTTAGGGTTTCGAGTTTCCTTTTTTTTTTAAATGAAAATTTTCTTTACTTTTTTTTTTTTTTAGAGGAGAGAGAAACGTGAAGAAAATGTTTTATTTTGAGAACTTTTAAAAAACAAAAGACATCTAAAAAAACTTTTTGAAAAAAACTTTATTTTAAGAAAGAGCTGGTAAAAGATCTTAGAAAAAGAGTATTTTCTTAGAATAGAAATGTAGGGGAGATGTATACCCAAGCATTTTTCTTTATGGCACAATATCAACAAGAAAAATAAAGAGACAACAATATAAAATAAAATGCAGAAAAATAAAGCTTGAAAAGTTAAGACTTGAAATGTGAAAGCTTGAAATTTAAATGACAAGGAAATAATAGTTTGGAATACAGATGGCATAAAGGTAAAAGCTTGAAATGGATTCCAGTTAACTCAACTGGTAAAGTTTTTAATGATTGAATAAGAGATCTGGGATTCAATCCCCCCACCTACTCCAAAAATTGATTGGTGTTTTGGTCTGATGATAAAGAGCTATCAATGAAACTCTCTTAAAATAAAAAATAAAAAATAAAAATAAAAAAAAGGGTAAAACCTTGAAATACAGTAAACTTGATTGAAAAGATTTTTTTTTCCCACCTTTAATAGAGTCTAATCTCTTTCAAGCCTTATGGATCCTTCAACATAAAGAAGTGGGAGTTCTAAGCCATCACCACTCTTATGAGACATATTCATATTTTGTTCTAATGGAGGTTTAAACACCATTAAAAAGGGATAGTTGAAAATCTTTATTTATAGTGTCTAGATATAATATATATATATATATATATAAGTGCAATAAAAATAAAAGGGAAAAGGGGGGGGGGGGGGAGGGGGGGGGCAATAAAATAAATGACAAGAAATTTAAAGGGGGATGGGAATAACAACAATAAGATATATAACAACAATATTGAAATAGAGTGTTAGAGATAAACACAACATATATATAAGAACAACAAGAGAATAACACAAGTATGTACACAACAAGATAAAGAAAAGATTTATATCTATATATATGAAGAGATGATTACAATATAATAAAAAGGGAGGGATGAGTTTAGTTATTAAGGAACTAAACCCATCTCAAAACCTTACCCACAAAATACAACAAGTGAAAGTGAAGAAAGGATGAGGCTTTTTGTGTAGGGTTTCCTAGAGAGAGATTTTTTTTTTCCTAGGGTATTTTTCGGATCTTCTCTCTTCTTCTTTTTTTCTAACTTCACTCTATTTTTTTCTTTCTCACTAATTTTCCCTAGATTTTCCTACACATTTTTTCTCACAATTTTTGCATTATTTTTCCAAAAATTGGGGTGGGGAGTGGTATTTATAGGAGAAATAAAGAAATGGGGGGCTAACATTGGTGTACCTGCCCCTTAGCATTGGTGTACCTATCGGCTCCTTTCTTATCCGCCATGTCATCTACCTCGTCAGCTTCTATTTTTTTCGTCTTTTTCTGATATCTGGCCTGATTTTCACGTGGCTGTCTGGAGGCCTTTTGAAGCACCATTTTCTTCAAATTGTATATGCATGGAAAGCTCTGGATGTCTAGTTTCCAATAATCCTAGTCTTGTTCTATTTGAAGCTAGGGTGGTCGAGATATTGCGCTCGAAAGGAAAGTGACACAAAGCTGAAAATTTTGAACATCTTTTCTTGAAAAATCCATATCTTTCAATCCAATGCTGATATCGTCGAGCCCTTTTGGTGCAAATTAGCTAAGACCTTGTTCTTTAAGATAGTCTAGTTGTTAGTCCCAATTCTTGCCCAATTAGTATAGTTTATTGCGTGAAGTTGAGTTAAAAACTGCTAGTTTTCCTGAAAAATACAGTGAAGATTTTATTAAGGTTTTGGTATTTTTGTGATAACTCATCCGTTTTTACTCCAATTTTGGCCTGTAAACCATCGTTTCGAAAGGAGAAATATTCCCTATGAGACGATCCAAAATTCAACACGATCCAACAGTCAGATCAAAAAGTCAACCTTTTGACCATACCTAGTTAGGGTTTTGGTCAAAATTTTTGTAAAAATAGGTTTTTTCAAATGTTGTGACTTTTTGATTCACCATTCAAACATGTTGTATTTATTTTTACCCTTTTTGGCTTTGAAATTCATGATTTTTCACATTTTCTTTTTTCTTTTCTTTTTTGGGTCTTTGCTTTGATGCATGATTCGGGACCGGACAAAATACGGTATTGACAAGAATGTTCACAATTTTGTATATTCTAGGAACACAATTTTTAAAATATTAAAAATATTCAAGGTACATAATTTTGTATATTCAACATACACAATTTTTCAAAAAATGTCCATAATTATGTATATTCAACATACACAATTTTTTTTTTTTTATGTGGGCATTTTTCTTCACAAATTAAAGTCCAAGGTTTGTATATTCAATAGCCAAACTTTTAAAAAATGTACACAATTTTATATATTCAATGTATACAAATTTTTAATGAATGTACACAATTTGTATGTTCAATATACATAATTCTATATATTCAACAAATATAATTTTTTTATTTGTGGACATTCTCCGTATCAATGCTAAGAGTGCAAGGTGTATATGTGGGCGCAAGAGAAAGTTGGATAGGTTGGAGTCGCCACCTAGTTATATGGTCTAGGAACCATGAATATAGTATCTTTACGAGGAAGGATCTTTGATCTTACTATCAGAGTTTGGGTTCGAAGTTTAGTTATGTTCTTAGGAAGGTGTTAGGCACCTAAGATCACCCAACCCTAAGATTGGCCTCCCATCATTGTGTCCAAAGTTTTAACCCTATTAAAAACCATCTAAATACTTTATTCTAGACTCACACATGCACTAACATGCATCTAACAAACAACATGACATCTTTAACCCTAAATAAGCATACTTATCCGTCTATCCAAACAAAAGAGAGCCAAGCAAAAGAAACCCTAATCATACATCTAACATATGAAAAACCGTATCTAAAACAAAACATGGGAGCAAGCATATCATCAAACAAAACATATTAAACACAAAATGTTAACATATTAAAAACCCTAACCATACATCTAAGAAAACCTAACACAAATGCATGAGCATTGCTAATGTATGACTTACCCTTTTACTTACCTTTCAGCAGCACAGTACCTATGGCATCAATGCATGAACATGTGAATGAATGACACAGTATTAAAACTAAGAAAACCCTAACCTATACCCTAATCTAAACATGTGATAACAAACAAGCATATTAAAAAGGTGAGCAATCATTTAATGAGGCTAAAAAACATGTGAAAAGAAAGTTATGTAGACAAACATGTGAAGGCGGAATCAAAACAAACAAAATTAGGGTTTTCTGGGTAACAACATCACGCACACTAGAACAAACCTACGTGCGCATGAGTTTAGCCTGCATGCACAAGCTAGATCATGTGTACGCAGATCCTTACCTAGAAACCCTAATCAACACAGAAACAAAGCAGAAGCTTAAAACATAAAATCTAGCACCCTATCATGCTTAAAGACATAAAGAAAACCTAAAACTAACCTAAACAAACATAAGTAAACATAAACTAAACAAAAGAAGCAAATTAAATCAAAGATTATGGTAGAAAAGAAAAAGAAAGGTTTTAAAGCATACCTTAAAGCAAAAGCTCCTATACTTGATTTTTTACCATTCCTCTCAATCAAATCTATCACAATTCAATGAAAGAGTGATTAGTAATCTTAAACTCAAAAGATTTGGGCTAGAAAAGGCCTTAATCAAATAAAAATTACTTGAGAGTGTTTTGTGAAAAAACTCCTTTTTGATTCATTATTTTCTAGTGAATCTTAGATTTTTCCTATGGGATTTATGTGTGTTTTGAAAATGTACCATATAAGGCTTTTTATAGTTAAAGAAATGGGGTTTGGAATGACTCCTAGATGATATGGGATTCATTTCAAACCTCAGTTATGATTGTAGAAAACTTGTCTTTCTTATACTTTTGAAATCCTAGCTGTGTACGCAGAAATATGCCTACGTACACATGTATTGGCTCACGTACACAAGCTGCAACCCATGTACGTAGGTTGAGGGCCACTTTGGTCATTTTATTTTTAAAAAAAGATTTTTGCTCATTTGAAAGGTTATATTTTTCATTTTAACACTCCTTAAGTCAATTTAATATCTGATTGGGCTCTAAACTAACCTTGGGCCTTAAAGTTCGAGCATCATTAGGGAACGGGGGCCCGAGTCATAAGGGGTACAAAATGCGGTGTCTACAGTATATATTCAAGAATTTTCTAGAATCAAGACCACTATGGAACAAGGTAGAGGCAAAACAACTAAGTTCGACCAGCCTTGTAAAGGAAAATTCTCTCTTTACTCCTCTATAAAGAGAATTCCTTTTCGGTATCCACCAAAGGCATTAGAGAAACGTTAAAAGTGTGGGAAGTTTCGTCCTGTAGAATTTCATGTTGCTAATCGTACCTGTTTCCGTTTTGGGAAGTCGAGTCACTTCATAAAGGATTGTCCTAACAATCCTAATAATGGAAACTCAACATTTGGAAGTGGACAAAAAAGGCCTAAGGCTTAAGGAAGAGTTTTTGCACTGACTAAACAGAATGCACAAGCGTCATCCAATACCACTTTAGGTGATGCGTGTACAAACGTTGAAACAAAGTTGTGTTGAAGACTACAAGAATTTAGTTATACTTGCTAAAGTTGTAGAAGAAGACATTCAAGAACGTACTAAAATCAAAGCTGTGTTATAACAGAGTAAAGGCAAGATAGCGAAGTTCAACTAGCCCTGGAAAGGAAAATCCTCCCTTAACTCCTCCAAGAAGAATGCCCTTCAGTACCTGCCAAAAGCTGTAGAAAAATGTTCACAATGTGGAAGGCTTCATTCCGGGGAATGCCGCGTTGCAAACCGTACATGTTTCCGTTATGGGAAACCTAGTCATTTAATTAAAGATTGTCCAAATAATTCTAATAAAGGAAACTCCACAATTGGATGTGGACAAGAGAGACATATGGTACAGGGAAGAGTTTTTGCCCTCACAGAACAAGATGCACAAACGGCAACTGAAGTGGTATCAGGTACTCTTAATATTTGCTCTAAAGCTACACATGTTTTATTTGATTGCGACTCTTCACACTCTTTTATATCCCTTGCTTTTGCTCATATATTACATATGAGTCCTGAGTTGTTGGATTATAAACTATGGGTGTCTACTCCTTTGGGTGTAATGTTATGTGCTCAATGGGTGTATTGAAGTTGTGTTATTAATATTGTTGGTAGGGATCTAATTGCAAATTTAATATTGTTACATATGCATGACTTTGATGCCATTTTGGGTATGGATTGGTTGTCAACTTACCATGCAGTTGTAGAATGTTCTGAGAAACATGTAATCTTTCATATACCTGGCCAATCTGAATTTTACTTTGAGGGAGATAGAAAGGTTAAACCATTGAGTATAATTTCTGCTCTTCAATCTAGAAATATGCTTAAAAAGGGATGTATTGGCTTTTTGGCATATATGATTAACTTTGAAGCTACTAATGAGAAGTTAGAAGATATTCCTATTGTAAAAGGATTTCCTGTTGTTTTTCCAGAAGTGTTACCTGGCCTACCCTAGATAAAGAGATTGAATTCTCTATTAAACTCTTGCTTGGTATTGGTCCTTTATCTAAGGCTCCTTATCGAATGGCTCCAGGTGAATTTAGAGAGTTAAAACTGCAATTACAAGATACACTTGATAAGGGTTTTGTTAGGCCAAGTGTTTTACCATGGGGTGCTCTAGTTTTGTTTGTTAAAAAGAAGGATGGAAGTTTGAGACTTTGTATTAATTATCGGGAATTAAATAAGGTAACAGTGAAGAACAAGTATCCCCTTACCTAAATAGATGATTTGTTCGATCACTTACAAGGAGCATCAATTTTCTCAAAAATTGATTTGCAATCTGGCCATCATCAATTGAAGGTGAAGAAGGATGATATACTGAAAACTACCTTTCGAACTTGATATGGTCATTATGAATTTCTTGTGATGCCTTTTGAATTGACAAATGCACCAGCTGCTTTTATGGATTTAATGAATAGAGTATTTCAGCCTTAGATCAGTTTGTGGTGATATTCATTGATGACATTTTAATATACTCTAAGAGTCAGGAAGATCATGAGAAGCATTTGCGGATTGTATTGCAGACTTTAAGGGATAAGCAACTTTATGCCAAACTAAAGAAGTATGAATTTTGTTTGGCACAAATTTCTTTCTTAGGACATGTGATATCAAAGGCTGGAATTTCTGTTGATCCAAAGAAGATTGAAGCTATAGTGAATTGGGAAAGACCAAAGGCTGTTTCGGAGATTCGTAGTTTCTTGGGCTTGGCTGGTTATTATCGGAGTTTTATAGAAGGTTTCTCCAAGATTTTAGGGCCTCTAACCAATTTAACCAGGAAAGAAGTGAAGTTTGAATGGACTAATACATATGAGCACAGTTTTAAGGAGTTAAAACAAAGATTAGTTACAACTCCAGTACTTACTTTACCTTCAGGTTTAAGAAGCTTTGTGATATACAGTGATGCTTCTAAGAAAGGTTTGGGATGTGTTCTCATGCAACAAGGGAAGGTTATAGCTTATGCTTCTAGACAACTAAAGTCATATGAACAAAATTATCCTACTCATGATTTGGAATTAGCAATAATGGTCTTTGCTCTTAAGATTTGGAGACATCATTTGTATGGTGAACCTTGTATGATATACACAAATCACAAGAGTCTCAAATATTTGTTTACACAAAAAGAGCTAAATCTTAAGCAAAGAAGATGGCTGGAATTGATAAGTGACTATGATTGCTCCATTGAATATCATCCTAGCAAAGCAAATGTTTTGGTAGATGCTTTAAGTAGAAAGTTTTTAGGACAATTAGCTTGCATGCTAACTACTCAAAAAAGAAATTTTGGCAGATTTACAATGAATGGGGATTGAGTTTATAATTAGGGATTCAAGTACATGTTTTTCCACTCTAGTGGTGAAGCCTACCTTATTAGAGAAAATTAAGGTCTCTCAATTTAATGATCAAGAATTAGCCAAGATTCGTGATAGAGCATCTAATGGCAACATACCTGGTTTTCTCATTAGTAAGGATGGTGTTTTAATGCATGGTTCCAGATTGTGTGTTCCAGCAATTAATGAGTTGAAAATACAGATTATGGAAGAAGCTAATTGTACTCCCTATACCGTACATCCAGGTAGTACCAAAATGTATTGTGACTTGAAAGGAAATTTTTGGTGGAGTGGTATGAAGAGAGATATTGCTGAGTTTGTAAGTCACTACTTAACTTGTTAACAAATAAAAGCTAAACATCAACATCCTGGAGGATTATTGCAGCCCTTCCCTATCCCTAAGTGGAAGTGGGAGCATATTACTATGGATTTTGTTATTGGACTCCCAAAATCACTTCAGGGTTATGATTTTGTTTGGGTGATTGTAGATCGAGTAACCAAGTCAACTCATTTTCTTCTTATTAAGGTTAACTATCTTTTAAATAAGTTTGCTCAGTTATATATACAAGAAATTGTGAGGTTACATGGGGTTTCAACATCTATTGTGTCTGATAGAGATCCTAAGTTTACTTCACATTTTTAGGAGAGCTTATAGGCAGCAGTGGGTACTAAACTGACATTCAGCATAGCTTACCATCCTCAGACAGATGGACAATCTGAACATACTATTCAAACCTTTGAAGACATGTTGTGGGCTTGTGTTTTGGATTTAGAAGGCAAATGGGATAGTCATTTACCGTTAATTGAGTTCGTCTACAACAATAACTATCATTCTAGCATTGAGATGGCAACTTTTGAGTCTTTATATGGATGACGATGCCAGTCACCAATCCGTTGTAATGAAGTTGGAGAAAGGAAGTTGATGGGACCCGAGATTGTGCAAGTTACAGTTGACAAAATCTGGCTGATTCGAGAATGACTAAAGGCTACTCAGAGTAGGCAGAAAAGCCATGCAAATAAGAAATGACGAGGCATTGAATTCGATGTGGGAGATCATGTATTTATCAAAGTTTCACCATTGAAAATAGTGCTGAGATTTGGGAAAACCAATAAGCTAAGTCTTAGATTTGTTGGACCATTTGAGATACTTGAAAGAATTGGATCAGCTGCATATTGAGTTACCTTACCTCCTGCATTATCCAAGATACATAATGCATTTCATATCTCTAATCTTAGAAAATATGTTCTTGATTCAAAGCATGTGATAGAGTATGAACCACTTCAAATTCAAGAGAACTTGTCATATGAAGAGATCACAATTAAGATTTTAGATCGTAAGGAGCAAGTTCTTCACACCAAGACAATTCCTATAGTCAAGGTGCTATGAAGAAACCACTCTACAGAAGAGGCAACATGGGAGCAAAGGAAGAAATGAGACAAAAGTATCCAAATCTCTTTGTTGAGGGTATGGTACAATTTTGAGGACGAAAATTTTTTTAAGGAGGGAAGGATGTAACATCTCAGCTTAATTACATAATTAATTTTATAGATTTATATGCTTGTTATTATCTTAATTAATTTAAGTGCATAAAGTTTTGATATTTTGATGTTATAAAACAAATATGCTCTTTTAACGTAATGGAAAGAAGTTTACAAAGGTAAGGGTTTATATGCAAAATTATTTTATTATTTGGGCCTTTCTAGAATATAGAACTATGGGAGGGTGATAAGTATAAATTTTGAAAAGTTAAAAGGGTGAGTCATTAACCCTTTTTCCCTTAGCAATACACGTGCCCTACCCAAATTCTCTTCCTTATTTCTTTGTTGCTACATTGAATTCATACTTTGGTTGATCTGTTCATCTTCCTTTGTTCTTACATGGCATCTCACACACCAACAGCCTCCTTTCTCTCACCAAGATTTTATATATGTACCTCTCTCTCACACATCAACAACCCCTTCTCTCATGTGCCTTTTCTCTCACTGAAACCATATATACCTCCTAAGAAGAAATTAAAAGCTTAATACTAAAATTTTAACTTCAAAATTTGTAGGAAAGTAAATAAAACCTTATCTTATTTTGGGTATTTTGATGATGTAATTGTTTTCTTTAGTTTCCGTTCTATACTCTCTAATCTGATTGTTAGAAGTTGAAATTTGTGATTTTGTGATAGTAATTTGAAAGATTGAAGATATTATGGTCAATTGGATGCCTATTAATGTATTCTAACATGTACAGTATAGGTATAAAAATACCCACATGAAATGAAGGCCAACTGCAATTAGTTGATAATTTTGTAAGGAAATATGTTAAAGTTGTCATAGTGACAAATTCAGTGTTTACAACATGAAAATTTTGTATTAAATCAATTTCTGTGAATTAGGATGCTAGGAGTAGTTCTTATGAATTCTAAGACACACATGATTGTAATGGAAGTGGTATCACAACAATTGGATCAATATAAAAATAAGGGATAATTACACATAACCCACCTGTGGTTAGGGCGAAAATCATTTTGCCTACCCGTGGTTTGAAAAGTATCACTTAACCCACCTGTGGTATGTTTCTGTCAATCTCCGTAACCCACCTCAAGCCCAGCTGTTACAAAAACACCTCTTAACATCAAAACACAACATAACGCGAATCAAAACACCCAAAACTCAAAAACTTTTCAAGAGAGAGACATGTGGTGAGATCAACGTGTTCTTGTGGTTTTTATCTCTCTTTTTCAGCATCACTCACCCGCAAATCCCTACTCTTTTTCAGTTTCACGGGGTTTTCTCGCAGACCCATTTCGCATTCCACCCGAATTCCCACAAACCCAGTTCAGATTAGTGGGTTTCATACTTGTTCTTCGTGCCACTCTTACTCTCACCCGTTGAGTTCTAGCCATGGAGCCGAGTTTAAGAATTTGGGCCGTTCTGAAATGCGATTTGGGCAACTGGGTTTTGATCATTTTCTAGTTTCTATAGTTTCGAATGGTGGGTCGGGTGGCTATGGAGGTTCTGGTGGCTATGGGCAACTGGGATTTTTTTTTTTTTTTTTTTTTTTTTTTTTTTTTTTTTAATTCGAGGAGTTAGCCAAAGGGTTGAGGGAGGCAATGGGGAAAACTTCTATCTTTCTTTTCTCTCTATTGTGAACCCATAACCACTGGCCACCGTGATTTCTGCAAAAAAATAAAATAAAGCACACCCAAATGCAAAAACCAACAAAACCCACAAATGGTGACACAAAACCACCAAATGGAGAGCCACAACTCATTAATGGCGAGAAAATTTGTAACCACTTATGGAGAGCCAGAACTACTGTGATGAGATGAAACCACCGGGCCAGGACAGGCTGAAAAAGAGATATAAAAGCCACGAAGAACACGTTGATCTCACCACAAGTCTCTCTCTTGAAAAGTTTCTGAGTTTTGGGTGTCTTGATTCGCGTTATGTTGTGTTTTGGTGTTAAGAGGTGTTTTTGTAACGGCTGGGCTTGATGTGGGTTACGGAGATTGACGGAAACATACCACAGGTGGGTTAAGTGATACTTTTCAAACCACGGGTAGGCAAAGTGATTTTCGCCCTAACCACAAGTGGGTTATGTGTAATTATCCCTAAAAATAATTGTTTAATTTTTAAGTTGCATGAAATTCTGTTAGGACAGATTTGAGCATATTGTCTTGTATGATTTTTAATAAATCATGGTTTTATGCTTTGACTCTAAAATTGATATGGTATCTACCAGACATCCAGAGGAGTGGCTCTGTAAAATTGCATGAAGATTGGATGTGAATAGGTAGCCCATTTGTATTTTATAAATGAGGTATATGCTGCTGAAATAAACAGTGAACAGTAGATGATATACCTGACTTTGAGGATTTAATTCTAAAGTTTGGGTGAATGTTGAGTTATAAATTATTATGCTCATCTTTTGGTATGTTTGGATCATAGATAAATTTTGTATGCCTTGGTTTATCTATAGTTTGGTATATAATGTGTTTGATGAATGTACATTGTGCTATGGGAACCTTTTGAGATGAGAATTAAGATTTTCTTGAGTTTAAGAGTTAGATTATGATTCATGTATAAGTTTAAATACTTAGGAAGAATTTGTCAGTAATAAGTCTTGGTTTTTCATTTAGGTGACGAGAACGAGAACGTGGACACTTGAACTCCTCTTATACAAATCTCTTGCGTCTTTTGTTTTCAGGTAAGGGATATGTGACATGTACATTTGATAAGTATAAGGATTGTTTAAAAAATTTATTATGCATCAAACCCTTTTAATTAGACCTATTACATATAAGCATGATTTAAGTAAAAATATATGTTCGTGAATTGTTGAATCCTATATATATGACAATTTTAGCATATTGATACTATTACTTATATCATGAATGTAATAATTAAAGAATGAAGTAAATATGCTACTGTTATGAAATATTTATGTAAAAGTATAATTATCAGAAAAATATAGTTTTCAAGTTATTCCATTGTTATGATTTGAACTTAGCCAATAGGGGTTATAGTACTGACATTTCCATGGAAATTTTGATTGGCCATTATAAGTGGTGATGACTCTGTTGTACCCGCCCTCATTAGGAACGACCAACTTGTGGAGAATGCCAACCGACCCCATGGTTGATGATATGATCACACCAAAAGGGGTGATACTTTCTTATATAATCCTGGGATTTCCTAGCATTGTGGGGAATGTTGGATGCCTGGCATAATGTGTTGGAAGCCTTCCAAAGTTGTGACAGACTTACAATTAGATTAACTAATATGTATTATAAATGAGCTATTAAACTATTTGGAAATTATAAGAAGAATATGTTGAATGTGTTATAAGTTTGATGGAAAGTTTATGATAAAGTATTTTATATTCTATTTAAAAGATAAGACTACTGAATTATGTTTAAGTTTCTTAGGATGTGTTTGGATATCGCTTATTTTGCTTAAAACTGAAAACATTATAACAAAATAATTTTTAAAAGTGTGAATAGTGCCGTAAGACCCATTTTTAATGAAAGTTGTGATAAAAAAAAAAAGAGATTTGTGAGTCCCGTGAACAGTGCATGGGACCCACTGGAAGTGCATTGGTTTTGCTGAAACGCGTTTCTCCAAGAAAAAAAAAAGGAAAACGCAGACGCTGGATAGTGCTTTTTAGCACTATCCAAATGCACAATTATTATATGAAAGGAAAATGACATATTTTCATATGAAAATTCATTAGTTAGTTTAAGAAGGGTATGAGTACTATTGAATGCTATTTATCAGAGCTGACATATCCATAAAACATTTGATTTACATGCATTCTTATTAAATGCTCATGGAGTTTAAAACCTTATTGGGCTTTGCAGCTTACGCTATTATATTTCAGTGCATAGGTTTTTTCCTGGAAGCAGTGAGAGTATTAAAAGTGGCAAAGAATCTGTAATTCTTGTTTGTTAGAATGTATAGTTGTTGTTGTATAGTAGTTTAGCCTTTTTGTTGTATAGGAAGAATCAAGATATACTTGATCCTTTTGAGCACATATGTAATTCAGAACTTTAATTTGTTTTGAACCCTAGTTGTATGTCTTTAGGGTTAGGGTTGTAAATAATAGTTTTGCTAAATGTTTATTTATGTAATAATTACACGAATACTTTAAGTTTCAGCCAAGTTGTAATCTTGCAAAGTTTGAAATGAAATGAAGTTTCAAGATTTTTATCAATTTTGTATATTATGGCTTTTATGCAAGAAAAAAAAAAGGAACACAAGAAACGATTTTTGATAAGTACCTTCAGCTTAAGTTAGTTCGTGTTAGTATTGAGGTAAACTTGATATTAACATGCCGATCATGCTTTAAATTTTGAAGTACAGGTTTGAGTCGTGACATGAGCTAACAGGATGTTATCAATAATGTTTCTACCTTGAACAAAAGCATTCTGATAAGGAGTTATGAGCAAGTCCATGAGAGGTTTAAGCCTAAATACCAAAATTTTGGAGATAATTTTATAAGAGACATTGCAAAGACTAATGGACATATACCCTTAAGTATTTAAAATTCAAATGACCAATTGGTCTTCATGTTTCTAAATTCTCAATTAGCCCAACCTTATTAAAATTACATCTTTACCATACCTTTATAATATTTTTCCTAATGCTTCAAAGTATTAAAGTCTTATGCACCTCAAGTAATTAAAAATATGTAAATCCATAACAAATAATCAAGCAAATTGGTTGGGATATTACACTAGGGCTGCAATCAAATTTGTTGTCAAACATTATTCTTTTTTAATTGTTTATTTATTTTCACACATTACAATTATTATCCTCTCTCGTTCTTCGTCCTCAACAACGAAATTAGAAAAAATCATGCACAATATCGGTGCATGTATATATTTACACAAGTATTATAACAAAAATGCATTTTATATAATGGATACAAAAATTGATGTGGATGACTTTGGGGTTGGTTGAGCAAAATTTAGCCCTTAAATCATTATACCACAGCTGATCTGTCATGCAAGTGCTCTTATAAGATAAATAACACTTCTATTTTATGGGTAACTAAACACCCATTTGGTAATTAACGGTGAGATCACTAATATAGACCATAGAGTCCTTTTGAATATGGAACCAAAAGTTAAGTTTCAAAATGAAACTTTTGAAACACTAAGGATAAAAATGAAAACAGTACTCCATAAAAATTTAAAATAAATATAAAAATAATGAAAACAATACCAAACGTTAGAGTATTCATGTCAACTTGTTCAAAAATTTCTATTAATTTTAACATAACAACTTATTTTTTTTATTTTACATATTTACTTTTCAAAACATCCCATATCAGATTATCTATTATTCATTATATTTCATTAAAATATCAAATTTTCTTTATTTTTTTTAAAAAAATTTATCTTTCTGTACACATAACAACTATCATCCACTCTCTTACTTCATCATCAAAATACATTTAAAAAAAAAAAAAAAAGAACAAACAACTAAATACAAAATGAATAGTATCATTATAAATTTACATGATTATCATAACAGACTTATAAATTTACATATTTATACATAGACTAATGTGAGTCATTTTTAAGTAAAATTGTGTAAATTCTACACATTTTTCTAAAATTGTTTTTTTAAAAAATAGATGAGGCACCAAATGTCGAATATTGATTGGCTCCTATTGTAAAGTCCACGTGAATGCATCCACAGACAATAAAAGCTCAGTGTGGGGGTTTCATGAGAAACCCTAAATCGAGTCTCTCTCCTTTGTATCTTTAACCCATAATATATAAGCTTTCGTTTTCCCCACCCGTCTTTGGCAGCCGCAGCCTCTCTTCCTCACTCTCTCCTTCTCAGAGGCTCTCTCGGCTCTTCATCTCTTTCCGGTGAGTTCTCATCATAACGTAGAAACAACAAAAGTCCCTGATCTTATGTTTTTTGTTGGAAGAATGGAAGATTATGATGCTATCATATGATTTTTTTTTTTTTTTTTATAGACCCATAAATCGATACTACTTATTTGTGTCACCTAATTTAATTTTTGTGTTACTAAGGAAAAATGCTTTACTGGGTATGAGCCAAAAATCAAGCTTTAATTGTCTCTTGAAAGATTTAGCAAAGAGTATTGGGATTTTGGAAATATAAGTAAATTTGATTGTTATTTGTTTTCTTAGTTGTATTAGTGCCCAATAGTAGAATCCCTGTTATGCTATGTGATTTTAAGGTTCATATGATATTAGCTGTTTGTTGATAAATTTAAGATCCATAGTGTTTTATTTTATTTATATTTTTTTTTTCTCATTTTACCTTGCAAACAAACCAATGAATAGTTTGTTTTGTGTTTTAAATATTCAGCCTTTGAATAGATGTTTTGCCAACATAAAACTGAGAGTGAGAAATTGTGTGATATTAAAGAGAATTGCTTCTATTATTGCGTAATTAGCTCATTTTCTTTCATACATTTGCAGATAATGTTTTTTGTTTACATTTATCCTAGATGGTCTCTTTGACAAAAATTGTATCAAGGTTGATGGGGTGTGTATAAACTAATTGTTTATTTTGACAATGTGAATCCGCATAATGATATATAAGTCGTAATTTCATTTTCACTGTTTGTTTCCTAGATTTTCTTTGAGAAAGTAAGAGAAGGAATTATAGTATCTTCAATCATTGTCTTTGTAGGAACAGCTAATTCTCTAAAATGGGTCGTGTTCGCACCAAGACTGTGAAGAAGTCTTCCCGCCAGGTCATCGAGAGGTACTATTCGAAAATGACCCTAGACTTCCACACTAACAAGAAGATCTTGGTGGAGGTTGCCATCATACCCTCAAAGAGGCTCCGTAACAAGATTGCTGGATTCTCTACCCACCTGATGAAGAGGATTCAAAAGGGTCCAGTGCGAGGCATCTCATTGAAGCTACAAGAAGAGGAGCGTGAGCGCCGTATGGACTTTGTGCCAGAAGAGTCTGCCATTAAAACCGACCTGATTAAGGTTGATAAGGAGACCCTTGACATGCTTGCTTCTCTTGGCATGTCTGATATGCCCGGGCTTGAAGAAGTTGAACTACAGCCTGTTATTCCAGCCCAGGTGTTTGGTCGGGGTGCTGGTGGCCCTAGGAGGTACTGAGGTAACTCGGTGGGGGTTTTGATAACCAAATATATTAGCTGTTATTGAAATATTGGGTAACTTTATTTTTTGTTAATTTTGATACTGGTACTAATGATAAAGTAAACAGATCTTATTTTATGGTTGTTTGTGAACTTTGAGTGTGGTACCCCTAGCTTATTTAATGGAGATTCTGAATCTTGTTATGGTTCATGGTTATGTGCAATTGTGCTTGGCTTTGCTATCAATTGGTATCATTTTGTGTATGCACATTTGAGATAATTAATGCGGTTCAATTTGTGCTTTTCAGAAGTGAGAGGAATATAGCCTACATTTGGATTGCACTGAAATGAAAGTTTTATGCGTTTGACGTTTTTTGTGTGGATCTCATGCACTATTTATGAGACTCACAAGTACGGATTTCAGCAAATTTTTTTTTTTAAATTGGGTCTCATGGCACTATTCACATATTTAAAAATTATTTTACTACAGTGTTTTCAATATTCAGCAATAAACGGTATCCAAACAGATTCATAGTATACTTTTTCACCAATGCTCATGTTACATACAATTCTGAGGGAGTGACAATCATTTGGCCTCCCTAACTGGTTTTCTACTAGTTTATATGAACTTATTGGTTTCTATGTATATTTATGTTGATCCTAAGCTTCTTGGAACTTAGAAGAGCTCCATTATTCTATTACGGACACATCTGGCCCTAAGATGATGAAATTTCTAGGTTATTGACACTCATTTTTATGTGCTTTAGGAGCTAGGATTGCTATCCTGTCACGTTTTACCGGGATGCAGACATGGGTGTGTCAGTCTCAGAAATATTAGCTTGTATAACTTCCATCAGCTCTCATTTTAGATTAGATAGGACTTGGGGTGTAAAAACAAATTGGTTAAAAAAAGGTAAAATTTTAAAATGTTGTACATAAGTCAAGTAAATCGAATAAACTGAAAATAAGTAAGCTGTGGCAATCCGGTTGGATCAAAATAACACCTTGAGTCTCCACATTGGAATGTTATCTATATGTAACCTTTTGCTTTGCTATTATTTACAAGCAGGCTATCCGGTGCTGCTAACATGTGGGTAGCTATTTTACTACCATTGATTTCATTGTGAACTGTATGAAGGCATACCGCCTAGGACTTCCCCTAGGTGTAGGGATGGCCATACCCATTAGGTAATGGATATCCAACCCTATCCGATCCAATTGTTTCGGGTAATACCCGGTTTTTCATGGGTAGAGCTTAACCAGATAGGGTATGGATATTACTCGAATTGTTCGGATTGGGTATGGATATTATCCAAACCCGACCCGTACATTAAAAAAAAAAAAAAAAAAAAAAAAACACCCTATCACTGGAATGGAATATCAGCTTACTGACAGTGATGTCGTGCTGCAATGGAAATTGTCCATGGATACAAAGGCTTACAAAAACTCCAATGGAGCAGTATCGTTGATGTTGATGAATGGTACTAGTTTGTATTTGCTTGCAAGTGATGGATCCAAGGTTGTAATTCAGGTGGCTTTCACTGGTCCATCGGGATTTCGGATAGGTAAGTTGGGTTTTGAAGGCAGATTTAGCATAAGCAGCTTTGTGAGAAATAAATGGATGCTAGAATTTGCGGGACCAGTTGAAAAGTGTGATATTCCTTTCATTTGCGGAGAAATTGGATTGTGCACGAGAATCCCTTTAGATGGCAGATTGTTCTTGTCCAACAAAATTCAGTAGTCAAACCAATTGTTGCATGCCAGTGGATAGTTCACTATCTCTGCCTTCAGCTTGTAATGCAACAAGTAATGGCAGTCAATTGAATTCCTCGATTTCCTATCCAAAAAACCCGTATTAAAAAAAAAAAAAAAAAAAAAAAAAAGCCTGAAAGTGACTTTTATTATTGTTACATTGACCTTCATTTTACTCGAGGAAAATGTTGCTTCTTTATTTTATTTTATTTTTAAAAATTTTTTATCTAATAAAATTTCTCTCTATCTGAAAAAAAAAAAAAAAGAAGTAGATACAATGTTTTAAGATTGGTTAGTTTTTACATTAAAATGTTTTGGATTAAAAAAAAAAAAAATTAAATGGGTTTCGGGTTTCGGGTTTCGGGTAGGGTATGGATATCCATGAATAATATATTCGGGTAAGATTTGGGTATGGATATTAATGGGTATTGATAATCGGGTATCCATGGGTAAACTTTTCGGGTAGGGTATGGGTATACCCGATCCATACCCTACCCATGGCCATCCCTACCTAGGTGGGAGCAGGACTTCACTCCTAGTTCCAGTTTTTCACTTAGGTGGGACTGGGAGTAACAATGCGTATAGGCGCTTCTATATTTAAGAAAAACAGTAAGGATGATTAATAACAAATGGTTGGATCGAGTCTACAAAGTTAGGACTCACAAAAAAGGTGTTCTCAAAAAATAATTGACGGAGTTAGGATTATGTCAAAGAAAAAAGATACACTCTCGAATGGATAAAATTTACCTCCAAACCAGTTTGGTTTGGTGGACTCCAATAACAAGTACTTTTATTCATTGTGTGTATTTAATAGTCATGTAACAAGGGGATGAGTCGTAAATCCTATACATCTTCATATGATGATTGGTTTTCAATTTGGTGGAACTATAATAATCAAACATACCACTTATAACTTGAAAATGATGCACATCCATTCAATAAATTAAAAAGAAGAAAATGGTGAAGACAAATATTACAATGTTTTCCAATGCATTAGATACAGCTAGACTGCATTAGAAACAGAAATTACATATACCCAGCTTTTTGCTCCAGTATGGTGCTAAGGCACTATTTGAACTCCCACAAACAAGAACCTGAAACACAAGTAATATATAACATAAGAAGAAATTTCATAGGGGGTTCTTTTCTTATAAATTTAGTTTTGAAATTTAGTATAATAATTTTATAATGATTGAAGTATTTAGGGCCCTGCAGAAAAAGATCTAACGTAAGGTATTATGCAAATGCTTTTGGGTTTAAGCAAGTGAGATCTCTCATTGATTTATTAACAAAATGATACAAGAGTTGGTCAGCCATTCAATACATGAGGTAGATAACATCAATGAATTGTTTTTGGCAATAGATCATCACTTATTATGCGGACTGTGATGAGTACCTGAACTGTGTCGACCTTAAGAAGCTACTCAATTAGTTGATGAATTATGTCTCAAGAAGTTCAGTGCTTATTCTAACAAAACCCGAAATGTATGTACCAATGCAATAATAGATGAAACAGAGATTAATTTATATCATCAAGGTATTGAAATTAATTTCATTTTTTCTAGACAAAATGGCAAATGCCAACATGCACAAAATACCAACTGGGATATAATTCAACAAATCAAAGGGAAATATGGAGGTAGAAAAAAAGGGCTTACTTTGGTGAATGGCACCAGCGGATCCATAAGTGGCAAAAGCAGGAACATTAGTCTATAAAGGCAATTGAGAGAGAGAGAGAGAGAGAGACAGAGAGAGTTTGACATTAGTGTTTTCCCTAGTGTTCTGAGAACACAAATACTGAAACCAACCAAAAATACCTCCTCCTTTTTTTGACAAACAGAAAACAATTTTTTAGGAACCATTTCAGTCCCATATATTTTATTTTATATTTTTGATGAGCCATATATTTTATTTAGACTTTAATGATTGCAAGAACAAAATATAAACGTAAGGTTGCAATACAAATAAAAATATGTAATTGGTAGGCAACTAAAGTAAGGAAAAAACAATCTAAACGTGTATCATTTGATAACAGAGTCACGAATCTCTTGGGTCCTTAAGGAATAAGAGGTGAAGACATTTATTTTCCTACGTTCCGTTGACCTTAAAAGAAACAGGTCTAAGCCTTAAGAAATTAAGAATTGGCCAACTCAAGCAAAGGATACTTAATAAGTTCTGTCTCTGGGGAAATTATGATCTTTATATTTATTTTCAAAATTTGATAGTTACAACAATGGGTGAGAGGTGATTTGAACCCTGGTTCTCCCAATAATGTCCCTCTCTAGGGCCATTATTAAATCCTCTTGATACAAGACAAATTCTCAAGCTGCTATACCAGCCAAGTAGATAGAGAGCTCACATTGAGGCTATGATAAACTAGACTGGAAAAACAAAAAATCAATAAATAAAGAACGAGAAGAAATGGGAAGAGTCAAAATTTGAAACCTATATAACCATAGGCTACGCAATTGTGTAGCTCTTTAAGGGTACTGAAGCCACCCCATTTTGCACTCCTGCCTTCTCTTTTAAGTTGCAAGCACCAATTCTTTACTTGCTTGAAACTGATCTTTTGGATGATAGAGGAAACCAAACCTCCATGTAATGTACCAAAAACTTCTCTAATATCATGAGAATCGGTTCATAGTCATTACACTTGGACACACCCAGATGCAGTAGGGAAAATATGTTAGACCAACAAGTCAGTTGGATCAACACCACAAGATAGTAAGGTAACCAACTTGTCACCAGAAGTCTCCACAAGAACAGTAACCATTCTTAAAATGGTGAAATCGATTTGTATCCCGAACAATAATCTCTCTCCCTGTAAAACTTGATGTAAGCTTCATAAAAGAATGGCAATCCCCACAGATCCTAAGATTCTTCATAATCCTGATAGGCACATTTGAAGGTAAGCACATTAAACCAAAAGTAAGAGCAAGCTTCTCACTATGGTGCCTTAAGAGTTCTTGTTTTCTGCCCTCTTCCACGTAGTGAAGGTCATGTGCAGTCTCAGCCTTGTAATCTAGCTTCTCCAACTCTTCAATTAAATTATCCAACTTTGAGTAAATCTCAGCAATTTTAGGATGGTTTCTCTCTCCAACCATAAATGAATGAACCTTGTCTTTGATTCCAATCCAACTCTTACCCCTCTCCTTCTTCACCTCACTTTCGTTAAGAAGCTTCCTTGCTCTTGCCACTTCTTCCCACTTTTTATTTGCCGCGTATATGTTTGAAAGCAAAACATGATTCCCTGCATTATTAGGTTCCAGCTCAAATAATTGCTTAGCTGCAACCTCAGCCAATTCAAGATTTCCGTAGACTCTACAAGAAGACAAAAGCGAACCCCAAATTGAAGCAGTCGCATCAAACGGCATGTTCTTTATCAAATCATAAGCTTCGTGAATCTGCCCTGCTCGACCAAAAATATCTACCATACATGAATAGTGAAGGACATCAGGTGACAAATTGTGCTCCCTTGTCATAAGATTGAAATATTTCTTTCCTTTTTCAACCAAACCCATATGACTACATGCTGATAACACAGCAATATAGGTTACTTTATTTGGAAAAATACCCGTCTGCTGCATTTTCTCAAATAAAATCATCGCTTCTAGGGAGTGGGCATGCCTACCAAACCCCGAAATCACTGCGTTCCAGAGAACAATGCTCTTCTCTTCCACACCTTGAAACACAATGTATGCTTCTTGAATGCAGCCACATCTGGCATACATGTTAATAAGTGAGGAAGCAACATATATATCGGAACCAAGTCCAGTTTTACATAACACGGCATGCACCTGGTTCCCTTCAATCAGAGCTGCCAGACCTGCACAAGCACATATTATAGATGAAATTGTATACTGGTTCTGCTCCAACCCCATCATTTGAGCTTTGCGAAACAAGACCAAAGCCTCCTCATAAAGCTCATTTTGTACATAACCTGCCACCATTGAACTCCATGTAACAGCACTCTTTTCTGGCATGCATTCAAAAACCCAGATTGCATCCTTTATCAAATTGCACTTGGCATAAACATCAAGCAATGCAGTTCCCACAAAAACATTAAAGTCCATGGCAGCCTTTATTGCGAAAGCATGCAACTGTTTACACTCAAACATAGCACATTTTGCAGCACAGGCACAAAGAACACTCGAAACGGTGAATTCACTAAATGAGATTCCTTCTCTTTGCATCTCAACAAAAAGACTAAGAGCTTCCTGCTCCTCTCCGTTCTGTGCAAGTGACCCAATCATTGTATTCCATGAAACCAAGCTTCGTTCTGGCATTTTATCAAACACTTTACGAGCACAGTCAACTAAACCACATTTAGCATACATTGCAATAAGCATGTTTGCTGTTATAATGTCTGCTTGCAACCCAAAACAAATTACTTGTGCATGGCAAGCCTTCCCTTTCATGGGTACTCTCGTTCTTGCAAATAACTGCAACATTTCATGCAAACTTGAAACATGGGCAACCCTTGCACTCACATAAACAAGGTCCTCTAGTGTTGGACTCTGAGGCTTCACATTGGCTAATACTGAAAAGTATCTATAATGAGGACCAAAGCTACACCACAGTCTAGTGTATCTCCTTAGAGTTTTCATATTATTGTTCACAACTTGGCAAAAGCCTTTGAAATGGACATGACCAACTCATTGTGTGCATTTAATTAATCCATTCCAGACCATCATACATATATGTAAAGGAAATGTCCAAGTGTATCACCTCTCCCATCTGGGTCAAGATGGGAGAGGTAATGTTAGAAAATAAAGATTGTACATTGGATTTGGTTGAATCATGAATGGCTTAAGAATGGGTTCAGTACAGTATAGGCTAGAGACTTGAGAGGAGAATATGTTGCTGAAAAACCAAAAAACGATGCTATGGTCTAAGCCTTTGGGCCTAAGCAAGTATGATTTTGGGTTCAGTCATGCAAAGGCCTAGGAGAAGTACACATGCTAAGGTCTAGCCCAATCGTATTGGGTTAAGAATTGGGCTCAAGTTAGAATGCATTTCTTTAGAAGAGTTTTCGAGTGTGTGCTATTTACTTTACAAAATATTTTAATTTTGGTTTCATCTTTTTCTTCCTTTAAAATATTTTTTTTCCATTTTTTCATGAATTTTTGTTTGATTAGTGGAAACATGCTTAATAAGATAAAAACAATGATAATGTATTTTTTTTATTTATAGGTAGATAATGGGTGAGGGAAGGGGTTGTGGTTTATACCACAAATAGATTACCACAAAAGACACCATTCCTACTGAACTATTAGTTGAATCTCGATAATGCATTTGGTATGAAATTTCCAAGTAAGACTATGTTTGTTTAATTGAAAATAAATGAAATATGGATTTTGTGAAATATTTATTTTTGATATATATAATTTGGATTTAATTAGCCTTTTAATCGCATGCAGTGCGGGAATGATTTTATGTGTCATAAAATACTTCTAATCTAATCTAACTTATTCAAACCAATCCTAACAAACTAAAGACATTACCAACTCAATACTAATAAAAATAAAGCAGTTTCTCAAATAAAAAACATAATAATAAAAAATAAGACACATAACATGATACTTTTTTCTTACTTCTTCCTCCATTTGGTTTCTCTGCCCAGTCTGCCCACTATCACCTTTTTTTTTTTTTTTTTTTTTCATTAAATCAAGTTTTAGCTCCATTCTTGACTAAGAGCGTTCCCATCCATCTCCCTAAAATAGGATAAGAGACCAATTTAAGGAATGAATCCAAAAATAATCCACACATTGGCTTCCCTACAGATCTCCTAAAAAAACACCATTTTGTTATAATGTTATAATGCATCCCTACATTTAGAGAACATTGTTAATTCCCCAAACAAATTTTTTTTTTAAAGTATTTATTTTGTTTATTTTTTAAACAGTTAGTGTGAATATTTTGAAAAGTGGAGGAAATAGTAAAACAATGAATAAAGAAAGAATATTTGAGTGAAATAGTGTTTAGAATAGAGAATCAGATGTGAGTGTTTTGAAAAGTTTTTGCTAAAATAGAAAAAATAAGTTCTTTTTCTAAAATAAAAAGAAAATTTTGCACGAATCAATGTGAATGCTCTAAAGGCCACTGATTTTAACCTTTTAATTTTTTTTTCAATTAATTAGGTTTTATATATATATATATATATATCTTATTTGACGGGTATATAAGGACATAGTTGTCAGTATCATACGATACATATCACGTATCGTATGATTCGTATCGTACCATATGTAAAAATTTCCGTATCATATAAGCATATCCTAAGTGTTTATGAATTGTACAATACAGTGTGTGTATCGTATGAATCACATTGTATCGTAAAATCGTACATATTGTATGTACATAGACAAATACTTTAAAATGAGATTTTTTTGGGTTAAAATTATTATTTTAATCTAACAGGTTGTTAGACTTTTTTAAACAAAAAATTATTAGGTTATATGATTTAACCTAATAAAATACCATATTCTTAAGGTTTTTTTTTTCCCCTCTCTTTCTCCTACAAAATTTGAACTATACAGTACACACTTACACTTCACTTTAATATTTACAAATTTATTTTCTATGCTATGAATAAGATATTAATTGAAAATATAGTTATTTTTATTTTTTTTCATTATTGTTATAAGTCCAAGAAACTAGATGCCAAGAATTTTTTTTTTAATTATTAAAATAAAAAGAACAAGGAGAGATAGTAAATGTTAGTGATGATGAAGAAAATTTTAATGAAGAAATAAATTTGCAAAATGATAAACATGATGATAGCATTGACTTAGATGGGCTTGATTAGCCAATATGATGAATATAATGAAAATAAATTAATTTTTGGGTCATTTGTAATATATTATCACTTTTGAATTTAAACAATTTGAATGTGAATGTTATAAACACATGCTAGTTTTATTTATTTAATTAGCTTGTTAAATATTATTATATAAATGATTAAATAAATTAGTCATTAGTTGAATATATTCAAAATTTATAATAAATATACCATTTATATATGTATATCTATATTTTTTTATAAATTTTATTAAGTGTTTATGTATCTTATGATACATGATACGAAAAAAATCAAAAATTAATTCACGATACGATTCACGTTTTGAAAACTATGTATAGGGCTATAAACGAGTAAAGTCAAGCCAAGTATTAAAAATTTAAGCCTGTTCATTTAATTCTTTTTCAAATACGAGCCAAGTTCAAGCTCATTACCATACAAGATTTTATGTTAAAGCTTGACTCATTTTCTTATCGAGCAAGCTCAAACTTGTTCACAATTTACTTGATTAACTTATTATTGTCCTATATATTGTGAAACTATGATTAAAATGTTTCACCTTTTCATAATTCTATGACATTTTACTACAAATAGATAGTTTATATCATCAATAAGTACAAATAATAATTCAATGTCATATGAACCTATTGACAAATTTATACAATCTAATTTCAAGTCTATATAAATATATTTTTAGACATATACAGATATAAAAATATAATATTATATACAATTAAATCGAGTTCTTATGTTCATGAGTTTGTTTACAAACACATTGTTATATTTGAGTTTGACTCGTTTAATAATCGATCATAAACTTAAAACTTGAACTTGGTTTATTTTCTAAACAAACTAATATAAACAAGTTTTTTCCTGAGTCAACCTCAAACTGTTCATAAATAGATTGGTTCATTTGCAACCTTGCTTGTATATTGTGTTCAAGCATATCTAATTTTTTAAAGGATTTAACAAATAATGGTTTCTATTTTAAAATAAAAGGTATGTTGACCTTTATTGAAAATCTTCAATTATATAATGATATTAATTGATATTAAAATATTTTATTATCTTAATCAATCCAAACTGATAAATGGTACATCCATCATTATCGTATGGTTGGGCAAACACTAATTATTATTATTTTTAATATATGGACAAACACTATTTAGGATAACTAAATGCATCCCTGTTACACGTCCATTGATTAATCAATGGCTACCAATATATTTCATTTCTTAATCAATCCAAATAACGAACCGTACGGCCAACATTGTATGTTTCACGGGCAATCACTATTAAGGATAACCATTCCAAACGCATTCACGCATGGAGTGACTACAGTTCACTGATTAATGAGCATTTAGGTCTGTCCACTTGGTAGAGGCGGCACAATGACAGGAAGTCTCGTGATTCGTACCTTGCGAGTTCAAGATTATGAATTCGAATGGTAACAAATTTTATTATTGGATAATAGTTTATAGCTATTCATAAATAGGGTATAAATGAATCAAAAGCAGTAACCGCACTTGTGATTTATTTTAAGGTAAAAAAGAAAGTAGTACATGTTACAGTCTTAGAGATACTTGGATGATTTTAGTTGGATCCAGTTCACTGATTAATGAGCATTTAAGTCAGTCCACTCGGTAGAGAAAGCTCAATGAGTGGAAGTCTCCTGATTCATATATTGCAAGTACAAGATTATGAATTCGAGCAATCACAAATTTTACTATAAGATAATAATTTATAGCTAATCATAAATAGGATTTAAACGAACCAAAAGCAGTAACCGCACTTGTTATTTTTTTCCTGAGGTAAAAAGAAAGGCAGTACATGTTATAGTCTTAGAGATACATGGATGATTTTAGTAGGGTCACAAGAAGATAACAATTTTGACGTGGTCCAACAACTTGATAGGTCAGATCATAAAAAAGAAAAATCAGATGATGATGGATCTAATTGATTGATTTGACATGGACCTTATCTGGAAAAAAAAGATCGTAAGGTTTAAATTCGTCAGCTATACTTTTGTAGAATATGAATATCTCGAAGTTTTCTACATAGGTCAATGACTTAATAGACCGAATATTGAACACTAACTATTCTTTGCCCCCATTGAAGCTTTGAGAACCACATGGTCCACTTCAATCTGCAGGAGCAACTAAAATGAAAAAGAAAAGCACTCGTCATCATATATCACTCAATGGTTTTTAAATAAAAATTTGATTAAAATATTTGCTCCTAGCTAGTCTCTTACAATTTGTCAACCAGTTGAAATGTATTGTGATTCACTGTCCAAGAAATGTATTGACATGGAACCCATAGAATAGATGACCCAAATAAGTTGATATTTTAGTGATCATATAAAATGCACATAGTGGGAGATAATCAAATTGTGTGAGAGACTATAGTGTCAGCTCGACATGACAAACAAAAAAAGGAGAGCATGGGAGGGACAGAAATTGAGGCATAGGATTTGCAGTTCACATACAAATTTTAGCATTATGATCAGTACAATTTAGTTTTGGGTTGACTAATTTTTTTAAAATTTTTTAGAAAAAAAAAAAAAAAAAAGGTCATTTCGGTAAGATTAAGCATATCTTAACCAACTGAAAGTAGGAATAAAGAGCCAAATATTTAGATGCCCAATTCAACTCCAAAAACATGGTATCCTCCTCATCTCATTGCCTTTTTATACCTTTCTTTTTGGGATGTAGTTTTCATAGCCATTATTAAAAGGTCAACTCAGATGGACGGCAAACTGTAGTGTGAAAGTATCAAACGAGTTCTATGGTTGGTTGATGATTAGACCTACACAGTTGTCTTCACTTGCCTTACCATGTAGCTAAAATGGAAACCCCATGACAGCAGGAAAAGAAAATAAAAAAGCAGTTGGGAAATACAATGTTTTTACTATTCCCTCTTTTAATGGCCCAAAAACAAAAACCCTTCTATTCCTTCTAGAATGTATTGTCCATCTAGATATTGCTTTTTATTTATTCATTATTACTATGAAGAAGTTAAAAAGAAAAACTATATGTTATAGTTATACTTCTATTTCAAATTAAGTCAAGAGTTTTTAATATTTTTAGACAATTTCAATGTTCAGTATCTTTCTACTGACGTATCTTGATAACGTCATTTCTTACCCAAATCCCAATATTCAAATCCCATCATTTTTTTTCTTACGGTGTCCATGCATTGATTCAACTCAAGTTTGATGTTAACCCAACAACTAACTCGTTGAGTTGACAACAGGTTTGAGAAAGGTGAACCTGTTGTCAATTATGACAAAATGAGTTGTTAACCACAATGCTAGCTAGGGAAATCAGATGGTCGAATCGGGTCCAAATCGCTTAAGCTCTCCTATGTTTAAGGTTTTGTGATGTCAGCCAAATTTGGTGGAGATCTCTTTGGATCTCTAAAGCAATGCTCGAGCGACTAATGACGAAGCTCCAAGGAAGAAATGCAGCACATGGTGAAAGCCCAACATAGCACATGTACATTCGAATAGGTCGATTTCATCAAGTTCTAGACAAAAAACCTATCTACTTAACCTGAGATTGTTGGGATTTGGTGACAAGAACTTGCAATCGACCAATCCCGCACTTACATATGGCAATGTTTTAGTCGAATACCCACAAGTTGAGCAAATTAGTCGGGTGCAAATCTAGGTTGGACACTCCTAATTTTTCCACATTTACTCAATAACCAAACATATCACACACACATAAACTCGAACACCTTATTACCTAACTTTTTTCCCACTAAAATAATATTCTCAACCATCAACTCACCCAAATTTTCAGCCAAGCCAAAAATATATAAAAAGAAGCTATACACAAATTTTGAAACCCTAAAAAGCACCATGCTGCCATAACCATCGATCGTGGCTGAACCCACCCATGGCCAAACAACTTCAAGCAACGCTCCACCAATTGCACTTTCTTTTGGGCTTTGAACTTTTGGGCCACATGCTTCCAAAACCACCCTCAATATGTTCTTTAACTAAATTAACAAACAAAAATACATATTTTTTTTAATAAAATTTTAATTGTTCTTAAATAGTTTGGTTCAATTATAAATAATAATAATAATAAATAAATAAAAAGGAGCTTATGTATGAAACGATATTCTTTTCCTAGGCCACGTGAGGCAAAAAAGGATGAAACATAAATGCGTCGTTTTCTCAATAGTGGGTCCCACCATAAATTTAATTATTGAAACCCACCATTCATGTGAGAGGAGAAAATATGCATTTATGGTACTCTGAGAATACACAATTATTATCCGTTACTTTAAGAAATAATTCATTGATCTAAGGAATATTATTTATTATCCGAATAATTCCTAAAAGGCTAAAATTGTGTATTAAAGGGATGCGAATGAAAGCAAGAAATAATTAAGTAAAGCATTAGAAGCATATTATTGTATCGTTGAATCCTTTAATTTTTTGCATTGGTCTTCATCATTTTGCCTTTTTCCCTTTCGACTTAGAATCCAAGTAGTGGAACGGTGGAACCGCCCAACTCATTCCAAAATCCACTTGTGGAGGAATCCACACCCTATATTTTTAAAATTAATTAAAAAAAAAATCCGAAGATGCTTATGTATCTTCATTTAACCAATTAAACCAAATCTCAGATTGGACTTCTAAAATTAGTAATGCAATCATGCAATATCGTCGGTAAAGCACTAAAACCTAGTTTGATTGCAGAGCAGAAAAATTAAGATGTCAAAACAAAAGTATGATTGATAACAACATTTAAAAATAATAAAACACTAATATGTAAAATATACATTATTATTATTATTATTTGTGATAAACAAAAACCTCAGATTAAGAAAAAAATAAAGGCTAAATCGACCTGAAATACAAAAACTGGTAAAACATCCTCCATTCACACTGTCAATTAAAAAACATTAATAAGAAAAATTGGTAATGCAATCATGCAATATCGTCGGTAAAGCACTAAAACCTAGTTTGATTGTAGAAAAATTATGAAGAAGTTAAAACAAGAGTATGATTGATAACAACATTCAAAAATAATAAAACGCTAATATGTAAAATATACATTATTAGTTTTTTCTTTTTTGAGAAACAAAGACCTCAAATTAAGAAAAAAAAATGGCTAAATTAGCCTGAAGTACAAAAACAAATTGTGATGGAACATCCTCCATTCACACTGTCAAATAAAAATTATTAATAAGAAAAATTGATAATCCAATCATGCAATATCGTCGGTAAAGCACTAAAACCTAGTTTGATTGCAGAAAAATTAAGAAGTTAAAACTAGAGTATGATTGATAACAACATTTAAAAATAATAAAACTCTAATATGTAAAATATATTAGTATTTTTTTTTTTTTTTTTGGAGAAACAAAGACCTTAGATTAAGAAAAAATGGCTAAATCGGCTTGAACTATGGCAACAAATTATAGTGGAATATCCTCCATCCACACAGTTAAATAAAAAACATTAATAACGTATCTAACTAAACTGTGAGCAATTTTATTACCTTCTCTCCTAACATGAGAGTAAAGCAATTGAGAAAAACATTTAGAACTAAACATCTTCAATCAAAGGACCATACAAGGCCAGGGAGACTTCAGCACAAGTTAATGCCTTCATAAGCACTGCTGAATCACCTTCCAGAATAGCTTTAGAAGCACCAACCTGCTGGGCAAAAACAAGAGCCTACGCAGCAGCTAAGGCTTCAACTTCACTAGCATGGAAGGCCTAGGGCAGCAGCTTGGAACATGAAGCAATTACGATACCATACTAGAGCTATCTTTGACCACAACACCAATCCCAGCCTTGTTTTCAGCAAAGAAATTTAAAGTGGCTCCATCGAAGTTAATCTTCATCCAATCACTCGGGGGAGGTCGCCAAGTATCATGAATACTGAGGCTGACGGCTTGGAGGACTGGTTAGAACGGCTAAGAACTCATTACACCGATCCGATGATAGCTGAGCCAACTGATGAAGCGCATAAACAGGTTGGAGAAGCCGAACCTGATTCCTCTGCATCCAGATCGACCAAGCCATCATTGTAAAAAGCTGCACATTTTTCCAGGATCCAAAATCCATGATAACAACTCTTTGTAGTCCACAAATTGTTCTTGGCTTCTAAAATTCCATGAACCCATATCAAACCAAACTGTATTTAGTTCCAAGCATGACCATAACGCATGAATAGGATTTTTCAAAGCAGCATTGCAACCAGGGGCGTAGCCAGGATTTTTAACTTAGGGGGCCTAATTACATGCTTGTACATTAGTCATAACTCATATATTTATGTGTGTGTATGTGTGAGATAGATAGAGTTAAAAGAAATAAAGAAATGAAGCTTAAAGACTAAGACTGCCACCAAAAAAAAAAATCACTAGTTTCTGAGTAAACGTGTGTTATGTTGGGTGAAGTCTACTTGAGAAACTAAAATATTGTAATAGTAAAAATAGTCAAATTTCAAAATGAATGCTAAAAAGAAATTAACATTGTACGATGCATAAGACCTACAACAAAATAAACACATATGACAATTGATCTAGTCAATTACTGAACCAAATGCTAATGACTGAAAGGTAACTCATACTTTTACTTTGTTTTAGTCATTTTATATGCCATAATTTGCTAGATAACCCCACTTAGCTAATTATTTTCATTACTTTCATATACCTTCTTTAATCCAAATAGTTCCATACTCTGGATACATCCCATCGTCAGCCAATTAAATTGAGACATACTTATGGTATCAAATATTTTTTATCACTCCTGCTATTATGTCATTCTATGTAGTTTTGAGAGATAATTGCCTCAGTGATCATACAACCACAACATATTTCAAAGGGGAAACCACTAAAACTAACATTAGACTACGTATGTGAATTTTTTTGGAGGGGCCAATTGATACATTTGCAGGGGCCAACTTGTTTTTATATAGTATTATATAGGGGATTCAAAAGTTTTGGGGGGGCCATGGCCCCCCAAGCTTATGTGTGCCTCCGCCCCTAATTGCAACGATCACACACAAGGTTTTGTATAACATAGTTCTCAGAACCAGACCGGACTGGAAGGTTGGATCATGAAAATCGGAAACCGGGATGAAAACCGATTTTTTAAGCATAAAGAACTGGGCATATGTGGCAATTCCGTAAACCCCTAAAATTGGGGTTGGACCGCACGAATAGGTGGCAAGAACTGTGCGGTCCAACCCCTTAGCAATTTTTTTTTATTATTATTTTATAAAAACAACTTAACACAATTTTATTCTACTTAATTAAATTATCCATCTCTTACAAGGAATAAAAAAATTATAATTAAAATCCTTCAAAGATATTCAACTTTACTTCAAAAATTAATCATAAATTTTAATGTTTTCATGGTTATTATTTTATTTTATTAATTTTCTTATTTAATTATTAAATATATGCTTGAAAATCATTAAATTTCCCTCACATATATAGATATATTAGTCAATTTTGTTAGTTTTATAAATTTAATATCTATATTTAGGCTTTAATTAATTATTAAATTAATTATAACGTCATCACGGTTCAACCCCAATTCGACCTCAAAAATCTTGAACCTCTCCTTTTTACGGTTCAATAAACAGTTTGGGTCTAAAAACCTTGTTGTATAATGGTTCTTCGAACCAGATTAGTTTTGGTAGGTAAGGCATTTCGACAAGCACGCTAGAGGAAGTTCTTAACTTTGTTTGGAGATCGAATAGCCCAAACTCTCCTCCAAAACTGGATGTCCGATGCAGGTGAGTGTAACCAAGAACCCAAATCAGCTTCCTCCTTCAAAAAATGATACCCAGATTTACAACTATATTTCCCATCTTGTGACTATTCATTATACCACCTAAGTTTGTAATGTCTGCTAGTTGGTCTAATTAAAACATACAAAGTTAATTAAATAGCAAAACAAAAACAAAAAATTAAAAAATAAAATAAAATAATCTGGTTAATTTCTTTTTCTAGTATATTTTTTACATCCAAACAAAGAGTTGGAAGTTGGGAGTCTTGGGACCAAACTATACCAAAGTGCTTACCAAATCTCCAAAATTGACGGTGGTGATGTATTTGATTTCTTCACCACATGTAAAATAACCTAGAACTTCAAATTCTCCATACCAGATATATAGAAATGAAAACCACAAAGCATACACTCATTGATGCTCAAGAATTATGACATAACATATAAATTCAATCTTTATAATAAGTGAAAAGGAGAATTTGAATCTTGATTCTCGTTAATATTATGTAACTATAAAATTCTTAGCATAAATCAAGATATAAGAAAACGGATGCTAAAGTCTTTTCAATTACAAAAACAAATCTTCTACGAAAACAACTGTACAACTAAAATTCAAAAAATCTCGTCAAGATTCCATTTCAGAAAGTAGAATTAAAATTTTGAGTGATAGAAGATAGGAATTTTCCTTTTTATACCAAAAAATTCATTAATCAAAACAGTGTTGGAATATTTTTACCCCTTTATTAAAATTTGAGTAGTCCAATGGGAAACAGTGATAGAATAGGAGATGCAAACTAATTCTACGTACTATGGAGGTCCCACCCATCCAAAAAAAAAATATAAATGGGACGAAAAATTGGGTTGAGAGTCTTGAGACCAAGAAATCTATATGGTCAACTGACTAGTGCAGCAGACAAAAAGGATTCAATTAGGATATCAAAGCAAACATGGAACCAACATGATGACCCAGAACTCTTTGTCCCTATGTTTATTTTGTCAAGAAGGAAAAGAAAAGGATCACTATCTTTCAATTAACAAAACAACAACGATATAACACGTACCCAATTTTAGAGTATTTGCGTTCGTGCAAAACTTTCTATCTATTTTTAGCATAAAAATTACTTATTTATTTTGTTTTACACTTACTTTTCAAAAAAATTTACGTCAACCATCACTTACTATTTTCTTTTATAATTGAGGTATATAAAAAAAAAAAAAAAAAAAAAGTAAAAAATGAATAATACCAGTATAAATTTTTACTGGTGAATAGTACTTGTAATTTTACACCATTACTATAACAACCATATATTTTTACATAATTTACATGACTTGATATGGTGAATTTTAGGCTTGATTGACGAAAATGATATACATACATATATATATATATATATATATATATATATATATATATATTTATACAAGCACTAATATGAATGTTTTTAATTTGTGCAAATGTGAATGATTAACAAAAAGTAATAGGTTGCATAAATTAGTAGTTGTTAAAAAATGTCAGCCACTCATAATCACATAAGTCAACAAACCGTTAAATTAGATGTACAATTGGACGTGGCACTAAAATTATTACTCCATCGAGAACAAAATTAAGTGAGGCATGGTCCAGCTGTTTTTCTGATTTTCTATTCTTTCTTCTCATTTTATAATTGGCTCAATGATTTTACTATGAGACTATGGTATTTGTCTTAGACAAAAAATTGCTACTTTGGTACTTTGCATGCTACTTTTTATTATTATTATTTTTTTATCGTTATGCTGACCACACTGAGACAATAGAGGTGCGTTATACCAATAATTATGAATTGTGAGACTTTAGGGAAAAAAAACTTAAAAACTACAAATATGAATTTATTAATAAATAGAAAAGATGGAAGTTTTTCTTGCATAAAGCCGAAGACAGTTTTGAACGGAAGTATGTTAGGGCCTAGGGGATAGGGTCCGTGCCCCACACTTTTTATTATTATTTTAATTATATATATAAATATATATATATATATATATATATATATATATATATATAGTTATATAAATGTTAACTATCTAGGTTCAAAAAAATTTCACCTAACCCCCAAGAATTATACCCATGACTATGGTCCTCCTTATAAATAAAAAAATCACATAAATAAAACATTTTTCAAAGGTTTTGAGTACCAGACAATATTTTTTTTTCTTCTAAAAAATTAAATTCTTTCTCTCATTGTCACGTCATCAATACTTCATTTTTTATTCTCAACATTGCTTTTTTTTTTTTCTTTTTTCTTTTTTGAAATTAGGTTATTTCATATAGGATATAATTGTGTATAATCTTAGTTGTGGGAGAGAATTTTGGTCTAGCATTTGACTAGAAAAACTACTCAAATAAGGTTTATTGTAGATTTGGTGCATTTGGCAAACCCAAAAAAGAGATAGCATTTTGATGTTTTTGAGCTTATTTTGACAGATTACAAAGAAAAAATAAAAACTAAATTCCCTCACCTTTTCTATTATAGTTTAAAAAATAAACAATCAGTAAAGTGCATTTAAAAACACACTTATATTTATATGTTATAAAATTTGCTCTTGAATTTTTAAATTTTAGTAATGAGTTTTGATTTACGAATGTATAATATATAAGTTGTGATTTCTTCTAATAATGAAAATTTTTATAATGATTCTTGTGGGTACCTAAGGCATGCTTAGGCATGCTTGGCAACGTCCTAGGCATGCTTGCAACGTCCTAGGCCGTCCTCGGCATGCCTTGCAATGTCCTCGGCATGCTTTGCAACGTCCTTGGCCGACCTAGGCATGCTTGCAACTATTGCGTCCCACATCGAAGGAAAACCCCCCCACTTTCTGCCTATAAGCTGTGAAGCAAAGGAAGTAGTGTACCACCAAACATCCCTTTGCTTCACAGCTTATAAGGCAGAAAGTGGAGGGGTTTTCCTTCGATGTGGGACGCAATGGTTGCAAGCATGCCTAGGTCGGCCAAGGACGTTGCAAAGCATGCTAAGGGCGTTGCAAGGCATGCCAAGGATGGCCTAGGACGTTGCAAGCATGCCTAGGACGTTGCCAAGCATGCCTTAGGTACCCACAATTCTAATTTATTATTTATGAAACATGAATTTTGAATGTGATTTTTTCATGCTTTTGTCTCTTCAAAAATTACATTTTCCATCATTCTCTTCCCTCAAATTTTCTTTTATGGCATCATGAACCACAATTGCTTGAGGGGAGTGAGATATTACCACTTGTGTTTCTTTTATTTTTATTTTCAAGGAAAAGAGAGAGCAATCATCAAGTACAAAGTTGATGACATGTGAAAAGATAATTGTAATTCGTCATTCCACTATATAAAAGTGAAACAAAACAAAAATAAAAAAAATATATATATAGTGCAATATATATGGATTCCCGAATGCTGTCCACTAAATTTAGTAAAGGGAGAGAAAAAAGGCTTTGGACACAAATATCATTCTTGTTTATTAGCTACAGCATGTTGAAATCAGAATTATCCACAATTATCTTTAATTCTCCAATTACGTTAACAATTCCATATATCCACCAATCATTTTAGTAGGTTCTATGAGGGGCATCTTAGCATTTTTATCACAATGATATCAAATACCCTTTTTTTTAAATATTGCGTGGACCACTTTTCTCATTCTCTCAGTTGATCCTCGAAGCTTCGGTCCCATTATTCGTAGAATTTTCAAAAACATGCATTAGTCAGATGCCAAATATTTCATTAATCTCAGAATGATCTCAGAGACCACAAAATATTCCATGAGGATCAAGCATAAATTCACTGTTCTAAATTTACCGAAAGAGACCATTATAGCCTTTTTGTTTTCCATCACTCATTGACTGTCAAGGTCAAAAATCCAACTCTCAAGAGTTTGATGGATTATATGACCCTAATGTACAAAAGGATCACAACCTAAGCCTACTTGTGACCTTACAATTTTCCATTTGTGCAAAATTGCAGCATAGTTATTCAGTTATTATATTCTATTCTATTCTCTTCTCTTTTACTTTTAGCCTCTTTTTGTAAGTACCCATCAACCCACAAAAAGTTGGCGAGTCCAGAGAAGAAAAGGGAAAGCAATTTCTACACTTTAATAAGGTCCACAGTTTCTTTTGGTTCCACATGAATTTCAGAATTCTTTTGACCAAGAAACCCATCTTCTTCGGCATCAAAGCTAGCATGGACACTGTAAAAAACATAGACAAGCACTGCGAGAGCTGAAAATATTCCAAATCGCGCATAGGCTCCTCCATCAAAAGACCCCAGCAAAAATATGTTCAAGAAGATTGAGATTGAAGGTATCCATGGCATCAAAGGGACACCCCAAAACTCAGGCTTTCTAGCTTGAGGGACCATGCAATGGAAAGTCTGTAATATTGCAAGTGCTATCACACCACAGGCACTTAACATGAAGGCTTTAAGCTTGCCTGTTGGGGAAAATTTCCAAGTGAGGGTGAATAAGATGGCGGTGATGGTAAATGAACCTAAGAACGATAAGGTTGGCCACGGATTTGTTGTCCCCACTATCACATAACGTCTATAAATCACAGCATTCGCCACCATGTAGTAGACAAAGAGAGTGCCCATGGATACAAGTGTGAGGAGGACATTTAAGTCAGTGAAAAGGGCAATGGCAGCCGTTAAGATTCCTGAAAATGAAATTGAAAGTGTGAGAATATGAACTAGCTAGCACAAGTATCTTTCTCAAGTTATTGCTACACAAACCTGTATGTGACATTTCAATTAGGATTGTGAAAAAGTCAAATGGACCCACTGAAAATCAATTTTAAAGGACGATGATAATATATGTAAGGTATATTTTTCATTAAGTGGCATGCCCTTTGGACCAAAAATGATCTTTTTCAATTGCTTTCAGCATTTTCTGAATGCAGTGTTTCTGGTGACCTTAATCAGTACAAGCTATTTTCAGTCACTCAATGTAAAGATGGCTGAACCAATTTGGACCATTTATTATGGATTTCAAAATCAAATATGATAAGAGTATAAGAGTCCGATCCTCTCAGATCCGTGATATTTTCAGTCACTCAATGTAAAGATGGCTGAACCAATTTGGACCATTTATTATGGATTTCAAAATCAAATATTATAAGAGTGTAAGAGTCCGATCCTCTCAGATCCATGAAAATCTTGTTACTTTAATTTCATATGCCCAACCACTTTGTACAAGCCCACCTATCACTCTTTGCCTGATTTTAATTCCAAACATGATTGTTTTAGACACAAAAATGAAATGTATTTTGAAGCACTTCACGTGGATAAGGCTACGAACCTAACAAATGCTAAAATTACCACCAATCACAACCGCTAATGGTTTCAAAACAATATAACTAAAACATGCAATTCCTCTCAAGTGACTATATATAATAGCTAACTTTTAAGAGTGCATTCTCTACAGGTCATTTTAAAACAAAATTATCTAGTGCTCCAGCTACAGTGCTCTGAACTCTCACATTCATGTACATAGACCCGTGCGTGAGTTTAGTGTGATTAAGAAAGGTCAAGAGAAACTGTATCTAATGCACAAGATACTGCCCCCATTTAAAGGAATCCAGGTGAGAAGACGACTTACAATTTCATCAACTATGTATTGACTATTAGAAAAAGCACACTAAAAGTCTGATACCATAGAAGGAGCCCTTCACAAGCTTCCCCTATGGCATATCTCTAGCGATCAGATTGAATTTCAATCTCACTTGTATCGCATATATGTACCAAGTGGACACTAATAAAATATCATTTATTAACACCTGGACCATCATCTATAGGACTTGGCAAGATAGACTCAATTGTTACAAAGACCGTCATCTCTAGGAAAATGCTAAAGGTAATATAACTGTCATTACGTAAAGGTTGCAAATTGATGTTGCAATAAATGTATATTTCAGTTTCTTTTTTGATGAATATTTTTACTTTTTTAAGGATAAAACTTGGGTCTTATTCTCGTTTAGAATAAAAACCATATCATAACTGTGGTGGACTCCACACAACTTGATGTCCTATTCAAAACAAAATAGAAGTCTTTTAGCTACACAGAAGTTCATCTCATAATTAGATTTTTTCTCTCTTTTGTTGCTGAGGAAGTGAAACGTGTGAGATACATGATAAGTACACGAGGATGGGTGCCCATCTAAATTCTCTTTTTCCCAACCAAACAAATATATACCTACTCTCGAAATCTAATCTCATCCAAATGACAACAAAAATGGTACAAGTGGGTCCCATAGCCGACGACCAAGACCTGAGAGAAGTGAGAAGCAACAAAACAACCAAACGACAGTGCAGATTGCGCTGTTTTCAAAGTGTTCTAAAAGCGTGCGCAGTGCACACTAGACAAAGCGCCACCCTCTCTCTCTCTCTCTCTCTAACGCGTAGAAATAGAACCCAATAATTAAAGCCTCATCCATATACACTTCAACTTTTTCACATCTAGATTTAAACAAAATATATAAAGCAGTGAGTAAAAGCAAACCACATTTACAAGTGAGAAGTGAGAACCCACCAAAGCTTTACAGCTTACGAGTTCACATAATTAACGTGGTCCACAAACATCGTCAACTACGTTGCAGATTCCCTTCTCCGAGTTTTAATAAATAAAAATGAAAAAAAAAAAAGAGTGTTAACGTACCAAGAAAAGCGGATGCGTTGACAGGCGTAGATGTGGTTGGGTGGACCCTAGCGAACCAAGAAGGGACCACGCAGGACCGTCCGATGACGCACATGTAGCGAGCCTGACCCAGCATCGACACCAACAACGACGTCAGAATCCCAAAGCTGGCCCCCACCCCGATCACATTCGACACCCACTCCCACCCCTCCGATTTCCCTCTGAATGCATCCGCAAACGGGGCCACTAAGTCTATCTGCGTCATGCTCTTTACAATTACCATTTCATCTCATTCTAAATTCACAATCAATTCCATCAACAACAACAACAATAACAAAGATTTCACTATCAACTCAACAAACTTGTAAATATCTAGGCATGCCCAAATTTTGACAAACGAGTGCGAGAATACTAATATAAAGTCAATTATGGATCTATTTGAAGAAGAAAATGTTAAAGTCATGATCTATTTTACGAATTGTCAATGTGATTTGTAATTATTAAGGACTAAAAAGTAATATTAGCAGTGACTCAAATGAGAACTAGAAAAAATTTATCAAATCAATCTGTAAAAATGGTATACAATAATAGTTGGTGACTGCGTATAGGCTTCATAGAAAAATGGTAAAATCACAAACTATTTTAGAAATTGTTAAGGTGATAGATGGTTATTGGTAACCTAGTTGAGGACAAGACGGAAAAAAAAATTTTCATCACATTAACATTTTGTAAAAATATTATTTAAATATTGTAAAATAATTTGGATAACATTGCAATATTATGCCAATTCACGAATGTGCCATGACATATTATTGTCGGTTGATAATAAAGTATTGTAAATAGTGATCCAAGTTTTCTAAAAGTTATCAAATAAAAAACAATATCTTTGAAAAACATAAAGAGAAAGATTCACCGCTAAGCTCAGCACCAATTGGGCAGGTGTGAAATTTGTTGCGAAAACTATTGTGTTTGTAATAATAATAATAATATTATTATTATTATTTTTTATTGAATTGTGTTTGTAGTATTTAGCTAAAGTGCTAAACTAAATGACGGTCCATCATATTACCAACTTCAAGCACATTTCGGTCCTTTTTATTCTAAACAAATTCACAATAAACCAAACGACAGCCGTTAGAGAACACCAAAATAGTCTTAAAAAAATCACAAACCCACTCAAAATAGTCTTAAAAAAATCTTTGATTTTTTTAGATTTTTTTTAAAGTAATTTGTATAGATAGAATCTTCTCCAAAAAATAAAATAATAATAATAATTTGGATTAGGATAATTACCATATCATAAGGGAGAAGCATAGACATTGAAGCTGCCATAAGAATATAGAGGAGGGTGACGATGACAACGGAACCAGACACACCGACAGGTATGTCTTTCACTGGGTCACGGACTTCTTCAGCCATGGTGGAAACGGCGTCGTATCCAATATAGCTCACATACACTATAGATGCCCCATGGAAAACACCTTGAGCTCCGTGCGGAAAGAACCCAGATGGGTTTTCCGGGTGACCCGCTTTCGTAAAATTCTTCCACTCACCTTGCCAAAACCCCATTATTATTACAAACGCTATGAACGTAATGTGCAGCGCCGTCAACACCATGTTCACCACCGAACTCTCCCTCGTACTAAACAAAAATATATAAAACAAAGTTTGAGAATTTGAGATTGACAAAAATGGATAAAAGTTTTATGTTGGATTTGTTACCTGTAGCATATGATGACGGTCATGATCAAGACGACAGCGACAGCGACGAAATCGATTTGGTTGTACCCATCAGGGAGTCCCGGCACAGTGAGTCTCCATTTGTCGGTGGAGACTCCGATGATTGAGCCTGAATATAAAGTGAAGCTTCTGGCCACGCCGGCGTTTGACATCACGTACTCACTCACGAGATTCGCGCCTGTTATAAAGGCCGCAAACTCACCTGCCAAAAAAAAAAAAAAAAAAAACTGATATGAGTACATTAAATACAAAAGAAGAAGCTGAAGTGGCAGGTGCTTCTCGTGTTTTGGTACCAAAAGTGACGCGAAGGTAGCTGAAGGCGCCGCCAGCTACGGGCATATCGACAGCGAACTCGGTGTAGCAGAAAGCGGAGAGGAGGGCGCAGAAGCCGGCAATGGCGTAGGAGAGAATGACGGCTGGACCGGCGTAGTGGGCGGCCATGCCTGTTGTGACGAACACGCCGGCGCCGACCATGCCGCCGAGGCCCAGTCCGACGAGGTCGAACCACCGGAGAGTTTTCTGCATGTGGGCACCGGAGCGGGCTCGGACTCGGCTCATTTCATCGTAGGAAGTGGAGACCGACCCGGCTCGGCGGGCGAGTCGGGTTGGGGTCTGAGCCAGGGCTCGGAGATAGGCTTTTGGGCTTGAAAAGGACGAGGAATGGTTCTCCATTGAGAAATGTGAGAGAGAGAGTTGAAGAAAAAGAGTGAGAGAGTGAGTGTGGGTATGGATGTGAATGGGTTTGGGGGTTTATATAAAAGGAGGTGAGAGTGAAGTGGAGACTTTTGTAAATTACCAAATAATAGTTTATCTGACAATGGACGGTGAATATTGAGTCCACTTTGTTAATCGGAGAGAACCCGAACCGAAGATTTGTAGGGGCCTTTTCTTGGTGGGGCCCTTACATTTCTTAGTGAGAGAGAGAGACACTGTGAAACCAGCCTGTCCACTTATTTAGAATTTCTTTCTCAACAAAATTATATATATATATATATATATTATTTCATTCCTTATGTGAACAATGCTTCATAGATGGTATTTTCCAAGTCAAAATTTTATAATTATTGAGTTTTCAAGTTATTTTTGATGACACCAATAATACCACTTACAACTTTTTTTTTTGGAGAAATAATATCACTTATAACTTGAATTTATCTTCTTAGATTTTCCAATTTATCGTTACAATCTTAATTATTGTGAAACAAATTTGGCAGATTAAACTTATTGAATCATTATAGAAAGTAATGGATAATCAATGTTTTCACATTGCAAGTTGTTTTACTTTATTTGTGCAAGTCTAGTGTTCTTGCTTATGGGTCAAAATCTTTTTTTTTTTTTTTTTTGTTTGGATTATGGGTCAAATAATTTTTAAATAAATTTATTTGTCCAAGTCTAGTGTTCTTGCTTATGGGTCAAAATCTTTTTTTTTTTTTGGATTATGGGTCAAATAATTTTTAAATAGGTTCCAACCTTTGTAACTTTCCATGTCATTTTGAAAATTGTATACTATAAGGGTGGTTTTTTTTTTTTTTTTTTTTTTATAATCTTTCTTAAAATCCTTTGGCTAACAAAGGATTTTGTAATCTTTACAGATATTTTGAAGAGTGCTTTGATTGCATAATGAAGAATTAGAGGTAAAATTGTCAAGTTCCATTGAACATGGTGAAGAAACAATGCATTATTGTTAAGATTTTCACTTTTTGAACTTTGAATTTTGGGGGAAAAAAACACCAATCATTCGTGATTATTTGATATCGATTGATGAATAATGAATCTATTCTTCTCTCTTTTTTTTGGAGACTCACTGAATCTATTCTTACTTTTCAAAATCTTAGAAATGAATATTGAGATATTTCACTTTAGACATATTTTGCATGCGACTCAGTTTGGACTTTGGAGAAATTCCTCCTTTATAGATTAAGTTATATGGGACTCAGGTGATATGTTAATTTTCTAAGGTGCTACCTAACTCAATACGAAGAAATTCCTCCAAACTTGTCTACCTATAAACTTTTTCCTTTTAGTTCTCCCCACAAAATAAGTTTTACACATATTTGCTATTTGAAACGAAAAGAGACTCTCTCGTTTAATGGTGCATTGTCATCGTTTATTAAAGAAAGCCAAAAGACATTTGGAATTTTTCGCACTAGTGGGGCTAGTTGTAGTTCAAATATTGAACGTAAGCAACTCAAACAAGAAAAAGATGTCAGGCCAAGCGTTTCGTTTCAACTGAAAAATCAGAGTCTCTCAGAGCCAAGTGTAAGGTACGTTTTCTTTTCTCACAGAAAATTTCAATTTAGCACGTCTACCAAACAATGACACGTGGGAGATAGTGAAGCTTTAGGAGATAAGCATGGATATTTAGTGCAGACTAAATGGATTGGTATGAAGTATGAACTGTGAATTTTAATCTTGGAAGTAATGATTGAGTATTTGAAGAACAATGCTTATTTTTCATGAAATAAACATGATGTAATAGTTAATACTTTCAGTATATAAGGTAATTTTACCGACGGCTCTAAGAGTTTAAACTATTAAGATACGATAAATTTAATTATTTAAATATATATTTTTGATATTTTCTTTCATGTGCAGGTCAAAACTATATTTTAAAATGTAAGGCTCCACAAGTGAAATCTTAAATTTATATAATAAATTTAATTATTTAATTATATACTTCTAAGACAATTTTTTAAAAAAAAAACAAAAACATCACACCAGAAAGTGTTAATTAAACAACTCTTGACGTAATATTTTGTTCTTTATGTACGGGAAAAATCAGCAAAGCACCAAAAACTTGCACACTTAGTAAATTAGTGTATGTGCTCCCCAACAGAAAAATGAACATTGCATCATAGACTCATTAGTGGCCACGGCATGTCTTAAAGTCTACAATTTAAAAACCCTATTAAGGGGAAAAAAATTGGTTTAAATCATTAATGACTTGATAAGAAAGTATTTTTCATGCCCCAACTCAACACTAAAAAGAGCCAAAAAGACAAAAGTTGAAGGCAAGAAGTTACTTCTTGAAAGTAACCTTGTCTTCCTGTTTTTTTTTTTAATTTATTTTAATAAGGAAAACGACGAATTTTTATTTCTTTAATGTAAAAGGGTTACATCTCTTTGAATGGGAAGGGTATGACCTTTATAGGAATCCTTTATGTAAAGGATACAACCGTATATTCGTTTTTTAATCAATAGGGTGTCTATTTGGTAATTTACCACCAATATGAAACAAACACCAAAAATAATTTGACGAATGAATTTAGAAACTTACAATATCTTATAAGTTTCTTCATGTCATAATGTGTAGACGGCGCAACAAAAAAGGTCTATAAATAAACCAATTAAATAGATAGCCTTTTGTCTTTCTAAATATCGTTACCATATAAATAATTTTTAATTGTGATAGTATCTTTCGTACCTAGGTTATCATCTTTTTTTAATATATAAGAATTCATGTAGAGGAAAAAGAAGTACTTCTCATTTTATTCAGCAAAAAAATAAGTACTTCTCAATACCCTTTTGTTTCATTCTTTTAAATTGAAAAATACTAAGTAGGGATTGGGTTATCAATTCAATTATTAAGATATTGAACAATACGAAGTTGTTGAACTAATTCAAGTATTAAGATATTTAAGTTTGATTCAAACTTGTTTTTTTAAAGTTTAAAATAAGCTTAACCTTTTTTTTTCAAACTTGTTTTTTAATTTCACAAAGGATCTTGAGCTTACTCAGAGTCTGGACAAGTTAGTTAAAAAATAATAATTTACTGCAGCTTTTACTTAAGAAAACTATGTTTCTACCTTATAAGACATTAAGACCATCAAAAATTCAAAATACATTCTAAAGTTTACTTCTCACTTGGTTCCAAACTTGAACTAGAGCTTGCTTTATTTACTTAACAAAATATCTCAAAAGAGTATCTTATCGAGCCAAACGCAAACAAATCACGAGTATTTTGAATTATTAATTTTCCTAAATAAGTTAGATGCTTGGACAAATTGCCTCATCGTAAATTCCTAGAAAGTGGAAGCTACAAGCCAATAGATGACCACAAGTCATGGACAATCACAATGAGGGCATAAAAATTATGGGACTGCGATCCCATGCAATACCACGGCACAGTTTTTTCACAATTCTTTTTACTCTTTTCAAAATTTTATTATTCAAGGATTTATATCGACAGTCACTTTTGTAACTTTCAATCTAGCTCCTTCAAAAATTGCCTTCAATCTCGATCATTGGATGTGTTAAAACTTTTATAAAAAATGTAGTATGGAGCTACAGTGTACTGTAACTCATACAATTTTTTTTTTTTTTAATGATTTCTCTCTCTTCTCTATTAACTTTAACTTTCTCCTTTCTTTCTTTCTCTCTCTCTCTCTCTCTTTAGGATATCTCTCGCCTCTCTCTTCTGTCATTTTCCCTCTCTCTTTATTGTAGATTTTACTTTTCTTTTAAAGATTTTACTAAAGTGTGCCCGGGCATCTCAAAATTTCAATTCTACTCTATTTTACTATCTCAAAAAGTCACTTTATCATTATACCGTACCATTTTATAATATTTCCAACATCCTAAACTTTTATTTTTTTATTCTACTCATTAAAATAATATATTTACATAATAAAATAATATATCCCAAAACCCAAATAAAAACAAAAATCCAAATCACCACCTGTTACCACCACCACCACGAACAACCATCAACCCATCACCGATCCCAAACCCATCAACAACCACAGCACTGATCAAACCCATCACCGATCCAAACCCATCAACCCAACAAACCATCAGCACCTATAAAAAAAACCCACCACGGCACCACAAAACCCACCACAACACCAAACAAACCTAGCCACAGCACCAAGGAAGAAAGCCCAGCCACCACCAAGCAAACCCACCACAACATCGGCCAGCAACTACCAAGAAAAACCCACAAAAAAACCACCATCAATCTTCTTGTTGTTGATCTAGAAATTCATCAACCATGGCAGCAAAGCCACCACGCCAACAGAGAGAGGAAGATGGAGAGAAAATAGAGAATAGAGAGGATAAGTCAGACAGAATAAAATATTATTTTTGGTTTTAGAATTGTGCTACAGTGTAATTTTACTTTTAGAATTGCACTGTAGTAGTATTGCAAAAAAATTTACAATATTTGGTATTAACATTCCTTGATACAAAGCATTTTAAAGCTTAAAATGTCAAATTTTTCTTACATTTGACATTTACATTTCTCGCTACTACTCTTTAACATGTTCGATGCTCAATTTATTGGGGATTGGGATTTTTAGGTAAAGTTGCATTAAATCCCTAAAAATTCTTTTCTTCCTCATCACAAATTGCTTGGAAGATAACCATAGGTCATAGCTTCATAGGTATGGTATATACCACTCACAATCACATTCATCATAAAGGTCACCATCATTAGTTTGTCCTTCATTTCCTGTTGTGGCGCTTTTATGGATTTACCAAATCTCTTTTACTTCTCAACTCACTCAGTTCAGTTCTATCCAAAATGAACAAGAGTGTCTTCCGCTGTCAAACCTTAGGCCTTAGCTAGGCTAGGCTAGGGCTTTATTATGAGCAATATCTCTTATCGGATATGACCAATCTGTAGGTCGAGTATATCTAAACTTTTTGAGCAATGTTTCACTCTGCTTAGTTGGTAGGATACAATTCATTATTCCAGGAGCTCACTTTTGAATTTCTATTTTATATGAGAAATATTAACAGCAGCCTAAGCTCATGAATTATTATAGAGTTCAGCTATTAAAAAATGAAAAAGGCTGACGAGTAAATTTGGAGCACTAACTAATAATCTATTTTTACAGAAAATAAAAAAAAAAGTCATTAATATTTTTATAACTTTTTTCATTTTTCATAAAAATGGTATCAAAATTTTGCTAAAATAGATTATTAATGAGTGTTTTAAGGGCACTAGTTAACATGACTCTTAAAAAATTAGTATGATACTAACAAAATAACAAGTAATGCCGGCTCAATAGAATAAGTTATTGATGCGGCCGAGGTCTCAAGTGAAAAAAATGCTTCTAAATTTTAACTAATAGTATTAATTAAGTCAAAATATTAACAAATAAATAAAATAATATTTTCTTATCAAATGAAAAACAAATAAAAAAGAGAAATAAATGTTATATTCATAATATTTTTTACAATATTTTTACAAAAAATCATAAATAGCATACTGTTAAAGGATATTATTGACAACAAAAAAATAATTTTAGTGGGGTTCAAATCGTAAATAAGAAGTAACTTAACACCTAAGATTTGTTATGAAAAATATTGTGAAAAAAAACCCCTAAAAGAAAAAAGAAAAGAAAGAAAACAATCCACAAAAAAATTCACAACATTTTTCACAATAGTTGAGTTAGTAAACTTTTACTAGTTTTCAACTAAATTCACTACTAACATCACTCTTTTACTCACTACTATCAATTTCCACATCAATCAATGTAAAAAGTTTTGTCAAATTTTTTTTGTGTTTATAAACTTTAAAAAAAAAAATTATACATGGTTCATGTTAATTAATATTAATTTTATATATGAAACAAGATAAATCAATTTTTGCCTTAGGCCCCCAAATGTATAAAGCTGCTCCTGGTAACAAGTAAAAGTCATAAAATTAATTTTATTAGTTTCACATCCTATAAAATTGGTAAAAAATAACATAAAGTAAAAAAAAAAAAAAATTGACATAAAGTTATTTCTTAATGGCAAAATAAAAATGTTCCACACCACTGAGTTGGTAGGATACTATTGATTATCATATGAGTTCACTTTTGACACTATTTTATGTGGATTTCAGTTAGTTTAATTGGTAAATTCTCTTATTCTCAAATAAGAGATTTGGAGCCCAAGCCTGCATCAAAAACCAATTGGTGTCTTGGTTTGATTATTAATGTCTTGGTTTGATTATTAATGTCAATTATCAGAAGCGACATCATAAGTTAAAACTCTACCTCTAATACACACACACACACACACACACACACAAACACACACATATGAGTTCACTTCTGACATTATTTTATGTGGATTTCAGTTAGTTCAATTGGTAAATTCTCTTATTCTCAAATAAGAGATTTGGAGTCCAAGCCTGCATCAAAAACCAATTGGTGTCTTGGTTTGATTATTAAGGTCAATTATCAGAAGCAACATCATAAGTTAAAACTCTACCTCTAACACACACACACACACACACACACACACACACACACACACACACACACACACACACACACACACACACACACACACACACACACACACACACACACACACACACACACACACACACACACACACACACACACACAAGAGATTTGGAGTCCAAGCCTGCATCAAAAACCAATTGGTGTCTTGGTTTGATTATTAAGGCCAATTATCAGAAGCGACATCATAAGTTAAAACTCTACCTCTAACACACACACACACACGACATCATAAGTTAAAACTCTACCTCTAACACACACACACACACACACACACACACAGTATTGAGTTCAAGTTATACCTAGTGTAACATGCTTAGAGTTACACCACCCAATAACTTGTTATAAAATTCATATTTTGAAAATCTCATCGTTCAATTATATGTTCTATATGTTATTAACGTTCATGCCAATTTTCATGTCAATTGGATTTTATTTACCATTTGATCCATAAACTCATTTTTTATGTATTATTTTAAAAAACAAAAACTTGAATTTAAAAAATTGATTGATGACATAACTATTAATTATTGATCACCTTGTGTTGAGGTTCAAAATGTTACAAGTATCAAAATCCAAAGCAAATGGGCCCTCAAAATAAGGGAGGCCCAATCCGTGAGCCAAGACCCGTTCAGAATGGGCAGAAGGAAACTCAAGCCCATGTATGGATAAGCCCTGAGCCTTAGAAAAGAAAGAGAAAAGCAAAGGAAGTTTGGCCCAACCTTATGTAAAATAAGCTCCTAGGGAACCTAGGGAGAAGAAAGGAACTGGACCAAGATACCTTGGAACTGCTAGAGCCAGAAAAGGATCCTCGAGATGTACAGGAAAAAATCAGCTGGGATTTAGATAGCTCAAGGAGGCATGCCCATGGGCACAAGAAACAAAGGAATTCATGTCCCATCAGCCGCCCACAACTCAGAAGAAAAGCATTGGAAAATAGATGGTGACTTAGGAATCAACACCTGATGAAGGGAGCCTAGTACCTCAGGAAAAGTAAGAAGGTGAACCATGAAGGAAGGTGGCTAGGGATCTTTCAACATGACAAGGGGGAATCTACCTATTTGAAGAAAAATGACAAAGGGTGAACCAACCAAAAAGGGGCTTTAAAAAGTCTCTTTAGCTTTGGGAAAAGGAATAAAAGCCAACCTCATCAGGACCCCCCAAAAAAGGAAGATCAATTGGAAACTTTTGGGAGGGAAACCTCAAAAGAAGAATGCAATGAGAAAATGAGGAAATGACTAGCCACCAATGTTGCTGACACAACATTAGTTATGGTACCCAGGGCAGCAAAAAGAGGGAATCAATGGCATACCAAAAACTCTAGGAAGGTACTATAAAAGGAGGATTAAGTCATCAGTAAAAGGCATTCAGCAACTATTAATCAGGGCAAAAAAAGGGCATCAGATAGACTCATTAAGCTTCAGAAAAATAGAGGGAAAAGAAAGGCATTTTGAAGGATCCCGTAACATGTGCTTGAGGATACACTTGGATTCAAGGGGATTCAAACCTCACAAGTCTTGGAAGCTAGAAAATGCTATCCAAGTTTGTGAATTTTGAACTTGTTTGAACCTCGTGGCATATCCTAGTGAAAAATAGGGTCCAATGTACTTAAAAGCCTAATATAATGACCTATCACTCTATTTTCTGAGGATCCTTGACGTCCTTACTTGCATTTTCTTAATAATTCTTTAGTGTTCCTCAGCCACTTATTTTACAGTACGTATATGTTTGCATGCATGAATGTTTATGTGTTGTAGGGCCCATGTTTTGTGCATAAATTGGTTTGTAATCAGCCCAATATAACTGCGGTGAACCAAGCCTAATCTACCAACCAACAAACATTGTTATCTTGGGAGGCCCAGGATCCTTACCATCATTTAGGCCTGAGTGCTATCCAAAACAGGAACCCATACCTTAAAATTTTGCAAGCATGAAGAATATACAAAGATAATGTAATCTAATGGTACAATTGTCAAAATTCGTATTCAATTAAAAAAATATTGAGTGGTGCAACTTTAAAGTTATACCAGGTGTAACTTGAACTCAACCTATATATATATATATATATATATGAGATTAAATTCTGTACGGATGTGGTGTAAAACTCATGTTTATCCCTCCAATTCTAGCATGCCACATTATCTTATCACTTATTTAAGAATAAGCACAACTACACCCAATCAATTCTAATACCCATACATAAATTCAACCAAACTAGGAGCTTATTAAGATGCTATTAGATGTGGTAGGATGTATTTAGTTTTAAGTAAAATGTTGATGTGACAATCTCTTATTGGATGATGTAAAATATAGGTTTTACACCCCATCCTTACCAAATTCAGACTATATATATATATATATATATATATATTATTGTCTACCATTAACAATTTACCACTTATGTTGCACCTATTGATATTGTATTTACCTAAAGAATACGGTCCCAAAATGGGTTCCACACAATCATAATGGCAAGACCGCACTAGTGCCGCCTTCCTCTTTTGCTGGAATTTTAGAAGAAATTACACTTTATCACCTTGAATTATACTCTATATTACCCTTTGCACCATAAACTATTCGAATGCATAGTTTGCACATTAAACTATAACCATTGTTATACTTTGCACTCCAATGTTAGTTTTATTGTTAAGTTAGACAAAAATATAAAATACGTGACTTGCACATGTGTATTGCTTAAGTAGAACAAACTTAAAAAATCAAAATCCCCTCTTCCCTATCAATTAAAAAAAAACTTCTATTTTTTTTTTCCAGCTCTCTCTCTCTCTCCTGCATATTAGCCATGTAAGATAAATTTAAAGTTGCAGAATAAAATACACATACCTCCAGCCATAGTTGTTTAAGTTTTTGAAGAAAAGAAGACTCACTATATGATGATAGTGTATATAAAAAGATCTTCTAGTCTATGGCCTTTACCTCACACATATCCTTTTGATGGAAACACATGCTATATAAATAGGCTAGACTAGGGATCCTTTTAGATGAAGATTTCCATAACTCTCCTTCCATCAAGGAGCTTAAAAGTTGTAACTTCATGGTGTTTATTAACCAAATGGGTTACACCATTTGAGAGTTACTAAAGGATGTTATATCTAAAATGTAACTTTCACAAATAGGAAACTTAAGACATGAGTTTCATCTTTAAATGTGGGCCACATAAAATTTTTTTTAAGGAGATATAATCCTACATGCCCCTCTCCCCAAATCAAAATCCCTACAACCCTAAATCCTCAAATCAAAATCATAATAAGTAGTTTTGAATGTGTATATGCTGCTATGATGTTGTTATAGCTTGGTCATGGTCCTTATGGTGTTGTGAATGATACTAGGGAAGAGAATTGATAAGGACAAAAAAAGGCCGTGGGAAGTAAGACTTGCTCTAAAATACAAAGTAATTGGAATATAATAGAGAACATTTAGTTTTTGTGATGAGAAGGGGCTTGGGTTAAGGAATTCGGATGAGCCATGCTAGTGGCAATCAAATAAAGAAAGGAAGAAAAAAAATCAATTAACACAATGGTGGTGCCAAGGGGTTGATACGCAGCACAAGAGTGAGAGTGGAAAAAAACTATTTTTAATTGAATTGGGAAGATAGGATTTTGGTCTTTCAAGTTTGTGTCACTTAAGTGATATATATGTGCAAGTCGCATGTTTCGTATTTCCGTCTAATTTAACAGTAAACCTAGCATTGGGGTGCAAAGTGTAACAATGTCATAGTTTTGGGTGCAAACTATGCATTCGAATAGTTTATGGTGTAAAGTGTAATCTGGAACATAATTTAGGATGGTAAAATGTAATTTCTCTGAAATATTAATACCTTTGAAATTGGTAACAAGTCATCGCCGCATGATACATCATTGAAGTAATGTTAAAATGGTTTTATATGGAATTGATGAAAGTTAAGTTGCATTAATCTAATTCATCATTTAAATAAACTGTGAAATGCTAGAAATACAAATATTTTTACAAAAAGTTTTACAAATTGCTAATGTGGTGAGTAGTTATTAATAAATAAAAAAATTGATGTTAATGATGGGTCTAGATGAAAACTAATAAGATGTTGGCCATATCAACTGTGGGGACTAGGGCCCAAAATAATGTATTGGGCCTTGGGCCTTGTCCGATGACACTAACAAGTCCGAGGATGAGAAGATAACTTAAATGACCCCCATTGAAAGTCTCATCAGTGGGGGGTGAAGGGAAGGAGGTCCGAGGAGGAACTCCTCTTCGGACACGACAAATGCAGACCAAGTGTGTACTCTAGCAATTGAAATGCGCCCCATGAACATGTGAGAGGGAAGGAAATTCAAAATATCTAAGGAAAAACTGCTACCACCACATTAAATGCACTGCAGCTACTTTTCTGGCCGCATTAATGTGAAGAGGACCCCTGAACAGTGCTGCCTTGGCTGCCACAACTCACAAAAGGCTGAAAGGAGTATCTGATGGGATGGGTACTCAAGTGGAGATCCAGATGATCAACAAGTGTAAGGTCTAGATGATCAGAAAGGAGCTATATAATGTGGAAGAACCCCCATGAGTGAGGGGGCAACAGAAAAAAAGAAAAAGGAGAGAAAGAGAACACTGTAGCATACTAAACAACCTTTGTATTTAGTTGTGATCGGTATACGTTAAACTTTGGCCTCCTCGGACTCAAAGTCCATTGACATTGATGTCTTTTATTTTGCTTGATTGTCTCTTAACTCAATATTAGCCGTTGCCCAACTCATTAAAACCTAATTCTTTGACCCATACTCTACAAATTCATTGTATTGGGCTTATTAGACCAGGACTCCAAACATTTGGGCTTGGGCTCCAAATCTTGCCCTTACATCAACAATTTGTAAAAATGTTGGAAAATAGTTTGTGACTGTAGCATTACTCTTGTGACAAAAATTATAAAATCTATTATGTAGTTTTAGTGATACACTTTGTAATCGTATTTACATATTTATTTATTTTTTCATATAATAATTGATTTGTAACTATATTTATTTATTTATTTTCCATATAATAATTGATGGTAATTAGACAATCTCCCTCCACCTATTCAAATGGATTTATACATTTGTTATTTTCATTTCTTATTTTATATGATGAGAGTCGAGGAATTTAATCATTAATTGTCTCTTTTGATAAAACAAATACTAGAAAGTTTTAGTTGAGTTACAATTTCTTGGCATTGTTGTTTTCATTTGAGTGCCTTTAGCATTCACCCTTCAACATTTTAATTAAATCTTAACTAAGGAGATTTTTTTTTATTAATTCCCTTTTGATACAATAATATCTGCTATTTTATTCTTTTCTGTTTCAATTTCCTATCCTTTTTTTTTCTTTTTTTTTTCTTTCTCTCTCTCTCTCTCTCTCTCTATTGGTTGTCCTCTCCACCTCCTACGACTAAAAGTTGTGATCAAGGAAACCTCTTGCTAAAAGGGAGGTTCTTCTCTTTGCCTTTGGCACCAGGCCTCGGCCATCTAACACCTTCGGTATAATTTTTTTTTGGACAAAGTTTTATCTAAACTAGTTTAGTAAGAAATTCTTCAAACTCCAATTAAAAATTTTATCTATATATTTTGAAAATCTAACTCTTGAATTGCATGTTCTTTATATTATTAAAATGTATGTCAAATTTTATTCAAATCGGATATTAATTACAATTCGATTTATACATGTAATTTTTTATGTATAGTTTTAAATTACAAAAACTTGAAATTAATTTGAATGATGACATAGTTATTGATTTTTTATTTTCTTAAAAGATTGCAAACATGGAGGATATAATTAAAAAAAAAATTAATTTAATAGTAGATTTGTCAAAATTCACTTCCTATAAAAAAAAAAGTGAGAGTTTAAAAGGTTTGCATCCAAATTAGTTTGGAGAGAAAATTTGTCTATTTTTTTCTTTATTTTTATTACCTATTTTTCTTTTTATACAAAATATTTTCCTAGAAAATGTCTATTTTGCACTTGAATTAAATAATGAGTAGTTATGAAATAAATTTTACCCTAGGTCAAATATAAAATTCTATGAATATGTAGGGTAATTATTGGATACTCTTGGAGTACCATAAATGCATACTCTTTCCTCTCATATAATTGTGGGTCCAATTAATTAAATTCATGGTGGGACTCACAATTCATGTGAGAAAAGGGAGTACACATTTATTGTACTCTCAGAGCATTTAATAATTTTCCGAATATGTAAAAATAAGTTTATCCTTAAAAATTAGCATGTGTGAAATAATCATTTTACCCTTTTAGGTACTTTTGCTAAAGAATGTAGCTATTTTCCATGGTTGCAAAATTGGGAGAGAGGGAAGAGGGAGGAATATTTGTATTACAATTTGAACATTTATTATCTATATTAAATAAACGAACATAAATTTACATAAGTTATATATATATATATATATTTTAGAAACTATATAAGTTATAATTGGTATTTATTTAACTACAGGAAAACTTTCCTTTTTGTAAGCGTAATTTTGACATTGAAATAATTAAAAAAAAAAAGGGATTATTCATGGGAAAAATCCACCGATAGACAAGCAGAATACAGTAAATTATTGGTACCATTATTGGTTTTAGAGAAGGATTGCAGTCCTATGAGGGTGGTGATCACATGCTGTAATATTGTTTGATGGAATGGATGTCAGAATGACTTGACAATAATGTGTAGTATCCTATTTATACACCCACATGTCCATTCATGAAAGGTTATAACTGTGTTAACAGTTATGTCCTCCCATCAATTGCAACCCTGGATTGAGACGAGGGAGTATTGCACCTAATTAAATAGTAATAAGCTGTTGAAATTAAAAGTTGCATTAAGTAATTTTTAATTTTAACTATTAAATAGAAAAATATTTAAAAAAGGTTAAAAATTAACGTTATAAAGTTAAAAATATAAAAAAAATTTGTGAAGAAAGTAGTACAATTGCTTTTAGTAATTACATCGTGCAATTGCTTTTTCGTTCTAAAAAAAAAAAAAAAAGCTTTCTCAATCCTGTAACCCTATAGCTAAATGAGATTTGGACTCGATGCAATACCTTTACTATCCTATTTTTTAACTTTAACCTTTTGTGTAAAACTCACCCACACCCACCATCGTTGTTCTCATGCTCATCTTGCTATGGGTGATAAGTGTTGCAGATCTCATAATGACTGGAGGTTAGAGGAAGTTTAATTATGATACGGTGATAAAGGTGGGTATCAAAATTATTGGAGTCTGGTACCATTGATGTTTGATTCTTGAATAAGCATTGGTGTTGAATAGTGGAAATCAGGCTCAAGAAGAGAGAGGATTGGGTTCTATACAATGGGAAAAAAAGAAAATAGAAAAAAGATTTGGGTGTTTGTTTGCTTACAAAACAAAGGACGTGGATTTAAGTTGGGTTGATGTTTGTTTACTTAGAAAACAATGGAAAGATCATGGAAAAAAAAAAAAAAACAGAGATAAAAATAATAATATACAAACGAATGAAAATGATCATTTAATTAAAATAGAAAGTAAAATAAATAAACTGATGTGGAGTGTTTTGAAAAACTGTTATATAAAACAGAAAAAAAAAAGTTTTTATACTAAAATAGATATAAAGTTTTAGATGGATAGATATGAATGCTTTGAAGAGTGGTATCTTTTTCAAGATTTGCATCACATCACCAAACAATGTAGTCTTATCATTAAGCAAACAAATCTTTTAAGGATGGAATAGGAAAAATGAGCGTGCACAAGTGGAATCACCCTATACACTTAAAGAGATTATTCCCAAAGCTTAGATGAGTTTTATCCTTCAGCCCTTATTTTCTTTTGATTTTTTCAACCACAGTGATCATGTGACAATTGAAAACTACTCGGTGTTATATTGACTTGTAATTTGAAATAGAGTTATACTTTACTTATCTATAAATTGAGTTGAAGTTTTTCCAATTTAAAGTTTAAAAGTTGCAATTTACTCACTTCGGATTTAATTGTATTTGCTAAGAGCATTGTAGTTTAAGCATTTAGGTGGGAAAGGTTTCAAGTTGCAAATGTAGTAGTATATTGTAACTATCTAAGAAAAAAAGACTTAATTGTATTTGATTTGCTAATTTAGTGAATAAATTTCCTAAGAGTATTGGTTTAGAAAATATTTTTAGAAGCTTTTTATAGGAAAAGAAAAAAGTATCTAATTTTTTTACTAGTTTGTTTAAAAAAAATAAAAAATCTCATAAAAGTTGTATCAAGTATCAACACTTTCTTAAAATGGTATAATAAGAAAAGCCGTAAGGGCACCTGTTAATCAGACCCAATTTTAATTTAAAACACATAATGATAAATCAAATTTAATATATATATATATATATATATATATGACAAAAGTGTAATCTTCTCTTTGACTTAATATAAACGAAATACGAGATTGTTACGTGGTAAGTTATATATTGTTTCCAATACACAAAAGCACTTAAAAGGAAGTCAAACCCAAAACCAACAATGAAAGGAAAAAAATCATTCGTGCATACGCATATTCAATTTACTTTATAGGGAGATTGATTGTTGGATGTCATCTTCTCCTTTTGCACTACTCAACCTCTCATTGGACCATAGGCTAATGGCATTGGAACTTGGAAGTTGGTGTGCTTCTAAAGGTTAGGTATTCTAGGCTGGAAAATAATGCTAATATATATGGGGAGCATTCCCAAATCTCAACCTTAGAAGTAGGTTGAAAGTTTGTGTTTATAAAACTCATTTTGATATTGGTCTATGTGCTCGTTTGTTTCAGCTTAGAAGCTGAAACGCACTTTTTGAAAAAATAAAATGAAATGTGCGTTTAGTAAGATTTTAAAAGTTACTTTTTTAAAAAAAACTGCGTTTTTATTTGTGAAGTAAAAGTTCAAATTACGAAAGCAGCAAGGAGCTCTATTGCAAAAAAGCGTTGAAGTGCTTTTCATGTTACCGTTGGAAGTTGCGTAAATTTCCCAAATTGCCCACTAGTTATTCTTAAAAACCCAATTTTATCCATTTGCTTATTACACAATTTTACAAAGGAACCCAATAATGAAATCAGAACACAAAAAAAAAAAAAAAAAACCAACCAATCTAACCCATTTCTACCGCATGTCATTAGTAGTGGGGAAGAGATCAAGCATTGATGGGGAGGAAGACAGGCAGCGGTGAAGGCAGCGTAGATTAGTAGACAATGGAGATGATTTTCCTCTGTTGGCGATTTCCCCCTCTCTCTATCTTCGTTTAATGAGAATCAAATGGTATGGTTGTATGTGACCTTTAAGTTTGTGTGTTTTGATGGGATAGAGGGAAAGAAACTTGTAGACGAAGTGGAGAGAGAGAGAGAGAGAGAGAGAGAGAGAGAGAGAGAGAGAGAGAGAGAGAGAGAAGAAGAAGAAGAAGAAGAAGAAGGAAAGAGAGCTTTGGAGAATGTTCTGGAGTTTGGAGGAAGTGGTAGGGAAAAAAGTGAAAAGAAGGAAAAAAAAGAAAAAAGTTAGGGTACATGTGTGGAGGAGAAAAAAAGAGGGGGAAAAAAAGAAGGAAATATGGATGAAAAAAAAAATTGAAATAAGGGAAAAATAAAATAAAGAATAAGAAATTAAGATTGAGAAATGTTATCACAATATTTTCACAATAAATGTTAAGTGGTAGGTTATTATTAGCTAATATTGGTGAGAAAAAAAAAATTTAGAATGAGAAAAAAATAATTTTTTTGTACGTTCAAATTAAAATCAGTATTAATTTATCACAAATGATTTTTTGTGAAAGTGTTGTAAAAATATTATGAATGTAGTTTTTAGAATGAATGAAGAAAAATTGATTTAAGTATTATGAAGTATTTGATTTAAGTGTGAAATAAACTCCTTTATATATATATATATATATATATATATATATATATATATATATATTGTTCTTTTGGTAATTTACCACTCAAACCGTCACTTTTATAAATACTAACCAAATACTCAATTTTTTCAAAAAAACACTTTTTAACAGTTTTTACCAAACACTTAGTTTTTTAAAAAGCTTTCATATCGCACTTTTTAAAACCTCCACTTTAAAAAAAAGTACAATATTAAAAAGTTGAACCAAACTAACCCTATATCTATTATGGAACTATTGGTCTATATTAAGATAATCCAAGCATTAGGAACTTTCAATTGTAAATACACTGCTTCAATTCAAATTCCAGAACCTATAATTTAAAATATGGGACTATGGAACTTTCAATTGTAAAAGAATGAAGCTGTCATTATGTGAAGTCTCTTCTTACAAGGTCTGATTGATATACATGTAAGAACTCGAGATAATTATTTTAACTCAAATTTTTTTTTTCCTTTTCTGAATCAAAAACTTAAATCCATAAATTGAATCTAATATCATATTTACACAGCTGACATTGACGTATTGCAACAAGTTTAATGGCTTAAGCCTTGTCGTGACAATGGCAACTCAATGCATGTCTTCTCACCCGCAAAATGATTTAATTATTATGTGAAGTTTAGTTAATTTAACTGGTAAAGTTTTTTATTGTCGAATAAGAAATTTGAAAGTTTATTCCTACCTACTCGAAAAACCAATTCATATCTTAGTTTGATGATTAAGAAAAATCATCATAAAGCGAACACTATAAATTTGAAACACTAACATACCTATAAAAACAAAAAGAGAATTTGTTATTTTTAGAGTTACTTCTAGTTGTCGTTTATATTAGTATATTAATAAGGGCATTTCTATAATCATGTTATAAACCCTAATATAAATATATGCAGAGGTGGGGGCCTGACTGATTAAGCCATAAACCGTAGTTTCTTTCTTCTCTCTGTCTCTATATTTTTCTTCTTCGCACCTCTCGCTTAATCCTAATTTTCATAGTTTATAGCTTAACTATTTTTTTGTATTACCGTTGGATGTAACATTTCTCTTATGTAGGAGTAGAACCCACCCCATGTAAGAGGGATATTGCCTGCAAGAGTTAGACTTATGGCTTGTTTGGATTAAGGGGGGAGGGAGGGGGAGTAGAGGAGAGTAAAGTAGAGTTGGCTGAAAATAGGCTAATTTTAGACCAATTTTACTCTACTCTGCTTTACTCACCATTCCTCTCCCTCAATCCAAACAGAACATTAATCCCACCTCCGATATGAGAGAGAGAGATGATTAATTTTCATTAGCTCATCTGCCATTACGTGCCAAATGCATGCTCTATCATTTTCAAAGACTCAAACTTCCATTGCATGCCAAGTGCCAACATTTTCTCCCTCATTTTGACTAGCACAACACAAAAAAATCTAGCCTAACATTCTTAGAATTAACTTTCGCGATCTAATTTGACCACCCTCTTGGACTCTTTTCTTTTATCTTCAACCAACAATGGATGGACGGTTCAAAAAGTATGAGTACAGGCTTATGTTAATTCTAACATATAATCTTTTCCAGCATAAGTCCAACCCATTAGCTGTAATTCCAATATGATTATGCTTACCTATAAGATGGACGCTCGGTCAAACTACATAAAGAAATGAGGTTTTCTAACAGATTATCTGAAAAAGCTAATCATTCTTGGGTATCATATTATAGTGGAAGGTAAAGCCATTCATGATAAGGTAAGCAAATATTGTTAGACTAAACCTCTCTCTATACCAGAATCGTTTACTGATCACAATACCAATCAATCTAAAAGCTCGGCTACTTTATTTTTTTTTTATTCTGTCTTTCTAATCTTAGTTTAAAGAAACAATTCTTTTAGCTTTTATATACATATATATATATATATATATATTAATAGCTAAAACTCAGAGAAAATCCGATTAGATTTTAATTGGATTTTCAATTTTACACCATGTATATCATTGAATTTTTAATTTTGTGCCAAGTGAATTATTGAGTATAAAAATTGAAGAATTTAAATACAATTAGATTTTAAATTGGATTTCAATTAGAGTCCAATTTTTTGCCATGTGTCTATTTATTTTTTATTAAAATTTTTGCGGTAAGTAAATTATTAGGTTTAAAAACTGAAGAGTTTAAATCTAATTAAATTATAAATCATATATATATAATGAGAAATCATTACATATTTTAGAAAAGTTTGATTTAAAAAAAGTGTAAGCTAATACTATGTATAATTTGAATCTCTTCTAAAAAAAATGTATAATTGTGATTATTTTTAATTATACATGTGCATATGTATGGGGTTACACACTATTTAGTAATAATAGGAGACAAAACTATATAAGTAGGTATGCTTGCAATTTTCCCAACATTTAGGAGTGGTGACATAAAATAGAAGAGTGCAAAATGGGTTAGATCTCATTCTACCTAAATGCAAGTTCCCAATTTTGTAAATAGTTCCATGAATTTACAGTGAAAAATTATAAATCTAAAATTCAGACTCTGTCAAATTAAATTTAGGGTAAATTATACAAACCCGACCCCTTGATGTTTGGGGGATGACACTCTGCTTCAAAAGGGAAATGGCATTCTTCTTTATTAAGCTTTAAGAAAATCAACACATTAGTCATTCCATTAATAACAATAACATAATATTCCGAAATTTGAAAATGTTTCATTGACTAAATCCTAATCATGGTTAGTGGAAATTTTTTTTTGGTTAAATATTTTTCATTGTTTTTACATTTTATTATTATGATGATGCTCTCTATTCTCCTCTCTCTCAAAATGGATGGTCTGCCTAGGTTGGACAGTCTTGAATAGAATTCTTGCACACTCGGTGGGAGGTTATAACTAGTGCTTGATTTATGAAAGCATTTCAAATGATTTGAACAGGAAATGGGATTTATCAGTGATATTGATCAAGCTCGTTCCTCTTTTATTTTTTTATTTTTTTGGGTGTGGTTTGGTCTGAATTGAAGTTCAGTTGTGCTTGATTTTGTAAAACTAGTAAACTTTTTTGTTTCTTCTTTTTTCTGTCTGAATGTTTTTTTCCAACAATAAAATTACAACAAAACGCTGAGTAATGAACGGCCCAAGTTTACATCAAAACGTGGGCAACAAATTCAATTAACAGAGCCCAAGGGCAGGTTATTTAAACGACCAACTGAGAATAAGAAATTTTAGCCCAACCTGAGTAATGTAAGATTGCAGACTTTGCAGTCCTAAACGGTGATTTCATTAGTTTTTTATTTTTGGAGAATCGAGGCTGAAATTTTATTTAATCAAAGACTAAAGTCCATGCCTAATACAATTTGCAAATCTAGTCAAACAAATTCCATCCAGGCCAATAAAGTGATTGAGAGTCTAGCTAAGAAAACAATGAAAGAAATTTCTTATAAGAATTATGGGGCAATATATATATTTTTGAACCCATATGGGGCATTATGTAAATCTGTAATTTCCTGCAACCTCTTAACCAAATGTGGTGTAATCTCTTGTATTTTGATTTGGGTTACATAGTCAATCTCTTATCCTGTTTGTTTTTAAGTTTAATATGCTGATACTGGACTATAGTACGCAGTGCATAAGCAATACATTTTTTAGCATAGGGTCCTCAATCTAATGGGCTTTATTTCTTCTGTTGGGTTCTCTTGTGCCCTGGAGGCCCATTGAACTTTACGTTAAGTGGCTTTTACATATTAAATTTATTGGCAATTTCAATTTCTTCTATATGGACAAAACTTTAAAAAAGAAAAAGGGAATATATGAACAAAACTATAAATCTTTAGGTATTGTATTTTAATTTACTAATAAAATTTAAGGGTTAAAATACCCTCTATCACCTTATTTGTTTCTCTTTTGTGAAAAAGGTCTTCATTCCCTTATTTATAACAGGCTGAAAATAATGGTGCAATCAGAGGTGTTTCTCTATGCAAGGATGGCCCTAGGGTCTCTCATTTGTTCTTTGCTGATGACAACCTTCTTTTTTGTCGGGCAAATGATCATGAATCCGGAGCTATCTTGGAAGTGCTTGACAAATATGAGCAGGCGTCGAGTCAACAAATTGAAAAATACTAAGTAGGGATTGGGTTATCAATTCAATTATTAAGATATTGAACAATACGAAGTTGTTGAACTAATTCAAGTATTAAGATATTTAAGTTTGATTCAAACTTGTTTTTTTCAAGTTTAAAATAAGCTTAACCTTTTTTTTTTCAAACTTGTTTTTTAATTTCACAAAGGATCTTGAGCTTACTTAAGAGTTTGGACAAGTTAGTTAAAAAATAATAATTTACTACAGCTTTTACTTAAGAAAACTATGTTTCTACCTTATAAGACATTAAGACCATTATAAATTCAAAATACATTCTAAAGTTTACTTCTCACTTGGTTCCAAACTTGAACTAGAGCTTGCTTTATTTACTTAACAAACTATCTCAAAAGAGTATCTTATCGAGCCAAACGCAAACAAATCACGAGTATTTTGAATTATTAATTGTCCTAAATAAGTTAGATGCTTGGACAAACTGCCTCATCGTAAATTCCTAGAAAAATGGAAGCTACAAGCCAATAGATGACCACAAGTCATGGACAATCGCAATGAGGGCATAAAAATTATGGGACTGCGATCCCATGCAATACCATGGCACAGTTTTTTCACAATTCTTTTTTACTCTTTTCAAAATTTTATTATTCAAGGACTTATATCGAAAGTCACTTTTGTAACTTTCAATCTAGCTCCTTCAAAAATTGCCTTCAATCTCGATCATTGGATGTGTTAAAACTTTTATAAAAAATGTAGTATGGAGCGACACTGTACTGTAACTCATACAATTTTTTTTTTTTTAATGATTTCTCTCTCTTCTCTATTAACTTTAACTTTCTCCTTTCTTTCTTTCTTTCTCTCTCTCTTTAGGATATCTCTCGCCTCTCTCCTCTCTCATTTTCCCTCTCTCTTTACTGTAGAATTTACTTTTCTTTTAAAGATTTTACTAAAGTGTGCCCTAAGGGCACACAATACTAAACCAATTTTGAAAAAAATTTATCTAAAATTTAAAAAATTTTAATAACTTTTTCAATTCCTGATAAAATTTTTCTAAAAATTGATTTGTTAATGTATGCTCTTAATCGGACCTTTCTTTTAATAAAAGGTATGTGTTACTTTAGATTTTTTTAATAAGAGATGTGTTAAAGTATAAAATGGGATATAAGGTTTAATGTTAAATGTTAAGGTAAATTTTTTTTTTTAAAAAAAATTTATGATACCTTAGAGCATCAGCATCTTGAAATTCCAATTCTACTCTATTTTATTTTCCCAAAAAGCCACTTTATCATTATACCATACCATTTTACAATATCTCCAGCATTCCAAACTTTTATTTTCCTATTCTACTCAATAAAATAATATATCTACATAATAAAATAATATATCCCAAAACTCAAATAAAAACAAAAACCCAAATCACCATCTGCTACCACCACCACCACGAACAACCATCAACCCATCAACAACCACAGCATCGATCAAACCCATCACCGATCCAAACCCATCAACCTAACAAACCCATCAGCACCGATCAACAAAACCCAAATCACCACCTACTACCACCACCACCACGAACAACCATTAACCCATCACCGATCCCAAACCCATCAATCCATCAACAACCACAGCACCGATTAAACCCATCACCGATCCAAACCCATCAACCCAACAAACCCATGAGCGTCGATCAAAAAAACCAAGCCACGGCACCAACGAAAAAAACCCACCCACCACCAAGCAAACCCACCACAATACCGGCCAGCAACCACCAAGAAAAACCCACAAAAAAACCACCACCGATCTTGTTGTTGTTGATCTAGAAATCCGTCAACCATGGCAGCAAAGCCACCACGCCAACAGATAAAGGGAGATGGAGAGAAAATAGAGAAGAGAGAGGATGAGTCATAAGGAATAAAATATTGTTTTTGGTTTTAGAATTGTGTTACAGTGCAATTCTATCTTTAGAATTGCACTGTAGCAGTATTGCAAAAAAATTTACAATACTTGGCATTAGCATTCCCTGATGTAGAACATTTTAGAATTTGAAATGTCAAATTCTCCTTACATTTGATATTAACATTCCCTGATATTAATGCTCTTATGAAACTTTTTTAAAACATGTTTGATGCTCGATTTATTGGGGATTGGGATTTTTAGGTAAAGTTGCATTAAATCCCTAAAAATTCTTTTCTTCCTCAACACAAATTGCTTGGAAGATAACCATAGGTCATAGCCTCATAGGTCCTAGTATATACCACTCACAATCACATTCATCATAAAGGTCACCATCATTAGTTTGTCCTTCCTTTCCTGTTGTGGCGCTTTTATGGATTTACTAAGGGTGAGTTTGGTTCAGCTTTTTGAAAAAGTGCATAATGAAAAAGTGGAGTTTTGTAAAAGTGCATAATGAAAAAGTGGAGTTTTGTAAAAGTGTATAATGAAAAAGTGGAGTTTCAAAAAGCTGAGTGTTTGGTAAAAGCTGTTAAAAAGTGCATAATGAAAAAGCTGAGTGTTTGGTAAAAACTGTTAAAAGTGGCTTTTTGAGGGGTAAATGACCAAAAAGGACAATGTATATATAAGAGAATTTATTTCATACTTTTTTTTTTTTTTTTTTTTTTTATGTGAGTTTGTTTCATACTTAAATCAATTATTTCATCATACTTAAATCAATTTTTCTCTTTCTAAAAAAAATATTTTTTTCTCACCAATATTAACTAATAATAACCTACCACTTAAGATTTATTATGAAAGTATTGTGAAAATATTGTGATAAAAATTGATACTAATTTTAATTTTAACATACTATTAAAATTATTTTTTTCTCTTTCTAAAAAAATTATTTTTTTCTCACCAATATTAGTTAATAATAACCTACCTTAAGATTTATTGTAAAAATATTGTGGTATAATTTTTTTTCTCTCCCCACACACACACACACGTGGGCTCTCCTTCCCTTCTCTTTTTTTTTTTTTTTTTTTTTTTTCCCCTCTTTTTTTCTCCTCCACCCACGTACCCACACTCTTTTCTTTTGTTTTTTCCTTCTTTTGTTTTTTCCTTCGTTCCTCTTTTATTCCTACCACACGCACCATCCAAAACATTCACACAGCTCTTTCATCTTTTTTTTTTCCTCTTAAGCACTTCAGTCCAGAACAGTTGCTCTCTTTCTTCTCTTTTTTTTTGTTTTTTTTTTTTTTTCCTCTTAGCACTTCAGGCCAGAACAATCGCTCTCCTTCTTCTTCTTTATTTTATTTTTTTTGTTCTCTTAGCACTTCGAAACGAATGAAGGAACCAGCTCTCCTTCTTCTTTTTCTATTTTTTTTTTCTTGTTCTTGGATCATCGGGAAGATTGGATGATCGGGAAGATTGGATGGTCGGTAAATCTCTCCCTCCCCTTTTTTTTTCGTCAGTCTTTTTGATCCGCCGGAGGGTCTTGATCTGCTGTTGTTCTAATTTTCTTGTTGTTGTTGTTGATCTACTGTTGATCCGAAAGAGTTGTTGCTCTAATTTTTTTTTTTTTTTTTCTGTTCTTGATCTACTGTTTCCGAAAGAGTTGTTCTAAATTTTTTTTTCTTTTTTTCTGTTCTTGATCTGCTGCTTCCGAAAGAGCTGTTCTATTTTTTTTTTTTTTTTTCTGTTCTTGATCTACTGTTTCCGAAAGAGTTGGTGTTCTAATTGAATGGGTATTTCCGTAATTTTACCGTAACAACGGTAACCATCCAAAACGCGCACTGCGCGTTTTCATTTATGGACCCTCAGAGGTCCATAAAATTTTTCGCGTTTGTCTGCGTTTTTGCTCTATGCCCAAAACGCAACTTTTTGATAAAAGTTACGTTTTGGGCTTGACCAAACGCAAATTTAGGACTGGCTTTTTTCAAAAAGCGCTTTTTGAGCTGAAAATGTGGAACCAAACGGGCACTAAATCTCTTTTACTTCTCAACTCACTCAGTTCAGTTCTATCCAAAATGAATAAAAGTGTCTTCCGCTGTCAAACCTTAGGCCTTAGCTAGGCTAGGCTAGGGCTTTATTATGAGTAATATCTCTTATCGGATATGACCAATCTGTAGGTCGAGTATATCTAAACTTTATGAGTAATGTTTCACTCCGCTAAGTTGGTAGGATACAATTCATTATTCCAGGAGCTCACTTTTCAATTTCTATTTTATATGAGAAATATTAACAGCAGCCTAAAGCTCATGAATTATTATAGAGTTCAGCTGTTAAAAAATTAGTATAATACTAACGAAGTAACAAGCAGGGCCGGCTCAATGGAATAAGCTATTGGTGCAGCCGCCTAAGGTCCCAAGCGAAAAAAAATATTCCTAAATTTTAATTAATAGTATTAATTAAGTCAAAATATTAATCAATAAATAAAATAATATTTTCTTATCAAATAAAAAAAATAAAAAAGAGAAATAAATGTTATGTTCACAACATTTTTCACAACAAATCGTAAATAGTAGATTGTTAAAGGATGTTATTGACAGCAAAAAAATAATTTTAGTGGTAGGTTCAAATCAAAAACAAGAAGCAACATAACACCTAAGATTTGTTATGAAAAATATTGTGAAAAAAACCCCTAAAAGAAAAAAGAAAAGAAAGAAAGCAACTCACAAAAAAATTCATAACATTTTTCACAATAGTCGGGTTAGCAAAATTTTATTAGTTTTCAACTAAGGCTGCGTTTGAATTGACTTCAAAGTGATTCCGGAAATGATTTTTCGAAAAATTGGGTGTTTGGTTATTACTTCAAATTCGGTCAAACTGAAAAGCATTTCCAGTTGATCGAAAATGAGAGCCAAAACAACGGAAAATCATTTCCGTTTTCATTTTCACTTCAAATGATTTCCGGCCTTGGAAAATAGAAGAGAGAGAGAGAGAGAGAAAGAGCAAGAAGATCGCCGACGTCGGAGCAAGAAGATCGCATCGGAGCAAGACGATCGCACCGCTCCGATCGTTCAAACCCACCCTCGTCGAACCCAGTCACCGATCATCGAGATCGTCTCACCATTTTCGGACCATGCGCGAAGAGAGAGACAGAGAGAGTAGAGAGATCGTCGCACCGCGAACCCACTCGCACCGATTCATTCTCGTTCTCGTTCTCGTTTGAAATTTTTGTAATAAAATTTGTTTGTGATTTTGATTTTTTACTTTCTCTCTTTGATCTGTGATTTTGTTGTTGTTGTTGTGGTGGCGTGGGTGGTGGTGTTTTGGTGGTTTTCCTGTTGTGTGGTGGTGGGTTTTGTGGGGGTGGTGGTGGAAAATAGCATTTTCAGAGTGTTACCAAACACATGAAATTATTTTCTAGAAAAATTTTCATAATACAACCAAACACTTAAAAATATTTTCCTTTCCGGAAAATAGCATTTCCGGAAAATAAATATTTTCCGGAAAATATTTTACATGAACCAAACGCAGCCTAAATTCACCACTAACATCACTCTTTTACTCACTACTATCAATTTGCCACATCAATAAATGTAAAAAGTTTTGTCAAATTTTTTTGTGTTTATAAACTTAAAAAAAAAAAAAAAAAATTATATGTGGTTCATGTTAATTAATATTAATTTTACATATGAAACAAGATAATCAATTTTCGCCTTAGGCCTCCAAATGTATCAAGCCACCCCTGTTAACAAGTAAAATTCATAAAATTAATTTTATTAGTTTCACACCCTATAAAATTGGTAAAAAAATAACATAAAGTAAAAAAAAAAAAAATTTTGACATAAAGTTATTTCTTAATGGCAAAATAAAAATGTTTCACACCGCTAAGTTGGTAGGATACTATTGATTATCATATGAGTTCACTTCTAACACTATTTTATGTGGATTTCAGTTAGTTCAATCGGTTAATTCTCTTGTTCACAAATAAGAGATTTGGAGTCTCCGTCTACACCAAAAACCAATTGGTGTTTTGGTTTGATTATTAAGATCAATCATCAGAAGCGAACATAATAAGTTGAAACTCTACCTCTAATATATATATACACATATAGTGTTGAGTTCAAGTTATACCTGGTATAACATGCTTAGAGTTATACCTGGTGTAACCAATAACTTGTTATAGAATTCATATTTTGAAAATCTCACTGTTGAATTATATGTTCGATATGTTATTAACATTGATGCCAATTTTCATGTCAATTGGATGTTATTTACCATTTAATCCATAAACTCATCTTTTATGCATTATTTTAAACAACAAAAACTTGAACTTAAACAATTGATTGATGATATAACTATTAATTATTGATCACCTTGTGTTGAGGTTCAAAATGTTACAAGTATCAAAATCCAAAGCAAATGGACCCTCAAAATAAATGAGGCCCAATCCGTGAGCCAAGACCTATTCAGAATGGGCAGAAGGAAACCCAAGCCCATGAATGGATAAGCCCTGAGCCTTAGAAAAGAAAGAGAAAAGCAAAGGAAGTTTGGCCCAACCTTATGTAAAATGAGCACCCAGGGAACCCAGGGAGAAGAAAGAGACTGGACCAAGATACCTTGGAACTGCCAGAACCAGGAAGGGGATTCTTGAGATGTATAGGAAAGAATCAACTCGAATTTGAACAGTTCAAGGAGGCATGCCCATGGGCACAAGAAACAAAGGAATTTATGTCCCATCAGCCGCCCACAACTCAGAAGAAAAGCTTTGGAAAATAGATGGTGACTTAGGAATCAACACCTGATGAAGGGGAGCCTAGTACTTCAGGAAAAGCAGGAAGGTGAACCATGAAGGAAGGTGGCTGGGAATCTTTCAACATGACAGGGGGTAATCTACCTATTTGAAGAAAAATGACAAAGAGTGAAGCAGCCAAAAAGGGGCTTTAAAAAGTCTCTTTAGCTTTGGGAAAAGGAATAAAATCCAACCTCATCAGTACCCCCCAAAAAAGGAAGGTCAACTGGAAACTTTTAGGAGGGAAACTTCAAAAGAAGACTGCAATGAGAAAATGAGGAAAGGACCAGCCACCAATGTTGCTAACACAACATTGGTTCTGGTACCCAGGGCAGCAAAAAGAGGGAATCAATGGCATACTAAAAACCCTAAGAAGGTACTATAAAAGGAGGATTAAGTCATCAGTAAAAGGCATTCAGCAACTATTAATCAGAGCAAAAAAAGAGCATCAGATAGACTCATTAAGCTTCAGAAAAATAGAGAGAAAAGAAAGGCATTGTGAAGGATCCCGTAACATGTGCTTGAGGATACACCTGGATTCAAGGGGATTCAAACCTCACAAGTCTTGGAAGCTAGAAAGTGCTATCCAAGTCTGTGAATTTTGAACTTGTTTGAACCTCGTGGCATATCCCAGAGAAAAATAGGGTCCAATGTACTTAAAAGCCTAATATAATGACCAATCACTCTATTTTCTGAGGATCCCTGACGTCCTTACTTGCATTTTCTTAATAATTCTTTACTATTCCTCAGCCACTTATTTTACAATACGTATATGTTTGCATGCATGAATGTTTATGTGTTGTAGGGCCCATGTTTTGTGCACAAATTGGTTTGTAATCAGCCCAATATAGCTGCGGTGAACCAAGCCTAGTCTACCAACCAACAAACATTATTATCTTGGGAGGCCCAGGATCCTTACCATCATTTAGGCCTGAGTGTTATCCAAAACAGGAACCCATACCTTAAAATTTTGCAAGCATGAAAAATATACAAAGATAATATAATCTAATGTTGCAATTGTCAAAATTCGTATCCAATTAAAAAATATTGAGTGGTGCAACTTTAAAATTACACCAGGTGTAACTTGAACTCAACCTATATATATATATATATATATATATGAGATTAAATTCTGTAAGGATGTGATGTAAAACTCATATTTATCACTCCAATTCTAACATGCCACATTATCTTATCACATATTTAAGAATAAGCACAACTACACCCAATCAATTCTAATACCCATATATAAATCCAATCAAACTGGGAGCTTATTAAGATGTTATTAGATGTGGTAGAATGTATTGAGTTTTAAGTAAAATGCTGATGTGACAATCTCTTATTAGATGGTGTAAAATATAGGTTTTATACCCCATCCTTACCAAATTCGGACTTTATATATATATATATATATTATTGTCTACCATTAACAATTTGCCACTTATGTTGCACCTATTGATATTGTATTTACTTAAAGAATACAGTCCCAAAATGGGTTCCACACAATCATAATGGCAAGACTGCACTAGTGCCGCCTTCCTCTTTTGCTGGAATTTTAGAAGAAATTACACTTTATCACCCTGAATTATACTCTATATTACACTTTGCACCATAAACTATCCGAATGCATAGTTTGCACCTTAAACTATGACCATTGTTACACTTTGTACTCCAATGTTAGTTTTATTGTTGAGTTAGACAAAAATATAAAGTACGTGACTTGCACATGTGTATTGCTTAAGTAGAACAAACTTAAAAGATCAAAATCTCCTCTTCCCTATCAATTAAAAACAAAACTTTTATTTTTTTTTTCCAACTCTCTCTCTCTCTCTCTCTCTCTCTCTCTCTCTCTCTCTCTCTCTCTCTCATGCATATTAGCCCCTCTCCCCAAATCAAAATCCCTACAACCCTAAATCCCCAAATCAAAATCATAATAAGTAGTTTTGAGTGTGTATATGCAGCTATGATGTTGTTATAGCTTGGTCATGGTCCTTATGGTGGTGTTGTGAATGATACTGGGGAAGAGAATTGATAAGGACAAAAAAAGGCCGTGGGAAGTAAGACTTGCTCTAAAATACAAAGTAATTGGAATCTAATAGAGAACTTTTAGTTTTTGTGATGAGAAAGGGCTTGGGTTAAGGAATTCGGGTGAGCCATGCTAGTGGCAATCAAAGAAAGAAAGGAAAAAAAAAAAAAAAACAATTAACACAATGGTGGTGCCAAAGGGCTGATACGCAACACGAGAGTGAGAGTTGAAAAAAACTATTTTTAATTGAATTGGGAAGAGAGGATTTTGGTCTTTCAAGTTTGTGTCACTTAAGCGATATATATGTGCAAGTCGCATGTTTTATATTTCCATCTAATTTAACAGTAAAACTAGCATTGGGGTGCAAAGTGTTACAATGGTCATAGTTTTGGGTGCAAACTGTGCATTCGAATAGTTTAGGGTGCAAAGTATAATCTGGAGTATAGTTTAAAGTGGTAAAATGTAATTTCTTTGAAATATTAATACCTTTGAAATTGGTAACAAGTCATCGCCGCATGATACATCACTGAAGTAATGCTAAAACAGTTTTATATGGAACTGATGAAAGTTAAGTTGCATTAATCTAATTTATCATTTAAATAAATTGTGAAATGCTAGAGATACAAACGATTTTACAAAAAGTTTTACAAACTGTTAATGTGGTGAGTAGTTATTAATAAATAAAAAAAATTGATGTTTAATGATGGGCATAGATAAAAATTAATAAGATGTTGACCACATCAACAATTTCTAAAAATGTTATAAAATAGTCTGTGACTGTAACATTACTCTTGTGACAAAAATTATAAAATCTATTATGCAGATTTAGTGATACACTTTGTAACCGTATTTATATATTTATTTATTTTTCATATAATAATTGATTTTGTACGGCACCGGGATCCTAAGCCCATACAGGCCCCGGGCCCAGTCCCATACAGGCCCTGGGCCCAATCCCACACAGGCCCTGGGCCGAGTCCCACACCAGCCTTGGGCAAAGGTCCAGCAGAAAGGTCCAGTTGTCCTGCGCCCTTCTTGGAGCTTCCTTCATGTACGAACAAGCGTGGGGTATTGAATTCCGAGAGGTGATCGGACAAACGTTCCCGGTCAGATATACGAAGTGTTCCCGGGAAAGTGTGATATTCCCGGGGAATTGAGTTGCCGAACATAGTCGGTCAAGATGGAGCCAAGTTCCAAGGTCATAAATGCTGCACCGTCCTTTCACCTAAACATCCACTTTAATCAGGTAATATTGGACCTCCAGTAGCACTAACGGTGGCTGTAATCATGATCTACCCACTAACCTTAGCTATAAATAGAAGAAAGTTGGGAGAAGAAGGGGTTTAGAAAAATTGAGAGAAAACAGTCAAGGAGAGAGCATAAACTGAGTGTTGCTTTGAGTCTCTCTGCCAAGAACGACCCATTGTAGGAAATCCTTGAGCCCACTACAAATAAATTGTGAGCCCAAGTAGCCTTAGGCCCAGAAGTCTTGTACTTGGTTCCTACAATTGGCGCCCACCGTGGGGCCCTCCTATGAAGCCGTGGTTCGACTGAGACTCAAACGAAAGGAATGTCTGAGGAGCGTTCAGGAGGACATGTTCCGAGCAATTCCATAGGATCTTCTCGGGGATCGACATGGAGGGAGAGAAGGCAGAAACGGCTGGAGGATAGGGAACATCCACGAGGAGAGGAAAGGTCCGGATTGGGAGAAGGATCGGCCCAGACACACCGGACGACTTCAGGCGTCTCAGCACATCGGCAGTATGATGATAGAGACCGAGAGCTGGAACGGTTACGCAGATTGGTAATGGACTTGGAGTTGGAAGCAAGGGATCGACGCCACGAAAGGAACCGCAACCCCCAACCAAGGAGAAACCGGGGCGAGGAGGGTTCCGACCGATCTGTTACGCAACAATACCGAGACCGATCACGCTCCCAAGAGTCACATCGACACTCCCGGGAGACACGTCGTAGACGGGACCGTTCCCGATCGCATGGGTATGATGACCAAGGATCAGAGTCTCCAGATGAGCGGCGGCACCACAACGCCTCAATGGACGCCATGAGCAGAGCCCTGCGGATGGCAGCCCGGTCTCCATTCTCCGATGAGATTGAACGAGCACCCATGCCGAGCAGATTCACACGACCACCATTCAATTCCTATGAGGGGAGGACAGACCCCGTGGAGCATGTCAGTCATTACATTCACATGATGTCTTTGCATGCGCACAACGATGCATTGATGTGTAAAGTATTCCCCTCCAGTCTCGGCTCTACCGCACTGAGGTGGTTCAATGGGTTGCGGAAAGGTTCTATACACAGTTTCACCGAGCTGATTCAGGAATTCGGCAGCAGGTTCGTAACATGCAGCCGGGTGCAACAGCCGGTCGACGCACTGTTTTCCATGAAAATGAGAGTCGGGGAAACCCTTCGGAGTTATGCCAGCCGATACTGGGAACTCTACAACGAAATTGGTGGAGGAAACGAGAAAATTGCGGCAAGCACCTTCAGGATGGGGCTCCCCGAAGATTCTGAATTGCGGGAGTCGCTGACGAGAAGACCCCCGGAGGACATGAGGCAACTGATGAAACGCATAGAGGAGTACAAACGCCTGGAGCATGACCGGCTGCAAAGCAGGGGGAAAGCTCCTCTTGCGGGGAGATCTCGGCAAAGCATTTTGCCGCCCAAGCCGAAAAGAGACTTCAGAATGCAGGAACCGGAGGTGCAAATCGAAGGGATTAATGTGGTGTTCAAAGAGCCCGTGCACAAAATCTTGGAACGGATCAGGAATGAGCCATTTTTCAGATGGCCGAACAAAATGGGGGGCGACCCATCTCGGAGGAACCAAAACCTATACTGCACCTATCACAGAGACAAGGGGCACACCACCGAGCAGTGTAGGGTATTAAAAGACCATCTCGGACAACTAGTGAAGGCAGGGCACCTGAAAGAGTTTGTAGCAGATTCCATTGACCGAGAAATCGGGCAGGGGGCCCAACAGAAAAGGAACCCCCTTCCACCACCCCTGGGGGTAATCAACGTCATCCATGTCGCGCCAAGAGAAGCAGCAACGACGAAAAGGGTAATGACAGTGGCTTGCGCGGAGGGAGAATCATCCAAGAAGAAAAAGAAAGTTGGACGGTTGGACATCTCGTTCGGAGAGGATGATTTGGAAGGGACGATCCAGCCTCACGACGATGCTTTGGTGGTGACAGCCCGAATAGGCGGATTCTTGGTAAAGAGGGTGATGATTGATCAAGGTAGCGGGGCTGACGTCATGTACCCGGACCTCTTCGAAGGGCTCGGGTTAAAGACCCAGGATTTGGCGAAGTATGACACGCCATTGGTCTTGTTTGACGGGAGAGTTGTGATTCCCGAGGGGCAAATCTCTCTCCCAGTGGACATGGAAGGCAAGGGAGTTGTAGTTACATTTATAGTAGTCCGATCATTCGCACCTTACACCGCAATCCTGGGAAGGCCGTGGATTCACGCCATGGGGGCTGTTCCGTCCACCCTTCACGTGAAAGTAAAATTTCCTACTGAGTATGGAGTTGCAGAGGAAGGGGGAACCAACAGGTGGCGAAGCAATGCCTTGTAGCCGCGGTCAGGTGGGAAAAGGAGCAGCTCGGTCAGGCTGAGCACGCCGAGAAAGAGGCTGCATAGCAATTACAGAAACCCCTAGGGGAAACTGGGGCGGACGTTGCTGAGGAGGTGCTGAAGGTAAGAATTCTCCCAGATACTGGCAGATATTTCCAGCTAGGTACAAGCATGAATGACCGGGAAAGAGTAGAGATGTTGTTGTTCCTGTTGCAGAACATAGACGTTTTCGCATTGAGCCCTTATGAAGTGCCCGGCGTAGATCCCGAATTCATTGTCCACAGACTCAACGTGGATCCATTATTCCCCCCGAAGAAGCAGAGACCGAGAAGAGCGTCGAAAGAACACGTTGATGCAGTAAACCTGGAGGTACAGCGGCTGAAGGAGGCCGGAGCCATAAAAGAGATATTCTTCCCGAAGTGGTTGGCAAACACTGTCGTGGTGAAGAAGAAGAACGGGAAATGGAGAGTTTGTGTGGATTTCACAGAGTTGAACAAGGCATGTCCCAAGGACCCATTCCCGATGCCCAAGATTGACCAGCTAGTAGATGCAACATACGGGCACCCGAGGATGAGCTTCCTAGATGCCTTCCAGGGCTACCACCAGATTGCCTTGGCGCCCGAAGACCGAGAAAAGACAGCATTTATCTCCCCGAATGCGAACTATCACTACGAGGTCATGCCGTTTGGATTGAAGAACGCCGGGGCTACGTATCAGCGAATGATGACGAGAATGTTCCGAGAAAAAATTGGATGCACGGTTGAAGTTTATATCGACGATATGGTGGTAAAAAGCAGAATCGAGTCACAGCATACCAAAGATCTCCGGGGAGTGTTCGAGATACTACGTCGGCACAAATTGCGCCTGAATGCCGAGAAGTGCACCTTCGGAGTGGGGGCTGGTAAGTTCCTGGGATATCTGATCTCTACTCGGGGAATAGAAGCTAACCCCGATCAAATTGAAGCCGTGAACCGCCTCAAACCACCAAGCAATCCCAAAGAGGTACAAGTGCTCACTGGAATGTTAGCCGCCCTGAACCGATTTATCTCTAAGTTTGCCGATCGCTGCCGGCCGTTTTATCAGCTCCAGAAAAAGTGGAAGGGGTTTCAATGGGACGAGAGCTGCGAAGAAGCTTTTCAAGAACTAAAGGAATATTTGGCAAAGGCACCGAGGTTGACGGCCCCGGAGCCCGGGGAGGATCTGTTTATGTACCTTGCAGTCACCGATCATGCCGTAAGTGCTGTGTTACTAAGGGACCGGGGAGTACAAATGCCGGTGTATTACGTGAGCAAAACCTTGGTCGATGCCGAGACAAGGTACCTGCCTCTTGAAAAGTTAGTTTTGGCCCTGGTGCACGCCACGAGGAAGTTACCACATTACTTCCAGGCACACACAGTGTTCGTCCTTACCGAGTATCCGTTGCAGTCATTGTTGAAGAGATCCGACTTCACCGGACGGATCGCCAAATGGGGGACTCGGCTGGGATCGTTTGACATAAGATACCGACCTAGAAGCTCAGTGAAGGGACAGGTTCTCGCCGATTTCATCGCGGAATTTACACCCAAGAATGAAGGCAAGGTAATCTGTAGTACGGAGATTCGCCCGTGGAGGTTATTTGTGGACGGCGCATCAAATGCTATGGGGGCCGGGGCTGGTATTGTCATAATCACCCCTGAGGGTATACGACTGGAACACTCCTTCAGATTGGGGTTCAAAGCCTCGAACAACGAAGCCGAGTATGAAGCCCTACTGGCCGGGATGAGGGCAATATTGCATCTGGGCGCAAAGGACGTGGAGATCTACTCTGACTCTCGGCTGGTTGTTTATCAGATCACTGGGGACTTCGAGGCTCGGGACCCCCGAATGAAAGCTTATCTGAGTACGGCAAAGCAGATTATCGGTCAGTTTGGAACGGTAAGGATATCCCAGGTAGCCCGGTCACAAAACAAGCACGCTGACTCTCTTGCCACGTTAGCCTCATCGGCTACCGAGGACACGCCACGGCATATCACGATAGAACTTATAAGGGAGCCAAGCATCTGTGTAAAGAGTGTTCTCGACCAGGCCGGAGTAGAGGTTACGCAGGTTGCAGCGGCCGGGCCATGTTGGATGAACCCGATCATAGACTTCCTTGCCGAAGATAAAGTTCCAGAGGGTGAGGCCGAGGCCAACAAGATTCGACGAATGGCTCCCAGGTACTGGCTGTCTTCGGACCGAAAGTTGTACAGAAGGTCCTTTGCGGGCCCTTACCTCTTGTGCCTGCATCCCGAAAGAGTCAAGGAGCTTCTGACCGAGCTGCATGAGGGAGTGTGCGGCGGGCATGCTGGGGGACGATCTTTAGCACACAGAGCAATGACACAGGGGTTTTGGTGGCCACAGATGCAGAGGGATGCCGCCGAATACGTTCGGAGTTGCGAACAATGTCAAAAGCACGCCCCAATGATCCATCAGCCGGCAGAACGTCTAAATCCTGTCAGCAGCCCGTGGCCATTTGCACAATGGGGGCTTGACATCCTCGGGCCATTCCCCCGAGCAACAGGGAACCGCCGTTTTGTATTGGTGGCTGTAGATTACTTCACAAAGTGGGCTGAAGCTGAAGCCTTGGCTAATATCCGGGATACTGACGTAAAAAATTTTTTATGGAAAAACATAGTTACAAGGTTTGGGGTGCCGAATTCGCTAGTGACAGACAATGGGCTACAGTTCGACAGCAACGCTTTTCGGACCTTTTGCAGCGAGCTCGGCATCAAGAACAAGTATTCAACCCCAGCATACCCACAAAGCAACGGCCAAGCTGAAGCAGTAAACAAGACTATTTTGAACGGGCTCAAGAGAAGGTTGGACGGAGCGAAAGGAAGATGGGCAGAAGAGCTACCCAGTGTTTTATGGGCCTACCGCACGACCCCCAGGAGATCCACGGGGGAAACTCCGTTTTCTCTGACATACGGAGCAGAAGCAGTGATACCAACCGAGGTGAGCTTATGCAGTGCACGGGTCGCCGGGTTTGACCCCATACAGAACGCCGACCTGATGGTAGAGCATTTGGATTGGCTAGAAGAATGTAGGGAGGCCGCGACCGTACGGCTTGCCGAGTATCAGCAGAAGCTGGCCCAAAGGTACAACCGAAATGTAAAGGCCAGGGAGTTCCGTGCTGGGGAACTCGTGTTAAGAAGGGTAGTGGGGAACATGCGGGACATGGCTGCAGGGAAGCTTGCTTAGAGATGGGAGGGACCATACAGAGTCACAGCCATCGCGGGTGCAGGGGCCTACTACTTGGAAGACCTTGACGAGAGGCCGCTCCCCCGACCATGGAACGCCAACAACTTGAAGAAATTCTACGCATAATCATCGGTGTTAGGAAAAGCTTGTATCCCATTAAAATTAAGAGCATGATGAACTTTTTTGTATATGCTGTTTTTGACTCTGTAGCCGCACACCAAGAGAATCGACAATAAATCTCAAAGGACAGAAACCTGACCCTCGGCTCGATCAATATCGCCGAGCAGGTGGAAACCTTACAACTAAATCTCTAAGGACAGAAACCTGACCCTCGGCTCGATCAATATCGCCGAGCAGGTGGAAACCTTACAAATAAATCTTAAGGACAGAAACCTGACCCTCGGCTCGATCAATATCGCCGAGCAGGTGGAAACCTTACAAATAAATCCTAAGGACAGAAACCTGACCCTCGGCTCGATCAATATCGCCGAGCAGGTGGAAACCTTACAAATAAATCCTAAGGACAGAAAGACAATTCTTGGTTAAACCAAAACCTGATAAAAACCTAACCCTTTTACAAATACTAAGTCCAATAGCGCTCTCAAATTACCCACAGCGCCGCGCAACAGGTTTTCGGTGGTACCATTCTATTAAGCGGCCATAGTACTGGTATGGTTCAAACAAAACACAAATAGATATAAATTCATTCAAATTGAAACGGAGAAAGAAAACGGACTACTAATTAAATAAATAAGGGCAATTGTTCAATCACCACATCCCGGTGACATGGGCAAATAAAACCAATAAATAAAGGCAATTGTTCAATCACCACATCCCGGTGACATAGGCAAATAAAACCAATAAAATAAAAATAAGCTAGTAAATAAAAGTAAAATCAGCTGGGAGGTTGGGTCGGCAGTGTCACTTCCTGCTGGACGGTCAGCGGAAAAGGCGGGCCCTCACCGAGAAGCTCCTGCACAGTCGGGATGCTCGTGGCCTCCATTTCCTCGGGCTCGGCGTGAGAATCGATTTGCTCAACCAGCTCCCTCATACTGGCCGTCTCTTCCTCGTCAAAAGCGGTCGGGGCATCCTGGACGGCAGGTACAGGGTTCGGAAATGGGATTTGGCCGGGGTCTCTCAGCGGCGAATCTTCAGGAACTCCCATTGCTTGAAGAGCAGCAAACCACCCGGCCTCGAAACCCATATTCCGAGCCCGAGCAACCACCGGCTCCGCGGAATTCTCGGCATCGGCAAAACCTACGTCATACCACTTTTGTTCCGCGGCCGCCAAGCCTGCCCTGAGATCAGCTATCTCCTCGGCATTGGAAGTGTTAAGGCTGATGGCTTCGGCTAATTTGACTTCCGTCTCATTTTGCTTAGTCAGGAGCTCCGCATTCCTTTTTTCGGCCAATGCCCGGTACTTCTCCGCGGCAGCAGCCTTCTTCTCAGCAGCCTCAGCAATTTTCAGCTTTTCCTTAGCCGTTTTCACTGCTGACTCCCGCGCCCCCTTCTCGCGCTCGTTTTCCTCATCAAGCTCCCGTGCCCGGGCAGCCACAATGTGAGCCAGTTGAGCGGCCTAGCAAGCACGGAGGTTAGCAAAGAAACAAAAGGAAATCTATATGGAGTAGATAGACAAAAGAATTACCGCAATGGCGTGCCACTCTAACCGGCGCCCCACAGACTCCTCGGACCCATCCTCGAAAGCGTGCACGTCCTCGGGAAGTTGGAGAGCTTCAGCCAAAGTTTGGGCAATACGGCCGCCCTCGCCCTTATCCCACATCCGTACAGAGGCGGTTGAGGGCAATGGCTTGCCATCCAGAAGGAACTTTGGCTCCCACGCTCGAGCCACTTGAGAGGAGGACGCGCCCCCCGTGCCAGCTTCGGTTGGCGGCTCGCGGATAACGATTCCACCTGTTGGTCGGGGAGGAGTCTGGACTGCGGCATCCCCCGGGCCCGTGGAAGGTTGCTCGGTTACTTTCTGTTTCTTACGGGCCCGTCCGGACTACGAAGGGGGAGGAGGCTGAGATGCTTGACCCCGACCCTGGGTAGGCGGGGGCTGGTTGGGCTGCCGGGCACCAGGCACGAACCGGTCGAGGGTCATGACTCTCCTTGCCACCATTCTTGCACCGGGTTGGATCGCTTCAGCTAGCAAGGCAGCCGCTTCTATCACTTGCTGTTGAGGCTCGGCGGGTGGATTCTTGGGATGGGGCTGCTCTTGGGCTTAGTCCCCTTGCTGTATGGCTTTGTGGGCTCTCTCTCTAAGGCGTTGAGATACCCGTTCAGCGGACTTGTCTCGTAGGGGAGCTAGTTCGTCCGAGGCAGTGAACCGCCGACCAAATTCCCTCACTTCCCCGGTTGTAAGCTTCGGCGGCAAAAAATTTACGTACCGGACGTCTATGTATGATAGCAGGGGGCTGCCAACTATCAGTGCCTGCTTGAAAGGCTGCCAAGTAGAATAAACCGGTTCCACTCTGAGGATCAAGTGTGAGGCCCGGAGTTGTCCGTCCTAATGCACGTATATCTCGGAACGGAGGACGAAGTTTAAATCCTTGACGTGGACGGCTCTGAGGTCCTGAACAAATACTTTGCCGTCTGCAAAAGAACAGGAGACGCATTAGCCTTTAACAATAAATTTTTTTTTTCTACTCCAAAAAGAAGAAAAGAAGAGGCGGAGGAAAGCAATTATATGACAGGGATGGTACGAACCCACTTCACGCCGTGTAAGGAGGCAAGGGATCTCCCCGGCAAACCAATTGCCGCGCACCCTGACGAACTCCCCGGCGGAGTTCCTGTTCGAATCGGGTAGGCACGATATCAGCCGTACCCAAGCATCCCTTGTCTTTAGGTAATAATTGGTGGATTTGCTCCCACAGAGGCTGTACATTTGGTTAATATCATGGTGGTCTAACTGTAAGTTAAAGGTGTGGTTTAACTTAGTGACACAACTAACTACCCGGTAAAAATTGGGAGGAAGCTGGTCGGGGCACAGCCCATAGTAGGTGAGTGTGCTTATCAAGAGGGGATCTACGGGGAACCTGACCCCACCTTCTAGAATGGACATCAAAGGAAAGAAGGCTGTACCCTGCCCTCGGTGGAGTTCCATATCACTCTCATGGCAGTAAGCCACGTCCACGTCATCGGGAATATTAAATTTACTCCTAAAGGTGGCCAAAGCAGCCGGGGTTTCTAGAAGGTTAGAGTAACCCATTTATGAAACCTAAAACTACAAAAGTGAACTCAAAGAAACAAAGCTGAAGGAACAGGAAGGGGAAGAAAGACTTACTTTGGGTTCTAAGGACGAAAAGAACACTGAGCAAGCTAGCGCACAGAAATGTGGTCGGCAGAGAGTAAGCACTAAAGATCAGAGGCGAAGGAAAAAAATGGAATGGCGTTCATAGAGGGACTATTTATAAAGCCAAAAAGAAGTGGGGGGAGAAGAAACGTTTATTCAAGCAATAAATGGGCACAATTTACGAGCGACCCAGCAACTGCCAAACGTAACCGATTCGCGCGCCGCTTCGGTCCACAAATCGTCAGGCAATAATGACGACTGCGCCTGGCGCCGCGAGACGGCGCGTCTTTTGAGAAACTTAGTAAAAAGTAACAGTCGTAAGTCCCAGACAAGAAGGTTCCCGAGGTCAAAAGGCTCAAACAGCTCCTTGATTCTTCTCGGCGACCGAGTATGAATCAAGGGGGGGCTATTGTACGGCACCGGGATCCTAGGCCCATACAGGCCCCGGGCCCAGTCCCATACAGGCCCTGGGCCCAATCCCACACAGGCCCTGGGCCGAGTCCCACACCAGCCTTGGGCAAAGGTCCAGCAGAAAGGTCCAGTTGTCCTGCGCCCTTCTTGGAGCTTCCTTCATGTACGAACAAGCGTGGGGTATTGAATTCCGAGAGGTGATCGGACAAACGTTCCCGGTCAGATATACGAAGTGTTCCCGAGAAAGTGTGATATTCCCGGGGAATTGAGTTGCCGAACATAGTCGGTCAAGATGGAGCCAAGTTCCAAGGTCATAAATGCTGCACCGCCCTTTCACCTAAACATCCACTTTAATCAGGTAATATTGGACCTCCAGTAGCACTAACGGTGGCTGTAATCATGATCTACCCACTAACCTTAGCTATAAATAGAAGAAAGTTGGGAGAAGAAGGGGTTCAGAAAAATTGAGAGAAAACAGTCAAGGAGAGAGCATAAACTGAGTGTTGCTTTGAGTCTCTCTGCCGAGAACGACTCATTGTAGGAAATCCTTGAGCCCACTACAAATAAATTGTGAGCCCAAGTAGCCTTAGGCCCAGAAGTCTTGTACTTGGTTCCTACAGATTTGTACTGTATTTATTTATTTATTTTCCATATAATAATTGATGGTAATTAGACAATCTTGCTCCACCTATTCAAATGGATTTATACATTTGTTGTTTTCATTTCTTTTTTGATATGATGGGAGTCGAGGAATTTAATCATCGCTTGTCTCTTTTGATAAAACAAATACTAGAAAGTTTTAGTTGAGTTACATTTTCTTGGCATTGTTGTTTTCATTTGAGTGCCTTTAGCATTCACCCTTCAACATTTTAATTAAATCTTAATTAAGGAGATATTTTTTTTTATTAATTCCCTTTTGATACAATAATATCTGCTTTTTTATTCTTTTTCTGTTTCAATTTCCTATCCTTTTTTTTTCCTCTTCTCTCTCTGTTAGTTGTCCTCTCCACCTCCTACGACTAAAAGTTGTGATCAAGGAAACCTCTTGCTAAAAGGGAGGTTCTTCTCTTTGCCTCTGGCACCAGGCCTCGGCCATCTAACACCTTCGGTATAATTTTTTTTTTTTGGACAAAGTTTTATCTAAACTAGTTTAGTAAGAAATTCTTCAAACTCCAATTAAAAATTTTAATATAACTATATATTTTGAAAATCTAACCATTGAATTGCATGTTCTTTATACTATTAAAATGCAGGTCAAATTTTATTCAAATTGGATATTAATTACAATTCAATTTATACACGTAATTTTTTATTTATAGTTTTAAATTACAAAAATTTGAAATTAATTTGATTGATGACATAGTTTTTTATTTTTTATTTTCTTAAAAGATTGCAGACATGGAGGATATAATTAAAAAAAAAAAATGTAATTTAACAGTAGATTTGTCAAAATTCACTTCCTATAAAAAAATAAAATGAGAGTTTAAAAGGTTTGCCTCCAAATTAGTTTGGAGAGAAAATTTGTCTATTTTTTTCTTTATTTTTATTACCTATTTTTCTTTTTATGCAAAATATTTTCCTAGAAAATGTCTATTTTGCACTTGAATTAAATAATGAGTAGTTATGAAATAAATTTTACCCCAGGTCAAATATAAAATTCTATGAATATGTAGGGTAATTATTGGATACTCCTAGAATACCATAAATGCATATTCCTTCTTCTCACATAATTGTGGGCCCCACTAATTAAATTCATGGTGAGACTAACAATTCATGTGAGAAGAAAGAGTACACATTTATTGTACTCTCGGAGTATTCAATAATTTTCCGAATATGTAAAAATAAGTTTATCCTTAAAAATTAGCATGTGTGAAATAATCAGTTTACTCTTTTAGGTACTTTTGTTAAAGAATGTAGCTATTTTCCAAGGTTGCAAAATTGGGGGAGGGGGAAGAGGGAGGAATATTTGTATTACAATTTGAACATTTATTATTTATACTAGTCGCTAACCCGTGCGATGCACGGGAAATGTATTGAGTACAATATATAATTTAATTTTTGTTTATTTTACTACAACACCAAAATCGAATTTGTAAAATAAAATCATATAGCTAAAACATTTGTTAACAGCTATACGTTTCAAACATTTATTAAACTATATTATTATTATTATTATTATTATTATCAACTTAACAGTATTTTAATATATGATACCAACATGCTTCAAGAAAATGTCCAACATTGAAAACAATTTCGAAAACAAATTCAACTAAACGGTTTGATGAATAAATATATTACAATCTATAAATATAAGCCAAGAAATAAACTTTGAAACCAATGTGTACAAAATCCACGTCAAACAAAACCATTTCGATCATTAAGAATATGACTCACTAAAGTCATGAAAAACACAGGATTCGTTATAAAGAAAAAAAAAAAAGCATCTTTAGTCTTTATAGATTTTGCCTAAGTACCCAGATACGATGACACATACTCACACAAAAATCATTAAAGAAAGAATCAAAGAATATACACAGCATGTACATACGCTATGAAAGTAAAAATAAGAAAAACAAAAGAGACGTAAACACGGACAATTAAAGAAAAAATATAGGAAAAAAAAGTTAGGAATAGAAATATAAGATAAAGATGGGTTACCCTCAAAAAGAATAATCCATGGATATTCATTGAAATCTTCTAGATAATTTCTGATAATAGAAAAAATAAAACCCAAAAGTTATGATGTTAAAACTTCCGAAAGGCCAAAAAAAAAAAAATTAAAAAAAAATCAGAAGATTCAAAGCTTCAAAAGTATTGAAATAAAACTATATATATATATATATATATATATATATATATATATATATATATATATAAAATTACGCAATAGAGAAATACAATAGAAAGAAGGGAATCCATGATTATAGTTTTTCTACTATTGAAATTGGCCAGACAATTAAATGTATTGCAAAAAATGAACTTAAAAATTCATATGTAAACCAAACAATTAGAAGATTTTGAGCCAATAATTTATTTAAACAAAACAAAAATTATGTGACTACACAATGGAGAAATATAATAAACAAAAAAAATGTCTACACAACATAGAAATATTAGAGAAATATGAGTTACCTTTTAAATGTTAAAATTCAAAATATTAAAACTTTTAAAAGGTTAAAAAAATTTGAAGATTTAATTAAAAAATTTAGGCCCAGCAATTAAATAAACAAAACAACAATTGACAAACTTATAAGAAAAAACAGCAAATCTATAATTTTTATTGAACAAATCAAATAACCTTAACCTTGATGCATTGACCGAAGAAGGAGAGGAGTCCAATACATAAGTGAAATATGTGAATTGTGAAGCATGAGCCGCCCTCAAAAAAAATCTTGAAGAAAAATAAGTTTTAAGGAGAAAATTGTGTTGCGGCAAAAGAAGATAATAGCAGATCTAATCATAAAATCTAAAATAAAAAGAATTTAAAATAAAAATAATAAAAAAATAGTGGTGACCAACGGCCATACATATAAATATAATTTATTGACCAACCTTTATAAAAAGATGTCAGTTTCAATATTCACTTTGTGATGAGGGTCCTCAAACATCATCTTCTCCGCGAATAGTTTTTGGGGCTTAGGTTTTCTAAGCAAGCAATTCTTAAATAAGAGAGAGTAGAGGCGGTGGGAGAGTGTCCTTATTTGGCTAGAAGTCTAATTTGCATTGGAAAAAGAAAACAGTGATGAGGTGGGAAAATTTAATTTAATTTAAATATTATGCTGACGTGGAAAATTATAGGAGTTTCAAAAGTTTCGGTTATATATATATATATATATATATATAGATTAAATAAACCAACATAAATTTACATAAGTTATACATACATATATATATATATATATATATATATATATTTTAAACTATATAAGTTATAATTGGTATTTATTTAACTACTGGAAAACTTTCCTTTTTGTAAGCGTAATTTTGACATTGAAATAATTTAAAAAGAAAAAAGGGATTATTCATGGGAAAAATCCACCAATAGACAAGCAGAATACAGTAAATTATTGGTACCATTATTGGTTTTAGAGAAGGATTGCAGTCCTATGAGGTTGGTGATCACATGCTGTAATATTGTTTGATGGAATGGATGTCAGAATGACTTGACAATGATGAAAGGTTACAACTGTGTGAACAGTTATGCCCTCCCATCAATTGCAACCCTGGATTGAGATGAGGGAGTATTGCACTTTGCACCTAATGAAATAGTAATAAGCTGTTGAAATTAAAAGTTGCATAAAGTAATTTTTAATTTTAACTATTAAATAGAAAAATATTAAAAAAAAAGGTTAAAAATTAACGTTAAAAAGTTAAAAATATAAAAAAATTTTGTGAAGAAAGTGGTACAATTGCTTTTAGTAATTACATCGTGCAATTGCTTTTTTCTTCTTAAAAAAACTGCTTTCTCAATCCTGCAACCCGAGTCTTTTGGGTTAATATTGCAAAATCTGAACTTAATTTGCGTTATAGGTACAGTTTGAACTTAATTGGGGAATTGAGGAAAGAGAAAGAATTTCGGCAATAGTGTTGCCGAAATTCAACAAAAGTAGGAGAGAGAAAGAGAAAAAGTTGGAGAGAGAAAGAAGAGGAATTTCGGCAATGTCCTATGTAAAAAAGCAATTGCGGCAATGCTAATGCCGAAACAGGAAAAAAAAAGAAATTTTTTTTTTTGGTAATTGTGGCAATGGCATTGCCGAAAATGGCGGAAAAAAATTGAATGGAATTATAGCAATGTCATTGCCGAAAATGAGAGGAAAAAAAAATGTTGTTGCCGAAATCTAGGAAAAAATTTAAAAAAAAGTGTTACGTTCACAATATTTTTATAATACTTTCACAATAAATAACAGGTGATTAGTTATTATTAGTTCAAATTTGATTTTAACACTGAGATTACTTTTTTAATCTAATAATAACAACCTGCCACATAAAATTTGTTGTAAAAATATTGTGTACCTATCATTTCTTAAAAAATAAATAATAAATAATAGAATTGTGGCAATGGGATTGCCGAAATAGGTGTAGAAAATTTTCACCTATTTCGGCAATGCCATTGCCGAAAATGTGAAAAAAAAAAAAAAAAAGAAGAAGAAGAAGGAGAAGAATTGTGGCAATGGGATTGCCGAAATTCCCATTGCCACAATTCTAAAAAAAAAATAAAAAAGAAAAGAGAAGAATTGTGGCAATGGGATTGCCGAAATTCCCATTGCCACAATTCTAAAAAAAAAAAAAAAAGAGAAGAATTGTGGCAATGGGATTGCTGAAATTCCCATTGTCACAATTCTTCCCTTTTTTTTTTTTTTTTTTTTTTTTTTTTTTTCTCTCACATTTTCGTCAATGGCATTGCCGAAATAGGTGAAAATTTTCTACAACTATTTTGGCAATCCCATTGCCACAATTCTATTATTTATTTATTTATTTTTTAAGAAATTATAGGTACACACAATTTTTACAATATTTTTACAACAAATTTTAAGTGGCAGGTTGTTATTATTAGATTAAAAAAGTAATTTTAGTGTTAAAATCAAATTTGAACTAATAATAACTAATCACCTGTGATTTGTTGTGAAAGTATTATAAAAATATTGTGAACGTAACACTTTTTTTAAAATTTCTTCCCAGATTTCGGCAACAACATTTTTTTTTCCTCTCATTTTCGGCAATGACATTGCCATAATTCCATTCAATTTTTTTCCCATTTTCGGCAATGCCATTGCCACAATTACCAAAAAAAATTTTCTTTTTTTTCCCTATTTCGGCAATGGCATTGCCGCAATTGCTTTTTTACACACGACCAGGCAGGAATTTGGGCAGAGGAATTTCGGTAACAGCATTGCCGAAATTCCTCTTCTTTCTCTCTCCAACTTTTTCTCTTTCTCTCTCCTACTTTTGTTGAATTTTGGCAACACTGTTGCCGAAATTCTTTCTCTTTCCTCAATTCCCCAATTAAGTTCAAACAGTACCTATAACGCAAATTAAGTTCAGATTTTGCAATATTAATCCAAAAGACTCCAAATATAGGGTTGCAGGGAGTTTGGGTTAATATTGCAAAATCTGAACTTAATTTGCGTTATAGGTACTGTTTGAACTTAATTGGCGAATTGAGGAAAGAGAAAGAATTTCAGCAACAGTGTTGCCGAAATTCAACAAAAGTAGGAGAGAGAAAGAGAAAAAGTTGGAGAGAGAAAGAAGAGGAATTTCGGCAACGCTGTTACCGAAATTCCTCTGCCCAAATTCCTGTGTCCTGTGTGCCCGAGTGTGGAGTGCTAAAAAAAAAGCAATTGCGGCAATGCCATTGTCGAAATAGGGAAAAAAAGAAATTTTTTTTTTTGGTAATTGTGGCAATGGCATTGCCGAAAATGGGGGAAAAAAATTGAATGGAATTAAAATGGGAGGAAAAAAAAATGTTGTTGCCGAAATCTGGGAAGAAATTAAAAAAAAAGTGTTACGTTCACAATATTTTTATAATACTTTCACAACAAATCACAGGTGATTAGTTATTATTAGTTCAAATTTGATTTTAACACTGAGATTACTTTTTTAATCTAATAATAATAACTTGCCACTTAAAATTTGTTGTAAAAATATTGTAAAAATTGTGTGTACCTATCATTTCTTTTAAAAAAAAGAGTAAATTTTCACCTTTTTCGGCAATGCCATTGCCGAAAATGTGAGGAAAAAAAAAAAAAAAAGTGGCAATGGGATTGCCGAAATAGGTGGAGTAAATTTCCACCTATTTCGGCAATCCCATTGCCACAATTCTATTCTCTTTCTTTTTTTTTTTTCTTTTTTTTTTTAAATTTTTATAAATGATAGATACACACAATTTTTACAATATTTTTACAACAAATTTACAATAAATCACATGTGATTAGTTATTATTAGTTGTGAATTTGTTGAAATTTTTTTGAACTAATAATAACTAATCACATGTGATTTATTGTGAATTTGTTGTAAAAATATTGTAAAAATTGTGTGTACCTATCATTTATTAAAAAAAAAAAAAAAGAAAGAGAATAGAATTGTGGCAATGGGATTGCCGAAATAGGTGGAAATTTTCTCCACCTATTTCGGCAATCCCATTGCCACAATTCTATTCTCTTTCTTTTTTTTTTTTTTTTTTTTTTAATAAATGATAGGTACACACAATTTTTACAATATTTTTACAACAAATTTTAAGTGGCAGGTTATTATTATTAGATTAAAAAAGTAATCTCAGTGTTAAAATCAAATTTGAACTAATAATAACTAATCACCTGTGATTTGTTGTGAAAGTATTATAAAAATATTGTGAACGTAACACTTTTTTTAAAATTTCTTCCCAGATTTCGGCAACAACATTTTTTTTTTCCTCCCATTTTCGGCAATGACATTACCATAATTCCATTCAATTTTTTTTCCCCATTTTCGGCAATGCCATTGCCACAATTACCAATTTTTTTTTTCTTTTTTTCCCTATTTCGGCAATGGCATTGCCGCAATTGCTTTTTTTTTTTTTTTGAGCACTCCACACTCGGGCACATAGGACACAGGACCGGGCAGGAATTTGGGTAGAGGAATTTCGGTAACAGCGTTGCCGAAATTCCTCTTCTTTCTCTCTCCAACTTTTTCTCTTTCTCCCTCTTACTTTTGTTGAATTTCGGCAACACTGTTGCCGAAATTCTTTCTCTTTCCTCAATTCGCCAATTAAGTTCAAACAGTACCTATAACGCAAATTAAGTTAGATTTTGCAATATTAACCCAAAAGACTCTTACTATTCTATTTTTTAACTTTTAACCTTTTGTGTAAAACTCACCCACACCCACCATTGTATATTTTTTGTAAAAATAAAAATGTGCTACAGTAATTGTATATATTTACACAATTACTATAGCAGTATCTCTCTCTCTCTCTCTCTCTCTCTCTCTCTCTCTCTCTCTCTCTCTCTGTTTGGCTTTTTCTCCCAAAATCATTTTTTTTTCTCTACCCTGTCCTTGACTCTCTTCGGTTGACTCTTCCTCCCTAATACCCATAAATTCTCTCTCTCTCTCTCTCTCTCTCTCTTGAATTCATTTAAATATTTTGCCAAATTGATCAAACCAATATAAATCAACCCCAACCTTGGTTCTAGATTGAGCCCAAAATAAGGGGTAATGCCCATTGTCCTCGCGTTCGCTTTGCAAATCCAATCGGGTTTGGTTTGCCCATCGTTGTTCTCATGCTCATCTTGCTATGGGCGATAAGTGTTGCAGATCTCATAATGACTGAAGGTTAGAGGAAGTTTAATTATGATATGGTGGTAAAGGTGGGTATCAAAATTATTGGAGTATGGTACTATTGATGTTTTGATTCTTGAATAAGCATTGGTGTTGAATAGTGGAAATCAGGCTCAAGAAGAGAGGGGATTGGGTTCTATACGATGGAAAAGAAGAAAATAGAAAAAAGATTTGGGTGTTCGTTTGCTTACAAAACAAAGGATGTGGATTTAAGTTGGGTTGATGTTTGTTTACTTAGAAAACAACGGAAAGATCATGGAAAAAAAAAAAATAACAGAGATAAAAATAATAATAAACAAATGAATGAAAACGATCATTTAATTAAAATAGAAAGTAAAATAAATAAACTGATGTGGAGTGTTTTGAAAAGTAGTTATATAAAATAGAAAAAATAAGTTTTTATATTAAAATAGATATAAAGTTTTAGACGGATGGATATGAATGCTTTGAAGAGTTGTATCTTTTTCAAGATTTGCATCACATCACCAAACAATATAGTCTTATCATTAAGCAAACAAATCTTTTAAGGATGGAATAGGAAACATGAGCGTGCATAAGTGGAATCACCCTATACACTTACAGAGATTATTTCCAAAGTTTAGATGAGTTTTATCCTTCAGCCCTTATTTTCTTTTGATTTTTTCAACCACAGTGATCATGTGACAATTGAAAACTACTCGGTATTATATTGACTTGTAATTTGAAATAGAGTTATACTTTACTTATCTGTAAATTGAGTTGAAGTTTTTCCAATTTAAAGTTTAAAAGTTGCAATTTACTCCCTTCGGATTTAATTGTATTTGCTAAAGAGCATTGTAGCTTAATTGGTAACTCCTTATACATAAAGTGTTTAAGCATTTAGGTGGGAAAGGGTTCAAGTTGCAAATGTAGTAGTATATTGTAACTATCTAAGAAAAAAAGACTTAATTGTATTCGATTTGCTAATTTAGTGAATAAATTTCCTAAGAGTATTGGTTTAGAAAATATTTTTAGAAGCTTTTTATAGGAAAAGAAAAAAGTATCTAATTTTTTTACTAGTTTGTTTAAAAAAAAAAAAAAAATTCTCATAAAAGTTGTATCAAGTATCAACACTTTCTTAAAATAGTACAATAAGAAAAGTCGTAAGGGCACCTGTTAATCAGACCCAATTTTAATTTAAAACACATATTGATAAATCAAATTTAATCTATATGTGACAAAAGTGTAATCTTCTCTTTGACTTAATATAGACGAAATACAAGATTGTTACGTGTTCATTTTAAGACAAAGGTAAGTTATATGTTGTTTCCAATACACAAAAGCACTTAAAAGGAAGTCAAACCCAAAACCAACAATGAAAAAAAAAAACTTATACGTGCATACGCATATTCAATTTACTTTATAGGGAGGTTAATTGTTGTATGTCATCTTCTCCTTTTGCACTACTCAACCTCTCATTGGACCATAGGCTAATGGCATTGGAATTTGGAAGTTGGTGTGCTTCTAAAGGTTAGGTATTTTAGGCTGGAAAATAATGCTAATATATATGGGGAGCATTCCCAAATCTCAACCTTAGAAGTAGGTTGAAAGTTTGTGTTTATAAAAATCATTTTGATATTGGTCTATGTGACCGTTTGTTTAAGCTTTTATAAGCTGAAATGCACTTTTTGAAAAAATAAAATAAAATGTGCGTTTAGTAAGGTTTTAAAAGTTACTTTTTTTAAAAAGCTGTGTTTTCATTTGTGAAGTAAAAGTCCAAATTGCGAAAGCAGCAAGGAGCTCCATTGCAAAAAAATGCTGAAGCGCGTTTCATGTTACCGTTGGAAGTTGCGCAAATTTCCCAAATTGCCCACTAGTTATTCTTAAAAACCCAATTTTATTCATTTGCTTATAACACAATTTTACAAAGGAACCTAATAATGAAATCATAACCCAAAAAAAAAAAAAAAAAAAACCAATCTAGCCCATTTCTACCGCATGTCGTTGGCAGTGGAGAAGAGATCAAGCAGCGAGGGGGAGGAAGACAGGCGGCAATGAAGGCAGAGCAGATCAGTAGACGACGGAGATGATTTCCCTCCCTTGGCGATTTCCCCCTCTCTCTATCTTTGTTTGATGAGAATCAAATGGTGTGGTTGTGTGTGACCTTTAAGTTTGTGTGTTTTGATGGGATAGTGGGAAAGAAACTTGTAGACGAAGTGGTAAGAGAAAAGAGAGAAAGGAAAAAAAAAAAGAAGAAAAAAAAAAGGAAAGAGAGCTTTGTGGAATGTTCTGGAGTTTGGAGAAAGTGGTAGGAACAAAAGTGGAAAGAAGGGAAAAAAAGAAAAGAGTTAGGATACGTGTGTGGAGGAGAAAAAAAGAGGGGAAAAAAAGAAGAAGGAAATATGGATGAAAAAAAATAAAGAAATAAGGGAAAAACAAAATAAAGAATAAGAAATTAAAATTGAGAAATGTTATCACAATATTTTCACAATAAATCTTAAGTGGTAGGTTATTATTAGCTAATATTGGTGAGAAAAAAATAATTTTAATTGTACGTTCAAATTAAAATCAGTATCAATTTATCACAAATGATTTTTTGTGAAAATGTTGTAAAAATATTATGAATATAGTTTTTAGAAATGAATGAAAAAAAATTGATTTAAGTATTATGAAGTAGTTGATTTAAGTATGAAATAAACTCCTTTATATATATTGTCATTTTTGGTAATTTATCACTCAAACCGCCACTTTTATAAGTGCTAGCCAAATACTCAGTTTTTTCAAAAAACACTTTTTAATAGTTTTTACCAAACACTTAGTTTTTTCAAAAAGCCCAGTTTCATACCGCACTTTTTAAAACCTCCACTTTTTCGAAAAGCACAATATCCAAAAGTTGAACCACCCTATATCTATTATGGAACTATTGGTCTATATCAAGACAATCCAAGCATTGGGAACTTTCAATTGTAAATGCACTGCTTCAATTCAAATTCCAGCACCTATAATTTAAAATATGGGACTATGGAACTTTCAATTGTAAGATTGAAGCTGTCAGTATGTGAAGTCTCTTCTTACAAGGTCTGACTGATATACATGTAAGAACTTGAGACAATTATTTTAACTCAAATATTTTTTTTTCTTTTCTGAATCAAAAACTTAAATCCATAAATTGAATCTAATATCATATTTACACAGCTGACATTGATGTATTGCAACAAGTTTAATGGCTTAAGCCCTGTCGTGACAATGGCAACTCAATGCATGTCTTCTCACCCGCAAAATGATTTAATTATTATGTGAATTTTGGTTAATTTAACTGGTGAAGTTTTTTATTGTCGAATAAAAGATTTGAAAGTTTATTCCTACCTACTCGAAAAACCAATTCATATATTGGTTTGATGATTAAGAAAAATCATCATAAAGCGAACATTATAAATTTGAAACACTAACATATCTATAAAAACAAAAAGACGATTTGTTATAGTTAGAGTTACTTTTAGTTGTCATTTATATTAGTATATTAATAAGGGCATTTCTGTAATCATGTTATAAACCTTAATATAAATATATGCAGAGGTGGGGGCCTGACTGATTAAGCCCTAAACTGTAGTTTCTTTCTTCTCTATGTCTCTATATTTTTCTTCTTCGCACCTCTCGCTTAATCCTAATTTTCATAGTTTACAACTTAACTATTTTTTTGTGTTACCGTTGGATGTAACATTTCTCTTACGTAGGAGTAGAACCCACCCCATGTAAGAGGGATATTGCATGCAAGAGTTAGACTTATGATCTGTTTGGATTGAGGGGGGGTGGGAGGGGGAGTGGAGGAGAGTAGAGTAGAGTTTGCTGAAAATAGGCTAATTTTGGACCAATTTTACTCACCTTCCCTCTTCCTCAATCCAAACAGAACATTAATCCCACCTCCAATATGAGAGAGAGATGATTAATTTTCATTAGCTCATCTGCCATTACGTGCCAAATGCATGCTCTTTCATTTTCAAAGACTCAAACTTCCATTGCATGCCAAGTGCCAACATTTTCGATCTCCCTCATTTTGACTAGCACAACATAAAAAAAATCTAGCCTAACATTCTTAGAATTAACTTTCACGATCTAATTTGACCACCCTCTTGGACTCCTTTCTTTTATCTTCAACCAACAATGGATGGACGGTTCAAAAAGTGTGAGTACAGGCTTATGTTAATTCTAACACAATCTTTTCAAGCATAAGTCCAAACCATTAGTCGTAAATCCAATATAATTATGCTTACCTAGAAGATGGTCGCTCGGTCAAGCTACATAATGAAATGAGGTTTTGTAACAGATTATCTGAAAAAGCTAATCATTCTTGGGTATCACATTATAGTGGAAGGTAAAGCCATTCATGATAAGGTAGCAAATATTGTTAGACTAAACCTCTCTCTAAACCAGAATCGTTTACTGATCACGATACCAATCAATCTGAAAGCTCGGCTACTTTATTTTTTTATTTTGTCTTTCTAATCTTAGTTTAAAGAAACAATTCTTTTAGCTTTTATATATATATATATATATATATATATATATATATATATATGTATATAAATATTAATAGCTAAAAGTCAGAGAAAATCCAATTAGATTTTTATTGGGTTTTCAATTTTGCACCATGTATCCCATTTAACTTTTAATTTTGTGCCAAGTGAATTATTGAGTATAAAAATCGAAAAATCTAAATTCAATTAGATTCTAAATTGGATTTCAATTGGAGTCCAATTTTCTGCCATGTCTATTTATTTTTTTAATTTTTGTGGCAAGTAAATTATTAGGTGAAAAAAATTGAAGAATGTAAATCCAATTAAATTATAAATCATATATATAATGAGAAACCATTTCATATTTTAAAAACGTATGATTTTAAAAAAGTGTAAGTTAATATTATGTATAATTTGAATCTCTTCTAAAAAAAAAATGTATAATTTTGATTATTTTTAATTTTATCCGTGCATATGTACGGGGTTACACACTACTTAGTAGTAATAGGAGACAAAACTATATAAGTAGGTATGCTTGCAATTTTCCCAACATTCAGGAGTGGTGACATAAAATAGAAGAGTGTGAAATGGGTTAGATCTTGTTCTACATAAATCAAGTTCCCAATTTTGTAAATAGTTCCATGAATTTACAGTGAAAAATTATAAATCTAAAATTCAGATTCTGTCAAATTAAATTTAGGGTAAATTATACAAACCCAATCCCTTGATGTTTGGGGGATGACACTTTGCTTCAAAAGGGAAATGGCATTCTTCTTTATTAAGGTTTGAAAAAATCAACACATTAGTCATTCCATTAATAACAATAACATAATATTTCGAAATTTGAAAATATTTCATTGACTAAATCCTAACCATGGTTAGTGGAAATATTTTTTTGGTTAAATATTGTTCATTGCTTTTACATTTTATTATTATGATGATGCTCTATATTCTCCTCTCTCTTAAAATGGATGGTCTGCCTAGGTTGGACAGTCTTGAATAAAATTCTTGCACACTCGGTGGGAGGTTATAACTAGTGCTTGATTTATGAATGCATTTCAAATGATTTGAACAGGAAATGGGATTTATCAGTGAAATTGATCAAGCTCGTTCCTCTTTTTTTATTTTTTTGGGTGTGGTTTGGTCTGAATTGAAGTTCAGTTGTGCTTGATTTTGTAAAACTAGTAAACTTTTTTGTTTCTTCTTTTTTCTGTCTGAATGTTTTATTCCAACAATAAAATTACAACAAAACGCTGAGTAATGAACGGCCCAAGTTTACATCAAAACGTGGGCAACAAATTCGGCCAAAATGGCCCATTAGCATTAATTTTTGAAATATATAGCAACAGAGCACTGTTTCGGAAATAATTAGGAAAATACCACTTTTTCTGGTACTCGAGCTTGGTGAGCTCGAGTACCATGTTTTTTTAATCCACTATCGCCCCATATTCAAGGAGCCCTATAGTGGCGTTTTTAAGCCCTATAGTGACATTTTTGGGCCCTATAGCGGCGTTTTTAAGCCCCCATACCAGGTTAAGGAGCCCTATAGTGACGTTTTCGGGCCCTATAGCGGTGTTTTCCTGCAAAATTTTTTTTATAAGTTCCCATAACAGGTTCAAGGGGCCCTATAGTGGCGTTTTTAAGCCCTATAGTGACGTTTTCGGGCCCTATAGCGGCGTTTTTTTTTGAGAAGATGTTTGACCAATGAAAAGATGGTACTCGAGCTCACCAAGCTCGAGTACCAGAAAAAGTGGTATTTCCCTAATTATTTCCGAAACAGTGCTCTGTTGCTAAATAATTCAAAAATTAATGCTAATGGGCCATTTTGGCCCAACAAATTCAATTAACAGAGCCCATGGGCAGGTTATTTAAACGACCAACTGAGAATAAGAAATTTTAGCCCAACCTGAGTAATGTAAGATTGCAGTCCTAAACGGTGATTTCATTAGTTTTTTATTTTTGGAGAATTGAGGCTGAAACTTTATTTAATCAAAGACTAAAGTCCATGCCTAATACAATTTGCACATCTAGTGAAACAAATTCCATCCAGTCCAAAAAAGGGATTGAGAGTCTAGCTAAGAAAATAATGAAAGAAATTTCTTATAAGAATTATGGGGCAATATATATATTTTAGAACCCATATGGGGCATTATGTAAATCTGTAATTTCCTGCAACCTCTTAACCAAATGTGGTGTAATCTCTTGTATCTTGATTTGGGTTACATAGTCAATCTCTTATCCTGTTTGTTTTTAAGTTTAATATGCTGATACTGGACTATAGTACGCAGTGCATAAGCAATACATTTTTTAGCATAGGGTCCTCAATCTAATGGGCTTTATTTCTTCTGTTGGGTGCTCTTGTGCCCTGGAGGCCCATTGAACTTTACGTTAAGTGGCTTTTACCAATTAAATTTATTGGCAATTTCAATTTCTTCTATATGGACAAAACTTTAAAAAAGAAAAAGGGAATATATGAACAAAACTATAAATCTTTAGGTATTGTATTTTAATTTACTAATAAGATTTAAGGGTTAAAATATCCTCTATCACCTTATTTGTTTCTCCTTTGTGCAGAAGGTCTTCATTCCCTTATTAAGCAGGGTGAAAATAATAGTGCAATCAGAGGTGTTTCTCTATACAAGGATGGTCCTAGGGTCTCTCATTTGTTCTTTGCTGATGACAACCTTCTTTTTTATCGAGCAAATGATCATGACCGCGGAGCTATCTTGGAAGTGCTTGACAAATATGAGCAGGCGTTGGGTCAACAAATTAACCGAGACAAAACGCAGATTTTTTTCAGCACCAACACAAAGAGATCAATACAAGAATCCATTAAAGCTTTGCTTGGAGTTTCGGCCATAACCCAATATGAAAAATATTTGGGTCTTCCATCATTTGTGGGAAGAGCAAAAAAACATAGCTTCAACTATATTAGGGAGAGAATCTGGCACAAGATGCAAAGGTGGAAGGAAAAACTCCTATATCAAGCAGGTAGGGAAGTCCTAATCAAGGCGGTGATACAAGCCATGCCAACTTTCACTATGAACTGTTTCAAACTCCCTAGGAGTTTATGCAAGGATATAGAGTCTTTAATAAGGAAATTTTGGTGGGGCTATAAGGGATATGAGAGGAAAACACACTGGGTGAGCTGGAAAAAATTATGCCTCCCAAAGAATCAAGGTGGCTTGGGTTTTAAAGATCTGGAACAATTCAACCTTACTCTCCTTGACAAACAGGTTTGGAGGTTAATACACAACACTGACTCACTATTCTACAAAGTCTTCAAACCCAAATATTTTCCACATTGTACAATCTTGGATGATGAGGTTAAGAAGAAAGGATCCTATGCCTAGCAAAGCATTTTGAAAGCTAGAAATCTGGTGTGCACAGGGTCAACTTGGAGAATTGGCAGTGGAGAAAAAGTCCTTATAAGAGGTGATAATTGGCTCCCAGACCAGTTTGCCAGGCAAGTCATATCTCCTCAAAAAAACTTCCCAAATAACACTCATGTCTGCGCTCTCATAGATGAAGAAACCCCTTGCTGGTTGGAAGAAAGAGTCTGCGAAGAACTGATGCCGCATGAAGCCAATGCTGTCCTCGTACCCCTTAGCAATAGGTGGCCAGAAGACACTCTAATATGGCAAAAGTCAAAAAATGGAGTTTACTCAACAAAGAGTGCTTATCGTTTACTAGCTGACAGTGAGGCCTTGAAACAACCTGGACAATCCAACCCGACTGCTAATAATGGACTATGGAAGAAATTGTGGAATCTTGACATCCCTAACAAAGTAAAGCACTTTTTATGGCGTGCTAGTTGGGAATCACTTCCCACAAAGAAGAACCTGTTCAAGAGAAAAATCGCTCACAATGATATGTGCAAAATATGCGATGGTGAAGCAGAAGATACCATTCATGCACTGTGGGATTGCCATGTACTCAAAGATATTTTGTGGGAGATGGACATATGCAGGAAAAATCTATCTACTCGGTTCACTTGTTTTAGGGATCTCCTAACAGGGATTTTGAATAGTCAAGAACCAAATCAGGCTGAGGTGTTGGAATCTGTAGCTTGGGAGATTTGGAGAAAGAGGAATGCTTTAAGGGTGGGTGTGGACTCCATTCCGTACCCAAAAATATTTGGGGAAGCCAATGAAAGATTGCATGAGTTCCAAGCAGCACGAGCTGATCAAATTTTAACCTTCCAGAGGACAGGTATCACTAGCTGGGTCCCTCCTCCTAGCCTTCTGCTGAAAGTTAACTTTGATGGGGCGGTATTTCAGGATACGTACCATGCAGGAATTGGTGTTGTAATCAGAGACTCTATAGGCAAAGTTTTAAGTGCTTTATTTGAAAGGACCAAATTACCCCCAACGGTGGACGATGTTGAAGCAATGGCATGCGGGAGAGCAATTGAATTTGCAATTGAGAATGATCTACAACAAGTACTGTTTGAAGGGGACACAGCAACAGTCATAAACTACATCAAAGATGGCCCACCTTGTCTGGCTTCGTTAGGGCATATTATTGAGGACGCCATCGACTTGACTTCACACCTCTGTTACTGTTCCTTTACACGTGCAATGGAAAGGCAATGCTGTGGCTGACAAGTTAGCTGAATTAGCTAAGTTTTGTTTTGTACCCAAAATTTGGAAGGAAGACATCCCTAGTGATGTCAACTCTCTTGTATTACTGGATAGCAACTTCGAGTTGGCTTAAATTAATTGGTTGACTAGATTCTAAAAAAAAAAAAAAAAAATCAACGGAAACTTGTGTACATTAGATGTATAGATTGTCTGGATTTGTTGAAAAATTTGGATACGTTTAATACGTTGATTGCACAAAATCGTGAAAATTCATAGGAAAATTGTGTACATTAAATGTACAGATTGTCTAGAATTGAGGAAAAATTTAAATACGTTGGAAAGGTTGAATGTATAGAATTGTTAAATTCAACGGAAAATTGTGTATATTAGATGTGTAGATTGTATGGATTTGTAGAAAATTTGGATACGTTTAATATGTTGAATGTACAATGTCGTGAAAATTCAATGGAAAATTGTGTACATAAAATGTATAGATTGTTTGGAATTTGAGAAATTTTTTTTTGAGGTCGAAACGATAGAAAACTTTCATTGATATGGAAAAATGTATACAAACTGTTGATGCCCAATTTTGCAAATCCATATCCAAAAGCCATGAGAAAGAAAGCCCAATGAAAAGCAAGGCCCAAAGACCCACCAAGAAGACCGAAGAGCAAGAAATTTCCAAAGAAAGAAATGTAAGGGAAAGCAATCTACAGCAAAACGCAAATCTGCCGCAGAATATAGATCTGCAGTAGAATATAGTTCTCTGGCAGAATGGCTTCGGCAGATAAAGACAAATTGGGCCCAAGACCCTTTTAATCCAGTCAATATTATTTGGCCCACAAAGGCCCAAATCCTTTTGTATAAAAAAGATAGGCGTGAAAGCTAATATGAAGAAGCACGGTGAAAAGAAACAAGGAACGGCAGGAAGTGTCAGCAGCAGGAATCACGTGAAGGAAAGAAAAGCCAAACCAAAGGAAAATGACAAACGTAGCAGGAAACGCATGAAGAAATAAGACAAAACACGCAGCAGACCAAAACAAAGCTAACCTGCTACGGCAGAAACAACGTGGGAGACAAACACAGAAGACAGTGGAGCAAGCACAGAAGGGCCGGGGCACCACCAACCTGTACCCAGCCAATACAAGGGAGGTGGGCCCATGGTCAAGGGGATTCAGAGGGCGTGGTTTGGTGGTGGGGGGAAAAGGGGGTCTATATTTGGTTTCCTGCCGTGACTTCTTTTGGGTAATATATCTTGCTGGGATGGCATCTTACCCAAAAGAAGTAATAAATGGTTGGGACTATCTGATGTATGCCATAGAGCTAGGTAGTGAGGTAGAGGTATACAGCAGGAACAAACAAAAGGGAATTTTGTCGTGAAATGGATAGTGGTGCAGCAGACATGAACTGAACAATGGCAGTGGTCTGGGCAACCAATGGGTGAGTGGGTAATCTTGAAAGGATACCCACAACAAACCAAAAAACAGTTGGTGAAGCCCTAGAGGTAAAAGGGAGAAATCCCATTGAATCAGTTGGTTATAAAAGGAAGGTAACCAGGCAGAAAAAAGGGACGGAATGGAGGAGGAAAAACAGAGGAAGAAAAGGAAAAACAGGGGAAGAGAGAAAAACACCGAAAGAGAGAGACCCAATGGAGGGAAGCACTTAAGGGAGGAAAACCCATGGTAAGAGAGTAGTAAGCACCCAGAAAGAGGTACCCAGGAAAAAGAAAGACCACAAATGGGGAGCAACACACGGCAGGAGAGTAATAAAAAACTAAGAGTAAAGAAAGAACGGAGAGAAAGAAAGAAAGTGGTAAAACAAAGAGAGAAAATACGGCAGGAATAAGGGCATGCATCAATAGACCATCTTTTCCCTCCCTCTTAGCAAACCCACTCTTTGATGTCCCCAAAAGTAATAGCTAGTAGCCATTTAGGCTTATTCTCCAAAATGCACAACTTTGATGGCAAAAGCCTATGACAAGGTTGTTCAAGTTGGGGTTTGGGTTCTTTCTTGGTTTACTTATCCTATGGGAAGATTCAATACTTGATTTTGATTGCAAATATATTTGATTTCTCTCATTATAAATTATATCTGCTGTATTTAGTCATCCTGCCGTAGCACGTTTTTATCACGTCTGCTGCATCAGTTGTCCTGCTGTAGTATCTTTACTTTTTGTACTAGTTATTCTACTGTAGCACCTTTTCATTATATTTACCATGTTAGCTATTACACTGCTAAAGCTTTCCTGCTGAAGCTTTCTTCTTTATTTGTTATTATGTGTTTCACTGTTGACACAAACTAATCATTATCCTGCCATAAGTATATATATATACATATGTCTTGTTTCTCATGTTCTGCAAAATATGTTTTATATATGTATATGTGAATACGTATAAATATATATACTTATATATGTATGTATATATTTGAGAATATACTAACCCATTTAAACTAACATTTGTTTGATGGGTATTTTCTTTGGGCTTTAGATTTGTTTATGTGTAGGAAGTAGAAAAGTATTTCTACAGTAAAAACAAAGAGTAGTCATTCACATTGCAAAAGGTTTTACTGCACGGCAGAAGGCTTTAAAGCACAACAGATAGCTTTAATGCACAACAGACAGCTTTATTGCACAACAGAAGGCCTTATGGCAGAAAGCTTTAATGCACAGCAGAAAGCTTTACTGCACAGCAGGAAGCTTCATTGCACAGCAGAAAGTTTTGCTACATAGCAAAAAAGTCAGTCCTGCGGCAGAAACTGGAGAAAAGTTCCTTTTGCGGTAGAAACTGGAGAAAAGTTCCTTCTGCGGCAAAAACAGAGGATAAGCACCACGTTCTGCCCGCCGTAAGCGTGCTCCTGGCAGACGAGACATAGTTTGCACACAAGCCGGACCAAATTGAGTTGCAGTTGGACCGGTCTCAACTCCCTTACTCAGAATACTTGGGCCCAATACCGCAGGAGGCAGCCCAGTCCACTTTAACCACAAAAAGGCCTACTACATTAAAATGGCGACTCCACTGGGGAGTTGGGATCAAGATGGGGAGAATGAGATATTTCTCCCTCGCAAACATGTTTCCAAGTCCTTACCAAAGCAAGACATGCAGATGTTCTTAAACCATCCAAGCTATACTCTCAGGAAAGTATCCAAAACGTCATAGCAGTATCGTAGTAGAATTCTATGGTAGAATATTGCAGCAACGTTACAGCAGGACAGTGCCCTAGCAGAATTCTGTGGCAAAATGCAGCAACGTTACAGCAGGACAGTACCGTAGCAGAATTCTGTGGCAGAATAGAACAATGTTACAGCAGGACAGTACCGTAGCGGAATTCTATGGCAGGATACAACAACGTTACAGCAGGACAGTACCGTAGCAGAAATCTGTAGCAGAACACAGCAACATTTAAACAGAGCAATATCACGAGCAAAATTCTATTCTACAACAAAAATACCCTGAGAACTCTACAATAGATGGCCTTTACAATATTTGGTCCTATCCTTTAGATGCCACTTGATCTCCTTATCATGCATGTGAGACATGTGGCAAGCCACTTATTCAAACATGCAGCTCTCCTAAAAAGCTTTCTAAGCCATTTATCACCTTTTTGCTCTCATTTCTTTTGAGGAAACACTAGAAGCTTTCTAAACTCTCTCCATCTCCACCTTTGGGTTCAGCATTTAAAGGAGAAAAATCCCTTCATTCCCTCACAAGGTTTCAATCATTTTTTCCATCCTAATGATTCTAGCTCTACTTCCTCTCAAGAGCCAAAAGCTAGAAACAAAAAAAATGAAGCTATAGAAGCCAAAGGAAAACTTTCATCATTACTATACTGCTGTGAATAATTATTTCCTCCGTGAAGTATCGTCCAGTAGACTTTTCCAGAAGTGCAAAATGTCCCTCCGCAGAAATCTCGTAGCAGAAAGTACAGATCCTTCGGCAGACTGTTCACAGCAGAATCTGCTGAATTTCAGAAGTGCAGAATATTTCCTCCATGAAGTATCCTTCAGCAAACTTTTCCAGAAGTGCAAAATGTCCCTCCGCAGAAATTTCGTAGCAGAAAGTACAAATCCTTTGGCAAACTGTTCACAACAGAATCTGCTGAATTTCAGAAGTGCAGAATGTTTGTCCGCAGAAGTTTCGTAGCAGAAAGTACAGATCCTTCGGCAGACTGTTCACAACAGAATCTGCTGAATTTCAGAAGTGCAGAATGTTTGTCCGCAGAAATTTCGTAGAAGAAAGTACAGATCCTTCGGCAGACTGTTCATAGCAGAATCTGCTAAATTTCAGAAGTGCAGAATGTTTGTCCGCAGAAATTTCGTAGCAGAAAGTACAGATCCTTCGGCAGACTGTTCACAGCAGAACCCAGCCTAGCCCATACAGAGCAATGGCCCAGAAGATGGAGGAAAAGTTTTCTAACCTTCGAAATAGAACATACTCCAAGGAACGAAAACCGGTTTGCGGATGCGTTGGCCGCATTAGGCTCACAAATAATTTTCGAAGGAGATAGCACTAGGATAGAAGTCAGCAAGAGGAAAGAATCCATTATTAAGGTGTTGAAGGAAAGGTTCCTGGAGGAACAGTGCGAAGGGGATTGACGGATCCCCATAAGGGAAGTCTTGATGAAAGGAGAAGGCGCCGCAGAATTAAAGATACTAAAAGACTACGCCCTGGTGAGAGAGGAGTTGTACCGCAGGATGCCAGGTGGGGTCTTGTCCAGATGCGTATGGCAAGAGGAGGCCTAGAGAAAATTGAAAGAAGTACATGACAAGACTTGCGGATCCTGCGGGGAGGTCAGCCTTTACCGGCAGACTTCAAAGGGCAGGCTTCTACTGGCCAAGTATGGGTAAAAATGCAAATCAAGTCCAAACCCAGTGTGGGACTTGCCAGCTCACGGCAGACAGAGAGGAAAGTAATGCTGTGTTCATCAGCGAAGACTAGAGAAGTCCATTCATGCAGTACTTGAGAGAAGGTATTCTGCCGCAAAAGCACAGTGAAAGATACAAGCTTAGGAGGTTGGCAACATGTTACTTTTTGCATAATGGAGTCCTTTTCAAGCTGCTAGTGTCCAAATTAAATCTAGACCTTGGAATGAAGCCAATCATTCAATTATTACGTACTCTCCATAAAGAAGCCCAAATCTACAAGCTGCTTGCAAACTGCTCTTTGTCCATTATCGGGTCTAGCAAACCGATTCAACAACCTTAAAGAGTTGAGAAGTTTTCTTTGAAGCACCTCAGAGGATTTAAGCCTAGAGTGGCATTAATGATCATGATCTTTATGATATTTCTAAAAAAGAATGTATCAGATCACTTGTACTGCGCAACTCCACCATCACTTTTCAAGTTATGAAGCTCATTGATACCCATGTCTCATCCTAGAAGAACTTTGCAACAGTGGCAAACTCAAAGCTCCTTCTTTTAGCTTGTGTACAATAGGGAAATAGCAAAAACAATTGCTGACACACATTCTGCCGAGAATAGAATTGCTTATCTTCTTGCTACAGAAAACTATTACATGGTTTTTATTGAAGGTGTTCTGCTGCAAAGGCATTCTGCCACAAGAATAAAGAAGCATGATGTCCTAGAAAGATGTGGGTACGTCGTGAGAAAATTCTATATTAGAAGCCGCTGACTTTTGGCTATTACGAGCCAATCATGAAGCAAGAAGCAAGCTCCATCTAAATATGCCCATACTCAAAGCAAGCGAAGAAAAAACCCAAGGAATATGGGTCTTAGTAGCAAAAGCCAGCAAAAGGGGTCGTGGTCATGGAATCTTGGCTAGAAGCTGGCAAAGGAACCATGGTTATGAGCTCTTGGCAAAAGCCCATAGTGGGGGCTACACTCAATCAAACTCGCAAAGGAGCCATGATCGCAAGTCTTTGGAAAGAATCTGAAAGTTCAAAAACGTGTACAAAACACCTTTGAACGTTTAGACCCCCAAAATACAACTTAACCAAATCAAGCAATATGTCAAACAACTAGTGTGCGGAAACTTAACACATGCTATAATATGAAATTGGTTAAATACTATCTAAGCCATAACAAAATAAAATCACAGCAGATAATATAAAGGCAAAGATAGAGAGGAAGGAAGATGCAAACACAAAGACAACATGCGATGTGTTATCGAAGAGGAAACCGAAGTCCTCGGCGAAAAACCTCTCCGCCGCCCTCCAAGCGGTAATCAATCCACTAGAAAATACAGTTGGGATACAAGGACAGCAATAGACCCTCCAAGCCTAATCTACCCAATGCAACTAAGCCCTCCAAGCTTCTTGCTCCAACGAGGTTGCGCCGAACCTTTTTCTTTTCTAGCTTCCCGGATTCCGCTACTAAACCATAGCATCAACCAATGAAGATTGGTTCCTTCCTAACTGCTTCCCAGAACTCCAAACAACTGTCTCACAGTGATGATGATGGTGAGAACCAGGTTTGGTATAATGCCTCTCAAGGATTTGACAATGGAGAGGAAGAGAGTAGAGGAATTTGAAGAGACTCTAAGGTAGGGATTGTGGGTGAAACAATCTTGTTTTTCTTTAGGGTTTCTCTCTCAAAATTCTCTCTGAAAGCTCTCTTTCAATCGTGGGTAAAAGGGGTATTTATACTGGAGTGGGAGAGGAATGCGAAACGTCAGGTTTTACAAAACAGGGGTGGCTCGCGGCTTGACCTCGCGGCTTGACTAAGTCGCGAGATCCAGTCGCGAGTTAACCGTATGGCCAGTTGTCCTGTTTTGTCCTGTAGTGCTCCATCTAGCATGACTGTTCATCTTCCAGCATGCTTGGCACGTGTGCAGCTTCTGGCGGCTTGCAGCCGCGAGTCCACCCGCAAGTCCCAGCCGCGAGTCTCTGTTTTCTTGCACACTCTTGAGCAATCTTCACTCTATCTCACTCACTACCCTTACAACAATCCCACCTAAATACAGGGTTACTAAATGCTGAATTACAAGCAAATTTGGCACGGAATAAAGCCAATTAGATGGTTGAATAAATTCAACCTTACAATCTCCCCCTTTGGCTATTCCGTGACAAAACCCTAAAACAGACTCTAGACTTAACATGTGAGTTGGGAACAGTTGAACAAAACTCACTCACACCTAACTCTAGAAGCTGTGAAGCACTTGAATCATATGAACATAATACTCCTGAAACACAACAATACACCATGATCATTGTAAGCAGAAAATTATAAATGCATATGAGACAGGCAGTATGTGATCAAGCAAAGATGGAGTTAATAAACAAACCATGGCTTGATCAACAAAGTGAACACCACAAGGTAGTGATCACAGTGCTCATTCACACTTGGAATGAACACAAAGACATACAAGTTAACAAGCACAAGGCAAGACACTTGTATGCTCAACACTCAACCAATGCATAACACACAAGGCATATGCATCTAGGAACAATCCTACAAGGGCACAAGAGTGACAGTACATAAACCAAAATGCAGAACATTTAGATTAAAGTACTGATTTCAACATAGCATAAAGGCTGCATAAAGCAAGGTACATACCATAAAGCCTACAAACTATGCATAAAACAATAACCCTAAAAGCTTACAAAAGCACATGGGTACAAACCACAAAAACATCCTGAATAACATCATCAAAATATATTAAAGATTAATCCAAGAGTATAAGTAAAGAGTTAGGAACAGCTATACACCAAAACACAGTGTATCAAAACCATAAAAACACTAAAAGTACCCAACAAACATAAACCTAAAACCATAAGTTTAGAAGATAAGACTAAAAACAAAAGTATGACAAAAGTATGTGTGTACTCCCCCTTTTTGTCACGAATAGCTAAAGGCTCTCGTCCAACTTTCGTTGAATATCATCTAGCTGATTCTCCATAGTCTCGAGACGCATTTGGACATGGTTGTTTGTGGAGTAGAGCAGTGCCACAAGCTCATCAACGCGTTTCTGAATATGCTCAAGTACACTGCCGACTCTATCAGTATGAGGAGCAGTCTGTGCTTGCGGAATACTAGCCGGTGAAGCTTCAGGAACAGCACGTGATGTAGATGTGGTATGTGCAGGTGTCTCTGAGTCAGGGGCAGAAGGAGTAACCGGAGAGATGTGAGCACTTCTTGGTGATTTAGAGGAGTGACTTCTGCTAGCTTGAAGAGTGAACAAGGAAATGGGACGTTGACGAGTCAACATTTTTCCATCTGCAGGAGGAATAATGCCTGCACGAAGAATGAGCTTCATGATGAGACTGCAAAATGGAATAACTCCTCGAGCTGCAGATCGACACGCGGTCTTCCTCAAGGTGTAGTAGATGTGAGCACATATATCAATGGGGGCTCCTGTAATAAGGTCACAGAGAAATAGAGCTCTCCCAAGATTGATGAATGTAGTGTTGGACAGTGGGTAGAGATTGGTGAACATGATCAACTTCAGTGTGGTCAGCTCAGGTGCAAACTTTGCGGTGCTGATGGATGTTCCTGCACTGGATACTTCATGATCGTGTCCTAGGATTTGTAGAATTTCTCCAACTTCTGGATTTCGTTCATCATACGGAGTTATATTTACATCCTGAGGTCTTGTGATGCCAAGAATATCTGCGATGGAGTTTGGGGTAACACTAAACTCTGTTCCTCTGACCCAGAAAATGAGTTGAGGTCCAAGATCAGTTGCATTGGAGAAACATTCTTTGACCAGCTCATCCATTGGATCATCAAAGTTCCCGAACAAGTTTGCCCAATCTCGTTTCTCAAAGATTCGAGGGTGAAAGTGGCCCCTAAGGTGTTGAACTCTACTACCCGTTCCACTATAGTGGTTGACTTGTCAAACACATTTGAGTAGGCGTGTGAGTTAAGCGGAAGTCTGAATCTATCCTCATTGGGTTCTTGAGATGCCTGAGATGATAGACGAGTCCTTTTAGCAACTGGTGTTGCTGGTTCGTCAGCAACAATATCTTTTCCCCTGGAAGATCGACAAGACATCTGCAAGAGAACAGGCCAACAACAAAGAACCAAACAACAATACAACACAAGATGATTGTCAACAAGGTTCAGTGTAAACAATATTTCAATATATAAACACAAACTGAAGATAGTGCAGACCCAACCACAACTTCCAACAATACAAAGAAGCACAAACTAACAGGTGCAGCAAAATGGTGATAGTGAACCAAGCCATAGATGGACAACACAACTGACAAAACTGTCATTGAGACAGGTTAACATGACCATGATATGCAATCAGATACAACATTTGAACATTTAGAGCAGATAACATAATTCACTCCACCAGAGACATGAACAAGGGGAAAATATTTCAACATGAAGATGAACAGTTACAAAAGTTCGAGGGAAAATTGAAAAAGGTTTAAAAATTGCTCCTGTATCTGCCAAACACGCGATTTTCGCGACTTGATTAAGTCGCCACACAGTCGCCAGCTCAAGCCGCCAAAGCACTCAAGAACAAAAATTTGAAAAATTTTTCTAAGTGTTTTTCGCGACTGGAGGGTCTACCCGTGAGTGAGTCGCGAGCTGAGCCGCGAAAATCTCTGAGTGAACCTCGCGACTGGACCTTCCACTCGCGAACAAGTCGCCAAAAATGACACGCGAGGATGCGACTGAGGCACGCGACTTGACACACCCGCGACTGAGCCGCCAAAACAGGGCAAAACAGGATTTTTGAAATTTTCAGATTTTTCAAACAAAATACTTTCCAAAAACACCTAAAACACTTAAAAATCTTTTTGTGCTTGAATTAACAAAGATTGAGCATGTGAAAACACATTTCATCAAGTACAATCACACAAATGAATATGGCATTTATTGAACATAAACTTGTGTGTTGTGTGTGGATATCAACAATGAGATAGTCCTTCGTCTAATGCGAAACTTCAATGATCAATTCAACCAAGGCATACACAATTAGCACTAGATCATGTGACCCATCTCAATTATAGAAATATGTATATATGACCTCCCACAAAACTTGATAACATAACTTGGAGCTTATCATTTGACTCCACTTTCAATCATAACATTTGATCTTTTTGATCTTTTTGAGGCAATCACCTCTCATTGTGATAGTGATATGTGACATTTCACTTTAAAGAACAGGCCTTTGGCCTTTTTGAATAAACATTCACTTTAATATAAGGTCGCTTACCCTTTTTCCTAGTCAAATACTAGAATGTGCGACAGGCTTTTGCAGCTCAATATCTCTTTTCATTTGGAGATTTACATTTGGTGAGCTCTTTTTAGCAAAAACAAAAATAAAGAGTGGGAAGATATATAGACACAAGTCTATGCATGTCTCAAGATCAACATAACCATTCGATAATCATTCATGACAAGTTTGAAGATCTATTTACAACAATCACATAGATTTCAAGATTTTTCCCACAGTGATATAAGTGTATGAAAACAAGCAATGCTCGAAAATGCACAAAGCCATTAGCACAAAGGTACAAGACAAAACAAGTTTTGAGACAAAACTCAACAAAGTCAATCAAGCTTTTTGATTTTCTAATTTTTATGTGATTTTTGGATTTTTGACACAAGAAACAAAAAGATTGATAAAACAAAATTAAAAATATTCACAAGTGGACAAGCAAACAACCAACATCAAAAACAAACAGCCAGCAAAACAAACAAACATTGTCACAAGGCATAGGAAGTATTAATGCATGGACATGTTGTAATGCTTATGCATGAGTACCCTTTTTCACCCACACGTCACTTGCATTTGGGGTGATTTCCTTATAGGATTGGGTACGGGAGTTAGGGCTTTCAAACCTTCGTGAGAAGCTTTCCAAGCAGTTGGTGAATGCACCAATCATCTTCATCACGTTCATCATTCCGGGATCTCCATTTTGATCTCTAGATTGATCACCTGCCCAAATTCTCCTGTCATTTCTGGGTCCTCCTGACCTTTGAGGAGTTGCACTGTTCTTTGCTCTCAGCTTTTGGCAATTTGGTCGAGTATGCCCTTGAAGTCCGCAATAATGGCACACATAAGTTCCTCTAGGACCTCTTTGTGGTCGTGGACGTGACTTGGCACGAGATTCAGACCTGCCCACAGACTGATTACGGGGATTCAGCATCCGTTGGTTCACCACATTCTTCTTCTCCTCCACCTCGAGCTTCTCACCAGTAAGGTCAGCTACAACTGGATCTTTGGCCTTTACAAACTTCACTTCTTTAGTGACATTTCCAGATGAACTACTTCCTCCGGTATATCCCAATCCGGATTTGTCTGAAAAGCTCTTTTGAGAAGATATAACATCATCTAGCTTCTTGGTGGTGACCCTCTCTATTTTAGCATTCGCTTGCACAACCTCATTCTCAAGAAATCTTACTTTTGTGTAAGCTTCGGACAACTCACCATTCAGTGTTTCTATCTCACATTTGGCCTCCCTATATCGAATTAGGAGACTTTTGTAGTCCTCCTCAGCCTTCTTCATTTTTCTCACAGCAGCCTTGGCCACCCTTGTGTACTCACCCGACTTCTCCAAGAGTGAGTTATAATTCTCTTGAAGATTTGCTGTGCTTTCATCTTCTTCAGCATCCGATTCTTCAACAATTCCGAGTGATTCATCATCACTATGTTCTCCAAGGTCTCGTACAAGCAGATTTAACTCATCCGAAGACTCAACATGGGCAATAGTCATAAAAGCTGAATAGTTCCCTTCTCCATCACAGCTCTCTTCAGATTCTGAGTCAGACGAATCCGAGTCACTCAAGGTCGTGGCATACACTTTACCTTTCGATTTCAAATAATTCGGACATTCCTTCTTAAAGTGTCCATGCCCGTTACATTCGAAACAAGTGACACCTTGTGTGGGTTGGGATTCTTTTCCATCTTTCTTTTTGAAATCCCTCTTCTCCCTTCCAGAACTTTGGAATTTTCTTTTATCATCAAATTTGCCATTATTTTTGAATTTCAAGAACTTTCTGAAATTTTTGACAAGGTAGACTACATCTTTGTCAACCACATCTTCTCCCGATAAGTCTTGATCTTCCACCTTCTCATTAATGGTCTTTAGAGCAAGGGATTTACTCTTCCGTTGGTTGGGCAGCGACATCTCATAAGTCTGCAGAGAACCAACCAGCTCCTGTACTTTGATGTCATCAAGATCCTTGCTCTCTTCAATTGCTGTCACTTTAGCACGAAAACTTTCCGGCAATGATCGAAGGATCTTCCTTACAATCTTTGAGTCCTCCGTTTTCTCCCCCAAGTAGAACTTACTGACAACCACCTCATTTAGCTTCCCATAGAAAGAGTCAAAAGACTCATCCTCACTCATTTTGAGCTCCTCAAACCGAGTGGTCAGCATTTGTAACTTGGTATCTTTCACTTTCTTCGTGCCTTCATAAGTGGTTTCCAGAATCTCCCATGCTTCTTTGGCAATGGTAATGTGAGAAATCCTGCGAAATTCATCTGGAGACACACCACAGAAAATAGCATTGAGTGCTTTACTGTTAGCATTAGATGCAGCAAGTGCTGCCTTATCCCATGTGGATTTGGCTGCCTCAGGTTTGGTCCAACCAATCTCAACAGCATCCCAAACGGATTCATCAATAGAACATAAAAAAGCTTTCATGCGGACCTTCCAAAAAGCATAATTACTACCATCAAAATATGGAGGTGCATTTAGGGATTGAGACCTATCCATCTCAAAAGGGAGTCAAGGATCACACAGTGGTAATGAAACCAATAGCAGTGTACCCGCTCTGATACCAATTGAAAGTTCAAAAACGTGTACAAAACACCTTTGAACGTTTAGACCCCCAAAATACAACTTAACCAAATCAAGCAATATGTCAAACAACTAGTGTGCGGAAACTTAACACATGCTATAATATGAAATTGGTTAAATACTATCTAAACCATAACAAAATAAAACCACAGCAGATAATATAAAGGCAAAGATAGAGAGGAAGGAAGATGCAAACACAAAGACAACATGCGATGTGTTATCGAAGAGGAAACCGAAGTCCTCGGCGAAAAACCTCTCCGCCGCCCTCCAAGTGGTAATCAATCCACTAGAAAATACAGTTGGGATACAAGGACAGCAATAGACCCTCCAAGCCTAATCTACCCAATGCATCTAAGCCTTCCAAGCTTCTTGCTTCAATGAGGTTGCGCCGAACCTTTTTCTTTTCTAGCTTCCCGGATTCCGCTACTAAACCATAGCATCAACCAATGAAGATTGGTTCCTTCCTAACTGCTTCCCAGAACTCCAAACAACTGTCTCACAGTGATGATGATGGTGAGAACCAGGTTTGGTATAATGCCTCTCAAGGATTTGACAATGGAGAGGAAGAGAGTAGAGGAATTTGAAGAGACTCTAAGGTAGGGATTGTGGGTGAAACAATCTTGTTTTTCTTTAGGGTTTCTCTCTCAAAATTCTCTCTGAAAGCTCTCTTTCAATCGTGGGTAAAAGGGGTATTTATACTGGAGTGGGAGAGGAATGCGAAACGTCAGGTTTTACAAAACAGGGGTGGCTCGCGGCTTGACCTCGCGGCTTGACTAAGTCGCGAGATCCAGTCGCGAGTTAACCGTATGGCCAGTTGTCCTGTTTTGTCCTGTAGTGCTCCAGCTAGCATGACTGTTCATCTTCCAGCATGCTTGGCACGTGTGCAGCTTCTGGCGGCTTGCAGCCGCGAGTCCACCCGCGAGTCCCAGCCGCGAGTCTCTGTTTTCTTGCACACTCTTGAGCAATCTTCACTCTATCTCACTCACGGAATAAAGCCAATTAGATGGTTGAATAAATTCAACCTTACAGAATCTGCAGAAAAGTTATAGCCACAATCATATGTAGCAGAAGGTACTTGGGAAGCAATTGTGCCTGCGGTGGAACGAAGCCAAAGAAAATGCATGAACCGCATGATGGAGCATCAACACCAAGAGAAAGCGACATCAAACCCATCCAATTGTCTCACATGTTGGGGGGCTAAGTCTCATTTTGCGGCAAATCTGGGAAGGCTTCCGCAGAAAGCTAAGGACTTATTTTCATACGCTGGGGGTTGTATTATTCTGCAGCAAATACAAAAAGCCTTATGCAAAAAGCTGAGGGCTCATTCTCACATATTGGGGGCTGTCTTATTCCACAGAAAATACGAAAAGCCTTCTTCAAAAAGCTAAGGACTCATCCAATTATCTCATATGCTGAGGGGCTAAGGCCCATTCTGCAGCAGATTTAGAAAGCCTGCCGCAAAGCGCTTAGAGTGTCAATATGCAGCAGCAACATTACCCACCATGAAATAAGTATTAATTGCGGCGCTTCAGCAAGTATACATCCATCTGCCACTTGGTCTGCAACAACTTCAAACTTCATGATATGGCATAGTGCAACACCCATGCAATTTGTTGCAGCCTGCCATGGTTAAGTAACATTCTAGTCAGTGATAAAGCAGCAACATCATCTATCTTCTGTAGAAGCATCAACTATCAATTGGAGAATAAGTTCTCACACAATACAAAGTCTACGCAATAGTGAATCCATGAAGAAATTCTACCACCCTTGTGCAAATGTCAAAGAAGCAAAGAAAGAAAGCAGGAAGAGGATGTCTACAAGCACTCCGGCAGAAACATATGTATAGGTGAACCAACAAGCACTACAGCAGAAAATGGATGCTCTTCGTGAGACTTTAAGGCTTCAAGAGTGCTCCGTAGAAAAGTTGAGCGACAAAGGAATTCACAGCAGAAACAAAAGGTGGAAATCAATGATGAAATCCAAACATCTTTCTAGCGATACACTCAGTGGCAGACCACCTTCCACAAGAATTGGAAAGACACTGCTAAGCTTAGTAACATGAGAAAGAAGAATTGGGAGAAATAAGATTTGCGGAAGACTACAACAAAGTAAGAGATTTAGTTCACAACATCTATGCCTTTTCATCAAAGAGGCAGTGATATCCTCACCAACAGCGTCTGTGGCAGAATGACATGAAGAATATGTTAAAGAAGAAAAAAAGCAAACACGAAGGAATCAATAGTTGCTGTGGCAGAATGACAAAGAAAGTGTTTAGAAAGTGAAGATTTCTCATGAAAGCATCCTCATTTCCCCTTGGAAAAATATCTATAGTGGTACCACTTGTAGGTACCTTAAAATGAGTGGCAGACTCAGTCACTTCTGCGGAAAGATCAATTTTGCAGCAGAACCTGTATTTATGGCAGAATCAGAAACAGCCCGCAATGCAAACAGCAAAGGTACAAGAGTATTGATGATCTTGGGGGCTAATATGTCCTCTACAATTACAACAGTACATTTGCCTATGTTAGTAGTAGATCTGAATAAGGAGGCCTTCCATAAATACATCATCACTGAAAGAAACTTGCCTTTCTACAAGACCCAACGTCCTTCTCCGTAGAAACTTCATCCTGGCAATGAATACGTGTGTTCTTCAACACGGCAGAAAGTATTATCAACAAATGAAAGAGTACTCTACTATGATGAGGGCTTGCAATGTTAGCTCTATGCTTTGTTTTGAGCAAAAGAAATGAAGATATCTGAATGCAAAGAGAAGAAGAAGGCACAAGAAGAGGGAGCGAAGCCACCCTTTGATCTACACACTTAGAGGAAGCTTTCCTCTTGTGAAAGAACTCTACTTGAAGAAAGTAATGTGGCAGAACTATTTTGATGAAACTCTTTTCAGTCGTCGGCTTAGACGCGAAGATAGTAGAAGACAACACTTTCTCTATTTTTAGAGAATGAATGAAGCCCAAAGTGAAGCAACCTTAGGTGGCTAAAAGAAAAGAAAAATGAAGACCGTAAGAAGGATCCTCGCTCCACAAAGTGCTATTCGCGAAGTTGGCAAGAGAAAGAGGAGTCAAAGAATCCAAAGAGCCAATTTTGAGCATTCTACAGAGATGTAGAACATCATAATGAAGAAGAATCCAACAAGGAAGGATTCCACGACATTTGTGTCTTCCGACCATTCTTAGAGAGCAACTACACTTATGGAAGAATGAAGAGATGATACTAAGGAATACGTGGGGAAAGTAAGTTAGCTGAAGCAGTCAAGCCTACTTCTTTTACTGCAGAATCTGCCACAACCTTCACTTCCTACAATATAAATGTTGCTCTAGCAGAAGCAAAGTAAGAGGTGCATTAACGCAGAGAAACAAGTGCATGTATTGCAGTAGAAAGTGTCTACATATTCTGCGTAAGCAGAAAAATGAGTATTTATCCCCCTAAAAGCGAAGAAATGAGTACGTGCTACTGCAGAAACGTGAAGAAATAAGTATACAAATTGCCGTAGACATAAAGAAATGAGTACCATTGCAGAAGTCCAAGATCACAAGAAATTTTCAAGAAGCAAACCAAGAAACAAGCAAGGGAATGATGAAGAAGAGAAGGATGCACACATCATCATCATCGACAATCCCTTTGAATGAGGGTAGTGTTGATGCCCACTTTGGCAAGGGGGCCCAATAGCAAGAAAAAGCCCAACAATATGGGAAGAAAAGAATTAGTAAATTGAGAAGAAAACCATTAAGCCCGAATGGCAGGAATAATGGATCACAGGCCCATGAAATAAACAAATGGGTCTTGAAGAGGTAAATGGGCCTAAAGGAGCCCGGAAAGAGAGAAAAGGCAAACCATGGGCAGTATATGATGTGAAAAAGTGAGAATGGGCCGCGACAAGCCCAAAGTAATGAAAACAAAGAAAGTAAGGGGTTGATGGCAAGCCCATGAGCCCCAAGGATGAGAATAAGGTAATTGGGCTGGGGAAGCCCAATGAAGTTTGTAAAAGCCCATGGTAATGCGAAGTTAGAAAAAGGGCCGAGAAAGCCCAAGGAAAGCAAACGGGCCTAGGACGCCCAAGGGAAAACAAATGGGACAAAGGCTGTGTTTGTTTTGGGTGAAAATCACTTCCGGAAATGCTTTTCCGTATTTACAGGTGTTTGGTTGCGCATGGAAAATGCATTTTCCGGAAATGCATTTCAATTGTCCTGTGATGGGGGTGTAAATTGATTTCCGTTTTTATTTTACCTTCAAATACTATTTTCCGGAAAACAGAGAGAGAGCTGAGTGAGAGGGAGAGAGGAAGAAGAGCCCGTGCACAGAGAGAGAGAGAGAGAGAGAGAGAGAGAGAGAGAGAGAGAGAGAGAGAGGAAGAACCCAGAAAACCCAGAAGAGCCCGACTCTGACGAACCTAGAAAACCCAAGACCGAGCTCGTTCGTCGCGCCGATCGCACCACCGGCGAGATTGTCGCACCCCAGCACCGATCCACCCAAAACTGATCGTTCTCGTCATACCCCAAGACCGATCGTCCTCGACCTAGATCGTCGTCCCCGACCGTGTCGCACCCCAAAACCGATCGTCCTCGACCCAGATCGTCGTCCCCGATCGCGTCGTACCCCAAAACCGATCGTCCTCGACACAAATCGTCGTCCCCGACCACGTCGCACCCCAAAACCGATCGTCCTCAACCCAGATCGTCGTCCCCGACCGCGTCGCACCCCAAAACCGATCGTCCTCGACCCAGATTGTCGTCCCCGATTGCGTCGCACCCCAAAACCGATCGTCCTCGACCCAGATCGTCGTCCCCAATTGCGATCGCAGCACCGATCGGCTTCGTGCGATCTCGCCTCTCGTCGAACCCAGTCGCGACTGGATTATGAATTTTTTTTTCTGGGTTTTATTTGTGTTTCTGGATTGAGGAATGAAATTATATATTTATTTGGCAGCTGAGAAAATGTGAGTAATAAGTAGAAAATGTGTTTTCTATGGTATTTTCAACAACACAACCAAACACCAGAAAATATTTTTCACAACATTTTCTGAAATGCAACCAAACACCTTAAAAATATTTTCCTTTTCGGAAAATAGCATTTCTGGAAACTAAGTATTTTCCGGAAAATATTTTACATGAAACAAACACACCCAAAGGAGCCCGAATGGGACAAAGGAGCCCGAAAGCGATGAAATGGGTCGAGGATGCCCAAAAGAATAAAATGGGACAAAGGAGCCCAAATGGGACAAAGGAGCCCGAAAATGATGAAACAGGCCGAGGATGCCCAAAAGAATAAAATGGGACAAAGGAGCCCGAAAGCAATGAAATGAGCTAAGAAAGCCCAAAACAGCATAGTACAAGCCCAATGATAGTACTAGGCTAATGGAATTTAGCAAAAGGAAAGCATACAGCAGGCCGAGCAGACATAATTCAAATAATAACATGCAGGCAATCAGCAGAAACAATTGAGATAAAGAGAGGCAAAGTTTTCAACAAACTCGCTTTTGGGTGACAGCAACAAAACCACCACCCTCATGAAGAGCAACTTTTTGGCTACCCTTGGAGGGTCATGAATTTGCAGAAAGAAAGAGAATGATTTGCCTAAGGAGAGTAAAGATTGAAACAACAGGCTCGCAAAGAAAATAAGAGAAGCATTTGCATGTGAGTTGTGAAACCACCCGTGAAAGAAAACTGCATAAGTATTCGCATATGAATTGCAGGAGCAATCCATATGCTCAGGGGGCTGAATGTTGATGCCCAATTTTGCAAATCCATATCCAAAAGCCATGAGAAAGAAAGCCCAATGAAAAGCAAGGCCCAAAGACCCACCAAGAAGACCGAAGAGCAAGAAATTTCCAAAGAAAGAAGTGTAAGGGAAAGCAATCTATAGTAAAACGCAAATCTGCCGCAGAATATAGATCTGCTGCAGAATACAGTTTTCTGGCAGAATGGCTTCGGCAGATAAAGGCAAATTGGGCCCAAGACCCTTTTGATCCAGTCAATATTATTTGGCCCACAAAGGCCCAAATCCTTTTGTATAAAAAAGATAGGCATGAAAGCTAATATGAAGAAGCACGGTGAAAAGAAATAAGGAACGGCAGGAAGTGTCAGCAGCAGGAATCACGTGAAGGAAAAAAAACCAAACCAAAGGAAAATGATAAACGTAGCAGGAAACGCGTGAAAAAATAAGACAAAACACGCAACAGACCAAAACAAAGCTAATCTGCTACAGCAGAAACAGCGTGGGAGACAAACACAGAAGACAGTGGAGCAAGCACAGAAGGGCCGGGGCACCACCAACCTGTACCCGACCAATACAAGGGAGGTGAGCCCACAGTCAAGGGGATTCAGAGGGCGTGGTTTGGTGGTGGGGGGAAAAGGGGGTCTATATTTGGTTTCCTGCCATAACTTCTTTTGGGTAATATATCTTGCTGGGATGGTATCTTACCCAAAAAAAGTAATAAATGGTTGGGACCATCTGATGCATGCCATAGAGCTAGGTAGTGAGGTAGAGGTATACAGCAGGAATAAACAAAAGGGAATTTTGTCGTGAAATGGATAGTGGTGCAGCAGACATGAACTGAACAATGGCAGTGGTCTGAGCAACCAATGGGTGAGTGGGTAATCTTGAAAGGATGCCCACAACAAACCAAAAAACAGTTGGTGAAGCCCTAGGGGTAAAAGGGAGAAATCCCATTGAATCAGTTGGTTATAAAAGGAAGGTAACCAGGCAGAAAAAAGGGACGGAATGGAGGAGGAAAAACAGAGGAAGAAAAGGAAAAATAGGGGAAGAGAGAAAAACACCGAAAGAGAGAGACCCAATGGAAGGAAGCACTTAAGGGATGAAAACCCATGGTAAGAGAGTAGTAAGCACCCAGAGAGAGGTACCCAGGAAAAGGAAAGACCATAAATGGGGAACAACACACGGCAGGAGAGTAATAAAAAAATAAGAGTAAAGAAAGAACGGAGAGAAAGAAAGAAAGTGGTAAAACAAAGAGAGAAAATACGGCAGGAATAAGGGCATGCATCAATAGACCATCTTTTCCCTCCCTCTTAGCAAACCCACTCTTTGATGTCCCCAAAAGTAATAGCTAGTAGCCATTTAGACTTATTCTCCAAAATGCACAACTTTGATGGCAAAAGCCTATGACAGGGTTGTTCAAGTTGGGGTTTGGGTTCTTTCTTGGTTTACTTATCCTATGGGAAGATTCAATACTTGATTTTGATTGCAAATATATTTGATTTCTCTCATTATAAATTATATCTGTTGTATTTAGTCATCCTGCCGTAGCACGTTTTTATCACGTCTGCTGCATCAGTTGTCCTGCTGTGGTATCTTTACTTTTTGTACTAGTTATTCTACTGTAGCACCTTTTCATTATATTTACCGTATTAGCTATTATACTGCTAAAGCTTTCCTGCTGAAGCTTTCCTGCTGAAGCTTTCTTCTTTATTTGTTATTACGTGTTTCACTGTTGACACAAACTAATCATTATCCTGCCATAAGTATATATATATACATATGTCTTGTTTCTCTTGTTCTGCAAAATATGTTTTATATATGTATATGTGAATACGTATAAGTATATATATATACTTATATATGTATGTATATATTTGAGAATATACTAACCCATTTAAACTAACATTTGTTTGATGGGTATTTTCTTTGGGCTTTAGATTTGTTTATGTGCAGGAAGTAGAAAAGTATTTCTGTAGTAAAAACGAAGAGTAGTCATTCACATTGCAAAAGGTTTTACTGCACGACAGAAGGCTTTAAAGCACAGCAGACAGCTTTAAAGCACAGCAGACATCTTTAATGCACAGCAGACAGCTTTATTGCACATCAGAAGACTTTACTGCAGAAAGCTTTAATGCACAGCAAACAACTTCAATGCACAGCAGAAAGTTTTGCTACATAGCAAAAAAGTCAGTCCTGCGGCAGAAACTGGAGAAAAGTTCCTTCTGCGGCAGAAACAGAGGATAAGCACCACGTTCTGCTCGCCGTAAGTGTGCTCCTGGCAGACGAGACATAGTTTGCGCACAAGCCGGACCAAATTGAGTTGCAGTTGGACCGGTCTAACTCCCTTACTCCGAATACTCGGGCCCAATACCGCAGGAGGCTGCCCAGCCCACTTTAACCACAAAAAGGCCCACTACACAAACAAGACACATTCCAAAACTAGGGTTCAAGTTAGCTGAGCTGCTGAGACCCGAGAAATTTATATCAGGGAATTTCGTGTGTGTGTAGTAGGCGTTGATTCTCTGTGACCAAGTCGTTAGCAAGTTCAAGGATCACCTTTAGATGGGTTTGAAATTGCACAAAGTAGAGTCTATTCCTCATGTTCCAGATTGCCCACGACGTGACTGCCCACCTCTCCAACTCCTGCTGGTTGAGTTTCAGTTGCATATGTCGAAAGAGGACGAAAAAATATGTAGCTATGTTGTTGCACTTCTAAGTTCCGCCCTTAAACATAGCCCACATGTTTTGTGCCAATGGGCACTCCCATAAGATATGACTCACCGTTTCAGACTTATGATGGCAGATTTCACAGTGCAGCTCAACTCTTACTCGTTGCTTGTGGAGATTGTATGTTTTTGGTAGGCAATTTGAGCACACTCTCCAGAAAAACCTGCGTACTTTCGGCGGCATGTTGAGGGACCAGATTATGTTCCACACTAGAGTGTGATCACGGGTCAAAGAGTGCTCTGCCCAAGTTGGATTGTTCAACCACATTGCAGCTTGGTAGGCTGTCTTCACCGAGAATTTATGGTTTCTGTTTTCCTTTCAGACCAGCGTGTCCTTTGAGTGCAGATTGGTGAGTGGGATATTCAGAATTTCTTGTCGAGTTCTATATGCATAGATGGCCTCGAGTTTCCCCCTATCCCATTATCTTGTGTCTTCATCAATGAGATCACAAACTCGCAATTCCTAAGAGGTTTCATTCAAAGGCACTGGGGTATGTGAGATCCATTTATGAGTAAACAACCCAATTGTTCTACCATCCCCAACCCACCAAAAGGATCCTGCATAGAGAATATCCCTAGCTCCAAGGAGGCTTCTCCAAAAAAAGAAGGATTGCTCCCTAATGCAGCTATCATGAAAGAACAATTTGGAAAGTACCTGGCCTTGTATACCTTGTAAAACAATGAGTGGGTATCCTATATTAACCTCCGTGCTTGCTTAGAGATCATTGCAAGGTTAAAAGAGTGAAGATCACGAAAACCCATTCCTCCATCCTTTTTTTGAGTGCATAACTTCTTCCGATTGATCCAAAGAATCTTCCTTTCATCTTGATTTTGTCCCCACCAATATTTTGCCAACAAAGAGTTTATGTTGTCACATATGGATCTGGGTAATTTGAATAGGCTCGTGGAATACTTGGGAATTGCTTGTGCTACCATTTTAATAAAGATCTCATGGCTTGGCTTGGATATGAACTTCTCTTTCCATCCGATCGCGCGCTTTGTAATTTTCTCCTGGAGGTCTTTGAAGGTTTTAACCTTTGAATATACAAAATATTTTAAATTTAATGGAAAATTGTGTACATTAGATGTATAGATTGTCTGGATTTGAAGAAAAATTTAAATTCATGAGATACATTGAATGTACAGAAGTGTTAAATTCAACGAAAATTTGTGTATATTAAAAGTACAGATTGTCTAGATTTGTAAAAAATTTTGGATACATTTAATACGTTGAATGTACAAAATCGAGAAAATTTAATGGAAAATTGTGTATGTTAGATGTTCGGATTGCTTGGAATTTAAGAAAAATTTAAATATGTTAGAAATGTTGAATATACATAATTTTTTAAATTTAGCAAAAAATTGTGCACATTATATGTACAAATTGTTAGGATTTGAATAAAAATTTAAATTCGATGGATACGTTGAATGTAAAAAAGTGTTCAATTCATCAGAAATTTGTATACATTAGATGTACAGATTGTCAGGATTTTTAGAAAAATTTGGATACGTTTAATACGTTGAATGAACAAAATCGTGAAAATTCAATGGAAAATTGTGTACATTAGATGTACAAATTGCTAGGAATTTAAGAAAAATTTAAATACGTTGGAAATGTTGAAAATACATTTTTTTTTTTTAAATTCAACATAAAATTGTGCACATTATATATATATAGATTGTCTGGATTTAAATAAATATTTAAATTCGATGGATACGTTGAATATACAAAGGTGTTCAATTTGTTGGAAATTTGTATACATTAGATGAATAGATTATCAAGAATTTTAGAAAAATTTGGATACAGTTTATACGTTGAACGTACAAAATCATTAAAATTCAATGGAAAATTATGTACATTAAATATACACTTAAAAAGATTATTCCCAAAGTTTAGATGAGTTTTATCCTTCAGCCCTTATTTTCTTTTGATTTTTTCAACCACAGTGATCATGTGACAATTGAAAACTACTCGGTGTTATATTGATTTGTAATTTGACAAAGAGTTATACTTTACTTATCTGTAAATTGAGTTGAAGTTTTTCCAATTTAAAGTTTAAAAGTTGCAATTTACTCACTTTGGATTTAATTAGATTTGCTAAGAGAATTGTAGCTTAATTGGTAACTTCTTATACATAAAGTGTTTAAGCATTTTGGGGGGATAGAGTTCAAGCTGCAAAGATAGCAGTATATTGTAACTATCTAAGAAAAAATGACTTAATTGTATTTGATTTGCTAATTTAGTGAATAAATTTCTTAAAGATATTGGTTTAGAAAATATTTTTAGAAGCTTTTTATAGGAAAAGAAAAAAGTATCTAATTTTTTTACTAGTTTGTTTGTTTGTTTGTTTGTTTTTTTTTTTTTTTTTTTTTAAATATATTTATCATAACTTCATAAGAGTTGTATCAAGTATCAACACTTTTTTAAAATGGTACAATAAGAAATGCCGTAAGAGCACCTGTTAATCAGACCCAATTTTAATTTAAAACACATATTGATAAATCAAATTTAATCTATATGCGACAAAAGTGTAATTTTCTCTTTGACTTAATACGGACGAAATACAAGATTGTCGCATGGTAATTTTAAGACATAGGTAAGTTATATGTTGTTTCCAATACACAAAAGCAACCCAAAACCTACAATGAAAAGAAAAAACTCATACATGCATATGCATATTCAATTTAGTTTATAGGGAGGTTGATTGTTGGATGTCATCTTCTCCTTTTGCACTGCTCAACCTCTCATTGGACCACAGGCTAATGGTATTGGAACTTGGAAGTTGGTGTGCTTCAGAATAATTGCTTCTAAAGGTTAGGTATTCTACGCTGGAAAATAATGCTAATATATACGGGGAGCATTCCCAAATCTCAACCTTAGATGTAGGTTGAAAGTTTGTGTTTATAAAACTCATTTTGATATTGGTCTATTTCTATTATGGAACCATTGGTCTATATCAAGACAATCCAAGCAGTGGGAACTTTCGATTGTAAATGCACTGCTTCAATTCAAACAATTCAAATTCCAGCACTTATAATTTAAAATATGGGACTATGGAAGTTTCAATTGTAAGAATGAAGTTGTCATTTTGTGAAGTCTCTTCTTACAAGGTCTGATTGATATACATGTAAGAACTCGAGACAATTATTTTAACTCAATTTTTTTTCTTCTTTTCTAAATCAAAAACTTAAATTCATAAATTGAATCTAATATCATATTTACACAGCTGACACTGACGTATTGCAACAAGTTTAATGGCTTAAGCCTAGTTGTGACAATGGCAACTCAATGCATGTCTTCTCACTCGCAAAATGATTTAATTATTATGTGAATTTTAGTTAATTTAATTGGTGAAGTTTTTTATTATCGAATAAAATATTTGAAGGTCCATTCCCACCTACTCAAAAAACCAATTGATATCTTGATCTGATTATTAAGAAAAATCATCATAGAGCAAACACTATAAATTTGAAACACTAACATATCTATAAAAACAAAAAGAAGATTTGTTTTTGTTAGAGTTACTTCTAGTTGTCGTTTATATTAGTATATTAATAAGGGCATTTCTGTAACCATGTTATAAACCTTAATATAAATATATGCAGAGGTGGGGGCCTGACTGATTAAGCCCTAAACCGTAGTTTCTTTCTTCTCTATGTCTCTATATTTTTCTTCTTCGCACCTCTCTCTTAACCCTAATTTTCATAGTTTACAACTTAACTATTTTTTTGTGTTACCGTTGGATGTAACATTTCTCTTACGTAGGAGTAGAACCCACCCAATATAAGAGGGATATTACATGCAAGAGTTAGACTTATGGCCTGTTTGGATTGAGGGGGGGAGGGAGAGGGAGTGGAGGAGAGTAGAGTAGAGTTGGTTGAAAATAGGCTAATTTTGGACCAATTTTTCTCACCCTCCCTCTCCCTCAATCCAAACAGAACATTAATCCCACCTCCAATATGAGAGAGATGATTAATTTTCATGAGCTCATCTGCCATTACGTGCCAAATGCATGCTCTATCATTTTCAAAGACTCAAACTTCAATTGCATGCCAAGTGCCAACATTTTCTCCCTCATTTTGACTAGCACAACATAAAAAAATCTAGCCTAACATTCTTAGAATTAACTTTCACGATCTAATTTGACCACCCTCTTGGACTCTTTTCTTTTATCTTCAACCAACAATGGATGGACGGTTCAAAAAGTGTGAGTACAGGCTTATGTTAATTCTAACACAATCTTTTCAAGCATAAGTCCAAACCATTAGTCGTAAATCCAATATAATTATGCTTACCTATAAGATGGTCGCTCGGTCAAGCTACATAAAGAAATGAGGTTTTCTAACAGATTATCTGAAAAAGCTAATCATTCTTGGGTATCATATTATAGTGGAAGGTAAAGCCATTCATGATAAGGTAAGCAAATATTGTTAGACTAAACCTCTCTCTAAACCAGAATCGTTTACTGATCACGATACCAATCAATCTAAAAGCTCGGCTACTTTATTTTTTTATTTTGTCTTTCTAATCTTAGTTTAAAGAAACAATTCTTTTAGCTTTTATATATATATATATATATATATATATATATATATATTAATAGCTAAAATTCATAGAAAATCCAGTTATATTTTAATTGGATTCTCAATTTTGCACCACGTATCCCATTTAACTTTTAATTTTGTGCCAAATGAATTATTGAGTATAAAAATCAAAGAATCTAAATCCAATTAGATTCTAAATTGGATTTCAATTGGAGTCAAATTTTCTACCACGTCTATTTATTTTTTTAATATTTGTGGCAAGTAAATTATTAAGTGAAAAAACCGAAGAATCTAAATCCAATTAAATTATAAATCATATATATAATGAGAAACCATTTCATATTTTAGAAACGTTTGATTTAAAAAAAATGTAAACTAATACTATATATAATTTGAATCTCTTCTAAAAAAAAAAAAAATGTATAATTGTGATTATTTTTAATTGTATCCATGCATTTATACGGGGCTACACACTACTTAGTAGTAATAGGTGACAAAACTATATAAGTAGGTATGCTTGCAATTTTCTCAACATTCAGGAGTGGTGACATAAAATAGAAGAGTGTGAAATGGGTTAGATCTCGTCCTACCTAAATTCAAGTTCCCAATTTTGTAAATAGTTCCATGAATTTACAATGAAAAATTATAAATCTAAAATTCAGATTCTGTCAAATTAAATTTAGGGTAAATTATACAAACCTGATCCCTTGATGTTTGGGGGATGACACTCTGCTTCAAAAGGGAAATGGCATTCTTCTTTATTAAGGTTTGAGAAAATCAACACATTAGTCATTCCATTAATAACAATAACATATATTTCGAAATTTGAAAATATTTCATTGACTAAATCCTAACCATGGTTAGTGAAAATATTTTTTTGGTTAAATATTGTTCATTGTTTTTACATTTTATTATTATGATGATGCTCTATATTCTCCTCTCTCTCAAAATGGATGGTCTGCCTAGGTTGGACAGTTTTGAAGAGAATTCTTGCACACTCGGTGGGAGTTTATAACTAGTGCTTGATTTATGAAAGCATTTCAAATGATTTGAACAGGAAATGGGATTTATCAGTGAAATTGATCGAGCTCGTTCCTCTTTTTTTATTTTTTTGGGTGTGGTTTGGTCTGAATTGAAGTTCAGTTGTGCTTGATTTTGTAAAACTAGTAAACTTTTTTGTTTCTTCTTTTTTCTGTCTGAATGTTTTATTCCAACAATAAAATTACAACAAAACGCTGAGTAATGAATGGCCCAAGTTTACATCAAAACGTGGGCAACAAATTCAATTAACAAAGCCCATGGGCAGGTTATTTAAACGACCAACTGAGAATAAGAAATTTTAGCCCAACCTGAGTAATGTAAGATTGCAGTCCTAAACGGTGATTTCATTAATTTTTTTATTTTTGGAGAATCGAGGCTGAAATTTTATTTAATCAAAGACTAAAGTCCATGCCTAATACAATTTGCACATCTAGTGAAACAAATTCCATCCAGTCCAATTAAGGGATTGAGAGTCTAGCTAAGAAAATAATGAAAGAAATTTCTTATAAGAATTATGGGGCAATATATATATTTTTGAACCCATATGGGGCATTATGTAAGTGATGATTACTTACAAATCTGTAATTTCCTGCAACCTCTTAACCAAATGTGGTGCAATCTCTTGTATTTTGATTTGGGTTACATAGTCAATCTCTTATCCTGTTTGTTTTTAAGTTTAATATGCTGATACTGGACTATAGTACGCAGTGCATAAGCAATACATTTTTTAGCATAGGGTCCTCAATCTAATGGGCTTTGTTTCTTCTGTTGGGTGTATATTAAAAGTACAGATTGTCTAGATTTGTAAAAAATTTTGGATACATTTAATACGTTGAATGTACAAAATCAAGAAAATTTAATGGAAAATTGTGTACGTTAGATGTTCGGATTGCTTGGAATTTAAGAAAAATTTAAATATGTTAGAAATGTTGAATATACATAATTTTTTAAATTCAGCAAAAAATTGTGCACATTATATGTACAAATTGTTAGGATTTGAATAAAAATTTAAATTCGATGGATACGTTGAATGTAAAAAAGTGTTCAATTCATCAGAAATTTGTATACATTAGATGTACAGATTGTCAGGATTTTTAGAAAAATTTGGATACGTTTAATACGTTGAATGAACAAAATCGTGAAAATTCAATGGAAAATTGTGTACATTAGATGTACAAATTGCTAGGAATTTAAGAAAAATTTAAATACGTTGGAAATGTTGAAAATACAATTTTTTTTTTTAAATTCAACATAAAATTGTGCACATTATATATATATATATATATAGATTGTCTGGATTTAAATAAATATTTAAATTCGATGGATACGTTGAATATACAAAGGTGTTCAATTTGTTGGAAATTTGTATACATTAGATGAATAGATTATCAAGAATTTTAGAAAAATTTGGATACATTTTATACGTTGAATGTACAAAATCATTAAAATTCAATGGAAAATTATGTACATTAAATATACACTTAAAAAAATTATTCCCAAAGTTTAGATGAGTTTTATCCTTCAGCCCTTATTTTCTTTTGATTTTTTCAACCACAGTGATCATGTGACAATTGAAAACTACTAGGTGTTATATTGATCTGTAATTTGACATAGAATTATACTTTATTTATCTGTAAATTGAGTTGAAGTTTTTAAAGTTTAAAAGTTGCAATTTACTCACTTTAGATTTAATTAGATTTGCTAAGAGTATTGTAGCTTAATTGGTAACTTCTTATACATAAAGTGTTTAAGCATTTGGGGGGGATAGAGTTCAAGTTGCAAAGATAGCGGTATATTGTAACTATCTAAGAAAAAATGACTTAGTTGTATTTGATTTGCTAATTTAGTGAATAAATTTCTTAAGGGTTTTGGTTTAGAAAATATTTTTAGAAGCTTTTTATTGGAAAAGAAAAAAGTATCTAATGTTTTTACTAGTTTGTTTTTTTTTTTTAAATATATTTCTCATAAAAGTTGTATCAAGTATCAATATTTTCTTAAAATGGTACAATAAGAAATGCCGTAAGGGCACTTGTTAATCAAACCCAATTTTACTTTAAAACAAGTATTGATAAATCAAATTTAATCTATATGTGACAAAAGTGTAATTTTCTCTTTGACTTAATACGGACGAAATACAAGATTGTCACGTGGTCATTTTAAGACATAGGTAAGTTATATGTTGTTTCCAATACACAAAAGCAATTAAAAGGAAGTCAAACCCAAAACCAACGATGGAAAGAAAAAACTCATACATGCATATGCATATTCAATTTACTTTATAGGGAGGTTGATTGTTGGATGTCATCTTTTCCTTTTGCACTGCTCAACCTCTCATTGGACCATAGGCTAATGGCATTGGAACTTGGAAGTTGGTGTGCTTCTAAAGGTTAGGTATTCTACGCTGGAAAATAATGCTAATAGATACGGGGAGCATTCCCAAATCTCAACCTTAGATGTAGGTTGAAAGTTTGTGTTTAAAAAACTCATTTTGATATTGGTCTATATCTATTATGGAACTATTGGTCTATATCGAGACAATCCAAGCAGTGGGAACTTTCGATTGTAAATGCATTGCTTTAATTCAAACAATTCAAATTCCAGTTGATTCAAATACTTCTGCATTCTCACATCCCTGGCCTCTAACTCTCCCTTTACCTGGCCTACAACCAACCTCGAATCTGAAAATATCTTTACTGTTTTTCCTCCCATTTTCTGAACCATAGCCATTCCTACTAATAAAGCCTCATATTCAGCCTCATTGATTGTGGCCAAGAAACCCAACCTTAAGGATTTCTCAATAATGATATTTTCAAGAGATACTCCAGATCCTCTTTGACTTGCTGCACCATCAACGTATACCCTCCAGGATAAAGGCTCTTGCAGGGAGACCACACCAATTGATTTTCCATCCATGTTCTATTTTTCTCCCTCCTCTTCCAGTGGGGATTCAGCAAACTCAGCCACCAAATCAGGAAGGACCTTGCCCTTAATAGAGGTGGGAGGCATACACTTGATATCAAAAGCCCCTAAGATTGTACCCCCTTTGACAATTCTTCCTGTGTAATTAGCCTTCTGAAATAGTGATTGAAGGGGGAGTTGGGTAAAAACCACGACTGTATGAGCTTGGAAGTAACGGGAGAGTTTACGTGTAGCATGTACCACTGCCAAGATGGCCCTCTTTAGTGGTAAATAACAAACCTCTGCTTCATGCAACAACTTGCTCACATAATAAACTAGCCTTTGCACACCATTATCAACCCGTATTAGTAATTTGCTTATCGCATGGGAAGCTACAACAATGTAAGCAAACAAAACCTCATCCCCTTCGGGCCTAGACATAATGGGTGGCTGAGAAAGGTATTCTTTCAGTTATTGGAAGGCTAGGACATACTTCTCAGTCCATTCATATCCCTTCCACTTATTCAACAACTGAAAGAAAGGTCTGCACCTGTTTGCTGACCGAGAGATAAATTTGTTCAAGCAGTCATTCCTGTTAATCTTTGGACTTCTTTGGGATTTCGAAGTGGTTGCAAATTGTTAATTGCCTTAATCTAATCAGGGTTGACTTCAATTCCACAATGAGTGACCATATATCCCAAAATTTTTCCTGAACTAACACCAAAAGAGTATTTGGAAGCATTAAGGTACAGCTTGTGTTTCATCAATATTTCAAAGATATCTCCCAAGTCACCAACGTGCTCGGACTCTTCCCTACTCTTCACCAACATATCATCTATATAAACCTCAATATTTTTTCCTAATTGTGGCTTGAACATTATGGTCATTGTAAGGTTGAATTTTATCAACCATCTTGTTGGCTTTATTTCGTGCCAAATTTGCTTGTATTTCAGCAATTAGTAACCCTGTATTTAGGTGGGATTCTTGTAAGGGTAGTGAGTGAGATAGTGTGAAGAAATGCCCAAGAGTGTGTAAGAAAAACAGAGACCTGTGACTGGATCTCGCAGGTGACTTGCGGCTGCAAGCCGCCAGAACCTGCACATGTGCCAGGCATGCCAGAAGTTGAAGCATTATGCTAGCTAGAGCACAACAGGACAAAATAGGACAACTGGCCGTTTAGTTATCTCGCGGTTGGAACTCGCGACTCAGTCAAGCAGTGAGCCAGCCATGTTTTTGAAAAACCTGACTCTTCACATTCCATTTTCACCCAAGTATAAATACCCCTTATACCCACGAAAGAAAGAGAGCTTCTAGAGAGAATTTTGAGAGAGAAACCCTAGAGAAAAACAAGATTGATTCTTCCCCAATCTTCATTAAGAGACTTTTCAAATTCCTCAACTCTCTTCCTCTCCATTGTTAAATCCTTGAGAGGCTTATTACCAAAACCTTTTCTCACCATATCCATTTTTGTGAGAGGGCTGTTTGGTGCTTTGGGAAGCATTTAGGAAGGAACCAATTTCACATTGGTTGATGTTACGGTCAAGTAGCGGAATCTAGGAAGCTAGAAAAGAAATAGGTTCGGTGCAACCTCGTTGGAGCAAGAAGCTTGGAGGGCTTAGGTACACTAGGTAGATTAGGCTTGGAGAGTCTATTGCTGTTCATGTATCCCAACTACATTTTCTAGTGGATTACTTACTGCTTGGAGGGCGACGGAGAGGTTTTACGCCAAAGGCTTCGGTTTCCTCTTCGATAACACATCATGTGTTGTCTTTGTGTTTGCATCTCTCTTCCCTTAATCTTTGCCATTTAATTTCTGCTGTGAATGTGATTTTATTTGGTTTAGATGGTTTATCAATTCTGTATTAGGCTTATTCATGTTCCGCACACTTATTGTTTGTCATAAATCTTGAATTGGTAATTTTGTTATTGGGGGTCTAAACGTTCATAGTGTTTTATACACTATTTGAACTTTCATTTGGTATCAGAGCGGGTACACTTGTTGTGGTTTAAATACCTAAGTGTGATCCTTGACCCCTTGTGTTTATTTGCCATGGATTGTGCTTTGTATGCCTCTTTGTACGATTTGGTTGATGATAAATGTAGCATGTCACGTGTTTGTGAAAATGCCTGTATGAATGTGGATCCTCATGATTGTGATGCTATGTTGCATGAATCATTTGATGTTGTTGATATTCTAAATGACAAATTCTTGAAGAAAAATGGTAAGAAGTTTCAAAAGAATTTGAGCAAGTTATTTTGTGATAATGATGATTTGATTGCTAAGCTCAATGAATCCAACAAATTGGTTGAGAAATATAAAAAACTTGCTAAAGATTCTCTTGAAAAGCTAAAAGAGTTTGAATGTTTGAATATGGACTTGGATGCTAAACTTGTTTTGTCTAACAAACTTCAAACTTCAAATAGTGTATAAAACACCCTTGAACGTTTAGACCCTCAATTAGAAATTAACCAATTCAAGCTTTATGTCAAACAACTAGTGTGCGGAAAATGAACAAAAACTATAAACAGAATTGGTAAACAACCTAAGCCAATTAAAATCACAATCCACTGCAGATAATAAAAGGCAAAGATAAAAGGGAAGGAAGATGCAAACACAAGGACAACACCCGATGTGTTATTGAAGAGGAAACCGAAGCCCTCGGCGTAAAACCTCTCCACCGCCCTCCAAGCGGTAAGTAATCCACTAGAAATTGTAGTTGGGATACATGAACAATAATAGACCCTCCAAGCCTAATCTATCCAGTGTACCTAAGCCCTCCAAGCTTCTTGCTCCAATGAGGTTGCGCCGAATCTATTTCTTTTCTAGTTTCCCGGATTCCGCTACTTGACCATAGCATCAACCAATGTAGATTGGTTCCTTCCTAACTACTTCCCAGAACACCAAACAGCCCTCTCACAGTAATGGATATGGTGAGAACAAGTTTTGGTAAAAGACCTCTCAAGGGTTTAACAATGGATAGGAAGAGAGTTGAGGAATTTGAAGAGACTCTTATGTAAATATTGTAGATGAATCAATCTTGTTTTACTCTAGGGTTTCTCTCTCAAAATTCTCTCTGGAAGCTCTCTTTCTTATGTGGGTATAAGGGGTATTTATACTGGGTGAGAATGGAATATGAAGAGTTAGGTTTTTCAAAACAGGGGTGGCTCGCGGCTTGGCCTCGCGGCTTGATTGAGTCGCGAGATCCAGCCGCGCGATAACAGAATGGCCAGTTGTCCTATTTTGTCTTGTAGTGCTCTAGCTAGCATGACGCTTCAACTTCTGGCATGCTTGGTACATGTGCTGCTTCTGGTGGCTTGAAGCCGCGAGTCACTCGCGAGATCAAGTCGCGAGTCTCTGTTTTCTTGCACACTCTTGAGCATTTCAACACTCTATCTCACTCACTACCCTTACAACAATCTCACCTAAATATAGGGTTACTAAATGTTGAAATACAAGCAAATTTGGTACTGAATAAAGCTAACAAGATGGTTGATTAAATTCAACCTTACAATCTCCCCCTTTGGCTATTTCGTGACAAAACCCTAAAATATACTCTAGACTTAACATGTGAGTTAGGAATAGTTGAGCAAAACTCACTCACACCTAACTCTAGAAACTGTGAAGCTCTTGAATCATATGAACATGAAACTCCTGAAACACAACAATACACCATGATCATTGTATGTAGAAAAACATGAAATGCATATAAAGCAAGCAATATGTGATCAAGCAAAGATGGAGTTAAGAAACAAATTATGGCTTGATCAACCAAGCAATCACTACAAGGTAGTGACCACAATGCTCATTCACACTTGGAATGAACACTTGAACAAACAAGCAAACAAACTCAATGCAAGTGACTTGCATGCCCAACACTCAACCAATGCAAATACACTAAGTATATGCATCTAGGAACAATCTTACAAGGGCATGTGAGTGACAGTACTTAACAAGAAAATGCATGACATTTAGTTAAAAGTATTGATTTAACAAAGTATAAAAGGTTGTATAAAAGCATGGTACAGACCATAAAGCCTACAGATATAAACCCTAAAAGCTTACAAAAGTAATATGGGTACAAACCATACTTATAAACTGAAGAACATCAACAATATATATATATATATAAAGTAAACCAAGTTTCAAAAACATCCATGTGATATAAGTTTTAACTAAACATAAACCTTAACCAACAAAGTTTCAAAACCATAGAGACAACACTAATCCAAAATATAAACAAAGATAACAAGATGGACATTGTTTTTGACTGCTCCCCCTCAACATATTACTCTCCCTTAAGAGCTGCTTCTCAAAAACTTCTCCCCGTTTTTGACCGGAATGGCCAAAGGGTCACTGTCCATGATGGGTGGTGAAGCTGTCAAATTTTGCTGATAGAACATCAATCTAGTCCTGCATGGCTGCTATCCTCTCAGAGTGCTCGGTCTGGACCTCTCTGATTCCATCAAGTCGTTCCAGAATGATTTGAAATGCATCTGGAGGTGTATCTGAAGAAGTTAATGCTCTAGTCCTCTTGCCACTCCTCCTGGGGGTTGAAGTTGATGCTTGACCTACTGCCTCAGTCTCCATTGGGACACCCTTTCCTTCATTACCTTCATCTTCTTCACCTGGAAGACGAACACTTATCCTCTTGAAGGTTAGCTTGTTAATTGCTGAAGGTGTGGACATGAGACTGATGTCTCGAGGGATTGCAACACCCTTCTTTCTAAAGATCCTTATGAGCAGACTAGGGAAGATCAGTTTAGGCCTAGAAGTGGTTCTAGTCTCATCCACAATAGTGTCAAATATGTGGGAACTGATGTCAATGAATGTCTTTTCCTTGAGCTCCATCAGAAAAATTGCTCTTGCATTGTTAATTGTAGTCAACTTTCTTATGGGATATAGGTTAAACATCATGATAATAGTGAGACACCTCATGTCCACTGGAAAAGTTGTGGTATTTAGGTACTTCCCTTCTCTCTGTCCACCTATCCTCTGTTGTATAGTTTCAATAGACAGAATCCTATCCTTGTAGTTGACAAACTCTTGATCTTCTAACCCCTCAAGACCTAGCACATCATCAATGTCATGTGCATCTAAGGTGAATTCTTTACCTCTAACCCAGCAGCTTAGTTCCTCTTCCCTTATCACAGCATTGGAATAAAACTCCCTAATCAGGGGTTCCCACACAATTGGGAGATCACACAGAAGCTTTTCCCATCCTTCAAAACAGCTAGGGATAAAGGTGTCTTTTAAATCTTCCAAATCCACAAACCTTTCTTAAATGATTCTTGCCTTTAAGAAGAAATCCTTGTATCTCTCAAAATGGGAAACAAGCCTAAACAGATTAGGATCCATTTTCATTCTCTTATCTGCTTTCTTTGCAGGAGTTTTCTTCTTTGGGGATGAAGGAGCCATCTGTGAACAATCAGAAAAAGCCACAACAACATAGTACAATACGTGTGTAGAACAAATTAGTACTTTGTTAGTAATAAAGACAATAATAAAGGAAAAGCCTCATAACTTAAACCAACCACACAGATGAATGAACCCAAAGGTAGATTCTCAAGAACAACTAGCATTATTCAGAAGAGTACTAAAGCTGTAAAGACTGACATCACCCAAAGGACAAACATATGTCAATGAGACATATACTATGATGAGTATGAAATGACCCAGAGAACACAAGACAGATGCACACATTAGAATCAAACAAACACAGAGCCATAAGATAAACAAACACAGAATCAAATCAATAAAACCCAACAAACAAAACATGAACATTTTGAAACAACACATCAAAATGAGATTAGAAAAGATGGGTAAAAGACAGATAACAAACCCTAAGCTAAGAGAAAGTCACATGATGAAGACCAGATCCAGCAACTTAAACAAGTTCATAAAAAATCAATAGCCTCTACTAGCTAAGCACGGATAGAGAACAACACCCCAAACACAAGTCCAACTCAAATCAGGAAAAAAATGCAAATAATCAAGAGGGAAAAGCACAAAAACAAGAAATACTGAGTGTGAGAAAGAAAATCAATACCTTTTTCTTGAAGATTTTGAGTTGAAAGGAAGTAACAATGGAGTTCGAAGTGGGTTACACGGAGCATTTGGGAAGGAGACAGTTGAGAGAGAAGATGAGCAGTCACAAAAAGTTCGAGGGAAAACTGAAAAAGATTTAAAAAGTGCCCACACTGTGCAAAACATGCATTTTTCGCGGTTGAGGTAAGTCTCCAGATAGTCGCCAGACACACCCGCCAGAACACTTCAAGCCAAAATTTTTGAAAAATTTTCTAAGTGTTTTTCGCGACTGGAAGTCTCACTTGCGAGGGAGTCGCGAGCTGAGCCGCGAAAATCTCTGTGTACCCCTCGCGATTGGACCTTCCACTCGCGAACAAGTCACTAAAATTGACCCACGAGCTCGCGACTGTGGCATGCGACTTGACTTACCTGCGACTGAGTCGCCAAAATAGGGCAACACTGTTTTTTGAAATTTTCAGATTTTGAAGAACAAAATACTTTCCAAAAACACTTAAAACACTCAAAAATCTTTTTGTGCTTGAATCAACAAAGATTGAGCATGTGAAAACATATTTTATCAAGTATATTCATACAAATGAATATGACATTCATTGAACATAAACTTGTGTGTTGTGTGTGAGTATCAACAATGAGATAGTCCTTAGTCTAATGTGAAGCTTCAATGATCAATTCAACCAAGGCATACACAATTAGCACTAGATCATGTGACCCATCTCAATTACAGAAATATGCATATATGACCTCTCACAAGACTTGATTACATAATTTGGAGCTTTACATTTGACTCCACTTTCAATCATAACATTTGATCTATTTGATCATTTTGAGAAAATCACCTCTCATTGTGAGAGTGATATTTGATATTTCACCTTGATGAGATAGCCTTTGGCTTTTTGAATAATCATTTACTTTAATTTATGGTCGCTTTCCCTTTTTCCTAGTCGAATACTAGTATGTGCGACAAGTTTTTGTAGCTCAATATCTCTTTTCATTTGGAGATTTACATTTGGTGAGCTCTTTATAGCAAAAACAAAAATAAAGAGTGGGAAGATATATAGACACAAGTCTATGCATGTCTCAAGATCAACAAAACCATTCATTAATCATTCATGACAAGTTTGAAGATCTATTTACAACAGTCACAAAGATTTCAAGATTTCTTCCACAGTGATAAGAGTGCAAAGAAACAAGCTACGCTCGTAAATGCACAAAGCCATTAGCACAAAGGTACAAGGCAAAACAAGTTTTGAGACAAAAACTCAACAATATCGATCAAACCTTTTGATTTTCTACTTTTTATGTGGTTTTTGGATTTTGACACAAAAAAAGGAAAAGATTGATTAAAAACAACAAAAAGGAATAAGCGATAGAATGCAAAAATAAACAAACACATTTCAACCAACATAATGTAAAAAAAAAAAAAAAAAAAAAAAAACAAACAAACAAACAACCAAACTAAGTCACAAAGCATAGGAAGTATTGATGCATGGACATGTTGTAATGCTTATGCATGAGTACCCTTTTTCACCCGCACGTTACTTGCATTAGGGGGTGATTTCCTTATAGGATTGGGTACGGGAGTTAGGGCTTTCAAACCTTCGTGTGAAGCTCTCCAAGCAGTTGGTGAAAGCACCAATCATCTTCATCATGTCCATCATTCGGGTCTCACCACTTTGATCTCTTGATGGTTCACCAGCCCAATTTCTCCTGTCATTTCTAGGTCCTCGTGACCTTGGAGCAGTTCATTATTCATTGCTCTCAGCTTTTGATAATTTGGCCGAGTATGCCCTTGAAGTCCACAATGATGACACACATAGTTTGATCTAAGACTTCTTTGTGATCGTGGACGAGACTTGGCTCGAGATTCAGACCTGCCCACAAATTGATTACGAGGGTTGTTCAACATCCATTGGTTCTCCACATTCCTTTTCTTCTCAATCTTGGGTTTCTCAGCAGTAGGGCCAACTTCAGCTTACTCTTTGGCCTTTATAAACTTCATTTCTTTAGTGATATTGCCAGATGAGCTACCCCCTCCGGTATATCCCAACCCGAATTTGTCTGAAAAGCTCTTTTGTGATGAAATAACATCATCTAGCTTCTTGGTGGTGACCCTCTCTATTTTAGCATTTGCTTGCACAACCTCTTATTCAAGAAATCTCATTTTTGTGTAGGCTTCTGACAGCTCACCATTCAGTGTTTCTATCTCACATTTAGCCTCCTTATAGCAAATTAGGAGACTTTTATAGTCCTCTTCTGTCTTCTTCATTTTTCTCACAGCTGCCTTGGCCACTCGTGTGTACTCACCCGACTTCTCTAGGAGTGAGTTATAATTTTCTTGAAGATTGGCTGTGCTTTCATCTTCTTCAGCATCTGATTCTTCAACAACTCCCAATGATTTTTCATCACTATGTTCTTCAAGTTCTCGTACAAGCGGATTCAACTCGTTTGAAGACTTAATATGGGCAATAGTCATAAAAGCTGAATAATTCCCTTCTCCGTCACAGCTTTCCTCAGAATCTGAGTCAGATGAATCCGAGTCACTCAATGTCGTGGCATACACTTTGCCTTTCGATTTCAAATAATTTGGACATTCTTTCTTAAAGTGTCCATGCCTGTTACATTCAAAACAAGTGACACCTTGTATAGATTGAGATTCTTTTCCATCTTTCTTTTTGAATTCCCTTTTCTCCCTTCCTGAACTTTGGAATTTCCCTTTATCACCAAATTTGCCATTATTCTTGAATTTCAAGAATTTTCAGAAATTTTTTACAAGGTATGCAACATCTTTGTCAACCATATCTTCTTCCGATGAGTCATGGACTTCCACCTTCTCATTAATGGTCTTCAGAGCAAGAGATTTGCTCTTCCGTTGATTGGGCAGTGACATTTCATAAGTCTGAAGAGAATCAATCAGCTCTTGGACTTTGATGTCATCAAGGTCCTTGCTCTCTTTGATCGTTGTCACTTTGGCACGAAAACTTTCCAGCAAGGATCGAAGGATCTTCCTTACAATTTTAGAATCGTTCGTTTTCTCTCCCAAATTGAACTTGCTTACAATCATCTCATTTAGATTGCTATAGAAAGAGTCAAAGGACTCATCCTCACTCATTTTTAGCTCCTCAAACCAGTGGTTAGCATCTGCAGCTTAGTATCTTTCACTTTCTTCGTTCCTTCGTAGGTGATCTCCAATATCTCCTATGCTTCTTTGGTAACGGTAATGTGAGAAATCTTATGAAACTCATCTGGAGACACACCACAGAAAATTGCATTAAGTGCTTTGCTATTAGCATTAGATGCAGTGAGTGTTGCCTTATCCCATGTGGATTTGGCTTCCTTAGGCTTGGTCCAACCTATATCAACAGCATCCCAAACTGATTCATGAATGGAACATAGAAATACTCTCATGCGAACCTTCCAAAAAGTATAATTACTACCATCAAAATATGGAGGTGCATTTAGGGATTGAGACCGATCCATCTCAATAGGGAGTCAAGGATCACACTATGGTAATGAAACCACTAAAAGTGTACCCGCTCTGATATCAATTAAAAGTTCAAATAGTGTATAAAACACCCTTGAATGTTTAGACCCCCAATTACAAATTAACCAATTCAAGCTTTATGTCAAATAACTAGTGTGCGGAAAATGAACAAAAGTTATAAACAGAATTGGTAAACAACCTAAGCCAATTAAAATCACAATCCACAGCAGATAATAAAAGGCAAAGATAAAAGGGAAGGAAGATGCAAACACAAGGACAACACCCGATGTGTTATCGAAGAGGAAACCGAAGCCCTTGGTGTAAAACCTTTCTGCCGCCCTCCAAGCGGTAAGTAATCCACTAGAAAATGTAGTTGGGATACATGAACAACAATAGACTCTCCAAGCTTAATCTACCCAGTGTACTTAAGCCCTCCAAGCTTCTTGCTCCAACGAGGTTGCGCCGAACCTATTTCTTTTCTAGCTTCCTGGATTCCGCTACTTGACCACAGCATTAACCAATGTAGATTGGTTCCTTCCTTCCAGAACACCAAACAGTCCTCTCACAGTAATGGATATGGTAAGAACAGGTTTTGGTAAAAGACCTCTCAAGGGTTTAATAATGGAGAGGAAGAGAGTTGAGGAATTTAAAGAGACTCTTATGTAAAGATTGTAGATGAATCAATCTTGTTTTACTCTAGAGTTTCTCTCTCAAAATTCCCTCTGCAAGCTCTCTTTCTTATGTGGGTATAAGGGGTATTTATACTAGGGTGAGAATGGAATGTGAAGAGTTAGGTTTTTCAAAATAGGGGTGGCTCGCGGCTTGGCCTCGTGGCTTGACTGAGTCCCGAGATCCAGCCGCGTGATAACAGAACGGCCATTTGTCTAATTTTGTCCTGTAGTGCTCCAGCTAGCATGACGCTTCAACTTCTGGCATACTTGGCATGTGTGCTGCTTCTGGCAGCTTGAAGCCGCGAGTCACCCGCGAGATCAAGTCGCGAGTCGCTGTTTTCTTGTACACTCTTGAGCATTTCAACACTTTATCTCACTCGCTACTCTTACAACAATCCCACCTAAATACAGGGTTACTAAATGCTGAAATACAAGCAAATTCGGCACGGAATAAAGCCAACAAGATGGTTGATTAAATTCAACCTTACAATCTTGTTGATGAGTTAAAATGTAAAAATGAATATTTTAAGATGCATGCCAAGTGTTTGATTGCTGAACCCATTGATAAAAGGGATGATAATAGTTGTTGCAATCATGTTGTGGTACTCGATCTTGTGCTTATTGTGTGTTCTACCTCTAAGGACAAATTGGTGTACATTTCTCCACACAAAAGAAATTTAAAGGTGGAGAGAAAGGCTGTTAAGTCAAAGCCTCTGTTTAGGTCTCAACCTAAAGCTTTGGATGGGTCTAAGTTTGTTCCAACTTGCCACCATTGTGGTGTGATTGGTCATATAAGACCTCAATGTCATAAGTTGAAGAGGGAACAAAACCATATTGCTAGATCCCTTCCCAAAAGGCCTAGTGGATCTAAACACATTGTGTGTCACCATTGTAGTGCCTTTGGTTATCTAAGACCTCAATGCTCTAAGTTTCATACTTTTAAAAGAATCAAAAGAATAGAAAAACTTGAGTTTTTTGGAAATTGTGCTAAAAAGAGTAAACCGGTTTTGAGTGAAAATAACATGTTGTTAAAGAAAATTTTTAATGTTCTTAACTCCTTGACTATGTGCATCTCCGGTTCTCATTCTTTCAACCCTCGTCTCACTTCTCTTGAGACACTTATTCTAAACAATCGTTCCGTTTGGATGAGGAAGAGTTCCTATGGTTGAGCTTTTGCTCTTTTGGTCCTTGATCTAATTCTTTCGATCTTTGTAGGACCCTTCATGCATTAAATGTCATATCTTCATGCATCTTGTGCATCTTACATTTATTTGTATGCATTGTTTTGTTTTTTTTTTATCTTACTTTTATATTTTAGTTTTGTGTGAGTAAAAATCCAAAACCACATAAAAAGTGAAAAATTCAAAAAGTTTGATCGTATATGTTTGAGCACATATCACATGTGAGTTTGGCTTTGTACCTTTGTACAAATGGCTTTGTGCTTTCGAGCTTAACTTGTCATTTTTGCACTTATATCTTTGTGGGAAAAATTTTGACATCTTTGTGTGATTGTTGTAAATCGATCTTCACGCTTGTCATGAATGATTAGTCAATAGTCATGTTGGTTTTGATACATGGGTAGACTTGTGCTTATATCTCTTCCCACTCTTTTATTTTTATTGCTTAAAGAGCTCAATAAATATAAATCTCAAAATGAAAAGAGATAATGAGCTACAAAAGCCGTCACACATACTAGTATTCGACTAGGAAAAAGGGAAAGTGACTTATATAAAAATGTATGATGCCCAAAAAGCCAAAGGCTTGTTCATCAAATTGAAATATCACAAATTTCAGGCATCGATCTCAAAATGAGATGTTTTGATTCAAAATGATCAAATGTTATGAATTGTAAAGAAGCCAAATGAAAAGCTTCATCGTATCTAATCATTTTCTTATGGGAGGTCATATATGTTCATTTCTATAATTGAGATAGACCACTTGACTTAGTACTAGTTGTGTATGACTTGATTGAATTGATCATTGAAAACTTCACTCTAGACTAAGGACTATTCCACATTTGATACACACAGAACACACATGCCTAATGTTCAATGAATGTCTTATTCATTTGTTAGATTGTACTTGTCTAAATGTGATGTGTGTGTGCTCAATCATATATAGATTAATCCAAAAAGATTTTTGATCATTTTATATATTTTTGGAAGTGATTTTTATCACTCTTTGTGTTCATGTTTAGTGCTTACTTTGTTTTTCATTGTTTAAACATGTTCTGTTTTGAAAAACAAGTGTCAGAATTTTTGGCTACTCATTTTGGCTACTTGCGTGAGCTGTCAGCAAGCTGCCAGTTTTGGTTACTCGTTTTGGCAACTTGCAAGCCGTGAGTTCAAGCCGCGTGTTTTACATAGAATGGTTTCGCGACTCACTCACGACTCGCCAGTCGCGAAATGCCCAGAATCAGCTTTTTAAAGAGCTTTTTCGTGGGAAACTTGTTTTAAACCTCTCCCATCCTCTCTAAAACCCTTCTTTCAATATTTTTACATAAAAACCCAACCAATTTGAATGGTTTTTCATTCCATTAACATCTTTAAGGTAATTATAAACTCTTTTCATTAATTTTGATCCTCATATTATGTTTTGGAGAGTTTTGTGCTCTTGGTTGGGATTTTCATCATAGGGGTTAGGAAAACTTAATTTTTGTCAAATTTTTTCATGGGATTGGTTTCTTTTGTTGATTTACATTGGATGTTGGCCCCTTGTGGCAAAAAGAACATGTATTAAGGGTGGATTTCATGATGTTCATGCATTTTTTCACATTATTATTCATAATGTGCATGCTAGGTGTTTGATAAAATGCCTCTTAGACATTTTCTCACTTGTTTGGACTCCGATGAGTACCAAACTTTGGGGTTTCTCATGTTTTCTCATTAGGAACATTTTTGGTTCATTGGTTGTGTATTTAACACACCTTGCCCCACATGTGCATTTTTCATGCATTGGTCATGCATTGCACTTAGCCACCTCTTGCATACACCTTTGCTACCCTTGTTATGCATTGGTCTATACCTTGATTCTTCATCCTAGCATGTCATGTCTACCTTATGCTCTGTAGTATTTTACATTGTCTTAGGTTTGAGCTTCATTTTCTCATTCATCTCGCACCCCTCATGCATCATTAGCATTGTTCGTACCTTAATCTCTTGCCCTCGTTTCTTCTCGACCCTTTGTCTATTCCTGACAAAAAGGGAGAGAGTATACTCTAGAGAGTATACCAGAGAGTTTTTGTCATTTCTATATGATTCTTGTGCACATCTTTAGGGAGAGAGATTTTCCATAGTGGAGATGCATATACCAAGGGGGAGAAGACATTGTGTTAATTAGAAAACTTTGCTCTGTTTGTTTTCTTGTTGGAATTATGGTGCTTTGAGTTATGCCATGTTGTTCTCATCGCTTCATGTTTGTGTATTGGACATGCATACTTCCTTATGCTATTGTGCTTCATTGAATGCATGTTCGGATGATCAATTGCTTTGCTATGTGATTATTGTAGTCATTTCTATATGACTGTTTTGGTGTATGATCAAGTTGCTCACATGTATCACATCATGTTTACTTGATCACAATTTACTTGTTACATTATACTTGTCATTTTATTACTTGCTTTACCTTGAGGGTCTAATGTGTTTTGTGCAAGTGTTTCAGGTTACAAGTATATATGTTCCAAGTGCATCACAGCTTCTCATCACTTTGAAGGGGAGAAAATTTAAGCACTTTTAGTTTATATTGTTTAAATTTATATTCAGTATTTTGTGGTTTGTACCCATGTTGCTTTTGTAAGCTTTTAGGGTTTGTTTTCTTAGTTTGTAGGATTTATGGTTTGTACCATGCTTTATGTAGCATTTATACTTTGTTAAATCAGTACTTCTAACTAAATGTCATGCATTTTCCTTTTAAGTATTGTCACTTTTGTGCCTTTGTAGGATTGTTCTTAGATGCATATACTTAGTGTATTATGCATTGGTTGAGTGTTGGGCATGCAAGTAATTTGGATTGATCTTATTAGCTTTTATGTCCAAGTGTTCATTCCAAGTGTGAATGAGCATTGTGGTCACTACCTTGTAGTGATTGCTTGTTTGATCAGCCATGGTTTGTTTCTTAACTCCATCTTTGCTTGATCACATCATGCCTGCTTGATATGCATTTCATGCTTTTCTGCATACAATGATCATAGTGTATTGTTGTGTTTCAGGAGATTCATGTTCATATGATTCAAGAGCTTCACAATTTCTAGAGTTAGGTGTGAGTGAGTTATGTTCAACTGTTCCCAACTCACATGTTAAGTCTAGAGTCTGTTTTAGGGTTTTGTCACGGAATAGCCAAAGGGGGAGATTGTAAGGTTGAATTTAATCAACCATCTTGTTGGCTATATTCCGTGCCAAATTTGCTTGTATTTTAGCAATTAGTAACCCTGTATTTAGGTGGGATTCTTGTAAGGGTAGTGAGTGAGATAGTGTGAAGAAATGCTCAAGAGTGTGCAAGAAAAACAGAGACTTGCGACTGGATCTCGCGGGTGACTCACGGCTACAAGCCGCCAGAACCTGCATACGTGCCAGGCATGCTAGAAGTTGAAGTGTCATGCTAGCTGGAGCACTACATGACAAAATAGGACAACTGGTCGTTTAGTTATCTCGTGGTTGGAACTCGCGACTCAGTCAAGCCGCGAGGCCAAGCCGCGAGCCAGCCCTGTTTTTGAAAAACCTGACTCTTCACATTGTATTCTCATCCTAGTATAAATACCCCTTATACCCATGAAAGAAAAAGAGCTTCCAGAGGGAATTTTGAGAGAGAAACCCTAGAGAAAAACAAGATTGATTCATCCCCAATCTTCATTAAGAGACTCTTCAAATTCCTCAACTCTCTTCCTCTCCATTGTTAAATCCTTGAAAGGCTTATTACCAAAACCTTTTCTCACCATATCCATTTCTGTAAGAGGGCTGTTTGGTGCTTTGGGAAGCAGTTAGGAAGGAACCAATTTCACATTGGTTGATGCTAGGGTCAAGTAGCGGAATCCGGGAAGCTAGAAAAGAAATAGGTTCGGCACAACCTCGTTGGAGCAAGAAGCTTAGAGGGCTTAGGTACACTGGGTAGATTAGGCTTGGAGGGTCTATTACTGTTCATGTATCCCAACTACATTTTCTAGTGGATTACTTACCGCTTGGAGGGCGGCGGAGAGGTTTACGCCGAGGGTTTCGGTTTCCTCTTCGATAATACATCATGTGTTGTCCTTGTGTTTGCATCTCTCTTCCCTTAATCTTTTCCATTTAATTTCTGTTGTGGATGTGATTTTATTTGGTTTAGATTGTTTTTCAATTCTATATTAAGCTTATTCATGTTCTGCACACTTATTGTTTGTCATAAAGCTTGAATTGGTAATTTTGTTATTGGGGGTCTAAACGTTCATAGTGTTTTATACACTATTTGAACTTTCAGTCATCATCCTTTGATAGGTGGACCCTGCATTCTTCAAACCAAAAGGCATCACCTTATAGTGGTAATTTCTAGTAGACGTAACAAAAGCTGTCTTCTTTTGATCATCCAAAACTAATGGTATTTGATGGTATCCTTGAAAGGTATTTAAGAAACTCATCCGAGAATGGCCTACAATTGCATCCACTAATTGATCTATTCGAGGCACGGAAAAAGGGTCCTTAGGGTAAGCTTTATTCAAATCTTTGAAATTTACACATACTCGCCACTTCCCATTTTTCTTCTTCACCACCACTGTATTGGCCTACCATTCAGGGTAGAACATTTCCATAATAGCCCCAACCTAGTTAAGCTTGATCACCTCCTTATTGACAGCATCAGAATGCTCTTTAGATGAACGTTGAAGTGGTTGCTTTTTGGGGATGACAGTTGGGTTGACATTTAAATGACGGCAAATGAAGTTTGGATCCACCCTAGGAGTTTCATAAGCACTCCATGCAAACACATCAATATTCTCCCTAAGGAACACTATCAGCTCTTCCTTCTCTTGAGGGGGCAATTGGGCTTCAACTTGGAAAAACTTCTCCTTATCATCACCTATAACCACCTTCTCCAATTCCTCACACTTTTCCCCTTCTAATACCGCATTTGTAGATAACAATGGCATCCTTGATTGCTATAAGCCCCGCTCAGCAGGGGGTTGAGGACTCACCTTTAACCTGATGCCTAATTGCAGCCACCAAGCACTGCCTGGCCATAAATTGGCTCCCCACCAGTTCCTCAACCTGGTCCCCGGACGGATATTTCACTTTCAAGCGCAAGTTGGAAGAAACCACTCCCAGGGCATGAAGCCAGGGTTTTGCCACGATGGTAGTGTAGGGGGAGTAAGCATCCACTACAATGAAGTCCACCTCCATCACATCTGAACCCGCTTGTACTGGTAGTCTAATCTAGCCCCTTAGAATAACAACTTTCCCATCAAAGCCTACCAAAGGTGATTCATAACGTGCCAAATCCTCAGGCCTCAACTTTAGCCCCTTATACAAATTTAGGTACATGATCTTTGCCCCACTGCCCTGATCTACCAACATCCACTTCACATCATACCCCCCTATCCTAAGGGTGATTACTAGGGCATTATCATGTAGCTGCAAGGTTCCAACCTTGTCTTCATCTTAGAAACTTAATGTTGGTTAGACCTCCATCCTATTCCTCTTCGGCTCAAGGGAGAAGTCCTTCACGAGTGGCCGAGCTATGGACGTCACCCTAAAGGGATGAGAAACAGTTCTTCCTGGAGTAGCCAGAATAACACTGATTGAACCCAGAGGTGGCCTTGAAGAAGCATTTCTCTGAGCTCTTGACCTTGTTTGGCCTCCTTACCCATTGGCCTAAAATAGAAATTGCTTCAACCTTCCACTTTTGACCAGCTACTCCAGATGACTCCACAAAGTCTTGCAGTCTTCTGTGGTGTGTTCTCGCTCTTGGTGGTATTAGCAATGAAAGCTTTGATTGCGTTTCGTAGGGTTTCCTCCCATCTTATTCGGCCATTTAAAGTATGCCTCACTCTTAATTTTTTCCAGGATTTGATGCATTGGTTCTCGGAACACCATGTTAACCACTTGAGTAGCAGTAGGTCCAGATTGCCTAGCAAAATCTCTCCGAGGACGGTTATTGTTGTATCTGTTCAACCTAAAATCCCTTCTATCCTAATGAACCACCTTAGCCTTTCATTTTCCTTGTTGTTGGCCTTTCTAGACTCGCTTATACTTGTCAATACGGTCCATGAGCTGACGCACACTCTTAATAGGTTTCCCGGTCAAAGATTTCCTCAAACCATGCTCGGCAGGTAGGCCAACCTTGAATGTCCTTATAGCCACATCATCAAAATTCTCATTTATCTCATTGAACGTCTCCCAGTATTTGTCAGAATAAGTCTTTAGGGTCTCCCCTTCTTGGATAGTCATAGAAAATAGGGAGTCTAAGGGCCGAGGAACTCTGCTACAAGTTACAAACGAAGAACCAAAAGCTCTTGTGTGCTCCTTAAAGGAGTTGATAGAACCCTTTCTCAGACCATTGAACCATCTAATTGCCACGGGCCCCAAACTGCTTGGGAACACCTTGCACATCAAGGTCTCATTCTTTGAGTGAACAACCATTCTCTAGTTGAAGTGGCTCACATGCTCTACAAGGTCCGTTCTGCCATTATACATGGTGAATGTTGGCTGAGTAAACTGTCGAGGAAGTTTTCCTCTCTCAATCTTTCGGGTAAAAGGTGACTTGAAAATCTAATTGGGAGCCCTACTCATGGCATCATTGCCCAGACCTTTATGAGATGGGCTTTTCCCCCTTCGCCTGTCATGGTGCTCCTCATCACATGAAAAAGACTCACTGGGAGGAGTTCTTGACGTAGGCCGGTAACTATTGTCACTATCACCATTGGAAGAATGGTCAAAACTTGAAGGAGTTCCTCTAAGTCACTTGCAGCGTAACCTCCTTCATAAATGATCAATCTCTAGTTGCATGCTTCTAGTAGCTTCTTCATAGGAGATGTGACTCCCACTCCAGGATTAGCTCCTACTAGTGTATGTGGTGTGCACACTAACCTTTCGGTCCCTTCTTCGCTTAAGATTGAGGAAATGATCTTAACGTTGGGACCTAATAGACTCTTCTCGGTTTGGCCCTGAGCCCACCATCGTTGAACGTTGATCTCATTAAATCTCAAGTAATTCCCACAAACAGCGCCAATTGTAAGGACATAGTTTGGTTCCTAAGCCCAAAAGGTAAAAGAATCTAGATCCAAAGAGCCCAATACAATGAATTTGTAGAGAGTGGGTTAGAAAACTAGGCTCTAATGAGTTGGATAACAATTATAGTGGGTCCAGATGACAAGAAAACAAAGATAAACTGGTTTTACCCAAAGAAAATAGTCATCGGCACAATCCGAGGAAATTAGTTCTTGTATATATTTCTTTTAAATTTGATTACAAGTCCAGTTCTTGTTGTTACAATGTTTTCTTTACCAATTCTCAGATGCCCCTTTACAATGGGATTTTCCTTCTTTATATTGCCATTCTTTCTCCATCTCAGCCATCCACGTATTGATTAGATAGCTAGCTTTTATCCTTGTCCCATCAGCACATTCTTGAAGTTTTTAGAGATAGTTGTAAGGCTGAATATCATTGTCCAGGTATCACCTCCACATTAATGCGGCCAGAGAGTTAGCTACAGAGTATTAAATGCGGTGGCAACAGCTTTCCCTTAGATATTTCTTACTTTCTTGTTGCCTTATCCCTTCTTGATGATTATCCTTACCAGTAGAACTGACCAGTACACTGCTCTTAATGGCAAGCTCGCCCTTCTGACCTTTGCTCTGACAAGCCGAGGTGTCATTTGTTCTTGGACCTTTTTCTTGAACCCTCATGACCAGACCCCTTTCTTCATTCACTAATATGGACTTCCGCGATGACATCTACCTGTCTTCGGACTATTAGATATCTTCGGACAGGGCCCACAGCGCAATATACACTACTGGGCCTATCATCCCTACAGTTATCATATTATAATAACTATTTGTTATAAAGTTAGTAAAATTCAAGAAAAAAAAATGGTAAAGTAAGTGACTATTCAAGCATTTGATTGGTTAAGTAGACACGTAGTATATAATTTTATGTATGAATAAGTGTGATTGTGTGAGTCAATAATTAATACAAACCCAATGAGTTGCGATTATTCATTTAGTCTAAAATGTTTTTATAAAAACAAAGTCAAATAGATAATAACAACTGTATAAAGATAAAAATGTTAGACAAACTTAACAAAATAAAATTGTCATAAGCCCATAGCTACGCACATTGGTAATAGATATTTATAACGAACTATCATATAACATTCAAAATTTGAAAACTTGTAGAATAAAATTATAAAACTTCACGTATTATTTTTTTTTATTGATAAATCCATATATTCAAGTTCTCTTTTTATTAAAAATTTTTAATGACCCTAAAACAAAATTCCTAGAGCCGCCACTAGTTTAAATCACAATGATTTGTGTATAAACACATAAAGACAACATGATGTGTAGATTGTTTAAAAGTGGTATTTTCCAAGAATATTGTTTACACTATTATATAGTTGCCTATAGTTTATTTTCTAGAACAAAAGTCATGGTTATAAAGCTTAATTCATGTATAAGGCTTTACTTTCTCTGTTTGGGACGTATATTAAATCCTAAGTCTAGAAACTATTGGCTACTGTCTTTGAGATTTGATAACTTCAAGGAAACATCTTTTTGGGTAGAGATGCTTTGCATTAGAGTTATTATTTGGTTAATCAAAGTACACGTCTCTTGAAACAATTTGTATAATTCAATAAGCTTTATATTTTGTGAAGGATATTAAGTAATTTTCATGGTTGATTATAGGTCCTATTGATAGGCTAAGAATGTATTGACCCATTGTGATAAATTAACCAATTGATTTAGCCAAGTTAATTAATTAATTCAATTAACATGCAAAACGTGTGGTAGCACAAACAAATCGCCAACTAAGTAAATATGCAGTGGAAGATAAAGTTGACATGGTGATTTGTGTACGAATGGGGAAAACCTATACGGCAAAAACCCCATTGGGTGATTTTAAGGTCACCACTCCCGAGAATCAACTATTATCATGACAAGCGGTTACAAGTAAAGGAATCTCAGTACCTTATAACAACCTACAGTTAAACCCTTACCTCAATACACAATTGGACTTGTTTTGTAGTGAAAATCTCTCCTTTTTAATGCACGGCTCCCAGTACATGACTAACTAATTTGATGCACAAATCCCAGTACGCGACTTACACACCAACTTGAGAAAGGTGTTGGTTGCAAAGTTCTTCAGTTCATCAACACGATGAAGATTAGGAAGCTCCTTGGTCGCAAAACCCAACAGCGTACAAATACAGCAGCTTCTTCAAAAGAAAGATGAATTAGGGTAAATTCTATCTCTGGTCACAATTTGCATGAACAAAACTTTGCTTCACACTCATACCCCCTTTGACGACCCTTAAAATAATCCTTATATATGTTTAGGATTGTGAGAAAAGAAAACCTAAACATGTACACACGGATTGGAATGAAATCAAAACTGAAAATTTGATTTTCATAAATCTCGATAGATACCCTATCTATCGAGCAGCTGTCGAGCATTGGATTGAAACAGCTTTTTAAACCTCGATAGGTACTAGCTGTTGAGTTTTAAAATCCTACACTTCTTCACTTGATTCTTGGAAAGATTTGCATGACGTTAACACTTGAACTTGAAACCTTGTTCCTTGAAACATTAAACACATCCTAGATCTACCCAATTACAAGTAAAATGCGTTTTGTCAAAGGATCAACCAATTCTATAATGGCATATGTTCCTAACATGATTCACGTATGTCCTAACAACTATTTAAAAGTGTTTTTAGATTATTTGGAGGGTGTTTCGGCTAGACTTTCAGAGTGATTCAAATACGGTAAGTAATTATGCATAGTATGCACAAGTTTTGTTCAATAGGTTCTTAGAAGTCAAAAGTTTTCAAAAGTTATGTTTTTAAGCTTACGTTTTCTAAATTTTATCAAAAATATTTTTACACCATTGAAAGAGAAACTTCAACTTTTAAATAATGTTTTAAAGAGAAATTTCGAATTTTAAATAACGTTTTTGAACATCTAAATCTCATTTAAAAGATGATTTCTAAACTAAAATATTTTCAAAAAGGAATTGAGTTTTAATGTAATTTTTCTAAAAAGGTTCTTGTTCTTTTAATATGTTTTAAACCAAGTGATTTCAAAATCATGTTCCTATTTTCCAAAATGGTATTTAAAACGTTTTTAGTGAATTGAATTTTCAAACTTACTCAAGAATTGTAAAAATACATATATAAACTCCTTAGTTCCTATTCATTCCCTAAGAGAGTCAAGCATTTATGTTTTATTCGATATTGTGATCTTCAATATACCTCTGTATTTGGAATGATTGTTACTATATATAAGTAAATTATTCTACTTTTGTTTAAACTTTGCTTTTGTGATATGTGACTCATTAATGTTTTAAAAATTGATCAAATATATATGTGAACCCCCTCATAGGGTTGTATGTGAGAATAAGTGTTGAACCTTCACCAGTAGAGGTTAGATGTTGGTATCTGCTCACAGGATTGTATGTGAGAATGTGATATTTGTATATGTAACACTATTCTCTGATCAATATTCTATATGTTTTTTCGAATGATTTTAATATTTAATTGCATATGTATTAAGTGGATCATTATATGTTTTGGAAAACTATATTTAATATCATTGAGTAAATTTGTAAAATCAAAATACTCGTGCTTTGCTTGACTCTATTTTGTTGTGTATTGTGTATTACTAGATGTGTGTCTCACCCCATCAATTACAATTTTCAGATTAAAGTTTAGTTAGGAAACAAAACTTTTGGATCACTTCGTAAGGTGTAAAGTATAGCGTGAGAGTTTTTAGGTGACTTCAGTAAAACTTGAAGCCTTATAGGATTTTTAGTTATTTTTATTATTTCGCTTAAGATTATATAGTATTTAGAGATTATTTCTAAATTGTGAATTTTAGATATTATAAGAGATTTATTAAGAGCATTTTTTTATTTGGATTTTTATTTAATTTTGAAATTAATTACGTTTATTGAGACATGCAAGATTAACAAGTTAGTCATATATCTAAATTCATGTTCCATAGATTTGAGTCGTGACACTATGAGGCTAAGGTTTTGGAGTATTATATTATGTTAGCACTTTTTGGAAGGTTGGATGAAATTTAAGGAGCATTGTACAGCTAAAAATTTGTTTAGGGCTTTTTTTTTTTTTTTTTTTTTTTTTTTTTTCATGGTAGTTTGGGCTCTTTAGTATTAGCACAAGGTGAATTGGGCTCTTGGGTGCCGAACTACCAACTAGGCCACTAATTTTAATCTTATCAAAAAAAAAAAAATTAACCTCCCAAAAATTAACACTCAAAGAAAAGACTAAAAAAAAAAAAAAAAAGAAGGAATGAAAAAACTAAAGAGAGAAAAAAAAATGTTGTGTTGATTAAGGATACTTTGAAAAGACATCCGTTGGGCTTGGGTTATTGTATGGGTAAAAATTAAAACAAGATTTTTTAATTCGTGCTTAAATAAACAATTAAGTACATATATAAATCTTTCTAAAAAAAAAAAAGTACATATATAAATATGCAACCACGCGATGGGCACAGAGCGAACTATTCTTTCGCCTTTTACTATTTGGGGTTTTTAAAATATTATTAATAACCTCGAAACAGTACACCGGTATTAACCAGTACTAAAATATTTTGTTTCTCTGGCTAAATCGATATGCCCTCCGGTACGGTATTAACTCTCATGGTATAGAGTGGAGCAAAAAGAACGAAATAGAAGATTTGGACTTGAAATAAAATAGTTTTCTAGAAAATTTTAGTAGAAAATAATTTTGTCTCATGCTGAGTTAAATAAAGAAAGTTAAAAAATAATCTTCCTTTAACTAGTTTTTTATACTACCAAATATATATTAAAAAAAAAAAAAACGCAAAAAGCTATCTACACATAATTTTTTTTTTATCAAAACAAATAGAGGAAGAAAATACTTGGGCCCTATCATTTATTTTTTTTTCCTCTCCATCTAACCAAACACACTCTAAAAAGTTTTCCTTCCTATTTTCTCTCCAAAGTTTTCCATCCATCCTATTTTACTTCTAAACAAACACATCATTAGAGTGTAGGGAATTTTTTTTTTTTGAAAACCCAATGCATTCATAATAACAGAGAGTCAGAGTAAAAGGCCTCTAAAGTCGGGGGCGGTGAATCTTCCAGCCATACAATTTCATTCTCTATCTCCCTAGCAAACTGAGCTAGCGAATGAGCAGCTTCATTAGCACTCCGTCGAACCCAGCTTGTGGACCATGCACGTAAACTAGCTGTGAGGCATCGAATATCATCATATATATGGCCCAACCGTGAACAGTTAACCCGAGATGATGATATGGCTTTCATAACTTCAGCATTGTCTCCTTCAATGATCAAATCGGGAAAACCGGCATCCACTGCAAACTCCATGGCTTTACGACAAGCCAGCGCTTCCGCTTCCTCGCTATCTATGACTGGTGGACCTCGAGCTGCACAGGCAGCCATCACTTTCCCCTTCTCGTTCCGTATGACTGCACCAAACCAGAGGTCCGCAAGCTTGGAGACGTTGCCGCATCAAAACGTTCAAACTCTTTCAGCTTTTCAAGAGAAATTTCAGCAAGTTTTTTATATTTCTCAACCAATTTGTTGGATTCATTGAGCTTAGCAATCAAATCATCCTTTTCACAAAATAACTTGCTCAAATTCTTTTGAAACTTCTTAGCATTTTTCTTCAAGAGTTTGTCAACAACACCCATGGATTCAATTAACATGTCATCACAATTATGAGGATTAGCACTCATAGAGGCATTTTCACAAACACATGGCATGTTACAATCAACAATATCCATAGAAGCATACAAAGCATTATCCATGGCAAAATACACAAGGGGTCAAGGATCACACTTAGGTAATAAAACCAAAACAAGTGTACCCGCTCTGATACCAATTGAAAGTTCAAAAACGTGTACAAAAACACTTTTGAACGTTTAGACCCCCAAAAACCAACTTAACCAGCACAAGCAATATGTCAAACAATTAATGTGCGGAAACTTAACATAAGCTATATTATGGAATTGGTTAAACAACTATCTAAGCCATAACAAATTAAACCACAGCAGATAATGTAAAGGCATAGATAGAGAGGAAGGAAGATGCAAACACAGCGATAACACCAGATATGTTATCGAAGAGGAAACCGAAGACCTCGGCGAAAAACCTCTCCGCCCTCCAAGCGGTAATCAATCCACTAGAAAATACAGTTGGGATACAAGGACAGCAATAGACCCTCCAAGCCTAATCTACCCAATGCACCTAAGCCCTCCAAGCTTCTTGCTCCAACGAGGTTGCGCCGAACCTTTTTCTTCTCTAGCTTACCGGATTCCGCTACTACACCGTAGCATCAACCAATGAAGATTGGCTCCTTCCTAACTGCTTCCCAGAACTCCAAACGTCTGTCTCACAGAAATGATAATGGTGAGAACCAGGTTTGGTATAAGGCCTCTCAAGGATTTGACAATGGAGAGGAAGAGAGTGAGGGAATTTGATGAGACTCTAAGGTAGAGATTGTGGGTGAAACAATCTGGTTTTTCTTTAGGGTTTCTCTCTCAAAATTCTCTCTGGAAGCTCTCTTTCAATCGTGGGTTAAAAGGGTATTTATACTGGAGTGGAGAGGAATGCGAAACGTCAGGTTTTTCCAAAACAGGGGTGGCTCGCGGCTTGACCTCGCGGCTTGACTAAGTCGCGAGTTCCAGTCGCGAGATAACCGTATGGCCAGTTGTCCTGTTTTGTCCTGTAGTGCTCCAGCTAGCATGACTGTTCATCTTCCAGCATGCTTGGCACGTGTGCAGATTCTGGCGGGTTGAAGCCGCGAGTCCAGCCGCGAGTCCCAGCCGCGACACTCTGTTTTCTTGCACACTCTTGAGCAATCTTCACTCTATCTCACTCACTACCCTTACAACAATCCCACCTAAATACAGGGTTACTAAATGCTGAATTACAAGCAAATTTGGCACGGAATAAAGCCAATTAGATGGTTGAATAAATTCAACCTTACATAGAGGATCTGTTACCCACTCTCCAGCAGCAACCAGTCTTTAAAATTGGTTTGGCAGCAATAAGGCTCTTCCACGTATATGAGCTATTTGGGGTATCAGAGGCCTCCAAGAAGCTTGTTCTAGGGAAGTACCTTGCTTTGAGGCAGCCATAAAGAAGCGAGTTTTGATCTTGTATAAGTCTCCACCCTTGTTTTGCCAGCATAGCAAGGTTGAAATCCCTCAGATCTCTAAAGCCCATCCCCCCCTCCTTTTTGGGTTGTGATAATGCACTCCAACTCCTCCAGTGAATTTTCCTCTCATCCCCCACCTGTCCCCACCAAAATCTTGCACACATAGAGTTTAGCTCATTACAAAGTTTAACTGGGAGTAGAAAAACCCCCCATCGTGTACGTCGGAATGGACTGGGCCACCACTTTTATTAGCACCTCCTTTCCCGCCCTAGACAACATCTTCCCCTTCCACCCTTGAATCTTTTTCCAAACTCTATCCTTTAGAAAGGAGAAGGTTTGGTATTTCGCATGACCAACAAGAGTGGGCAAGCCTAAATAAGACTCAAATCTGTCCACAGCCTTGACCCCTAGTTCATGCTTAATCCAATCTCTCTGTGCTCCCTCAGTGTTACTACTGAAAAAAACTGAGGACTTCTCAAAGTTGATGCATTGGCCGGAAGCATCTTCATATAATTTGAGAGTTCGGTTAATGACATGAACTTCTTCCTTATTGGCCTGGCAAAAAAGCAGGGAATCATCTGCAAACAATAGGTGGGAAATACTTGGGGCTCTCCGGCAAACAGATATGCCATGTATCCTTCCTTCCAGCTCTGCTTTGGCAAGTAATGCAGTAAAGCCTTCTGCACATAACAGAAACAAATAAGGGGACAAAGGGTCTCCTTGACGGAGTCCCCTAGAAGGGATAATATGGCCATAAGATTTACCATTAATGCAAATAGAGAAAGAAGGTGAAGTAACACAACCCATCACACGCTTAATCCATACTTCTGGAAAGCCCAGTTTCACCATGATTCCATTAAGAAAGGACCATTCAACTCGATCATAGGCTTTGCTAATATCCAACTTCAATGCTAAGGATCCTTTCCTTCCCTTTTTTCTACAATGCATACTATGTAAGGTTTCATAAGCAACCAGCACATTATCAGTAATGAGTCGGCCAGGTACAAAGGCACTTTGTGTTGGAGAGATCAAATGAGGGAGGATCAGTTTAAGTCTGTTTGCAATCACTTTCGAAATAATCTTGTAGATAACATTGCAGAGACTAATGGGCCTAAAGTCTGTCATTTTTTCTGGGGATTTTATTTTTGGAATAAGGAAAATATGGGTATAATTAATATCAAGCAACATATTCCCATTATTTAAATAATCCAGAACAGCAGTAGTCACATCATCACCAACAATATGCCAAAATTTCTGGTAAAAAAGAGCATTCATACCGTCTGGACCAGGAGCTTTTGTAGGACCCATCTGAAACAGTGCTACTCGGACTTCCTCAGCAGTGTATTCACAAGTTAGGACTTCCTTCATATTGGTGGTTACTTTATTAGGAACAGCACTGAGACAATCCGCCATACAGTCACAGCTACCTGCTCGAAACAAATTCTCAAAATATTCAGTGGCCACCCTAGCAATATCCTCAACTTCATCACACCACCTATCATGCCCATCTTTAATCCCCTGTATGTAGTTTCTCCGCTGTCTTTGAGTGGCTTTAGTGTGGAAAAACTTTGTGTTCTTGTCCCCATGTTTCAACCAGGCCACTCGGGATCGTTGAGCCCAATAAATCTCCTGTTTGAGAAGAAGATCATCTAACTGCCTACTTGCTGCCAACAGTTCAGCTTTGCACTCTTCAGTATAGTCACTAGCATTAAGCCTCTCCACGTGTCTCTGTAACTTTTTAATGGCTTCAATATTCGGGTGGGTCCTAGAAGAACCCTATGCATGTAATTCCTCCCCACAACTTGTTATCTTTCCATGTGCAGCAACTAAAGGAGATAACACTCCACTTGATTTGTTCCAAGCATCACGTACAGTTGCCTCACAATCTTCCAAAAGTAGCCAAGCTTCCTCAAAGCGAAATCTCTTTGGCCCACGATTTCTAAAGTCCCTAGCTCTTCTAGTCTCCAGCAAAATTGGGAAATGGTCAGAGGCATGTGAAGAGAGATGATATACAGTGCTATCCCGGAACTTTTCTCTCCACTCCACATTCGCCACAGCCCGGTCCAACCGTTCCTTTGTATTGGCAACCCCTGGCCGCTTGTTGTTCCATGTGAGAGGGAAACCAACAAAGCCTAGATCAGCCAAACGGCAGGAATCCAACGCCATGCGAAACTCATCCATCTGTGATTGACTCGGTGGACATCGGCTTTGTTTTTCGGATGTGTGCAGGATAGCGTTGAAATCCCCTATACACATCCATGGCCCATTAACGAAAGACAAGAGATGGTTTAACAGAGCCCAAGATTTATGTTTCTGACTTGCTTCCGGCCACCCATAAAATCCAGTTAAGTACCATTCGAAACCATCCTCCTCCACCACCTTCGCAAGCACATGGTTATCTGTGAAGTTAATGACATCCAATCTGACCTCTTTTTTCCAAAGCAAAGCTAGCCCACCTCCAGAATTCGGCTTTTTGATAATCAACTTGTTCTTGTACGGTAACTCTCTACAATACCAGTCAAAACCTTCTCTGTCCAAGCGTGTCTCCATTAAAAAACACACTGTGGGAGCTTTGTCCTTCACTAGTTTGTGAAGGTTGCGAACTGTCCAAGGGTTCCCAAGCCCTTGGCAGTTCCAACTTAACAGCTTCATTGTGCTCGGCAAGGGCGTTCCAACGCGCCCGCCGCTTTGCTATCCTGAGAGTCATTCTGCACCTTCCCACGCTTTACTTGTTTTATCTCCATACCTTCTGCATGGTCCTGTTCACTTTCATGCACCAAGCTTCTTTTTCCCAGGGACGTGCTAGTCCCGCTCTTCTTGTTTTCATTAAGCCCACAGTCCATACGTGAAAGTCTAGTCCAAGTGGGCCGAGACTTATTTAAATTTGGCCCATTATGCTTTAAGCCTTCCCCATGCTCATACACGTTACCAGCATGGTTTGTCACTTCCTCACGTGCAAGTTCAAGATTCAAATTTTGAGCTTCTAAAAATACTTCCGTAGATCTCGCATTCATCCGTTCACTATCAATCCCGGATTTCACGCCTTCCCCCATGATATCCTCCTGGAATTTTGGGACAATCCCGGAACATCCGTTACCTACATTCTCAGGCTTGTCAACCGCCGTAGACCGTAATTCATTGGAAGCCATCGCCGCCGCTCCACCATGCCCATCTTCATGCACCTTTCCGGATACCTCAACATTCTCATCCCGTTGGTAATTCGGCCGGCTTGAATCTTGCCTTGGAGGCGACCGGGTTCGCCCACCCGAAGCTCTCATCCACTCCCCATATTGGCAGACCACATCGCTGCTGCTTTTTGTCTGTGCAAAATAGTGCGCACAGTGCTTGATGTCGTGCCCCAAAATTCCACACCAATGGCAAAACAATGGTAGGCGTTCATATTTAAAGGTGACCCAAGTTTTCTGACCATCAGACCCAGCAAGAAAGCCTCCTCGGCGAATTGGTTTCGAGATCGGGATGGCCACTTTAACCCTCATAAACAGACTTTGAGTGTCTTGTCGCCGACGCTTCTCCACTTCCTCCACTTCACCCAGTCGGCTACCAACTTCCGTTGCAACCTTAGGGGACACCATATCAAATGGGCGCCCCATATTTGAATCCACAAAGCCATAGACTCGAACCTAACGTTCTCCGCTGTCATCCCTTTTTTCCACCTTTGGAGCATAAGTGCCTGATTGTCAAAGGTCCATGGACCACCCCTGAAAACCCTCTCCAGATCATATTCCGTGTTAAACTTGAATTGGAATAAGCTTGTTCCCACTTCAACAATCTGTACACTCTCCTTCAGTCCCCAGGCTCTCTTTAAAGTATTCAGAGCAGCTTTCTTGTTAAACGGTTTGCAGGTAAGGAACTTTCCGATCAGGCTCTGAGTACAGCTCTCGATTTCTTCCTTTCTACCCTCATCCGTCAAAGCTATAACCTCTTCCTCTTCCGTCGTCAATGTCATCCTCTCCAAACTGTTTATCACGTTCCTCCGCCATCGTTGTCCAATGAAAATAAAAGCAAAATCAGACCCTTAGTGAGGCACCAAGGGAGGGAGATACCACGTAGTAGCACGGGAGAGAGAACTCCTACAAAGAGGAGAGTTGACAATCCATGATTTCAATTCAAAAAAGAAAATGTAGAGTGTAGGGAATTAAAATGCTATTTCTTTTGCTCACTATTATTATATATAAAATAAATAAACTTTTGCTCACCATTTGATGTAATAGAAATGAGCGATCTTTAAAATAATAATAATAATAATAATAATAAAGATAACGAAGTGAAGTTATCGAAATTGAAGTCTTGAACCCATCTTCGTTACGTGATGAAGAATTAGGTGATAGAAAGATAATTTTGTTCGATTCATAAAAGATACAGGTGGGAGTAGCTAAGGACAATAATATAGATGCCTCTTTTTTGGGTACCTATCACCCAACACATTAATTAATAAAATTATTATTTCTCCTCTCTTTTTTTTCTTTTCCTTTTTTTTTTAAAATTTTTTATTTTAAATGCAGACGTGATCCAGCCATTAAATAAGATGAGAGTCATTGTGTGTATTTTTGAAATGTGTTATTAAGATACTATTTGTGGTAAAATATTTTACAAAATTTTACAATTGAAAGAAAATATTTGTAAGTTTGACCAAATTTTATAATAAAACAAATACAGTAAAATGCATAAAAAAAAAAAAAATACATACATAACATGTGTCGAGTTACAGACCAATAAATACTACATACACAATAAAACGAAAAAAGAGTACACACGTGGTCCCCCAAACAAAGAAAGAGGTAATAATAAATGTGGGACGGTATCATAAAGTATCTCTCTTTGTGATTGGCTTCTCCTTCTATTAGTGCAATGGAAACTGTCCATAATTGCTGGATTTCTTTATTTATCTTGAAGTGAGATAGAATAGTTTTATAGAAAATTTTATTAGAAAATAACTTTGTCTCTTCTTTTAACTATTTTTTATATTACTAACTACTAAGTGTGTGTGTTTGATTCTAAATTAAAAAGTCAGATTATTTTACTATATATTCAACTTATTTTTGCTACTATTTATGGACTTCACTGCACTTTTTTGTACTATTAATGAGTTCTACTGTACTATTTCAATTCATTTTTACTTTTATTTATAGTATTTTTAACAAAAAAAATTTAGTTTCAATAAAATAAACAGATCCGAAATGAGTATCTCACAAAAAAAAAAGAAAAAAAAAACGAGTACACGCAAAAAAAACTAAAAACAAAAGAGGAGTACATGTATCATAAAGCCATGTTTGGTTCAATAATTTTCATCACTCAATTTCCGTCACTCATCACTCATCACTCATTACTCATCACTCATCACTCATCATTCAAAATACTTTACCTATTTGGCACCATCACTCACTTGTCATCAATCAATATTTTTCACACTGTTTGTGGGTCCCATACCTGTCACTTAGTGCAGGTTTTTTTTTTTTTTTTTTTTTTTTTTTTTTTTTTTTTTTTTTTCCACCGGGTTTGGTGATCTGATCTGGAAGAAGGAAAAAAAAAAAAAAAACCCCAGATCAGAAGGAGGAAGAAGAAGCCAACTAAAGTTTGAAACGCAACAAGTTTGTGTCACTTTGGAAGTTTTTTGGGGCCGGGGGAAATAGTGAGAGAGGACTAATTAGATAGAAGGGGTGCCAAATTGACGAATAGTTTGATGTGCAATTCTTTAATATAAATATTTTTAATTTTAGATTCATTACTAATATTGAGTAGTTTTTTTTATAAATTTATTATAGGTTTCAATTCCAATTATTTATTTAATTTCTTATCTCTTTATCCAGTATATTGCTATATTCTATCCTCAATGCCTATGTATCTAGTTATTATGTTCATTGGAGATTTAATTTTCATTTTTTTTAAAAAAAAATGGTAGAATTTTCACACGCATATATATTGTGCAAGGTAGAATTTTAATGTTCTTATCAAAAAAAAAAAAGGGTCGAATTTTGATGTTTTATATATAACATGTGTACACATTATCTTTTGGATCCATTTGAACTGAAGTTATGACATAAGTAGGGATGGCAATGGGGCGAGTCCCCGCCCCTTGGGGCCTCGTGAAGCTCCACCTCACCCCGTAAAACTCTACTTTTTGTTAATTTGTCCTATAACTAGTACAATTTTTCTAATGAAACCTATTTCATTAATAAAAATATACTTGAAATTACAGCTAAATTTATTCCATCAAATCAAATTAAATCAATTTTTAGAAAAAATCAAATAATATATCCAAGTGTTTAACAAAAAAAAAAAATCTCATAGTATAACACATGACAAAATAAAGGCAAAAAATCACAGTGGGTAGAATAAAATAAGCTAATATTGATATATTTGTTTAAATAGTAGAGTTTTAGGATATGAAAAATTTACAATTATAACCTTTTAGCAACATGGGGTGGGGTGGGGACGGACGGGGAGGGGCGGGCCAGGGTCGGTCTAAAAAGTCTAAATTCATCCCCACCCCGCCGCGTGGTGCGGGGCTAAAATCTTACCCCATCCCAGCCCTACCACCTTTGTGGGGTGGGGGAAACCCACGTGGGGTGAAGCAGGGAGGGGCAGGTTAAGCGAGGTGGGGCAAAATTGCCATCCCTAGACATAAGTGATAATATCTTGAATTGATCCGGCCCATAGAAGAGTACTATAAATGTTTAAAAGAAACAAACAACAATTTTAGTTGCCCTCGATTCTAAACATGTACCTAATTGGATTATATTCTAAGCGGATTTGATTGCCAAAGTGAACTTCGATCCTAAGATTTCTAATAGCGCATGTAGGAATATTGACAGATTAAAGATGAAAACAGGGACAGCCTCAAGTGCAGCTGTAAGTGAAGTTATCAATATAAACAATTATTGTTTTGGAGCGTTCAAGTGAGAACCTATTTGATTGCTCAAGATCTTTGGGACATTGTGGAAGCAACCGACGAATGTCCTAAATAAGAAGATGTTGAAGTTGCTTCTAAGGCTTGTGTTGGGTTAAGATAGCTTGACTCCGATTAATTATTCAATTATCCAAGTTGATTAATTAAGATTAATTAAATTCAATTTGCATGCAAAATGTGAAGGCACCAACAAATCACCAAAATACTAAATGCAGCGGAAAATAAATTAGACAGGATGATTTGTTGACAAACAGGAAAAATCTCACAAGGCAAAAACTTCACCGGGTGATTTTAAAATCACTACTTCCAAGAATCCACTAATCAACAATCAAGCGGTTACAAGTATAAGAAATCTTACCAACTATCCTAGCATATCTCGAAATACTAACCTACAGTTGAACCTTTACTCCAATACCCAATTGGACTTGATCTTATAGTAGCCTTCTTTCCTTTGATGCATAAACCTCCAATTTGTGATTAACCCTTTACACGGATCCTAGTATGTGACTAATTCTAGCAACTTGAACAGATGTTGTTGGCTGTAAAATTCTTCACTTTATCAACAATGAAGATCAGAAAGCACTTGATTACAAAACCTTATGGCGTACAAACGCAGTAGCTTTACAGAGAGAAAATAAGTCTCTTGGTCTCTGTATCCGTGTGTGACGGCTCTTAAAATAACTCTTATATATATCTAGGGTTGTGAGAAAAGAAACCCTAAACAAATACACAAGACTAGGCCGAATTTCAAATTTGGAAATTCTGAAATCATAGTTTTTGATAGATCGAGCTGCTGTCGAGCTATCTATCGAGTTTCACATTAAGTCTTGATAGCAGGCATCTATCGAGCTATCTATCGAGACTTAATGATAGCTTTTCTTCACTTGTTTATTAGACCAATCTTTATGTCTTTAATACTTGACTTGAACAACATTTTTCTTACCTTAAATCTACCAAATTACAAGTAAAGTTCATTTTGTCAAAAGATTAATCAATTACAATAAAATATGACCCTAACAGCTTGGATCAGGAAGAATGTCATGGCTTTACATGTGATCCAAATTTCATGCAAGCCACGAATATGTTTTGTGATTAGTTAGATCTGATGGTGGTGGGGAGTATACCTCTAACCTCTTTAGATCTTATCTTGCCTCTCATGGTATTCAACACCAAATCTCCTATCCTTATATCCTTCAGTAGAATGGGTTAGTAGAAAAGAAGCATAGTCACTTAATTGAGACTACCATTACTCTCCTTTCCCAAGTTTCCTTACCTTCTCAGTTTTGGTCTTTTGCTGTAGAAACTACTATAAGTCTCATTAATCTTCTTCCCACTACTACTCTTGGCTTCCTATCCCCTTGGTTCAAACTCTATGGTCATCATCCAGATATCACATCTCTAAAAGTGTTTGGTTGTGCTTGCTACCCTTACATTAGACCTTACACCAAACATAAACTATAATACAAAACTATTGAATGCATCTTCCTTAGTTATTCCACTATTTCTAAAGGATATTTGTTTCTTGATCTGCATTCTAATCACTTGTATACTTGCATGCATGTATTGTTTAATGAATCCAAGTTTCCTTCTCAATCTTCTCACCTTAACCCTCTTCCAATTTCTACTAAACCAGCACTTGACATCTGGTTATCTAATCCTCTTTATTTGCACTCCTTTAATCAACCTTCCATTTTAGGTTCTTACATTCAATCCAATCCTAGTCCTTCCACTACTACACTTCATACTACTTCTCCTCTCTCTTCCACTACATCTGCTTCCATTCCTGTCTCTCACTTCTCTAGTCCTTCCCATACTTCTCCAAATACTTCACCTATCTAGTCGTTTACACCACTGCCATTCTCCACCTCCAATTCACCCAGTCCTGTCCCTCCTGCAGATCCTGATCCTGTCCTCTTCCTTGCAACTAATACTCACCCCATAATTACCAGATCTAAGAATGGCATTACCAAGCTCAAGCTTTGCTAGAAGGGAGTTCTTGACTACTACACAGAACCACCATCCTACAAGATTACCTTTCAATATCCTCAATGGACTAAAGCCATGGATGAGGAATTCTCTGCATTATAAAGGCAAAAAACTTGGTCTTTGGTTCTTGCTGCACTTGGTATCAATCTAGTAGGTTGCAAGTGGCTCTACAAATTGAAGTTGAATAGTGATGGCTATATAGCTAGGTTTAAGGCAAGGCTCGTTGCCAAGGGCTTTCATCAACAGGCTGGCTTTGATTACACTGAGACTTCTAGTCCAATTGCTAAACCAGCTATAGTCAAGCTTATTCTTGCTATGGCAGTGAGTTTTAGATGGCCTCTTAGACAACTTGATGTGTCTAATGCTTTCCTTCATGGTTTACTTAAGCAGGAGGTCTACATGCAGCAGCCCTCTGGCTATGTTGACTCTCAATTTCCTTCTCATGTTTGCAGGCTACACAAATCATTATATGGCCTCAAACAAGCCCCTCAAGATTAGTTTGATCGCTTTACATCTCAGCTTCTTCACCTGGGGTTTGTGGCTTCCTTGGCAGACTCTTCATTGTTGATTTATCATTCTCATCAAACTAACATTTACCTGCTACTCTATGTTGATGATATCACCATCACTAGGAATAATCATCAAACTAAGATTTCTCATCTCATCACTGCTCTTAGTCATGCTTTTGAGCTCAAGGATCTTGGTGCTCTTTCTTACTTCCTTGGCATCCAGATATTACCTACCAGGTTTGGGCTTACCTTGTGCCAATCCAAGTATGGATCTGATGTCCTTCATCGTTTCCACATGGAGAATGCTAAACCCACTAAGTCACCCTGCTGTCCATCCACTCGTCTCACTCCTTATGAGGGTTCCTCTTTACTTGACCCATCTGAGTATAGGAGTATGGTTGGGGCACTTTAATACTTGACATTCACTCGCCTAGATTTGGCTTTCAGTGTCCATCAGCTATGTCAGTTCATGCAAAATCCCATTACCACTCATTTGGAAGCTGCTAAATGAGTTCTTTGTTATGTCAAAGGCACATTACATTTTGGGATTTATCTTGCTCCTATCCCTCTTACTCTCTCTATATTTTCTGATGCAAATTGGGCTGGTGACCCAACTGATCGAAAATCCACTACTAGCATATTGGTCTTCCTTGGCTCTAGCCCAATTTCATGGTCTTCCAAGAAACAATCCATATTCTCTCGTTCCTCCACTGAAGTTGAGTGTCGTGCTTTGGTTTTCACTACTTCAGAATTGGCTTGGCTTCGTACTCTTTTCAGGGAGCTTCAATTGTGTCTTCCTCACATCCCTATTCTTTGGTGTGACAACAATTTTGCCATTGCCGTAGCTTCAAATCCTATGTTCCATTCTAGGAAGAAACACATTGAAATGGACTATCATTATGTGTGAGAGAGTGTTCTTAGGCGTGATTTGGGCATCAAGTTTATCTCTGGCCATGACAATTATGTTGATATTTTCACTAAGTTGTTTCCTAGTCCTCATTTCTTGTTTCTTCGTAGCAAACTCTTGACTGATTTAGCCTCGTGTTTAAGGGGGGATGTTGAGATATTTAAGGCTAAGACTAAAGATAGAACAAAGCCTGTTCACCAATGGCTAGTTTTTGAATCTCAAGAATAGAGAAACAGCTAAATTCTAAACAGTATCATTCTATTTAATTAGTTGAGTTATGTGTGTAGGCAAAAGCTGTCGTTCTAGAGAGGTTGTTAGTTGGATTAGGTGGGAAAGGTCGTTTCTACCCCCAGGATTTGCTCCACCATTCATGGATCAATTCTGTGATTTAAGGGCAGTCTAATTAAGAAGTTATAGTGGGATTATGTATATATAGTAATAGATGTAATGAAAATCACTCAAGCAAGCATTTACAGAAAATATCTAGAATTTTCTCTCTCTCTCTCTCTCTCTCTCTCTCTCTGTTCTTTGTGCTTCTCTGTGTTTTGCTTCATAGTTTTTTGCTTGCTTCACAATTGATCTTGCTTTTCAAGCTTTTCTCAATTCCTTTAATAATTCGGCCAAAATTGCTTAGGATACTTTGGAAGCAATATGCAGCATCTGTAAAAGTGATTATGTTGGTATGTCTCTCTCTATACTGCACGTGCTCAAACATTTTATACCTAAAATATGCATAAGGTCTAGAAGATATGATAATAAACTTACCCAAAAAAAAAAAAAAACCCAATCCTAAAAGAAAGAAATGAAACACATAATCACTAGGCTTTTCCTCCTCCCCTCTATCTCGTCTGGTTGCCTCCACCATTACAAGCTTACAACCATAATAAACCAGTAGTATTAACTAAAGCAAAGTCAACGTTTGAACAGTGGGAGTGGCCTTATGCCGGAGGACATGTGATGGGTGTCAAATCCATGATTAGAGCATTCAAAAAAGACCCATTTTGATACTGCCGCAAAAATGCTCCAATCCCTACGGCAATTTTATTTAGATATAATAGATTATAATTCGTGTTCTTATAATATGCTCTATGCTATAATCATAAAGTTAGACTCTTTTTATGTCCAAAAAAATAAGTTAACGGATTCTTGCCATGGCACAACTAGTTTTCAACTTTGCAAAATAGGGTTTCCTTTCACTCAAAGATGTAGTATGTCATTACCTTTCCCATAGTGGAGGAGGTACTTTGTCCCTATAGGACGTAGCCAAAAATTTTTATTTGGGCCAACTTATGATACGAATTTATTAGTTTTTACATACTTCCATAAACATGCACAAACACAGATCTATACACACTTATAACTTAGTATCTTCCATAGTGAATCCTTAAAGTTTTCATTTTTAATATAAGTTACCAAATGATCAACCAAAGTGAGTAAAATTTTTTCAATTGAACTTAATAAAGTATTAAAAGACATGAATAATTCAAAACTTTAACAGACACAAGAACACATTTTACAATAAAAAATGAATGTGAGAAAGAAAAAAAATATCTCTATAACACCAGACCAATTGGACAATATTTTTAAGAGTATCATTAGACTAGCTCAAATATTTGGAGGGGCCAAGTCCCATTTTTGTAGGCTAATAATTAAAATGTTAAATATTTATATATAGTATCAGGCATACTAGTAGGGTTTGTTGGGTTTCTTTCTAGGGTTAAAGGAAACAGTGTAGGATAGGTCATGGAGGATCTTACTCGGGGATGCGGGAAAACTCTCTCTCTCTCTCTCTCTCTCATAAAGAAGGTAAATGTGTGGTTTTGTCACAGCGGGAACAACTGAAGGGGATTGTCCTTGTTGCAAAGTTCCTTACAAAACGTGCTTTGAACATTGACAAAGTTGCATGGACCATCTGCCCTCTGTGGCGAATCAATGGTAGGTTTAGGGTTAGGGAAATGGGTGGTAGTTTGCTATTTTTTGTTTTTGAGTCGGAGCATGATGCTGAGAAAGTTCTTTTGGGAGAACTCTGGTCCTTTGACAAGAATTTGGTCTTGCTCCAATGATATGATGGTTTGACGCCTGTTGGGGTATCTTGTTTTCTCGAAAGTGAAGTTTTGGATTCAACTGCATAATTTGCCATTATGGTGTCTAACAAAGGAGATAGCCGAAAGTATTGGAGGCACTATAGGTGAAGTGGAGGAGGTGATGAATGAGGGGGAGATGCATGGTGGAAATTTTATGTGGGTGAGGGTGACTTGGATATTTCACAACCTCTATGTAGGGGGAGATGCATTGCTATTGACAAGGACACAGAGTGGTGGATTCCTCTGAAGTATGAACGTTTACCTAATATATGTTTATGGTGTGGGAGAGTTACACGCGACGACAAGACCTGTGAGTTGTGGGTTAGAAGTTTGGACCCTGGATTCGTGCCCCCCCAGTTTAATCCTTCTCATCACACTATAGTGGAGGTCCCTGGATACGAGCCGGATCAAAACAAAAAGGCGGCATGCCCATGAGGCAATGTGGGAACTGTAAGTAGAGAGGAGGAAGCTAGTGGGTTGGCTAAGCATTGAGTTCACATTGAGTGTCAGGGAACAGAAAAGACTATTGATTCGAAGGGAGGAACAAGGCTGGCTGAGACGGTGGTGGTGGTAGAGGACAGTAATCGGGATAAGGATATGGTAATTGTGGATTCAAAAATAGTCGCAGAGGATTTTGGGGCTAGATTGCAGGAGATTGATGATGATCTTTCCATTGATCCAATCATTTCAAATTTGAATAATAGCGGGCCATAAAAGGTAATGTATGGGAATGGCTGAGTTTCTGGGGTAGGTATTAATTCAGATTCAAAGTGGGCTATAGATGGTGGGAAGAAGGATCTGGATCACAATTTAGTGGGCCAAAGTTTATCTAGAGAAGTAGAGCCTCTGAAGTAGAGAAGTAGTGCCTCTAGGGGAGAAAGTTTTGACATGGGCTGGGTCAAACCTAACCTTATAAGGAAAGCTAATGCTTCCAAGATTACTGCATAGGGAAAAGGAAAAAATGGAAAACCACAGCTAGCACGTGAGGGGCTCTCTACCACACAAGCGGCTCATAATGAAATGGTTGAAAACAGCCCAGCCCAAAAAGTTACTAAGGGGACTTGGACTAGACTTTCTAGTAGGCACAAAACAGGCCAAAATGGCCCATTAGCATTAATTTTTGAAATATTTAGTAACAGAGCACTGTTTCGGAAATAATTAGGAAAATACCACTTTTTCTGGTACTCGAGCATGGTGAGCTCGAGTACCATCTTTTCATTGGTCAAACATCTTCTAAAAAAAAAAAAACGCCGCTATAGGGCCCGAAAACGTCACTATAGGGCTTAAAAACGCCACTATAGGGCCCCTTGAACCTGTTATAGAAACTTATAAAAAAAATTTTGCAGGAAAACGCCATTACAGGGCCCAAAAACGTCACTATAGGGCTTAAAAACGCCACTATAGGGCCCCTTGAACCTGTTATGGGGACTTATAAAAATTTTTTTGCAGGAAAACGCCGCTATAGGGTCCTAAAACGTCACTATAGGGTCCCTTGAACCTGGTATAGGGGCTTAAAAACGCCGCTATAGGGCCCGAAAACGTCACTATAGGGCTTAAAAACGCCACTATAGGGCTCCTTGAATATGGGGCGACGGTGGATTAAAAAACATAGTACTCGAGTTCACCAAGCTCGAGTACCAGAAAAAGTGGTGTTTCTCTAATTATTTCCGAAACAGTGCTCTGTTGCTAAATATTTCAAAAATTAATGCTAATGGGCCATTTTGGCCCGCAAAACAAGTGGTAGTAACAGTGACAGGATGAGGCCTGAGGATCCAAAAAGGAAAACTTGTGGCAATCCTGACTGGGAAGTGTTGATGATGGAGAGGGAAAAGAAGGTGAAGTTGGAAGATGAAACAAAGCGGTTGAGCTTGCTTTTAGCCACACATATGGGATAGGTGGAGGTTGTATCGCAACCCCACCGGGTCCAATGAATATATTAAGCTAGAATTGTCGATGGATTGGGAACCCTCAGATAGTAAATGCCTTGAAAAAGATGATAAAAAGAGAAGATCCCAAAATTGTCTTCCTTATGGAGACAAAATCCGATGAAGACTGGGTTTTACATGCTAGAGATCAATGTGGGTTCAAGAATGGTATTGCAGTGCCTAGTAAAGGAAAGAGTGGCGGGTTAGCTCTATTATGGAAGTGTGAGTCTTTGGTGCATGTTCAAAAGTACTCACTAGGGCATATTAATGCTCCAGTGGATGGAGGTAGTATGGTGGGATGGTGGCACTTTACAAGGTTTTATGGCGATTCAGAGACCTCGAAGAGAGGTGAATCATGTTGGCTATTGAAATCCCTTTGAGATCTTTTTCCATTACCTTGGGTAGTAGTGGGGACTTTAATGAACTGAGAAAATTGTCTGAAAAAGAGGGAGAGAGACCACGGCCTGGGCTGCAGATGGACAGTTTTAATGATGTTATCAGATGGTGTGGTTTTAATGAAGTAGGCTAAGTGGGTCAACATTTCACTCAGTTGTATCAATCTTCTGATGGTTTGCAAATTAGGAAGCGGCTTGATAGAGCATTGGCTACGCTTAGTTGGATGTCCATGTTCCCATCTTTAAAATTGTATCATCTATCTTCTTCTGCCTCTGACCACTGCCTTATTTTACTGCACTTGACTCTGAAGGTGAAAAGACAAAAGCAAAAAAGATTGTTTCGATTTGAATCTATGTGGTTGAAAGATCACAGATGCGAGAGTGTAGTAAAGGAGGCTTGCGAGGAAGGTTTAGCTACTGTCATGGGCTCTCCTTTTCAGAGATGCATGGAAGTGCGTAGACAGAGACTTCATACTTGGAATAGAGAAGAATTCAGTCATGTGGGAAAGAAGATTGCAAGCTAATAGAAGAAGTTGGAGAGTCTAGAGTTACTTCCAGCCTCAGATATAGCAAACAAGGTAGTAAGGGAGACTCGAGTGGAATTAAGTTGTTGGTTGGATAAAGAGGATGCCATGTGGAAACAAAGATCTAGAATTAGTTGGTTACAAGCCAAAGATAGAAACACAAGATTTTTCCATTCCAAGGCTATGAATTGTTTTGAGAAAAGTTTGATAGTTGGATTAATGGATGGTAATGGGGTTTGGCAAGAAGATATGGTTGATGTGGAACAAATTATTTTAGACTACTACTCGGACTTGTTCACCTCTTCAGGCTTTACCAACTTTGCTGAGTTGGTTGATGTGATAGAACCTAAGGTAACACAAGAGATGTATGGTAATTTAATTATGTAGTTCCATGCCAATGACCCTGACCCTGATAGTATGCCCCCTTTGTTCTATCAGCATTTCTGGCCTACTGTTGGAGATGTTGTCACAAAAACGGTACTAGATTTCCTTAACTTTGTTATTGTTTCTCCAAAATTTAATGATACTTATATTGTTTTTATTCCAAAGGTTAAAGAACCAAAATATGTTACTGAATTTCGCCCCACAAGCCTTTGTAATGTTGTTTATAAATTAGCTTCAAAAAAACTGGCTAACAGGTTGAAAAAGGTCTTGCCATCCATTATTAGGGAGACTCAGAGTGCATTTGATAATTTTCTAGTAGCTTTTGAAACAATGCACCATATTAACTAGAAGAAAAATGGTTTAATCGGGGATATGACTCTAAAACTAGACAAGAGTAAAGCTTATGATAAGGTGGAATGGGGGTGTTTTGATAAGATCATGGAGAAATTAGGCTTCCATATCAAATGGAGGGAGTTAATGATGCAATGCATAACCTCTATAACTTACTTTATGAGGATTAATGGTTCTCCCCAAGGCTGTATCATCCCTTCTCGGGGCACACGCCAAGAGGACCCACTATCACCTTATCTTTTTCTGATATGTGCAGAGGGTCTCTCAGCTTTGATAAAGAAGTCTGTGTTTGAGGGGCTTTTGGAAGGAATCTTGATTTGTAGAAGAGGACCCCGTCTATCTCACTTATTTTTTTTGCAGATGATAGCCTTATTTTCTGTAAGGCCACAGCAACAGAATGTGATGCTCTACAATGTGTTCTTGGGGTCTATGAAGATGCCTCGGACCAACAATTGAACAGGGCAAAAACCTTCTTATTCTTTAGCAGTAATACCACAAATGATATTCAAAAGGATATCAAGCTTAGATTTGGAGCACAGATTATCCACCAACATGAGAGGTATCTAGGTCTACCTACTCTAGTGGAAAGAAATAGGAGGAATGCTTTCCATGAATTGAAAGAGAAGCTCAACAAGAAACTAGCGGGGTGGAAGGAGAAAATGCTTTCGAAGGCAGGTAAGGAGGTCCTTTTCAAGACAGTGGCACAAGCAATACTAACATACACTATGAGTTGTTTCAAAATTCCAAACTCACTGTGTGATGATCTAACTAGCTTGATATGCAACTTCTTGTGGGGGCAAAAGAAGGACGAGAAGAAGATGGCTTGGATTAGTTGGGAGAAATTATGTGCACCTAAAGATTGTGGGGGTATGGGTTTCAAGTAGCTTAAGCCTTTTAATTTAGCCCTTCTTGCTAAATAACGGTGGAGACTTTAGATGTGTAGGAACTCTCTAGTGTACCAAGTTTTTAAAGCTAAGTATTTCTCGGACTGTGACTTTAGACAAGCCTCCTTGGGAAGTAAACCATCATATGTGTGGCATGGCATTATGGCTGCTCAGAAGCTGGTTTGTCAGGGGACGCATTGGCAGATTCGCAATGGGGAAAGTGTTCGAGTTTGGAGAGACAAGTGGCTCCCTACACCCTTCACTTATAGGGTGGTGTCACCACAGAGGCTATCAAATTCGGACTTCAGGGTAAATGAACTGATAAACCAAAATATGGGTCAATGGAATACAGATTTAATTCACCAACGCTTTCTCTTGTATGAGGTTGATACCATACTAAGTTTTCCAATAAGTTCTAGGTTACCAGTAGACAAAAAAAATTTGGGCAGGGACAGCCAATGGGCATTTTAATGTGTGTAGCGCGTATAAGATAGCTGTAGAGATGGCCACGAAGCATACTGGTTCTAGTTCTGGGTGGACAACCTACGGCTTTATGGAAGATGGTTTGGAAGTTGCATACACCACATAAAATACGGCATTTTTCTTAGAGGGCGTGTCGTGATATTCTACCTACCAAAAGCAACTTGAAGCACCGAGGGGTTATCCAAAAGGACAAGTGTAGCATATGTGGCGAGGGTGTCGAGGATTCTGGCCATGTCTTCTGGTTGTGTTCTAAAGTAAAAGAGGTTTGGAGTGGCTCTAAGCTCTTCCCTCTTGGCCGTGTCTTTCAACCTCAGAATCTGATGGATCATTTATGGCACGTTTTAATGGAAGAACAAAGGGAGAAAGATGTTATGACTATGATAGTCACAATCGCTTGGGAATTATGGTCGAGTAGAAATGAAGCCACTCATGGAGGAGTTGTGATGCCGGGCCTGAATGTTGTCCAATGGTGTAAACAGTATCCTGAAGAGTATTGGGAGGCAAACCCGACTATCCAATCATCTAACACGGATAGGCTGGCCAGGCGGGTCCCTCCTGTGGCACCTCTCTTCAAAATAAATGTTGATGGAATGGTCTTTGCACCTCAGAGAGCAGTCGATGTGGGGGTCATCATCCGTAACGAAGAGGGTGAGGTTATAGCAGCTTCAAGCAAGAAAATAAAAGTCCCTTTAGGCACCCTTGAAGCTGACGCTAAGGCCTTTGAAGTGGGTTTGCAGTTCACACAGGACGTAGGTGTTTCTGAGTTTTACTTGGAAGGTGATCTCTAGTGCACTAAGTGAATGTACCCCATCCCCATCTTCTGTGGCGCAAGTTGTTTATGACATCCTTTCTACCGCTAATGCTTTCTGTCGTGTTGATTTTTCTCATGTATTTAGGTAGGGTAATAGACCTGCACATTTGCTAGCTAGACATACTATTGGTAGTGATGACTTTTCTGCTTAGATTGAAAAGAGTTCTAGTTTCTTAGAACAGGTTCTTCACCATGATGTTTTTATGGCTTTTAATTCTTAATAAAAGTTTCTCAGTCTTCCCATCAAAATAAATAAATAAGTTACGTTCTTTTGTGATAAAATCTCATGCCATTTATCTAATAACTTTTTTTGTTATATTACAACTTACGCCCCCTAATTTTGTCTAAAATTCAATTCAGTTCAGTTCTTAAACTTCACTTTTGTTCAATTCAGTTCTTTATTTTCAAGTTTATTCCATTCATATCTTCTGTTAAGTTCTGTTGGATGCTCTATCATTAAGTGAATTTTTTTTTTTGAATTAAAAAATCCAAAAAAACCAATAAAAATTATTTTTTTTAAAAAGAAAGTAAAAAATATATTCCCTCAACTTGAATATAGTTGGTTCTCTATTACATTTTGGGATGTTTCAAAATGTAGTTATTTTTGAAAAATTAATAAATAAATTTCATATCTTACCCTTATTATTTAAAAAATCAATACCATTTTTTCTCTAGAGTTTAAATTAATAAGGGAAATTTTGTATACTTGTAAATTTTTAATTAAAAGACAATATATTAAATGATTCCTTAAAAAGTTGGATTTTTAAAACAATACCAACAATTTGGGAAGGAGAGAATTTTTTTTTTCTTTATCTTATTCTGGATCTCTCTCTAAGTCTCTATGTCAAAACCACAGAACTTCGCTAAACAATATTCTCCCTCTCTATGGCTGAGGCCTCTTGATATCTTTTCTCTTCATCTGCTTTTGCCTTTCGACTCCACTAGGTCTCTTGTTTCACTGTGATGGTAATCTTGTCTTTTCAAGTCACCATGGGGGACACACTTGACGTCGGCATGGTTGCTGTACAACGACACCTATGTTTGAGGAAAAGTAATTTGTTTTTCCCATTTTCCCCTCTCTTAAGCTTCAACCAAGGCTGAAACCCATGTTCTGCCACTACCATCTCTTACCCACTCTCTTCGAATAGTGCCATGGAGCTCAGATTGGGCATGGAGATGGTTGACTAGGGATTTTTGAGCTTTACCTCACTACTGCTACTTCTGTTCCTCGCCAACCACCCTACTCGTTGCTGCTCCACTTGCCATCGAATTTTCAAGGTTCTCTTCCCCATTTTTCAATGGTTCATGGACTGATTTTTAGATTTGGGTATGTAACTGCTAGGTTTATTGAGATTTTGTGGCTAGTGAATTTTTAAATCGTACATGGTAGTAACGGTTGAAGCTGGATCCTATTATCGGTGTTTAGTATGCTCTATTCTGAATTTTTGTTATTGAAATTTTGTATTTGGCATGGTTTTGAAACTCAGACGGTTCAAAAAACCAAAAAATTGAGAGGTTCAAGGTTTTTAAATTTGAATCGAAGTTCAACAAAGGTTGGTTTAACCATGATGTTTAGTTTAATTTTTTTATCATATTTAATCCATAAATTGTGTTTATATATAATAATTTTTCATATCTTGTCAACACAAATCTTGTAGGCTAATGGTTATGGTTGACACTGGTGTTGACTAATTTTAACATATTTTTCAAAAACAAGGCTGAATTGTAACCCTTTTTTTTTTTTTTTTTTTGTCCTTGCACTGGGTTTTTTGAATTTGTGTAATGTGTTTTTGGGGATATCTCCATTTTTTTTTTTTTTTTTTTTTGGAGAAACAAGAGAAAACACTTTGTTCAATGGAGGTAAGGGCTCCATAAGAAGAATCTGGCCTCTCACTATAGCATAATTGTGTGGTCAACATCTTGTAGGAGAGAGAGAGAGAGAGAGAGAGAGAGAGAGAGAGAGAGAGAGAGAGAGAGAGAGAGAGAGAGAGGAATAAAAAACTTATGGATATGTCATTTCATTTTATTTGGGTCAAGTAAGTAGCCTAGCTAATAAATTTATGTTTAAAAATAAGTCTCATAACTCATTGATCTCTATTTTTTTCTTAGATAATTACAATATGTTACTAATCCACAATTGGAACTCTTTCTCTCTATATTCCTAAGCACTTTGTGCATGGAAAAGTGCCAATTAAGCTACAATGCTCTTGGCTTTGAATTCTAATTAAAGCAAAGATTTTGGCAAAAAAGGAATTTAAACCCACATGTCTATATATAGGTATGTTAAAGGCCTTGTGGAGTATAAGACAACTACTTTAACTGGGGCCTATTATTATATTTTGAATATTAATAAAATATTTATTTAACTTTTTGTTTTTTTATTCATTTAAAACCTATTTTTTTAGTTGCAAAATTACGAATTGAAACGAATCAATTGTATTACTCAAACACTATACAATTAAAATAAACACTATTTATTAAGTGAAGCAACCAAATACTAAAAAATTTCGATCCAAAATTTTAATAAAATTATATATTTAATATCTCTAAATAAAATTTGAGTATAAATTTATTTACTAGTGGGAGATTAATGACTTCTTTTAGCATTTATGTATAGGAGATTAACATGTTATACACTCTAAATATGAGAAAAAATGAAAAGTCATTATCACATCCAATGGAAAAAGATTTATCTTTTTTCTAGTTTTTTAAATAAAAAAATTTCTTTTTATTTATTGGTGAATATTTGAGACTTAATTAATATTTCCATTTCTATAAGAATATTTCTATGGATAAAAATTTGAGTCTTTTTTCATTGGGGCCTAATTGCCTCATGCATTGAGCCCGCGCTGTTTACGTATTGTTTGATTCGTATAATACATTTTTTTTTTTTTGGTTAAATATTTGAACAATACATTTATATATTATTATAAAGTTCATGAGCATAGTTGATACATACTAATTAAATATTATTTAGTAATATGCAAGTAGCTTAGGAAATTCAATCAAGGAACTATCACTGATGTAACTGATCTTCCTCTTTCTTTTAATTTTTTTTATTTATTTATTGTGGAATTGATCTTCCAATTATTTCTGTTCTCGTACAGTCGTACAGTATATTCTCTTAGTTAGACTCAATAAACTTGGTTTTCTCTAAAACAGACTTGGTAAATTTGGACATGTAAACATTAACCCAGGGATGGAGCCACTGTTGTACATTCACCCCCCCCCCCCCCCTAAATATTTTTTTAATAAAAAAATTATTATATATATGTGTGTACTAATTTTAGCAATTTTATTTTATAAAATTATATTTTGCTCCCCTTAAATAGTATCATTGATTATTTTAAGAGTAATGCTATTTTTACAAACCTTTTTACAAACTGTTTTGGTAGTAAATTCTTATTGGTTCATATATAGGCTCACTACTCACATAATTTCTTTTACCTACTAATAACTACTTATTACCTCAACGATTTTTAAATAAGTTTGTAATTCTAACATTTTCCTCATTTTAGTGACCATAAAATTACCAATAGTAAAACTAAAAAAAATTAAGCCTAATCAACTAATTTTATCCAAAATAAACAACCATACCCTTTAAAAAATAATAAACAAATATAATTTTGTTCTTACTCCCAAAAAAAAAAAAAAAAAATCAGTAGTTAAGTAGTAGCAAAGTTAGAGGTTGAAACTACTGCACATAGCCAATAGTAAAATCATCCCTCCTAACTCAAAGTTCTGACTCTGTCTCTGCATTAATCTTTTTAAATTGCCTAAAAGAAGAATAAGAAGAAAAAGAAAAAACAATATGCATGGTGGGGATAAGTAGAGCCCAGTTGGGGATGTATACCAGTCTCTATTTTACCATCTAAAAAGTTACTTTATCTATTATACCAAGCCAATTTACAATACACCCGACATCCTAGTTTTTATTTTTACATCTAACCTATTAAAATAATATTAATTACACAATATAAAAAAAAATGGTCTATCTATCCTCTCTCTCTAATTTCGGTCTCATCCCTTTCCTTAAAAAAAAAAAAAAAAAAAAAAAAAAAAAAAAGGTTTCTTCCCATCTCTCTCTTAGCCATCCACAGCCACTGCTGAGCAACCCAACGCGTCGCGCACCACCCACCACCACCGCCAAGCAACCTAATCACACCACCCGCCATCAAAGCCATCGATTCAAACCCAAACCCAAAACCCAAACCACCCACCACTGCCACTTACCATCGACCAACCTAGCACCACCCACCATCACAGCTGTCGATTCAAACCTAAACTCAAACAAAACTCAATACCCAAATTGAAACTCAAATACCCAAATTGAAACTCAAAATACCCAAACAAAACCCAAAACCCAAACCAACCACCACCCCCACCACCACCGCGAACAAAATCCAGCCACCATTGAAACTTAAATGTCGGAACACAAACTCAACAACCCAAGCAAAACAACTCACTTGGAAAAATTAAAAAAAACCACCGAGATCCATACCCATCGCCACTGCCACACCCACCGCCAAATCACTAGCCACCACCTCCAATCAAACACCACCATCACCAAATAGAAAATACCCACCAAACACCCATAAACATAGCAAATACCCACAAACACAACAAACCATTAACAAAATCAGATAGATTAGTGTTTCTTTGCTCAATGGGTTTTGGGCTTCCAATAGAGAGAGAGGGATGAGAGAGGAGAAGGGGGAAAGGGTTTGGGTGGGTTTGGTTGATGGGGAGAGAGATTTCTAGGTGGGTATGGGTGTATGGAGAGAGAGAGAGTTGATTTTTTATTTTTTTATTTTTTTAAGGGGAGAGATGAATAAAATAATGAAAAATAAGTTTACATCCCCTTGTATAATAAGTTTTATAAATAAGAACTAACCGTTCGCAATTGGTATAAATTTTTAGCAATACACCCCAAAATAATGGTGTGTTTGAGCTTGTGAGTTGCTAAAATAGCAATTGAGGTGTTTTTACATCCCCCAATATTAGTGTTCTTAATACTAATAGTTCTTACTGAATACAATCATATTCTAAACCGACGCAGCATATTGTAATTATATCTAAAAAAATATTCTAACCGAGGTGGCGCTGCTGGGTAATAGGAATAACTATTTGTTACTCTCATCCATTTTTAACCCGTTCTAGATTTAGGTAAGACCCGATTGGGCTAGATGTAGATTCAACACAACCAGTTGCCGAGTCTATGGTTTTAATTCTTTGATATAGTTTATTATTATATAATAAAGCTATATTAGATTTTTTATATGCATATGAAAAATAATGAAAATTGACGTGAAATTCTCAAATATAAATATTTCTAATATTAGATTTACTACTTATATGAGTATTAAATATATATATATTTTTTAATTCATTGTAGGTTTTTTTTTTCTTTTAGATTTTTTATATTATAAATGAATCATTTATATATTTTCTTTCTAATAATTTATTTATCTTGCATATTATATTTTATTCTTTAAGTTTAATATGTAGTACTAATTGCTATAAGCCATTTAATTTTCATGTTTTATATATGACAGGTACGCATTTTTTTTTTAAAAGTTTTATATGTGCAGTAATTTTTAAGAGTGATTTAATTTTCATGTTTTATAAATGACAGATTGACAGTTATGATTATTATTTTTAATGAAAAATTGGACCATTAAAAAAATTATTGGATTATATGATTAAGGATTTTTGTATAATGAAACCATTAAATGTATATAAAAGAAAAGAAAAATTATATTTTACAATGCACACCGTCCATACACCGTGTGTCAGTGTATGTGGCAGCGCAGGTTTGGGGCTGACACTTTCGACATCGGATGCCCACACTTTCCAAATATGTTTCCGTTTAGAATTAAAAAAAAAAAAAAATCTTTTTTATTTTATGAAAAATATAAATAGAAAATCATTTTGGTATTGTAAACTCATACCAAGTCGGATTATACTTGAACTTGTCCGACATGAGTTGATTGCCAAAGCATACTCCTAAGTCCTAAGACCATGTGGGTATATTGACAGATTAAAGATGGAAACAAGGTCGGCCTCAAGTGCAACTATTAGTGAATTGTTTAATGGGGGCAATTATGTGGTTTGGAGTGTTCAAGTGAAAACCTATTTGATAGCTCAAGATCTATGGGACATTGTTGAAGGAACCGATGTACTTCCTGAACTAGGAAATGATGCTACTTTAAAAGTTTGGACTAGGAAGAATGCCATGGCTTTACACGTGATCCAGACTTCATGCGAGCCACGCATATGTCTTTTAATTAGTCAGATTACTTCGGCCAATCTTGCTTGGGATACTTTGGAAGCAATAAAAAAACTCTCTGAAGGCATCAGAGTTAAATGTGGTATCTTTCTCTCTCTATATATGCTTAAACATTTTATACATAAAGTAGGCCTAGGGTCTGGAAGATATGATAAAATTACAAAAAGCAATCTAAAATACGGAACAGTTTCTCTCAAGAAGACAATGATGAGGTCCAAAACTATGATTAACACCAAAGCATTCATAGAATACCCTAATTTGATGAGGTCCAAAACTATGATTAACACCAGAGCATTCTTATAATAAGCTTTAGGCGCTTTCGTTGTTGAAAGCTCAAACAGTGTAAAAACATTATTGCTTGTTTAGACCCCCAATTCTTAATTACGACTTGATTAATTTTAATCTAAACACACTTGATGCGGAATATATATGATTAGTAAATTAATTAATCGAAGCACTTAACAATTGCATGGATGAACAAATAAATGCAATGCTAAAATGGAAAGGGTAGTGGGTAAAAGAATAGCAAACCCAAGATAACACGGCGATGTGTTATTGAAAAGGAAATTGAAAAACTCGGCGAAAAACCTCTTCGCAACCCTCCAAGTCAAAATGATCCACTAGTGAATAAGTTGGAGTACAAGGATACCAAAACTCTCCAAGCCTAATCTACCCAAAGTACTTGATCCCTTCAAGCTCCAGCTACCAATGGATTTCTTAGAGTCTTATCTTCACTAGCTTCCTGGATCCCGCAATACCGTCTGATTGCATCCGCCAAGCCTCACCGGCTTATTTTGGCAAATACCCAATACTTTCCCAAGTTCCAAAATACTCTCTACACTCTGAATAGGTGTGGGCTATGTTTGAGTACAAATCTCCTCTCAAGGTATATAACAATGAAAGAGGGGAGAAGAAGAGACTATAAGGATTTCTCCCTTTAAAGATGAGTAGCTTTCTCTAACAAGGTGGGTGTGTTGTAGAAATTTTTCTAGGGTTTTCTTTTGAATAACCTCTATACACTTTTGTTGGTAATGATGGTATATATAGTATGGGTGAAGGGTATAAGAGTCACACTTAAAATAATCCAAGCAGAGAGTTTCGCAGGTCACTCTCAGGTTAGCCAAGTAGCGAAGTGACTCTTGAAATACAGCCTGGCACTTGACCCTTCAGCTTCTAGCATGTGCTTCTCATGTGACCTTTCGCGGGTCGTCCAGTCGCGAGTAAGTCGCAAGCAAGTCACAAACTTTATTATCTTGAGCAATCTTCACCAATTTAATACAAAACTCATTACAATTAAATCCCACAAAATACAAGGAAATAAATTAGTGAAATCACAACATTTTTTGTCATGGAATAAATTAACACAAATGTTATGTGAAAAATCATAACTTAATAATCTCCCCCATTGGCTATTCCGTGACAAAACACCTTATAACAGACTCTAGACTTAAACGTGAGTTTGGGAACAATGGCAAAACTCACTCATACCTATATCTAAAACCTGTGATGAACTTGGAACATATATACCTGTAACCTAAAACACTTGCGCAAAACACATAAAACCCTCAAGGTAAAGTAAGTAATGAAAGGACAAGTATAAAGTAACAAGTAAGTTTCAATCAATTAAACATGATGTGAAACATATGAGCAACTTGATCAAACACATGACAATCATATGAAAATGACTACAATGATCACATAGCAAAGCAAATGATCATCCGAACATGCAATCAATAAAGCACAATAGCATAAGGATATATGCATGTTCAACACACAAACACGATGCGATGAGAACAAAAAAGTATAGAAACTAAAAGAAGCTCAAAGCACCATAAAGAAAAAAAGAAAACAATCAAGGTTTTCTCATACAACAAAGTCTTCTCCCCCTTGGTATATGCATCTTCCCTAAGAATTTCTTGCCCTAAAAATGTGCATAAGAAATAGAATTTCTTCCCCTGAGAATGTGCACAATAGTCATATAGAAATGACATAACTCTTCGGTATACTCTCTACTATACTCTCCCCCTTTTTGACACGAATAGACAAATGGGCCAAGAAGAATGAGGGAAAGAAAAGAAGATATGAACAAGGATAATGATACATAAAGGGTACAAGATGAATGAGAAAATGAAACTCAAATAAAAGACAAAATACCTTTAAAAATGCTACAAAGCATAAAGTAAACATGACATGCTAAGGATGCTAGAAGATCAAAATGATGCAAGAGCATAAAATAGAACATGGCATGATAAGGGTGACAAGGTGTGCAAAATGTGGCATATGTGCAATGCATGAACAAGACATGAGAAATGCACTTGGGGCAAGGTGTGTGAAATACACAACCAATGAACCAAACATATTCCTAATGAGGAAAAATAAACAACCCTAAAGTTTGGTACTCATCAGAGTCCAAACGAGTGAGAAAATGCCTAAGAGGCAATTCATCAAACACCTAGCGTGCACACACTAATCCTATATGATGAAAAATACATGAACATGATAAAATATGTCTTTAATACATGTTCAAATTCCACAAGAGGCCAACATAATCATCAACAACCAAAAAATAACTAAGCCCAATCATCAAAATTGAAAACATTTTGCAAAAATTAAGTTTTCCCCAACCCCATTGAAAATAAACCCAACCCTAGGTTTTAAGCAATCTAGAAATAAATTTAAGGAATTGAAAGAGTAAAAGAGTTTGAAAATACCTTAGAGTAGTCTTAGAAATGAAATCCATAGAGGTTTGTTTGAGTTTTTGAAGATATTTTCAGTTTTGGGGAGAGGGACTCACGAAGAACTAAATTTTTTTTTTTTAAAAAAACTGTCAATTTGAGCCCTTTAAAACTGACTTTTCACACATTTCGCGAGTTAGTGACTCACAAGCCACTCGCGAGTTACTCGTGAAATGTACAAATGCACAGGGCAAGATTTCATGGGTCAGGTCTGACTCGCGAAACTCTCTATCTGAATTTGTGAAGAAATTGAAATTTCCTCAAATCACTTCTCGACTTGGTTGAGATTGCATCCACTTGCGAAGTGAGTCGCGAAACTGCCAAACACCAAGTTTTTCAACACAAAAATTTTGAAAAAAGAGTGACAAAAATCACTTCCAAAAACAAATGAAACACTCAAAAATCTTTTTGGGTTTGATCAACAAGGAATTGAGCAGACACACATCACATTTAAACACGTACAATCACACAAATAAAATAGATATTCATGGAACATAGAGACTTGTGTGTTGTGTGTGAGTATCATGTTTAAATTAGTCCATAGTCTAGCATGGAGTTTTAATGATCAATTCAATCAAGTCATACACATATAACACGAAGTGAAGTGACTTATCTCACTTGCAAAAATGAATGTATATGACTCCTCACCAAAGTGTTTACATTGATTGAAAAATTTTCATTTAGCTTCCATTTCTCATACTTTTTGATCAATACAACTCAATTTTTGAGCATCGACGCCATGAATTTTTTTATTTATATTTCTTTGAAGAATTAGCATTTGGCTTTGGCATCATACAATATGAATACATTTTTGCGGCTTTGGCATCATACAATATGAATACATTTTTGCTCCACCTTGTCCTAGTCTAACTAGTTTTTGAGCAAGACTTTTTCAGTTCTTTCTCTTTTTAGAGATTGACGTTTGAAGAGCTTTTTGACGAAAATTAAATGTGAGGAGATATATAAGAACAAGTCTACGTATATATCAAGATCAATCAAGACTATTGGCTAAACATTCATGATAAGCTTGAAGATTTATTTACAACAATCAAATATAGATTTCTAGATTTCACTTACATTAAATATAAGTGCATATATAACAAGCTAAGCTCATAAATACACTACGCTATTAGTATGAAGGTACTAGTCCAAACTCACATGTAATATGACACAACACAAGCAATCAAACTTTTTGGATTTTTCACTTTTTATGTGATTTTGGATTTTTACTCACAAAAAACAGAAACAATAAAGTAAGATCACCCAAAAAAAAAAATGCATATAAAAAGGTGCATGATGCACAAATGCATGAGGATATAACATCTAATGCATGAAGAGTCCTATAAAGATCAAAAGAATTAGATCAAAGACCAAAAGAGCAAAAGCTTAATCATAGGAACCCTTCCTCGCCCAAACGGAATGAGTTTTTGGAGTGAGTGTCTCATGAGAAGTGAGATAAGGTTCAAAAGAATGAGAACTGGAGAAGTACATAAACAAGAAGGTAAGAGCATTAATCATATGTTCCAATAACTTACCATTTTCATTTAAATGCGGTTTTCTTTCTTAGAACAACTTTCAGGAAGCTCAAGTTTCTCTTTTCTTTTAAGATCTTGAAATTTAGAGCAATGAGGTTTTAGATGACCAAAAGCACCACAATGGTGACAAACAATTTGTTTAGGTGCACTTGGCTCTTTAGGAAGGGATCTAACAACGTGGTTTTGTTCTCTCTTCAACATGGAACATTTAGATCTTATGTGACTGATCACACCACAATGGTGGCAAGTAGAAACAAACTTAGATCGATCTAAACAAAGGTTTTGGCTTAAGAGCCTTTCTCTCCACTTTTTGATTTCTTTTGCGTGGAGGAATGTACACCAATTTGTCTTTAGAGGTAGAACTCATAATAGGTACAAAATCAGGTTTCACAACATGATTACAACAAATAAGTTCTACAATTTTTAGCAATTGGTTCAGCAATCAAACACTTGGCATGCATATTAAAAGATTCATTTTCACATTTAAGATCATCAACAAGTTTGTTAGACAAAACAAATTTAGCATCTAAGTTCACATTCAAACATTCAAACTTTTTAATTTTCCAAGAGAATGTTTAGAAAGTTTCTTATACTTGTCAACCAATTTGTTGGATTCATTGAGCTTAGCAATCAAATCATCATTTTCACAAATGAACTTGCTCAAATTCTCATGAAACTTCTTAGACTTTTTCTTCAAGAGTTTGACATTTTGAATTTTAACAACACCTAAAGAGTCATGTAACATGTCATCGCAAACATGACGATAAACACTCATAGAGGCATTTTAGCAAACACATGACATGTTACAATCAACGACATCCAAAACATGCAAAGAAGCAAACAAAGCACTATCTATGGTAATAAACAGAGAGGGTCAAGGATCACACTTAGGTATTTAAATCAAAATAATTGTATCCGCTTTGATACCAATTAAAAGCTCAAATAGTGTAAAAACACTATTGCTTGTTTAGACTCCCAATTCTTAATTACGGCTTGATTAATTTTAATCTAAACCCACTTGATGCGGAATATACGTGATTAGCAAATTAATTAATCAAAGCAATCAAAAATTCCATGGATGAACAAATAAGTGCAATGCTAAAATGGAAAGGGTAGTGGGTAAAAGAATAGTAAACCCAAGATAACACAGTGATGTGTTATCGAAGAGAAAATCGAATAACTCGGCGAAAAATTTCTCTGCGACCCTCTAAGTTGAAATGATCCACTAGTGAATAAGTTGGAGTATAAGAATACTAAAAAGACTCTTCAAGCTTAATCTACCCAAAATACTTGAGCCCTCCAAGCTTCATCTATCAACGGACTTCTCGGAATCTTGTCTTCACTAATTTCCCAAATCTTGCAATACCACCCAATTGCATCTGCCAGGTTTCACCGACTTATTTTGGCAAATACCCAATACTTTCCCAAACTCAAAAACACTCTCTACACTCTAAATAGGTGTGAGTTGTGTTTGGATACAAATATCCTCTAAGGTATAACAATGGGAGAGGGGAGGAAAAGAGACTACAAGGATTTCTTTTTTGAGGATGAGTAGCTCTCTCTAACAAGGCGGGTATGTTGTAGAAACTCTTTTTTTTTTTTTTTTTTGAATGGCCTCTATACACTTTTATGGATAATGATGGTATATATAGTATAGGTGAAGTGTATAAGAGTTACACTCAAAATCATCCAAGTAGAGAGTTTCGCAGGTCACTTGCGAGTTAGCCAAGTCACGAAGTGACTCATGAAATACGGCCTGACACTTGACTCTTCAGCTTCCAACATGTGCTTCTCATGTGACCTTTTACGGGTCGTCAACGCACGAGTTAGTCGTGAGCAAGTTGCGAAGTTTACTGTCTTGAGCAATCTTCACCAACTTAATACTAAACCCATTATAATTAAATCCCACAAAATATAAGGAAATAAATTAGTGCAATTACAACACTTTTTATCATGGAATAAGCCAACACAAATGTTATGTGAAAAACTATAATTTAACTTTTGTCAGCTCTCCCACTATTTAATTTTTAATCGATTTCTAAATTATTCTTATATCCTCTCTCCAAATGCCAAACAGCCCCCATCTATCCAGCTTCATTTCGATCTCCCTTAGCTTCTCTCAATTATGATTTTATTTTTTTGATGGCTGGTCTATAATCTCCTGGTTATATTTTTGTTTGGGTGGCTAATTGTGAGCTTCCTTTCTAACCATTTTCAGTTAGTTCTTTCATTGATCTTCTAAATTATTGGTTAAATTAATTAGGTGTAGAACATTCCAGATCAAGTAAAAACATAAAGCAAAAATGGTTGAAATGTAAGGGACTGTTTGGTAAGAGAATTTAAGTACAATATTTTGTTTTGAAAACCATAAAATTGTGGGTTTCACATTTGAATCTATTGTTTAGCTAATATTTTCTAAATACAATATTCAGAAAATTTCCTAATTTCTCTGTTCAAGACGTGATTTTGAAAAGAATGTTTTCAAGATACAAAAAATGTTTTTAATGTCATAATTGTAAATAAATTGAAAATAATGGACTCCACAGATTTACCCAAACTGTTTTATCACTTAAACTAAGAAACTTATTTTTATCACAAAAAATTTCTGCGTTTCAAATTTGAAGTTTATCATTATCCAAAAATAAAAAATAAAAAGAAAGAAAGAAGGTAACATTAGTTCTATTCCCACACTTTAATTTTAAAAGCTCATCATCTATATATATATATAAAACCGAAACTTTTGAAGCTCCCATAATTTTCCACGTCAGCATTTATTTATTTATTTTTTCTTTCCATAATTTTCCACGTCAGTATTTATTTATTTATTTTTTTCTATTTTTTAAATTTCGTTTTTTTAATTTTTTTTCTATTTTTTAAATTTCGCTTTTTAAAAAAAAAAAAAAAAACCCTAACTTTTGTGCGCTCTCTCTCTCTCTCTCCGCTTTGTCTTAGGTCCAGCCGTTTCCCCTTTCTCTCTTTATTCCTCAAACCTCTCCCTTACAAGCCATCACCATTCGCTAAGTTTAAAGCTTTATCTCAGCTTGCTTTGCTCGCTCTTCGCCGATTTCGGCGTATTTTCAGGTAATCTATACGATTTCAAATTGGATCTGAAATATTCTGCATTTTTTCATTAAAAAATATACAAATTGCATCAGATGGTTGAATTAGATCTTTGTTTTAGAAAATTAGGGTTCGTTTTCTTCTTCTTCTTCTTCTATTTCTTATTTTTTGAGATTTTCGATCAAAATCGCATAAAGTTGATTTTTTTTTTCTTTATCAAACCTAGGGTTCAATTCGATTAATTAGCAATCGATTAATACTGAGTACTTCGACTTTTTGTGTGTGTGTGTGTGTTTGGATCTGTAAAACTTTTTGTTGATTTGAGTAAAATCTCTATGGATTTTCTAGGGACTAGAAATTTAACTAGGGTTTTGTAAATTTTGTTCCGTTACTGATCTGCTTGATTCTGATTTCATCATTTTTTTTTTTTGAATTTTTTTCGATGAACCGTTTGGTCTTCACTGCTCATTTGATCGGTTGAGTTGATTTTGCTTTTGAGTCCGTTTGATCTGTATGTATATTTATGTTCTGTTTGTGTGTATGTGTACATACTATTTGTGATTTTTTTGGTATAAATAGTTATGTGGTTTGGTATTTGCTGTTTCATATTTTGTAGCAAAGTGAAAAAAAATCAAGTTAATGCTTCTATGTCATCGTAAGATTTTTTTTTTTTTTTTTTGGTAGATTACTTCATGCTTCCTGAATCTCATTCGAAGTAATTTGTTGACTGATTGATATTTTTTGGCAACATGTAAAACCCAAAAATATGGAATCATTGATTCAATGAAAATTATTAATGCAGAAAGACTGATTGCACAATTTTTATAAACATTTTCTATCAAATGTAAAATAGCATATATAGCCACCAAACACTCTACAGATGACATGAAAAACAAACCAACATAAGACAATATACAAAGGCTGAAATTCAGTGCCACCAAAATTAAGCCTTTAATAGAATGGAATGGAAAGCTCTGTTTGAATAGAGGATAGAATGAAGGAAATGAAGGTCATATTACTTGAAATTGATTTACTTAAGATTGGGTTTCTTCCTTTTAAGACTTGTATGAGCTTTATTTTAGAATTGCTTGAATTAGTGTAGGATATCTGTGGCTGTCAATACATGAGGTGAAATTAGCCTAATAGGCAGTTTGCTAAGTTACAGGCTATTTGATTAGCATGGGCTTTAGGAGATGATGACTAAAAGAAATTGACCATTAACCCAGATTTTTGGGTGCAAATTGGTTACATATGCATAGCAAAAACAAAACTAACGAATGTGTGTTAAAAAGGTGACCGTCATAGTAAAACAAGCATATATGTGTGTTAAATGCAAATCATATTCATTTTAAAATATAATGTTATAGTGGCAATAAAAGCCATGGATTACAAGGTTTGTCACATTTTACACTTAGAAAAAGTAATGCAGCAAAATGGTTGAAATCATGACGAATCCAATCAGATTTTAAATTTATTAAGAGATTAGTAAGGACTTTACAGATGTTCACAAATTCAATGGCCCACCACTAAAACCAATGGATCAAATAGATAATTAGATTGCAAGGATAATATTGATGCTACATCTTGTGCTACACTATCTATAGAGGTTTGCTTTGGTATTTCAGGTTTTGCAGCTAAATCTAGGCATGTACATTCATTCGTTTTACAAGTTTTCGAAAATAACTATTAGTATGTGTAAGTACAAGTATGGTGGAAGATATGAAGCATTCATTTTTAACAATATTTTTTTCTTTCTATTTCTCCTATATTATTTTCGTGAATAAAAGGCAGTAGAACAAATTAAGTTTATATACGCTACACAAATCTGTTTGAGAAATTTTGGCTCTTTCTTTGTATTCAATATTTGAAGTTAGGGTATGTAGATTAGTAGATATATAGTTTAGTGATCTAGGGAGGTGGATGAAAATTGTGACTAAGATACTTGGAAGATTCTTCCAAACATTGTGCTTTCAACCGGGGTGAGTAATTGGTTGCTATACATAGAGCTGAACTTGGAAATTGGTGCTGAAATATGTTTGAAGAACTTCATCTTTGAGACTTATTTAAGGTTTTATGTCTCTCCTCTTTCAAATAATGATTCAAAGTAGTTGATTCTTCAAGTGGTTTTTATTTGAAACTGATGTAAATTACTTATAGTTTTTGATAACGTTTTAGAGAAAAAGAATGATTGAACTTTTACTTTTAGTTTTAATATAGAGCTATATTCCGTTTGCAATGAGATGCTAACTCAAATTCCATTGATGACTTACATCATTCCCCTCTCTATACCTGTCATCAATAAGTTATTTATGGAATGTTTTTCATATTATCATTTGACCCTTTTCAAGTTTTATACAGGTAATTTCCATTATTAGCAAGTATGCAGCCATGAAATGCAACAATGACTTTTGTTCATGAGCTACAATGCCATTTGGGTTGATTACTTGATGGACAAAGTAGTCTCTTAATAGTTCTTTTAGCCTTTTCTTTTACTATGAGGTTGATTAATTATCTTTTTATTTAACTATCCCGTGCATCGCACGGGTTAGCGACTAGTTATCCAAAAAAAGAAAGTAAATAATAATCTATACGTTACTTCCTTTAAAATAACTTTTTTTTTTCTAAAAAAAAAATTCTCAAAGTTGAAATGGTCTCCCAGACATCAATTTTTTTTTTTTTTTTTTAAGTATTTTGAAAATTGTTCTTATAAGTAGGAACCAAACACATATAATATAAAAATTATTATCTAAAAATTAGTTCCATATTCAATTTTTTGAAAACTATTTTCTTACTGTGTTGAAAACATAAACAAAAATTCTTTTACCAAATAAGTCCTAAAATAGCCTATATCATTAGGGTATTTTATGTATCGTAAAAAGTTTGATAGAATCTCCACAGAGTCAAAATTTTGTATGTGAAAATGATATATTAATTGTTGATGTTGTTTCTGACGGGGAGGGACTCACTTATGTCGATTGGAGCAATTCCATTGAAAGGTATTTAAAGCCTGAGGGTCTTTGGGACATTCTTGAATGCGAAGATGCCAGCACTGAAGATGATGAAGATGCCGGCGCTGATAATAATGAAGTTGCCAGAGCTGGAAATAATGAAGTTGCTGGAGCTGAAGATAATGAAGTTGTGGGAGCTGGTGATAATGAAGTTGCCAGGGATGAAGATAGGGATTGGATCAAGAAGAATGCTAAGGCTTTATATTTGATCATGGAATCATGCGGGTCGAAAAGATTTTCTTTGATATCGAACATTTATAGTGCTAAAGAAGCTTGGTGTGCTTTGAGAGATGCGCATCACGATGAAGAGATGCTCGGGAAGTACTTTGATTCTCAGTATGACCCAGGTAGCTATTCCTCTCCTCTCTCTAGAAAATACACATGCTCAATCATTCTAAAATAAGTTCAATAGCCTGCAAGTCAACCGAACCACTTGAGCTGGCTTACGGCACTAGCCTGAGTTGTTTTAGTTATGATCAACTTGAGCTAAAGTTTCGGAACTAGAAGGATGATGATAAACTTATTTATGATAAATTTTAAAAAAAATTAAATACCTAAAAGCCTTTAAAATTTTGAATGCATTAGCTCTCAAGGATCATTAAAAAAGAAAAGAAAAAAAAGAAAAAAAGACGAAATGTGGGATCCTCGTGTTCTAGTTTCTCCTTCAATTCCAACAAAGCACATTTTTTATATCTATGTTTTGGCTATATTTTCAATTTAATCACTAAGCTTTCAAAGCTTTCGTTTTGGTCATTATATTGTCCAAATTTGCTATCTTTTTGGTTTGTATTGTTATATCACTTACAAATAACAATATTCTTAAATTAGCAATGCTGTAGTCCATATATATTTGTAGTACACTTTACATATAGAGTCATCTAAGCAAAGATGCATATGATGTACTTGATCCCTCCAAGATCCTGCTCGTAATTGACTCTGTGAATCATTTCTCCAATCTAGCTAGGTCCTGCTTGTAGTTGACTCAGTGAATCTTTTCTCCACTCTAGCTCTAGATTCGCAATTGAGCCTCCAATTGCAAACTCCAAGTCAAAAAATGTAGAAAATAAGCTTCTTTCAAAACTTGAACTTGCTCCCTATTGGTGAATAAGCATGTTCAAAGCCCAAACCATTGGGTCACATGAATGGGAAATTAACATATATAAATACAATTTAAGTATCAAAATTTCATGATAACATTGAAAGTTTCCAACCCAAAATACAATCAATTTTTTTTATGGATTAGCCAACACTATAAGACTCAACAATCTCTCCCTTTGGCAATTCACTCACACCCAATCTAAAACTGTTGTAACTTCTTGAATCTTCAACCTGTCATACCAGAAACACTTGCACAAGACTTATTAGATCTTACATTTGAATACTTATATAAATAAAACAAGAATAGTGTGATCAAGTAAATGATGACATAATCAATATGAGTGCAACTTGATCAAACATTCAACAATCATATAAAATGACTACAATGATCAATCCGAACTTGCGAACCAATGAAAACAAGCATAATAAACACATAGATTGCATAATATGTCCAACAAGAGAATTTTGGCTGCATTGACTCTAAAAGGTCAAAACCAAACACAAAATATTGGATAAAACCATATTGAATGCTCTAAAATGTGTGAAAACACCAGAGATATTTAGACCCCCAAATTAAAATTACGGCACGATAGATTTTACTCTAACTTATACTAAGTGCGGAAAAGAGTAAATGCGAGCGTATAAACAAACAAGCAACTCTAATCCATATTCATAATAATACAGTAGTAAAATGAAAGGAAAAAAAGTAGAGAAGAAGGATGCAAATACAAAGACAACACAGCGATGTGTTATTGAAGAGAAAATCGAAGTCCACAGCATAAAACCTCTCCGCCACCCTCCAAGCGGTAATCGATTCACTAGACAATCAGTTGGGATACATGGGTTAGCAACAGAACCTCCAAGCCTAATTTACCCAATGTACCTAAACCCTCTAAGCTCTTACTACAACAAGGTTTCTTAGAACCGTGTCTTGTCTAGCTCTTTGGATCTCGCAACAAGTTCCATGTTGCATCTGCCATCCTTGGCTTCTTCCAATGCTTCCCAGCAGCACCAAAACCTTACTAAACACTCTAAAAGGGTGTGGTAAGTATTTGGGCTATCAATCTCTCAAGGATATGAAAATGAAGAGGTAGGAGTTGAGGAAAATCCACAAGCAAATGTGTAGAGATATGTGGGTATAACAATCTCTAACTCTCAAAGTTTGTGGCTAGGGTTTTCTCTCAGAAGCACACCTCAACATTTGTGGGTAATGTGGGTATATATAGTGTGGGTACAGAAAGTGAGTATTAGATAGGTCGATCTAGCAAAACAGAATGTTTCGTGAATGTCTCGCAGGAAGGTCTTACCTGCGAGCTACTCACGAAACACAGCTGTCTTCATCTATCCTGACTCTTCGCATTGCAGTCATGTACAGGGCACATGTATCATTTCGCGGGATGCTTAGTCGTGAGCTACCCACGAAAACTCTTCAGTCTTCAATTGCTTAAGTCTTCACATACACTCTCTCTCTCTCTCACATAACCCTTACAATTAAATCCCACAATAAATACAGGGTACAACAGATTGAATAAAATTACAATCAAATTTGACATGAAATTAAAATCAACAAAACACATAGTTGTAAATTACAACTTTACAATCTCCCCCTTTGGTTATTCTGTGACAAAACCCCTAAAATAGACTCTAGACTTAGACATGAGTTTGGGAATAGTGGCAAAACTCACTCACACCTAATCTAGAAGCTGTGAAGCACTTGCATGTATATACCTATAACCTGAAACACTTGCACAAACAAAACTTTCATTAAGCTTATGACAAGTTGAACACAAGGTACGTACATGAACAAGTAAAATGCGATCAAGTTTGTAAACACAATATATCATGTAAGCATAGCTTGATCAAACAAGATCAGTCATTAAAGAATAACTACAATAAACATTTAGCAAGTAAATGCTCATCTGGACATGCAATGCAATGAAGACCAATCACAATGATCAAATGCATATCCAACACACAACCAATGCAAAATACACGAAGTATATGCATTTAGGATACAAGATCCTACTAGGGTACAAGTGTGAGGTACTTAAGACATATTAGCAATATCTTAAAAGTACAAAAAAAAAAATGCTACAAAGCATTGAGATAAACACAAAAATAGAATATAAGATTGAAATTAAGAACAATGTACTAAAGCTTTAAACAAAAGCAGTAAAAACAATAAACCAACAGTTATAAAAGCTAAAATAAACAATGGTAAACCGCCTGTAATAAACCAATGTATCTAAGGTGCTATGCTCCCCTCTAAACTGTGCAAGCTCCCTCTCAAAAGTTTCTTCCCCTTTTTGACTGGAATGGCCAAAGGTTAGAACTGATCGGACTCTGAATCTAAACCCTAGTCAACGGACAAATCATCGATTTGAGAGGATAAAGCAGTGATCTGACCCTAGACATAAGCAAACTCATCTGTGGTGTGCTGCACATGGGAATCTAGCAAAGTATACAGCTGGTCCACTCTAGCAAGAAGGCGATCGAGTCTATTGGGTCCTCGTGTAGGTGCTGAAGAGGATGGCTGTGCTGAAGTCTTTGGGGGCAGAAGTGAACCTATCAATCTCCTCCTCTGTATCTCCTCTCTCCTCCTCAACACAAGCCCGTGGTATCGTATGCACACCTGTTTTGGAACCTTTGATGTGAGTTGTGCTTCTAGTCACTGTGTGTGCACCAATAGGATAGTCCCTTTGAACCACAATGAGGCCACTCGGAAGTTTGAGCCTTACCTTTATAATTAGGCCCATAATGAGAGTAGGGAAGGGCATGATAGTCCTGGAGTTCTGCTTCTCAATGCTTTTCTTCAACAGATGGAAAATGTGTCCATATATATCAATCTCCTTGTGAGTAAAGAGATCATACAAGAAGATTGTCCTTGGAGTGGACAATGTCGTCAGGTTTGTGACCAGATATAGATTGGAGATCATCACATGGGCAAGAGTCCTTATCTCCAGACTAAATGGAATGGTGTTCATGGAAGACTTCTTAGGGGAACCATCAAGAGTCAGCACCATATCCTCAATAGAGTCCAAACGATCCTCATATTGGACTATGATTGTTTGTGAGGGAGGACGAATCTCCAAAAATTCTTGTACGTTGTCCCTTGTAATCACAAACTCCTTGTGTCTCACCTAGCAATCTATACGATCCCCTTCCACACTAGCATTTGAGAAAAATTCTTTTATTCTCTCCGAGTATACAACCCCAACTGGATTCAAGAGCTTTGTCCACGTCTTTTCCTTGAACACTTCAGGTATGAAAATGTCCTCAAGGTTTTCCAACTTAACAACCCTTTCCATGATAATGGTGGCTTTGTTGTAGCAGTCATTGTACTTCAAGTCTGCCTCAATGGATTTGAAGTTGGTAGAATCTGTGCGAGCACATTTTGTGGATTTCTTGGTTGTAGAATGTTTGGTAGGAGACATCTACACAAGGGAACACAGAACATAAAAGAAACATGTGCACAAACACAAAACAAAACACAAAAACTTGATTAGATTCAAGTTAGATCAAACTAAAGTAAAACCAACTTAAAAAAATACAGCATAACTGACTCAAAACAGAACAAGGCAAGTTTAAAACAACATACTATAACTGATAGAACATGTAAACAGTATTACAATGCAAGAACTAAGTGACTGTGCATGTGTGTGCAGCATGTGATGCACGGGTTGTGCCTAGTGGGTACCTAGTGTGTGCATGGCATGGCATTGAGGCACCAAAAAGTTAAGTGTGTAAAACACACTTCCATTGATCAAAACATGTCTAGCATGTTCAATCAAAAGGAAACCCAAGTATTGGAACTCATTTATGTCCAATTCAACACAAGGATGTCACTAGGACATTCTGTTAAACACCTAACATGCAACAGTGAGCAACACCTATGAATAATGCATGAACAAGATGAAATCTGCCTCAATACATGATTAGAATGCCTCATGGGGCCAACACAAATACAAACACAGCAAATGGGACTCAACCTAATCAAAATTTTGAAAAAACTTTCACAAAAATAAGAACCCCAACCCAGTTTTCGAAAATCCACAATTTTTAAAACCCTAAGCTAAAATCTACAAAATTTAAGACAAAAATGAAAACAATGTTTAGGAAAACATACCTTGAAGTGATTTTGCAGAGATTTTTTCTTGAAAATGGTGGGGTTAGAGTGAAAAATGATTTTGGGTTGAGAAGGGTTCGAGAGAGGTAGTGCGAAGGAAATGAAGTGAGTTTAAAAAACTGTCACATCTACTATATAAAAACTGAAAACACACATTTTTTGTTGGTTAGGCAATCGCGAGATTAGTCGTGAGACACACTAAAGCTTTCACAAGAAGCTTTTAGTAGTGAAACAGTCGCGATAGCTTCTGTATGAAATTAAAAAATTTCCAGTTTTTGCCTAAAACCATTTTGCGAAAAGCGTTTAGTCGTGAAATACTAGCGAGACAATAGCGAGACTCTCTGTGTAAAGTTGAAAAAAATTTTATTTCCCTTAAGCACTTTTTGCGGGAAGCTCCAAGTAGCGAGCTTCTCGCGAAACTGCCTCTGAACCAGTTTTTGAAGAAAAACACAAAAATGCATTTTGAGCAAAAACTAAAAACACAAAAATATAAAATCACTTTCAAAAACAAATAAAACACTCAAAAATATTTTTGGATTTGATCGACAAGTAATTGAGCATACACATCACATTTGAACGTATAATCACACAAATGAGATAAGCTTTATTTGAACAAAGTCTTGTGTGTTGTGGGTGAGTATATGTGGAATAGTCCTTAGACCAGAATGAAGTTTCAATGATCAATTCAATCAAGTCATACACAATTAGTATTAAATCAAGTAGTCTATCTCAATTATAGAAATGAATATATATAACCTCCCACAAGAAAATGATTACAAAACTTAGAAGCTTTTCATTTGGCTTCTGCATAAATCATAACATTTGATCCTTTTTGGATAATATATCTCTTTTTGAGATCGGTGCTTGAAATTTTTGATATTTCAACATTGAGAGTTAACCTTTGGCTTTTTGAGCTCCATACATTTCAATACAAGAGTTACTTTCCCTTTTTCCTAGTCAAATACTAGTATGTGCAACAGACTTTTGCGGCTCATAATCTCTTTTTCATTTTGAGATTTACATTTGGTGAGCTCTATTGCAAAAACATAAAAATAAAGGTGGGAAGATATATAGGCACAAGTCTATGCAAGTATCAAAACCATTAAGACTATTGACCAATCATTCATGACAAGTTTGAAGATTTATTTACAACAATCACCCATAGTTTTCAATATTTTTCCCACAAAGATATATGTTCATACATAATAAGCTAAGCTCGTAAATGTACTACGCTATAAGTGCGAAGGTACTAGGCCAAACTCACATGAGATATACACAACACAAGCGATCAAACTTTTTAAAGATTTTTCAATTTTTATGAGTTTTTTTTTTTTTTTTTAACACACTCAAAAATAGAACAAGTAAAGTAAGATCAACAAAATGTAAAAACATTAAAAGAAGAGAAAAATAAGCACAATTTTCAACCCATGCTGGAATGATAACAAACAACACACAGCCAATCAAAGTCACAAAGCATAGGAACTATTAATGCATGGACATGTTGTAATGTTTATGCATGAGTACCCCTCTTCACCCATACGACATGTGCATTTGGGGTGATATCCCTAAAGGATTGGGTACGAGTGTTGTGGCTTCCAAACCTTCTGTTGAAGCTTGCCAAATAGGTGGTGAATGCATCAATCATCCTCATCACATCCCTCACTTCGGGATCACATTCTTGACCTTTTGATTGTTCAGCATTCCAATTCTCTTTGTCATGTCTTGGTCCTCTCGACCTTTGAGCTCCTGAATTCTTCAATGCTTGCAGCTTATGACAATTGGGTTTGGTGTGACCTTGAATTCCACAGTGATGGTAGAAGTGTTGTGTTCTCAGATCTCTTTGTGACATTGGGAGTGATTTCCCTTTACCCTTAGGTTTGACCATTGATTGTTTGGGAGGCTTAGTCATAAACCCTTGGTTAGTCACATTCTTCTTCTTCTTCGGCTTCACTTTATCAGCATTTGTGGTATCTACCATCGGTTCTTTAGCTTTCACAAACTTCATATCTTTGGTCACTTTGACACTTGAAATGCTTTCACCGGTGTATCTCAATCCGCTTTTATCGGAGAATGGCTTTTGATGAGCAAAGACTTCATCAAGTTTCTTGGAAGAAACTCGCTCTACTTTAGCATTGGCTTGAACCACCTCAAGCTTAAGAAATTTTATCTTTCAGTAGGCTTCGGTCAGCTCTCCATTCAGCGTCTCTATTTCACATTTGGTCTCCTTGTGTCGCACTAGAAGACTTCTATAATCTTCCTCTACTCTTTTCATCTTTTTAATGGCTGCCTTAGCCACTTTTGCATATTCACCGGTCTTCCAAAGGAGAGAATTATAGGTCTCTTGCAGTCCCACTGTTCCTTCATCTTCCTCATCATCAAATTCCTCAACTATCCCAATTGACTCCAATTCAGTGTGCTCACCAAGCTCTTCCACTAGCACACTCAAATCATCTAAAGATTCCACATGAGCAATGGTCATGAATGTAGAGAAGTTTCCCTCTCCATCACAGCTTTCATTTGAATTTGATTTAGAAGAGTTAGAATCACTTAGAGTAGTGACATACACTTTGCCCTTCGCTTTCAAATAATTGGGACACTCTTTCTTGAAATGTCCATGTCCATTGCATTCGAAGCAAGTGATTCCTTGAGAGGATTGAGAGTCCTTTCCATCTCTCCTCTTAAAATCCTTTTTCTCCTTTTTGAAACTTAGGAATTTTCCCTTCTCAGCAAACTTTTCATTTTTCTTGAACTTCAAGAACTTTCGGAAATTCTTTACTAGATATGCCACATCTTTATTGACAACATCCTCATCCGATGAGTTATGAGCTTCTACCCTCTCATTGATCATCTTAAGAGCAAGGGATTTGCTCTTCCTTTGTGAGGGCAATGACAGCTCATATGTTTGAAGTGAGCCAATTAATTCTTGAATTTTGATATCATCAAGGTCCTTGCTCTCTTCAATTGCTGTAACCTTTGCACGAAAGCTCTCCAATAATAATCGAAGGATTTTCCTCACTATCTTTGAGTCCCCTGTTTTATCACCCAAGTTGAACTTGCCAATAACCACCTCATTTAGCTTGCTATAGAATGAGTCAAATGACTCATCCTTACTCATTTTCAGCTCCTTAAAACGAGTGGTCAGCATCTGCAACTTAGTGTCTTTCACTCTCTTTGTTGCTTCATACGTGGTCTCCAATATTTGCCACGCCTCTTTGGAAATAGTGATGTGAGATATCCTATGGAACTCATCTGGAGAAACACCACAAAAAATTGCATTCAAAGCTTTACTGTTAGCGTTAACTGCCGTAAGAGTTGCCATATCCCATGTGGATTTAATAGCCTCCGGCCTAGTCCATCCAACATCCATCGCATCTCAAACGGTTTCATCAATTGAATACAAAAATGCCCTCACCTTGACTTTCCAAAAGGCATAGTTGCTACCATCAAAATATGGTGGAGCATTTAAAGATTGAGATCGGTCCATCTCAAAAGGGGTCAAAGATTGCACTAAGGTAATTAAACCACAGCAAGTGCACCCACTCTGATACCAATTGAATGCCCTAAAATGTGTGAAAACACAAGAGCTATTTAGACCCCCAAATTAAAATTACAGCTCGATAGATTTTACTCTAACTTATACTAATAATACAATAGTAAAATGGAAGGAAAAAAGAGTAGGGAAGAAGGATGAAAACACAAAGACAACACAGCGATGTGTTATCGAAGAGGAAATCGAAGTTCTTGGCATAAAACTTCTCCGCCGCCCTCTAAGCGGTAATCAATCCACTAGACAATAGTTGGGATACATGGGTTAGCAAGAGACCCTCCAAGCCTAATCTACCTGAAAGTTCAAATATGTATATAAACACCCTTGAATGTTTAGACCCCCAAATTACAACTTAACCAATTCAAGCATTATTTCAAACAACTAGTGTGTGGAAAATTAACATAAGTTATAAACAGAATTGGAAATCAATCTAAGCCAAATATAAAAGACATCCACAGCAGAAAATAAGGCAAAGATAAAAGGGAAGGAAGATGCAAACACAAAGACAACACGCGATGTGTTATCAAAGAGGAAATCGAAGCCCTCGGCGTAAAACCTCTCCGCCGCTCTCCAAGCAGTAATCAATCCACTAGAAAATATAGTTGGGATACATGGACATCGAAAGACCCTCCAAGCCTAATCTACCCAGTGCACCTAAGCCCTCCAAGCTTCTTGCTCCAACGAGGTTGCGCCGAACCTTTTTCTTTTCTAGCTTCCCGGATTCCGCTACTAGACCATAGCATCAACCAATGTAGATTGGTTCCTTCCTAACTGCTTCCCAGAAATCCAAACAGCCCACTCACAATGATGAATATGGTGAGAACAAGGTTTGGTAAAATGCCTCTCAAGAATTTGACAATGGAGAGGAAGAGAGTTGAGGAATTTGAAGAGACTCTAATGTATAGATTGTTGGTGAATCAATCTTGTTTTTCTTTAGGGTTTCTCTCTTAAAATTCTCTCTGGAAGCTCTCTTACAATCGTGGGTAAAAGGGGTATTTATACTGGAGTGAAAGAGGAATGTGAAACGTCAGGTTTTACAAAACAGGGGTCGCTCGCGGCTTGACCTCGCGACTTGACTGAGTCGCGAGATCCAATCACGAGATAACCGTATGGCCAGTTGTCCTGTTTTGTCCTGTAGTGCTCCAGCTGGCATGACTGTTCACCTTTCAACATGCGTGGCACGTGTACTGCGTTTGGCGGTTTGCAGCCGCGAGTCACCCGCGAGGCCAAGCCGCGAGTCTCTGTTTTCTTGCACACTCTTGAGCAAACTTCACTCTATCTCACTCACTATCCTTACAACAAGCCCACCTAAATACAGGGTTACTAAATGCTGAAATACAAGCAAATTTGGCACGGAATAAAGCCAATCAAATGGTTGATTAAAAATCAACCTTACACTACCCGATGTACCTAAGCTCTCCAAGCTCCTACTCCAACAAGGCTTCTCAGAACTATGTCTTGTCTAGCTCTCCGGATCTCGAAACAAGCTCTATGTTGCATCTGCCATCCTTGACTTCTTCTAATACTTCCTAACAGCACCAAAACCTCACTAAACACTTTGAAAGGGTGTGGTAAGTATTTGGACTATCAACCTCTCAAGGATATGAAAATGAAGAGGTAGGAGTTGAGGAAAATCTACAAGCAAATGTGTAGAGATATGTGGGTATAACAATCTCTAACTCTCAAGGTTTATGGCTAGGGTTTTCTCTCAGAAGCACACCTCAACATTTGTGGATAATGTGGGTATATATAGTGTGGGTACAGAAAGTGAGTATTAGATAGGATGATCTAGCAAAACAGAATGTTTCGCGAGTGTCTTGCAGAAAGGTCTTACCTGCGAGCTACTCACGAAACACAGCTGTCTCCATCTATCCTGACTCTTCGCATTCCAGTCATGTGCAGGGCACATGCATCATTTCGCGGGATGCTTAGTCGTGAGCTACCCACGAAAACTCTTCAGTCTTCAATTGCTTGAGTCTTCACACACTCTCTCTCTCTTTCATACAACCCTTACAATTAAATCTCACAATAAATACAGGGTACAACAGATTGAATAAAATTACAATCAAATTTGGCATGGAATTAAAGCCAACAAAACACATAGTTGTAAATTACAACTTTACACATATAAACATAAATCATGATCAATAATATAAGCTTATAGCATAAAAGACATCATCTATGAGAATATAAGGCACATAAGCACAAAATCATAAACAACTGTATAAATGGAATATGCAATAAACCAATGTATCAAAAATAATGTATCATTTTTACCCAAAATAAATAAATAATAACAATTATGAATCCAAACACCAAAAGAAAAACTGTAAAATGAACACAAGCTGTAAAATAAAATGGGTCTCCTTCTAAAGATATGAACATTCCTCTCAATCTATATACTTCCTCTCTTTTAAAGATGGCCTAAATCTATCTCAAAATCATCAACCCCCTTTTTTTGTTGCGAAATGACAAAGGGCTCAGGCCGAAGAAGGGGATCATCATCATCTGATGCATCAATGTCATCCTTCTCAAATCCTATATCCTGATCTAGAAAATGCTCAATTGCATCAACCCTTGACTCAATCAAGTCAATCTTCTTATCCATACTTTGAAGCATGTCCAAGATGAGATCTAGACAGTCTTCTGAGGTGCAGAATCAGCTAGAGAAGCAAAGGCATTAGGGATAACCTCATAGCCATCAATCTCATCCTTTGTATCACCGTGAGCCTTGGTAGGAGCAGCAGCATGTACTTGAACTAGTGGTGTTGGAAGGAATCGATGCAAATGGGCTTGTCTCTTAATGAGAGAACGAAGATCAATTAGAGCCTGATGATGGACAACAACAAAACCCCTAGGACGACAGACACACATGGTTAAAAGTAGCTTGGTGACATGACTAGAATAGGGAAGACCTTTACGTGCTCTCTTATGCCACGAGGACATACACATGGCATGGAACATATGATGACACAAATCAATGGGCTCCTTATGGAACAAGTCGTACATAAACCTCAACCTAAATGCATGTAGGGCGGATCAGTGTTTGATGGGATACAAATTGTGAAAAACAATGAGAAAGATCTTTTTCTCAACATAGAAACAACTAGTAGAGCAAGAACCTCTAAGACCCCAAGATGATAGACGACCATTCCCATAGGTCAACAAAATCATCCTTAGAAAGTGAATGTCTTTCTTTATAAGGTTTGGGATTGGCGCACACACATCTAGGAATATGAAGAATCTCATGGATAAGCTCAGGGGTAAGAGTAAACTTGACTCCTCTAACATGTATCCTAACAGAATCATCCTCATGCCCATGAAATGTGGCACAAAATTATTTAACTAACGGGATAGAAGTTTCAATGAACTCACCTAGGGTAGCATCCGAAGCATGATTTACAAAAAGACTAGGGATAGGAGTATCCACAAGACTAGAGAGGTCAACAATCCATTCCAACACTACGAGTGCGTCCTTGAAGATCTCATCAAAAGCTTTGGTGGTTTTAGCATTGACAAACATTGGGATCGAATTTGTCCCAAGCTTGAGAGTATGGTGGCCTTTCAGAGCTCTGCTTTTTCCCTTGGCCCTTGCACTAGCGACAATGCTCTTTCTTTAGGGTGCCATATATAACGAAGTGTGTGAGAAAGAGTATTCAAATGCTAATGATAGAATTCATGTGAAATATCAATGATAAGAACATGAACACATGAACTAATTTCAATCAAACACTTGGTGTGCACCCCTATTCCCAACACTCAAAAACTGTGGAATCACCATAAAAACAAGCCTAAATACAACTTATTATGCCACAATGGGCCAACAACAACCACACAATATCAAATCTAACACAATTCAATCAAGAAATTTGAATAACATTCAAAAACCCAAACCCTATGAGCAAAAACCCTAAAATTTAAAAACTAGACTCCTAAATGATGATTGAAGAAGAAAAACAAGTTAAAAGGATTAGGAATTAGGAGTTGGGTTTGATGTGATTTTATTCAAGAAATTTGAGTTTCAAAATTTAGGGGTGGGGGGGGGGGGGGGGAGATTGAGAGAGACAAACTTGAGGGTCCATTTGGTTGGAGGGGTAGAAAAGTGAAATGATAGAAAATGGTGGGAGGATGGAAAATATGGAGGATAGAAAAGATTTTAATCTCTCTCTTTTTTATTTGGTTGGGAGTAGAAAAGTGAAATGATGGAAAAAAATAAGTTCGTATAAATTTACTCATATATCTTTATTAAAAAATGATGGTCAATTAAAACAAAAAAGTGACAAACAACTCAAAAAAAAAAAAAAAAAAAAGAGGTAATCACCCAAATGTATTAAAAATAAAAATCATGTATAGAAAAAAAAATCACAGTCTTCAAAAAAAAAAAAAAAGAAGAAGAAAAACAAAACAAAATCACCCCCATATCCCCCACCCCCCCCCCCCCCAATAAAAAAAACAGAAAGAAAGAAGGCAATGTCCCATAACAAAGATAAGAAGAAACTAGTGAGCACAAAATAAAAAATAATGGCTGTAATAAAAAGAAGGAAGAAACAAATAAGAGCACGAGACAAATTCATGAAAAAGACAAAACGGAAAGAAGGCATAATGTTGAACGTTGTTGTTGGCTAGGGGCAATTTTGTCCAAAAATGAGTGACATGTTTTCCCTTTTGTTTTTTCCCCTTTTTGGGGTGATAGAGTTTTGGTGGGCTCGGAGGAAAAATAGCCAGGCTCCACCAATTTTCTCTCCACCTCCCCCTCCCAACCAAACAACGCTCTCGTCCATTTTCTCTCTTATTTTCCTTTTTTTTTTTTTTTTTTTCATCCTCTCCAGAATTGTTCCAAACAAACACACCCTAAGACAAAGAGGAAGACTATCAAGTAAAAACCCCCTTTAAAATAGGTCTAGAGAGTTCGTACCTACAAAGTTCGTATGAGAAGCAAACTCTATAACCAAAACTTTTTCAAAGAGATGTGATTTTTATATGATAGGGTAAAAGGTAAGCAAGAAATTATGCAACTGTTTTATGAAAATCTCAAAGCATGAAATTCAAACCTCACCCAATTAGTCATCCAAAATCACAAAGAAAGCACTCTCGCTTCTCATAAGACAGAAATCTTAATCTACGAAGGAAATTTAAAAATCATTTTAGTTCATCCAAAAGTTGAAAGGCAAAAATGGTAACATGCTCAATCAAGTATAATCATGCAAATGAACTAATGAAATTCAAGTACAACCAACTTGTGTGACTTGTGTAAGTGCAAATTGAGAGGAAAATCAAGAATGGTGTTCAAGCACTCAATCACTAGATCCATATAATTAGGTGTGTGCGTGGATCGGATTGGGTGGGTAAAGGCCAACAGTTCTATCAGCAGGTTGGAAAAATTTCAATATGCTACCGACCCACCAAAGTCTAAATCTGACGGAATAGTTACAAATTTTGGAGGTTTCAACTCGGCAGGTTCGGCGGGTTGGCATTAATGACTAAAATCTGATATAATGATGACAAAAGGTATTAGAAAGACTTCTAGCAAATCATAACGTAAGAAATATATAGCTCTTACAAAGACTAAAATCTAATTTATTATTATTATTTGTTTTTTACAATGTGTACAATCACATGGATTTGAACTTTTTCAGCTTGAATCAGATGGAAATTCAAATCTGGTTATGCAAATATAGATATGAAATATATATTTCAGCACAATTTTTACTTACTACTCTTATGAATACATCATTTCTAGTACATAGAAGGCAACATTTTTCTTGCTTTGGGCATTGGCTTTTGTATAAGCTTTAATTTTTCAAGAAATAGTGTCACCTATTACTTATATCAGCCACCAGATTTTATGATAACACTAGTTCTTTTAGAGCTTCACCTATTACTTACATTCGGCACCTGCTTTTTCAAACATACATGATTATGGCACATAAATTAGTTGTGAGATATAGATATATGAATTACTCTACAAATGTGTTGAAATCAATCTAAACAAGTAACAAGCAAAGAATAAATATTATGATGAATTCTTACCACACACATCCTTAATTAGAACATTAAAGTCTACTTAGAATCTACACGGTACATAAATATCAAGTCTTAGCTTGACAATCCACTGCGCTATTAGTGCAAATGTTAAGGAGAAACATAAGCAATACATGGTCAATCAAAATTTGGACAAATTTTGAATTTTTTTTTTTTTAATTTTAAGATTTATAACAAATTAAAGATAATGAAAAACACAAGACAACAAAAACTAACAAATTAAACTACCAAAAGAAACAGTCAAACAAAACCAAGGTAGATAATTGAAAATGAAATATGCAATGCATGAAAAGATGGGCCAAAATGGCCCAATACCATGTTTTTTTGAAATTTTTAGCAACAGAGCACTGTTTCGGAAATAATTTGGGATCTACCACTTTTTGTGGTACTCGAGCTTGGTGAGCTCGAGTACCACATTTTTCCATTCCACCGTCGCCCCATATTCAAGGAGCCCTATAGTGGCGTTTTTAAGCCCTATAGTGACGTTTACGGGCCCTATAGCGGCATTTTCTTGCAAAATTTTTTTGTTAGCCCCCATACCAGGTTCAAGGGGCCCTATAGTGGCGTTTTTAAGCCCTATAGTGACGTTTTCGGGCAACTGTTTTTTTTTTTTTTTTTTTTTTTGAGAAGATGTTGACCAATGAAAAGATGGTACTCGAGTTCACCAAGCTCGAGTACCACAAAAAGTGGTAGATCCCAAATTATTTCCGAAACAGTGCTCTGTTGCTAAAAATTTCAAAAAAACATGGTATTGGGCCATTTTGGCCTGAAAAGATGTCCACTTGGCTTGAAAGAATTATATCAATGACACTGACACACATCATCAAATCAAGCATAAGATCCCTTTCTCACCCAATTGGCACGTGCATTTGAAGTAAGTGTTGACGAGAAGCGAGACGAATAGTGAAAGTACCTAACCGTGATTGAGATTTAAGTTAAGTATATGGCCAATGAAGGAAGAACATCCACAACTTGTTTCAACAGTAGCCCTTGGCTTCTCATATTTGAATCCACTCTCTTATCACCACCAGCACTCGGCATAGTCCTCTATCTTCCAATCCTCTTCAATGCTTGAAGCTTGAAGCAAGGTTCTAGTGTGTCCCTTTGTTTCACAATGATGGCAAAAGTGATTCGTCTTGGGTTCACAATGTCTCATAGATAGTGAGTTATGACTAGGCTTCTCTTGAGAGGGCGATCGTGCACCATCTCCTTTGTCAACAACATGTTTTTCAACTTCCTTATTGACTTCATCCTTTCCCAACACAAACTTTACCTTCTTCCTCTCACCAATGATTTGTGTAGTCATCTTAGAAGGTCCCTTCTCGTTGTACCCTAGAACGGTCTTGTCAAAAGATTACTTTTGAACACTCAAAGCATGATTAAGGTTGGCATTCAAAATCCTTGCAACTTGGCCTTGGGACTCCACAACTTCTTGCTCCAGAACTTGATCTTAGATAAAAGCATTTGAAAGTTCAACCTTCATCTCTTCCAACTCACTCATGCTCATCTTTAATTGTTCCAAAACCACAAGCCTCTCTTCCTCATCCTTTTTATCTTCTGATGGCATTCTTAGTAGTCTTGTCATACTTTCCACAATCCTCATGTGTGAGGCATTATCAGCAATTTTGAAGATCCTTAGGACCTTCAATCTCATCATTTGAAGAGCCACTCAACTCAACATCGGTGTTATCAATCACTTCCCCATCCAAACTCTTCACAAGTGGTTTTTTCTTAACATCTACTATATCAAAAAGAGAAATGTTGTTGCCATCACTCTCACATCCATCTTCGGACTCGAAACTTGAGCTCTAAGAATCACTAAGGATAGCCTTCATTTCCATACCCTTGTTTCTCAATTTTTTCGAGCACTTCTTCCTTGCATGTGTGGTTCCATTACACTCGTAACACTTTACTCCTTAGGATGATGACTCTTTGGCATTCTTCCACTTCAAGTCCTTCAACTTATCACCTATTGAAGTCCTTTGATGTAGATTATTTCCCTTTTTGAAAGCTCTTGTTGGCTTCCTTGTTCCCATTATTTTTCAGTTTGAGTAACTTCTTGAAGTTCTTCGCTAAGAAAACCACATCTTGCTCAATATCATCTTCGTCGGAGGAATCATTCTCAACCTCTTCAATGACCTTTAGAGCAGTTGACATCCTTTTCTTGTGAGATGGAAGAGTTAGCTCATATGTTTGTAGTAAGCCAACCAATTCTTTAATTTTCTTGGTGTCGACATCTCTACTCTCTCCAATTATGGTCACTTTAGGACGAAAGCTCTTGGGCAAAGATCGAAGCACCTTCTTTGCTATTTTTGGCTAATCCACATTTTCTCTAAGCTTGAACTTGGAGTTGATTGTATCATTCAACTTTGCATAAAATTTGGTGGTAAGCATCTATAGCTTGGAGTTCGTCTCGGCTTTGGTGCCTTTATGAGTGGTTTCAAGTGTGTCCCATGCTTCCTGAGCTGTTTCCACACAAGAAATCCTGCGAAATTCAATAGGAGGCAACATTAAAGATGGCATTTAGAGCCTTGTTGTTATGGTTGGACAAAGTATGCATATCCTAATCCCATTAGGCCATGGGCTGGTTCAGCTTCTTCCAAACTTTTTCTACGGTTATCCAAACATGATCATCAATTGATTTAAGGAATGCATGGGAACCTTTCGATACGCATAATTGTTACTGTCCAAATGAGTCGAAACATTAAGCAATTGTGAATGCTCCATGACAACTGAAATCATGGATCACATCAATGAAATTAATCCATAAATTAGTGTAACAAGTTCTGAAACCAATTGAAATAGTATGATTTCACTCTAGATATTTAGACCCCAAATTAATTACTGCTCTGTTAATTTTAGTCTAATCTAACAATTAGGTCCAATTATCAAAGTTCTTAACCAATTACATTAAGCATGGACAATAGCAAGTAAAAGAAACCCACATGATGAAGCTTAGTTAATAGGTTCGTCTAGATGGAATATGACCAAGCGATTCTAGATTCCTACACAAGATCAAAGAGGTGTGCTTCTCTCAGAAAGGTCACCAACGTGGTGCCAACCAATGAGCCTCTAATGGTAAAGTTAAACACTGAGAGAGAAAAATGATACCAAATTACGAGAGCTATGATATGTGTAAGTACCTTTGTTTGAGGTCTGATGTGGTTTATATAAGACTTTGCCTTTCTAGCCGTTGGAGGCTTTCAATGGTGGCTTAAATGCCTTCTTGTAACACCTCTGGCAATTTAATTAGGTGAAGATCTCTCCAATGGTCATGTCTTTATGTTCGTCTATGTGTAACGGCACATGCATTAAATGTTCCTTTATGGTGCTTTGGTCGTCCAACAGCTTCCATGGACGACAGAAATTTCTTGGTTCATAATTTGCCCCATATTCCACGATCATCATTACGTGTATTGACGATCTTAGGAATATGAAAGGTCATCTCGTGCCAATCGTGACTTTTGAGATTTCGTTTCTTTCGCATTTAATGTGATGTGATGGCACAACACGCGTCATGGCCACATGTCATATTTTGGTCGGTTGGACGTGGGCATGTCTCTCGATGAGGCTTTTGGTTTTTCCAACGCTTTAGTTTTTTGGAGGCATTTATAAGCTTTTTTGTTCCTCCTTCTTCCTCCTCACGTTATTTTTCATGCAATTCCTTTCTACAAATCTCTTCTTCTTCGACTAGAGCTTCCCAATCACTTTTTTCTTTTGGTATGATCTTCTCTAATCCCTTCTCACTTTCTTTTCGATGCGTTAATGGTAGAATTTTCTGAAGTTAGGAATCTTTGCCCCTCCATCTCTTTCTTTTTTGCTCGCCTAGGAGCTTTTCTCGAAACCTCAAGTGGCCATTGCCCCCCCCCCCACCCCTCTAGTTGGTCTCTTTGTTTCTAGGGATAATGCATTAAGACTATTTTTGACTGATTTGTACCCACTTTTGCATCAATCTTTAAATTGGTATCATTTGTCATGTATAATGTCTGTGGAAGAGGGGTAGAGGTTTGTGGTTAGGTCCAGTGAGTTGGAGGTGGGTTTATCATCTAGTGATAAACTTATGGAAATGGAGATAGACATTGCCGCTTCGAAACCTTCGTCCTTCAAGCCCTCTTCTTCAAAACCCTCATCTTCTAAAAAGACTAGGTCCTTCCATGCTTTTCACGAACCATATGGTTTGGACAAGATACGCTCTTTAGATTCAAGGATAGGTTTTAATTTCCCAACAAAACTAGGATTCATCTTCCTCGTGAGAACGAAAGAGCTTGTGCCTTTGCTCATGGCGAGTGTTTGGTTAAGATAGCTTGACCCCGATTAATTTATTCAATTATCTAAGTTAATTAATTAGATCAAATTACATGCAAATTATGGAGGCACTAACAAATCACCAAATAAACTAATATGTAGTGGAAAATAAATTGACACGGTGATTTGTTAACAAATGGAGAAAACCTCTCGCAAGGTAAAAACTCCATCGGGTGAATTTAAGATCACCACTCCCAAGAATTCACTGATCAATAATCAAGCGGTTACAAGTATGAGGAATCTTACTATTACCCTAGCCTATCCCAAAATACCAACCTACAGTTAAGCCTTCGCTCCAATACCCAATTGGACTTGATCTTGTGGTAGCCTTCTTTCCTTTGATGCACAAGTTTCCAATCTGTGACTAACTCTGCAACTTGAATGATTGTTGTTGGCTGTAGAGTTCTTTACTTAATCAACAATAAAGATCATGAAGAATTTGGTTACAAAACCCTATGACGTACAAACGCAGTAGCTTCTCACAGAGAAAATTAAATTCTTGGTCTCTATATTCGTGTCTGACGGCTCTTAAAAATAAGCATTATATATGTCTAGGGTTGTGAGAAAAGAAACCCTAAACAAATACATCAACATGGGCCGAATTTCAGATTTAAAAATTTTGAAATCGTAATATCGATAGATTGAGCTTGTGTCAAGCTATATGTTGAGCTTCCCATTTAGTCTCGATAGTAGCTATCTGTTGAGCTATTTGCCAAGCTTTAACGAAATAGCTTTCTTCACTTTTTTTTTTGGATCAATTTTCATGTCTTTAGTACTAACACTTGATATGTTTGAGCAACATATTTCTTGATGTATTAAACTAAATTTAGATCTATCCAAATATAAGTAAAGTGTGTTTTGTCAAAGGATTAGCCAATTACATATAAAATATGGCCATAATAATATCCCCCTTTGGCAATCCGTGACAAAACCACAAGCATAATTATGAGAGAAGTATAAAACAATAATCTCCATAACTATTACATAGAGAATTACATAAACCTGACTAATACAATGAGCTCTTGAAAACATAAAAGACTTGCAACCTATCTTAGCTGAAACACTTAAACAAGATCCATCAAGTGTGAAATGTAGACAAGTTGTATAAATGAATAGGCATGTGTATAAAGAGAGAAAAGAAACAACGTATGTGAGATAAGGGTGAAGAAACATACATCATATATATATATATATATCAAGTAAGTACAATGTATGTAAAAAGTGGTCACAAGACCATGGTAGCTTCCTTGTCTTGAGTAGTGGATGACCTTGTAGGGATCTTCCCATGTTGGCCCTAATTTGCCTTGTGTTGGATCTTTTGTCGCTGGTGTGACTTTGCTATTCTTTGGGTTGCTTCAGTTCTTACTTTGTCTAGGAAATCCAAGTTCATCTTTAGTTGGTCGTCATTGCCTTCTTCGTCAAAAAACCTCCTCCTCATATTGGTGACCCCTACTTCGACAAGGATTATTGCTTCAGTGCATAGGAGAGATTGAACAGTGTTTCTCCTCTTAGGGTTATGGTCGTGGTTCTGTAGGCATATAGGACATTTGGTAGTTCGTTAGGTCATGCACCCTTTGCCCCCTCTAGTCAAAGATGATCTTTAGCAGTGTTCGATTAGTTACTTACGTCTATCCATTGGCTTAAAGGTGTCCTAGTGAAGAAAATTAGTTCTTGATTTCAAGGTTCAAGCAGGACGTCCTAAAGCCTTGGCTGTCAAATTGGCGGCCATTATCTGAGATGATTGCTCTTGGTATGCCAAACCTGCAAACTATGTTCTTCCATACAAAATTTTGTATCCTGTCTACCATGATTGTTGCTAGGGCTTCTACTTCTACCCATTTTGTGAAATAGTTGATTGCCACAAGTAGGAATTTTACCTGCTTTTTACCTTGGGGCAAAGGACCCACTATATTGATTCCCTACTGTGCAAACTGTCATGGTGATGTTATAGCCATCATTTTCTCTTCAGGCACTCATTGTATATTTCCGTACCTCTAGCATCTGTCACATCTCCTAGGGAACTCCTTTGCTTCCTTCTGCATCATAGGCCAGAAATAACTAGCTCTGATGATCTTTCCCACTAAAGACCTTGCCCCCGAGTGATCTCTGCATATTCCTTTGTGAACTTCTTCCAGAATGTACTTAGCTTTGTCTTGTTCAATGCATCTCAAGTAGGGTAGTGAGAAAACCCTTTTGTAGAGCACGTCATTTAGGATCGTCAACCTAGTGGCTTGCTTCTTACTCTTTCTAGCCTCATCTAAATTTGATGGCAATTGTTCGTCCTTAAGGTATGATAAGATTGGGGTCATCCAATTGGTGTTACCTTGTATCGAAAAGGTATGGAACTTTTCGATGCTAGGAGACTTTTGTATCTCTAGCTTCAGATCTAGTAGGCTTATTCTGTCTTCTGATGATGCATATCTAGCCATTTCGTCTGCTTCTGAGTTCTGACTTTGTGGGACTTGCATGAAACTCACCTGCTCCAAATCCCAATTATTTGGTTTATCAGCTTTAGATACCTTTGCATCCTGCTTTCTTTTGCCTGGTATTCACTGTTGATTTGCCTTATCACTAGCTTGAATTACTATTCAAGAGTACATTTTTGGTTACCAGAAATCTTGCCACCCTGAGCCCTGTCATTATCGCATTGTACTCTGCTTCATTGTTGGTGGCAGGAAATTGAAGCTGTACTTCATATTTCAGGATGTCTCCTTCCGGGGAAGTAATGACGACTCTAACTTTTCCCATCTTTTGTATTGACGATCCATCATTGTGAACTGTCATAATGTTGATTTATCCTACATATTCTCATCTTCTGATAAAGTAAACTTAGCAATAAAATCAGCCAATACCTGGGCTTTTGTAAAGTTGTGATTTACAACTATATTTTATGTTGGTTTTATTCCATGACAAAAAGTGTTGTAATTGCTCTAATTTTGTTCCTTGTATATTGTGAGATTTTATTGTATTGGGTTTAGTATTAAGGTGGTGAAGACTCAAGCTTAAATGAAGAATCAGTGGATTTCGCGAGAAGCTAAGCCGCGAAAGAGCATGTGAGGAGCACATGACTGGAAGCTGAAGAGTTGTGCCAGGCTGTCATTTTCGCAAGTATCTTGCGGGTAAGGCCTTCCCGCAAGACAGTTGCAAAACATTCTGCCTAGAGGATTTTTATGTGTGAATTCCTTACCCTTCACCCATACTATATATACCCTCATTACTCACAAATGTAAGAGAAGCCATTCAGAGAGAAAAACCCTAGATAGGTTTTCTACAACACACACACCCATCTTTTTGAGAGAAAGCTACTCATCCTTAGTGAGAATTAATTGTAACCTCTTCTCCTTCCCTCTCCCATTTATCATTCCTTGAGAGGAGATTTGTACCCAAACACATTCCACACCTTTTTAGAGTGTAGTGAGTGTTTTTGGTGTTGCTGGGAAGCATTGGAAGATACCAAGGTTGGCGAATGCAAGATGGAGCTTGTTGTGGGATCCAGAAAGCTAGACAAGACACGGTTCCGAGAAGTCTATTGAAGTAGGAGCTTGGAGGGCTTAGGTACAGAGGGTATATTAGGCTTGGAGGGTCTCTTGCTTACCCATGTATCCCAACTGATTGTTTAGTGGATCGATTACTGCTTGGAGGGCGGCGGAGAGGTTTTTCGCTGAGTTCTTCGGTTTCCTCTTTGATAACACGTCTCGGTGTTATCTGTGTTAGCATCTCTCTTCCCTACTCTTGTTAATTTCATTTTATTGCTATGTTGCTTTAAATATGAATTAGAGTAGCTCTCTTGCTTGTATGCTTGTGTTTACACTATTCCGCACTTAGTATTAAGTTAGTGTAAAATCAACCAAACCGTAACTTTAAAATTAGGAGTCTAAAGAAGCTCTTATGTTTTCAACACATTTTCGAGCTTTTAGCTTTTATTGCTGTTTCAGGTTTGTACTCAATATCGAACTGATTTAGTTCAATCGCCTACTATACCATTCGTCCGGCTACTTCTGGTTTGTTCATTGTCTTCTTGATTGGTTGATCCGTCATGACTAGAATCGGATTTTCTTAAAGTATGGACCTAATTTCCGAGAAGTGACGATCAGGGCAAAGGTGATTTTCTCTATGCATGGGTATTTTGCCTCTACCCCCTGGAAAGCTTGGTTGATGTAGTATACTAGGCATTGAACTTTAGATTCCTCCTGAATCAAGGCAGTGCTTACAACTATTGTTGGCACTGCTAGATATAAAAATAAGTCTTCCCTTTCTTTGGACAGACTTTAAAATGGTGGGTTACTGAGATAACATTTTAACTCCTTGAATGCTATTTCACAGTCTTCTGTCCATGCGAAAGCTTGCTTGAGAGTCTTGAAGAAGGGCAGACACTTGTTTGTTGCTTTAAAGACGAATCTATTGAGGGCCATGACTCTTCCCGTCAGTTTTTGCACCTCTTTGATGGTTTTGGGTGATGACATTTCTAGTATGGCCTTCACCTTTTTTGGGTTGGCTTCAATTCCTCATAGGGACACCATGAAGCCGAGGAACTTTCCAGAGGAAACTCTGAATGTGCACTTCGTCGGGTTCAACTTCATCTTGTATTGCCTTAGTGTTTTGAAAGTTTCCTTAAGGTCATCCAGATGGCTTCCTTCTTCTTTACTCTTGACAAGCATATTGCCAACATAAACCTTCATGTTCCTTCCAATCTGTTTGTAGAACATCTGGTTCACTAACCTCTAGTAGGTAGCTTCTACGTTCTTCAGCCTAAATGGCATGACTCTATAGCAATAGAGTCCTTGACTGGTGATAAATTCAGTCTTCTCTTGGTCCTTTTCTGATAGCTGGATTTGGTTGTAACCTAAGAATGAGTTCATGAACGTCAAGAGCTTATGTCCTCCTATTGAGTTAACGAGTTGGTCAATTCTCGGCAATGGGAAGCTGTCCTTCGGGCAGGCACTGTTCAAATCAATGAAATCTATACATTCTCCACTTTCCGTTTGCCTTTTTTACCATGACAATGTTGGCCAACCAATCCGGGTAATAGACTTCTATAATAAAATTAGTTGCCAGCAATTTGTCTACTTCATCCATTATCGCCTTATTCCGTTCGGGAGCGAAATCCCTTCTTCTTTGCTGGACTTTCTTTCTTTTAGGATTTACATTCAAGCGATGCTAAATAAATATCTTCGAATATGTCAGACATGTCTTCATGGCTCCAAGCAAAGATGTCGAGATTCTCCCTTAGGAACCTAACTATCTCTTCTTTCGTCGAGGGATCAAGGCTCGTCCCTACTTTTGTTACCTTTATTGACTCTCCTTCTACCAGCTCAATTGTTTCTAGTGCCTTTACTACTTCCGAATTCTTCTCCTCGATCATCCATGTGCGGTTCTCTTTTGAAGCCAGTACTGCCTGGTAGCATTCACGAGCTAAGACTTGATCTCCCTTTATCACTCACACCCCGTGTTCTTTTGGGAATTTTACCTTCAAGCAGTATGTTGAGGTTGTAACTTTCCAACGATTGATCGTAGGTCGTCCTATGATCACATTATAGGACGAGGGACAGTTGACAACCAGAAAATTAAGTTATTTGGTTACCTGTAGAGGATATGAGCTAGTCGTGACCATCAACGTTACTATCCCTTTTGGGTATACTCTTTCTCCACTGAAACTAATGAGGGAAGAGTCAAATGGACGAAGCTTCTTTAGATCTACCTTCAGCTATTGGAAAGCTGAAAGGTAAATGATGTCAACGGAGCTCCCGTTATCCACTAGGACTCGTCTAGTGTTGAATCATTCTATCATCAGTATGATAACTAGTGGGTTGTCATGTGGTTGTTTTACTCCTCTAACATCTTCTCTTAAGAAAATCATGTCCATGGTTTCTCTTCTCCTGTGTTTCAATGGTGGTGCTATGTGGACGCTGTTGACTTGTCTTTGCTATAACTTTTTGAGGGACTTGAAAGATCCCTCTGCTGTTGGACCTCTATTGATCATCCTTATTTCTCCTATAGTGCTCTTTGGACGGTCCTGCTATTTTTCTTCAGCTCTAGGCTTATCTTCTGATCTTGCCCGTTGTTTATGCTTGTACCGTTTCGGTGTGTTTGTCTTCACAAACTTCATGCTTGTCTGTTTAGTGCTCGTGATCTCGGTGGAAATGACAATACTTTTTCTTATCACGAGCACTAGGTGAAGAGTTCAGTGGTTTTAGCTATTTGAGTGGATGGTAGTCTTTAATCTGCATCAATATTTTGTCAATAGGCATTACTAGGGGTGTCAAATTTACCGTCCCTCTAGTCTTATCGTTCTTTGGCTTAGCATTGTCATGGCTGCATGAATAGTCTCTTCTTTCCCTCTTTTTTCCTTTTGAGTCTTCTTGAATGTATCTTCTTTCTTTCCGCGTGTCCCCCATTCTGATTGCGGCTAAAGCATCCTCCGTGTTCATGTATTTTTGAGCTTTCAGTAGCATCTATGTCATTGAGTCTGGAGGGTTTTTTGCTAGTGCGACCATGACTCTTTAGACTTTAAATCAGCCTTGAAAGTAGTCAGTTGAACCTTGTCCTCAGCTTCGTCCACTTCTAGCACTTCCCTGTTGAATCGCTTCACATATGATCTCAGTGATTCCCCTTCTTCTAGCACTTCCCTATTGGCCTTGAAAGTGGCATACAAATGAGTTTCTCAGCTGCTCAAAGACGTTTATGGATGATTGGGCCAATGTGCTGAACCATACTCGTGTTGCTCCCTTAAGCGTCATTGGGAAAGACCAGCACAAGATCTCGTCTAGCCTTTATTGCAGGCTTAAGGTCATCTTGAAAGTGGTTATGTAATCCAATGGATCTTTCAGATCGTCATATGACTCAAGTTGAGGAAGGCGGAACTTCATAGCAAAGGGCACTTCAGGACCTTTATCGTGAAAGGAGAATCAGTCCTTTTCACCATTCCATCCAAATTCTTAGTCGTATTCTCCTTCATTGCATTTTTTAGTTCGTCCATCTTCTTTTTATCATATCATTAAGGAGGTCCTTATTTGCCCCATTAGATGGTTTCGTCCTCCTTGAACCATTTCTCCTGTGGCTGCTCTCTAAGCCATGGGCCTCGTCTTTATTCCTATTGATTTCAATCCTTGTTGGTGAACGATTTTCCTCTTGTTGCAGCTGTTGTCTCATCTCTTGATTCTGCCTGGTGAGTTCTTCTATGTTGGTCGTGAGCGTTTGAATCTGCAAAGCCAATGCTGTTGAATCTTGTGGTACGTTGGATTCCATCTGGATATTGAGAATGGTATAGCTATGTTTTTAAATTGGAGTTCAAAATTCGTCCCCATAGACGACGCCAAATTGATGAAGCCAATTCGTCAATTGATAGGTCCGTCCAGATGGAATATGACCAAGCGATTCTGGATTCCTGTACAAGATCAAAGAGGTGTGCTTCTCTCAAAAAGGTCACTGGCATGGTGCCAGCCAATGAGCCTTTGATGGTAAAGTTAAACACTGAGAAAGAAAAATGATATTGAATTACTAGAGCTATGATATGTGTAAATACCTTTGTTTGAGGTCTAATGTGGTTTATATAGGACTTTGCCTTTCTAGCCGTTGGAGGCTTTCAATGGTGGCTTAAATGCTTTCTTGTAATGCCTCTGGCAATTTAATTGGGTGAAGATCTCTCTAACGGTCATGTCTTTATGTTCGTCTATGTGTAACGGCTCATGCATTAAATGTTCCTTTATGGTGCTTTGGTCATCCAACGACTTCCATGGACGACAAGAATTTCTTGGTTCATCACCACACAAAATCAAAACATCCATAACACACAGAGGTGTTATTGAAGTAAAAAACTTATGTATCGAGTGTAGAAAATCTCTCTGCGACCTCATTGCTAAAAATGATCCATTAAGACAAATAGTTGTAGTACACTACAAAGACTACCTGTAAGCTAAGATGCAAACAATGTACTCTAGCCTTTCGAGATCCTGCTCGCATTTAACTCCATGAGTCCTTTCTTCACTCTAGCTTCGGATCTGCAATTAAGCCTCCAATTGCAAAATCCAAGTTTCCTTGTTTGTACTGTAGTGGCTCCAATGCTTCCAAGCTCCATTCAACACTCACAATTTAGAGGTGGTGATGGGTGTGATTGGTTTGGTCTCTATCTTGAATTTGGCAGTTGAGAGAGGGAGAAGATAGATAAATAGATGCGAGGGTTTTACTCTAAGGTTTAAAGGTTCTCTCTAAATCTTTAAATAGGAATTCAATGTTACAAATTATCGGGAAATGGGACTTATATGGGTAGGGTAAAGGGGTTGAAATTTAGGCAAAACTTAACTAAATTATCTTAGCTTCGTTCGAAGAAGTGGTGAACTCACTTGTTGGAAATATTTTAGAGAATAAACAAGTTTTGATACAACATATAATAATTAGACTAATTTTCAAGAATATAAAATAGAAAAAAAAAAGTTTAGAACAATCTCACAATGCTATAAAATCATACTGTGAAAGAGTTGTTCTTAAATATGTAGGGTAAAGGGGTTGAACTTTAGGCAAAACATAACTAAATTATCTTAGCTTCGTACGAAGAAGTGGTGAACTCACTTGTTGGAAATATTATAGAGAATAAACAAGTTTTGATACAACATATGATAACTCGAATAATTTTCAAGAATATAAAATAGAAAAAAAAAGTTTAGAACAATCTCACAATGCTATAGAATCGTGTTGCAAAAGAATTATTCTTAAAGGTTGACTCATGCTACCCTGAGTAAAATTCGGTGCGACTGGTTCTCTTGACCAAACAATCCTCTAGGATTAGACTATAGCGTCAACCTTCATGATGAATGCACTTTCACTCACTGAGGTTCAAAAACAACCTTCTAATATTATCTTTCCATAAGCAAATAAAATTGTAGAAAAATATGTGGGAGATAAAGAGAATAGAAATTGTGTATTTGGAAATATAGAGTGGTAAAATGATATATAGGAAAGGGTGTTGTGATGGAATTATATTGGCTATTAATAATAATAATAGTTTATAATTATTGGTTACTAATAACTCATAAAAGCCCAACGACTAATTTACCTATCATTGCCCCAACGGCTATTTTTCTCATAATTACCTAATAATTATTTTATCCTTTATTGCCCAACGTCTAGAAAATAAATAATAATAAAAGTGTTTAGAGATCACACCCATACCAACATCACTGTTTAACAAATTATCAAACTTGAAGTTTGTATCTTGTTTCTCCTCCTGCATTTGCCATTCGTAGGGATGAGGCATACTTCAACTATCTTCCAGTTTTGCACTTTGACCACTCCAATCCACAAGCTTAATACAAGTAAAAGCCAACAAAATTACAAGAAATATTGAAAGTTTAAGACCTAAAATAAAAATAAAATTTGTTTTGGAATTAGCCAACACTACAAATACTTAACAATAACTGTCTATACTTGTTCTTGGATATCAAAAACACGTTTGTATGCATCGGAAGAACAACCCATTAAAACAAACACTTCTGTAATGTCTTATGTAATTTGATCAGTGTTGGATGGTAACGTTAGAAATTAGTTTTGTTGATTCAAATAAGAAAGCTTGAATCAGTATCCTCTATGATTTGTTTTAAATTTTTAATTATAAGTTTTAGAAGATAGGGTTTATCTTTATTTCGTTAGAGGTTAATGTATAAATTCATGTCCGACTTACAACTATTACTTTCACCTAGTTTGGCTCTGATTGAGTGATTGTTGCCCAGACTGCACTTATATTGCCTAACTTTTAACACCCAAAATCCAAGCATAAGGTGTGCGTGAGAGAGAGAAAGAGAGTTTATTAATGACATTGCCGAACTTTGTACAAAATAACATTTTTGGTTTGTGGAGAACATCTTTCTGTTATAAGTTTTGCCGTAATTTTTTTTAAGGATTATTCATGCCAATGGATCACTTCTTCTTCTAGTTGTTATTAAGTCTTCTCTGATTGAACATATGTATTCCGGTTGAGCTTGGGGGAAAACTCCTGTGCATATAATATTATTCGTTTAGTCAATGCTGAAATTTAAATGAATAATCATCCTGTAATTGCTATCAGATACTCCAAATCTTTTGATTTCTATCCTAAATTAAAGTTCGAAAAACTTGGCAGATTATCTGCAGATTAAGGAGATGAACCGCCTTGGATATAAAAACTTAGAAGAAATTATCCGAGAAAATAAATGGGAAGATGTTGATCGGTTCCTTACGTCCAATCCGGCGGCAGTGCGTGCAAAAATAACAAATATGGGGAGAACGGCTCTGCACGTTGCTATCGTTGCTGGAAGTGATGCTATTCTGAGGAAGTTGTTGAGCAGAACGACCCAAGAAAACTTAAAAATAAAAGATAACGCTGGTTTAACGGTTCTAGATTGTTGTGCTGTTTTTGGAAACAAACAGATGGCAGAAATTATAGTCACAAAGTTTCCTGCCTTACTTGGCATTGGAAATGGACCTAACCGAATCCTTCCCGTGGTGTTGGCTATTTGGCTTAACTCTAGTGCAAAAGATATGGTTAGCTATCTCTATGAAAGGACTCCTAAGGAGGATCTAATGTCAGATGATGGCGTCAATGGTGCGACTTTTATTAACAAGTGCCTTTATGCCAAAGCTTTCGGTGAGAACTTAAGAATTGAGCATACATTCGTTTGCTATTTCTATGTCCGAAATCTTAACAATAATTCTATTTCAATTAATTACTTCTGTTTGCCACTCAATAGATCTGGCTTTTGGATTTGCTCAAGTCTGAACCAGGATTTATTACTTGTCTGGATTTGGACGGGGTATCCCCTCCCGTGGTATTAGCTACCTTGTCTTATGCATTTCCGAGTGGAAATCAGCTCGTATTTTGGAAACGATGGATCTACAACGGTGGTAATTGTCTTATCGTACTTTCCAATAAATTGTTCTGCTATTTTGTGCACACCTTGGATGGATTTTATTTTTGATAAGATTACCTGTAGTACCACACAATAGATGATCAGCATAGCACATCAGATCAGATTTTATTTTTTTATTTTTTTTCCTAAATCAATAAATCGAAATTTACTTAAAAGAAAACAAATCATTTTTTTTTTTAGAAAAAATTTGGGTACAAACTTGGTTGTAGTCTAAGGTTACAACTTCCATTAAAAAAAATTAGTATAAGTACATATTTTGAAAATCTAACTATTAGATTGCATATTATTTATGTTCTTAACACATATGTTAAATTTTGTACCAACTGAATGTTATTTACTATATAATTTACAAATGTATTTTTTATGCATAATTTTATATTACAAAAACTTGCTACTTAAACAATTAATTGATGATATAGTTATTGATCTTTAATTTTCTGAATATTTTGGAAGCATGAAGTTTATAAGAAGAAAATGTAATTCAATAATGAATTTGTTAAAATTCACATCCAATAAAAAGATATTGAATGAAGTTGTAACTTTAGGCTAAAACCAAATTTGTCATTTTTTAATTCTATATATATAAAAAAAAAAAAACATATATATGTTTTTATTTTTAAAAAAACTATGAGAATGTGCATGGATTAATTTCAAATTTGCGGAACAAGCAAAATCTCCATATTTTAATAAAGAATGGCGATAATTAAATATTAAATATTTTAATATTTTTTTAGAAGAATCTTTTAATATGTTGATCACTCTATTTAAGTAAGAAAAAATGAGGTAGCTTACTTATTGATATACTTAATTTTTACTTCTTAATTTAATTTATGTTTATTATTATACGATGAATTGCATTCAATCATTACAAAAATCTATTGAAAAAGCACAAGTAGTTTTGTAAAACATAATAATTTTTTTACCGAAACTTATTTTTAAGCTAATGATAAGTATTGGTCAAAAATTTTTATTCTTATTAAAAGAGTCGGAAGTTGTTCTAAATAGGTTTGACGTATCTTCTCAAAAAAAAAAAAGAAAAGAAAAAGGTTTGAAGTAATTGTGAGTGGGATTGAAGTAGTTCTAAATGGACTTGAAGTAGTACTAAATTGGAGGTACACTTGATACAAAATTATAAGGAATTTGAAATCGAAATTGGGATTTGGGATACTTGGCACTTGTAGTGGATTGGCTAATTTATTAATAATTACAATGGATTAGCTCAAATGAATTTTTATTTATGAATTCTTAGAGTGGATTAGCTTAATTGAATTTTGATTTAAAACTTAGTTAAAAGAAATATTATAATTTTGACACACCAGAATGTGAGCTCTTAAAAACTTACTTAACAATATTAGGAAAAAAAAAAGTCTTTCAATAATAATAATAATAATAATAATAATATATTATTATTATTATTATTATTATAGTAGATGCCTAACTTATTTTACTTGAGATTCAAGGACCAAACCTGCCGCGATGTATATGCTATCGTGCAACCGACGAACTTCCTGTAAAAAATGCCCATCAACAAGGGCGAAGGGGAGAAAGTGGTAAGTAAGAAGTTAAAACTCTTTTTTTTTTTTTTTGGGGTTAGATTTTTATCTCTCTCTTTTTTTTTTTTGTGGGGGGGGGTGTTAGATTTTTATCATTTTTTTTTTTGTTTGAAGAAGGATTTTTATCTTTTAGTCAGCCACGATGAAAATAATATATTGGGAAACTTTATTTTATTTTATATTGCTCTCAGATAGAATTTTACTTTAACTTAATCTAAATATATATGTGTGTATAACTCTTTTCTAGAAACTTGAATCCTGACTCTTGTTCTCCACACCTTACAAATACTTATACTTGTTGAGTGACTGTCACACCAAATGTATGTAGTAGTACTTTATTTTTAATCACATAATGAACAATAATAGCCTGATTTTCTTTTCATTATAATCGATAGTGATAAAATAATAACTCCTCTTAGCTATTCAAGAGGAGAGCCCCTCTCTTTTAATCTTTTTACCATATTATTCCCGTGTAATGCACGGCTTGATAAAAATTATCATGTAAGCTCAAAAATTTTTAAATAATTAAAAATAAATTATTAAATAAATAGTAATAATAAATTATCAAAAATGTAACACAGTAGTTCAAAATTTTCTATTTTCTCCATTTTGTTCTATTTATTTTTCTTCATGTAGTTCACTAAACAATATTGTTTTAATTATTAATTGATTCAGGATTGAATCAAATATATGAATCGAAGTTGCTCCATAAACAATCCAGAGATGTTCTACGCCACATGTGCCGCGAGTTGCCGACAGTCAGTGCTGATCGACTAGAAAAGGGTCTTGTTTTTGAAGCCGTCTGCATCGCTGTTAAGAGAGGGATTGTTGAGTTTGTTTCTGATATACTGGATGCATGTCCTGATTTTTCAATGTTGTGGCGGGAAAAGTCCACGCAACGAAACATGATTATGATTGCCGTTCTACATCGTCAGAAAGAAGTATTTAACTTCCTATACAGTTTTAATGCAAAGAACTCAATCACTGTAAATAACTCATTATTAGCTGCGAAAGATAACAAGGGAAATAGCATATTACATATAGGTGCGATGTTCGAATCTTCCGCTACAAGTAATAGCGTTCCAGGCGCAGCTTTTCTTATGCAGAGTGAACGTCAATGGTTTAAGGTAATATCTCTCTCTTTATATGTATTTAATATAATTTCAGTGACGGGTTGTTTTTGAGTTTTTATTTTTATTTTTTATAGAAAATTTCAATATATGGCATCTTTTATGATCTTTATCATTATGCCAAAACATAGATTTTAAAAACTCCATTTCAGTTCTGTAAAAAAAATAAAAAAAATAATTGTAATATTTCTCTCTCTAGTAGTATACATAAAAATCCAATGCAAAAGAAAAATTATTTTAAAAATATTATTGAAACTTGCAATGGTCCACTTGAAACTTTAATAGAACATACACCGTAGCGTATACATATTATAGAGCCACTTGTTGTATTTACCATATGTAGTGTATAAGTTTTACTTTATTGAAATGCAAAATTATGATAAATGATCAAAATTAATGAAATAAATATAAAATTTTAATTTTAGATTCCATGAATTTTTTTATAAAAAATAATTTTAATGAAAGTTTAGCCACTGGTAGGGGTGTAAAAAACTCCGGCCAATTGAATGGAATGACCGAAACTGCAAAAAAAATTGGTTCTCGGTTTCAGTGGCGATGCTAGATTTTTCCACCTCAACACCGATTAAACCGAACCAATACATATATTTATTTAATTATTTTTTTATTTATCTATTTATTTATTTATCTACTTATTCATTCATGTCTAATTATAAAGCATTTAAGGGCTTGTAACTTAGTGGTGAGCCTTAGTTCGAGACTTTACGCAACCCTTTTGAGTACGTTGTTTAATTTTTTATAACCCTATCATCTTTTCTTTAACCCTGGCATCTTTTATACTCCTAACCACTTGTCCCATAGTGAAGATAACCTAGCCACTTGTTCCATAGTGAAGATAACTACTTTGTATAGTCTCAATTTCTAGAACTCAGCTTTTTCTATATAGTATTGAAAAATTCTTAGGTACTTCCGAAATACAGAAAAATGATACTTTTTTCTCTCATATTCATAATGGATCCTATCATGAATGTAAGAGAAGGGAGCATCATTCTCCGTACTCTAAAAGCATCTAAGAATTACTCTATAGTACTAGTATATACTAGTATTAAGCCCAAGCAATGCACAACTTTACTCAAAAATTAAATGTAAATAAATAGAAATCATTTTAATAATTAGTGACTTACTTGACAATTTATTAGACTTTTTACCTAAAATAAATTAAATATATTAATAGTTAATGAGTCATATGACAAAATCATATTAAATGTAAGATGTATAAATAATACATACATATATTAAAACACTTGGTGAAAACATGGTGTGTACTGTGTAGTGCGTAAATTTTAATATATTAAAAAAATAATATATAATCACAATAATTGACATAAATATAAATATTAAATTTTATTTTACATTATTTGAAATTTGGTAATAGTATTTCAATTGAAGTTGAGTTTTAATTTTTTGAAACTCGGATGATTGAGTTTAACATAGATTAAATTACTGGCAGTTGACTTTAATTTAGGATAAATCATCTTAACATTATCGAAAAAGAAAAATTAATAATTAATTAGATAGTAAGCAATTGTCATAAAGAAAAATGTGCCACTTGGCACAACAACTTCTTCTAAGACCTCATGTTAACATGTACCCTTAGTGCAATTGTTAACAAACCATTTTAGAAAAGTTTAAACACAACTTTTATGAAAAATAGAAAAAGTTGTTAGTGCAATGGTCACTCTATAAGTATAAGTGCTTGTGAAGTATGGGGGGGAAGGGTCGGAATTTAAGTTTCCAAGAGAGGGCTTCACACACGTATATACTTAAATTATGTTAGAGTATGAATTTCTATCTTGTGTGTGTGTGTATATATATATATATATATATATGTAATTGTCAAAATATTAATTTTTTTTATTTTTTAATAAAACATTTCTTAAAATGGTTTATTAACAAATACTCTTAGAACATCCATTAATATTTCTCATAAATTAAAAGTGAGTTAAACAATAGAAACACATAGAGGACAAACCTTTGAATTCGTGTCAATTTAAGAGCCTCTAACAATTTTAAGATGATCGAATCACTTATAGCAAGAGCAGAAATAAAAAGTAAAAAACATTAGGAAGAAAATTAATTAACACTGAGTTAAAAAGTAGAACCAATTTATGAGTCTTTATTGGATGATTAGAATTTCCGATAACAAGGTTAAATAAGGTTATCTCTTAGAATAAAAAGGTTAAATAAGTTATATCATTCAACTTCAGTTTCTGGTACATAACCTTCGTACTCACAAGGGGGAGGAGGGAATTTGTTTTACAATGTTATGATTTTAATGTCCCACATAAATTAAATATAAGATTAATCATGTGTATATAAATTCTTGGGTACCCTCTTCTTGCAAGCCAAGTAATATGGAAGAAAAGAAATTCTCAATATCAACCAGGAAAATAATAATCATGTTGATCTCTTATATTAATTAAAAATTAGAAATAGTTGAGGCCAGTGACCTGCTGAAACTCAGACTCACCACGGTGACAATATCTTAGCTGTTGGGTTGAATGTTTAGGGGTTGTTTGGTCAAGGAAATTTCATCACTCAATTTTTATCACTCATCACTCAAATTTTCACACCTGTTTGGCATCATCACCCAATTTCTATCACTCAATATTTTTCACACTATTTGTGGGCCCATACCTGTCAGCCGGTGCAGCTTTTTCTTTTTTTTTTTTTTTTCAGTACCCAAACTCACCAAAGCTAAAAAAAAATAAAAATAAAAAAAATAAAAAGGAAACGAACCGAACCAATGAAGGAAAAAAAGAAAAGAAAAAAGAACCAAACAGCCAACCCAGGAAAAGAAAAAAAAATGGTCAAAAGTTGCAGTTGTCGGTCCCCTATGTGTGTTTAATTACAATATTGCCATTGAGTTATGAGTTATGGAAATTAAAAACAGCCAAAATGTGTTTTCAGTTTCCATAACTCATAACTTAAAAATCAGAGAATTGAGTGATAAAAAACAGAGTTATCGTTTGCCAAACAACTTTTTTGCTTTGGGTCCCACCATTTTTGAGTTATGAGTTATGGAAACTGAGAATTGAGTTATGAAAATTGCCAATCCAAACAGCCCTTTAGTGTTTTTAAAAACAGTCGTAAAGCACATCAAAGTTTTTTTTTTTTTTGTAAATATTAAGTATTTTTAATACACACAGAAAGAGGAGAGAATGACTTAAAGAAACTTACAGTAGTATATATCTAAAATGACCTAACTCTTGGATACATAGCAGAGACTTTAGCACATCAAAGTTGGAAAGGATAATATTTAGTGAAGCAACATTAATGGTGGAATTATTAAAAAATAAAATTAGTTAAAAAAAATAGATAGAGTATAAGAGAAGGAGAAAATTGAATTAGGAATAAAATTGTCACTTAACGTAACTAAAAAAAAGAACAAAAAAAAAAAAAAAAAAAAAAGGCTCGTATCAGCTATCCACAAAAAGTAAAATCAAAATAAGAAAAAAGAAGGAAGTTGATGATATCAACAAATTGTAAAAGATAAGAAAAGAAAAGAAAAAAAAAAGGAAAAAAAGGAAAGAAAAGTTGATACTAATCATTAAGCTTTTGTGTTTATCTAAAGCAAAGAATGGATAATGCAGTAGAGTAAAATTTCTTAAAAGAACAATTAATCTATTGTTTCTGTTTAAAATTATTTCTAAAAACACTCATTATTACTTTATCTAATAAGAAGAAAAGGGATTAGGTAGTAGAGAAAAAATTCATAAAACCAAATAAGTTGTTTTTATCTAAAAAATTGTAGTAATTATGTGAAGCTACTTGGCGCAACCACATGTTATAGACCTAACTTTTATTATATAAAATAAGTATATATGATAATATTTTAAATAAAAATTAAATTTTAATATAAATTACTTGAAACTTTTGGCAATAAAATTTTAGTTGAAGTAGAGTTGTATATTTCTTTGACACTTAGATTCCATTTGGTTGGAGCAAAAATAGGAGGGATGAAAAATGAAGAGAAAAAGGTTAGTGTGCGTGTTCAGTTCCAGGGATGGAAAAAGGGGGAGAAATAATTTTTTCCTCGAGCTCACATTTTGTGAAGAGTGAGTTTTCTCCCCAAATTTGGGATAAAATGGGGAAGAAAGTGGGCTTAATATGGGAAATTACCCATCTGCTCTCCCTCTTCAACATTGGTTTCTATTTTTTTTTTTTTTTAATTCAAGCTTAATGTCAATTTAAAAAAAAAAAAAAAAAAAAAAAAAAAAAAAAAACCTTTTTCCCCCTTATAAACTATTAGTTTTCTTTTAATGTAATAGGGTTATAAGAGTAAATTTATACAAACACCATTTTCTATCCTCTCATTTTCATTCTCAACCAAACAAAAGTGTTTTTTACTCCTCCACTTTTCCACTCCAACCAAACATATATGAGAAAAAACTAAATTATTTTCTATTCTCCCACTTTTCCATCCACTCTATTTTCTATCCTCCTACTTTTCTATCCCCTAACCAACTAGACCCTAATAAGATTTTATGAAGAGTAATCCATTGGTAAGAGAGAGTTTCATCTATTGTAAACTATCGTAATAAATAATGAGAGTATAAAAACTTGTCACAAAGCAAAGATAGTCACTTAAAACAACCACATTGAAGTAAAATTGTAAATTTCTTGAAACTTAGGTAATAAGGTTTTATGAAGAGTAAACTATTGGTAATAGAGAGTTTCATATAATGTAAACTATCATAATGATTAGTGAGTATAAAAAATTGTCACAAAGCAAAAAAAATTACTTGACACAACTATGATAATAGAATTTTACATATAGTAAACTATTGGTAATAGAGTTTAACTTAAGGCAAACTAACTTAATAATCAATAAGAGTGTAAACACCTTTCATAAAAAGAGGATAGTTACTTAGCAAAACTATAACTTTTATTTGGTAGAAAAATAGATGTATGCAAGTGTTTAAGAGCATTCTCATCAGGTGTGTCAAATGCCAATATTTGGCATTTGACACACCAAACACCAAAAAACCATTTTAATGAGGTGTTCTAAATGCCAAAATATTTGGCATGAGTGAACAGTGCCGTCTCAAATATAGAAGCATACGGACAACAATTCTATAAATTTTATTATTTTTTTATTATCTTTTCTCTCTCCTCTCTCATCACTTTATTCCTTTTTTAATTCTTACTTTTCTCTCTCCCATCTGCCTGAGTCTCTCTTCCTCACTCATTCTCACTCTCAGCTTCTCCTTTCTTCCTTTCTCTAGAGCACACTGCCGTCCTTATCAAGCCGCCGCCAATCTCACCAAGTAGCAGACCTCACCAAGCCGCCACCTAGCCATGACCTACGAACCCGACCACCAACACAGCCACATCGACTCATCCCAATCGCCACAAGCCAACCTACCACATCCACAGCAACCCATGGCCGGAGCTTTAAGCCAGGCCGATCTCTAAGGCAGTGGTTTCTTTTTTCTTTTCTTTTTTTTGGTTTTGTTGTGATTTGATGGTGGATTTGACACCGAGTGGTTGTAGGCTGATTTTCATGGGTTGTGATGGGCTGATGTTGGTGGGTGGTGGTGGTTGTGGGTTGATTTTTGATTTTGGTTATGGTGGGCGGTGGTAGATCCCTCTTCCCTCTGTTCGCCTTTAACTCTGCCTCTCTCTGGTTGTGGGTTTATTTATTTATTTTTTTTGCTGCAATTTGGGCTGATCTGATATTGGTGAGTAATTGTAGTGGTTGTGGGTTGATTGTGGTGGTTATTTTTTGGGTTGTTATGGATTTTTTTTTTTTTTAATAAGGTGGTGTTAATGGATGTGGGTTTGTGCTGGTGGTGGCTGTCGATGTTGTTGCGGCAGTGGTTGTTGGTGGCCATTGTTGCGACAGTGGTGGTTGTGCCGTTGTTGTTGTTGATGATGATGATGGGAACTGGGGAGGAGTTTAATATATTATTTTATTGTGTTGTAAATATTATTTTAATGTATAGAAGTGAAGAATAAAACATCTGATAAATGAGATGTTATAAAATGACGTGGTAAAATAGTAAAGTAGGTTTTTGGTTTGTTAAAATGACATTTTTTATAGAAGAGGGATTGACACATCCTTTGAGGTGGGTATGCATTGGAATGTGTTCTCTTTCATGAGAAGATAAATATCAATGGACACTTGCTAAAAGTCATTAAGGAGTTGTTTGGAACCTGATGATTCCTAATGGAAATGAATGGAAATTATATGAAAATGGATGGAAATTAAAAGGATTTTGACTACATTGGAGGTAGTAGCCCTAAAGAGAATTGATAAGAGAGAACACATAGAGAGAGGAAATGCACTAAGCAACAATTTGGTATATTCATATAATACCTAATTAAGAATTACAATCAGGTATTTATAAGAGACTAATTATAATCTCATTGGCTTACATGATTAAAGATAATTAGCTAACTAATTCAACATGTTCCCTAAGAATTAAGCCAAGTGTTAAATGTATCTTATGTGTTCAAATTTTAAATAAAACATCCTAATCTCAACTAATTAACTAACTTCATTGAAGGTATTATAACAATTATTAGGAGATTACAAAAATTAAATTTCTAGGCCTATATTGTCTAACATAAGTGAATGAAAAATTGACTTCTAAATTGCACATTTGAACATGGTTTAAAGAGGTAAAATTTGTAGATTTTAATACAAAAATTGTAATTTTTATATTTGATCAATGACAGTTATCGATTTTAAATTATCTTGAAATTTTGTAAACATGTAGAGTGTAAAAAAATATATAATCAAATGGTTGATTTAAGTGGTATAACATTTTTTAGAGTTATGCTAAGTCTAATTTGAGCTCACCTAAATTACTAAAAAAACACTGTGTCCCCCTCTCCCCCAAAAAGAGAGAAAAAGAATCGATTAGTAAGCCTGGTGGTTTTTTTTTTTTTTTTTTAAAGCTTTTTCTTACCTCTTGACTGGTGAGTACTACTTGTTGAGTAAAGAGTTTTTAATAAAGACAATTTCTCGTGGTCTTTTAACCTTTAATCATTGTGGCTTGAGGTGATTGGTCCATTAGAATTTTCTCTTCTTTGCTTTGACGTATGAATAATAATTAAGATTTTTTTTTTCTTTTTTATAAAAAATTTTAGAAACAACAATAATAATTAGGTTTGATTTGCAGTCATATGATATATGGAATTGTACAACTATAAATATTAAATTTATTATATAGTACTTAAAAAATAGCTAAACATGGAAAATTTAATTTTACAAGTATTATAGTATTCGAAAATGTAAGAAAGATTTTTAAAAATTACATTAAATTTTTTTGTAACTTTAAATAATGTTATATGACTCAATATTTTTTAATTAGATATGAAGTTTAATAAATCTACCACTAGATTATATTATTTTCATAAATTCTCCTTGCTTACAAAATTTAAAGATGATTGCAGATCAATAGTCATGTCATTAATCAATTGTTTAAATTCAAGTTTTTGTAGTTTAAAATAATGCATAAAATATAAGTTTATGGATTGAATGACAAATTACATCCAATTGGCATGCATATTAATAACATAAAGAATATGTAATTTAATAGTTAAATTTTCAAAATATAAATTCACACAGCTTGATATAAAGGCTTTCTAACATTCATTTTTGTCACTTTTAAATCCTATAAACCTTTCATTCATGATAAATTACTGAATCATGTTTCTTTCAAATAAAAGAAAAAAAAATCATACATCTCAGTCTGTTTAAATTATAGATAAAATATGTTTAGGGCATGTTTGGTAATCGGTAATAGATACTATAATGTAATAGTTATTCCTATGGTTTAACTATTTTTTAGTTTGGTAATGTTTTTATTACAAGGAATAGTCATTTCTTATGAATAGTTATTTTTCCAAAATGAGGAATAATTATTTCTCTATAAAAGGATTGTAATAATTATTCTTTAGTAGGTGCAATAATTTCTAAAATTAATATATTTCCAAATAAACAAACTTTTCATATATACGTAACAATTATTAAAAAAAAATCATAAAAAATAACTCATTTTTCTCTCAAATTTTAAAAAAAATATATATATATATATATATATATATATATTTGAAATAAGAACCAGATGACTTTCATTAAATCAAAAGACTAGAATCCAAATACAGAGCATCCACAGCAGGGGGAGGATCCTCCTCCATCCATACAATATCATTATCAGATAACCTAGCAAATTTTGCCAAAGCATAAGCAACACCATTGGCACTACGCCTAACACAGCTAGCTGAGATGGATCTAAAACCTGCAGCCAAGCACCAAATATCTTTATAGATCAATCCAAGTCGAGAGAAGTTTGGTTGAGCCTGTGAAACTGTCTTCATAACCAAGGCATTATCACCTTCTAATATCACCTCCATAAAACCAGCGTCTATAGCAAATTCCAAAGCTTTGCGACAAGCCATCACCTCCAATTCTTCACTATCCCTCACAACACCACCATTGGCAGATACAATAGCCATAACTTCACCATTCCTATTGCGAATAACAGCACCATAGCCCGAAGTCGCACTATTATCAAAACTGGCTCCATCAAAATTCATCTTGAAGAACTCTCCTTGTGGTGGCTGCCATGCTTGACTTGCAGGGATATGGACTAATATAGGTACACTCAGTTGGTTTTGAGCCTCAACAAACTCTCTCAAATAATCTAATGCACGTTGTTGAGACCGTGATGGCTGTTGGAAGACACCCCCATGCAACACCGTGTTCCTCTACAGCCAAATTTGCCAACAAATCACCTAAAATAAATCCCATTCCTCCAATGACAGCTTCGGCATGAGACTAGCTACTAGCTGTCTAAAATCCACTTGCTCAATCCCAAATTTTTGAAATCTGATAGCACTACTCGCCCACACATCTTGTGCAGCCCCATACTCCCAAAGCACATTCAATACCGTTTCTGTAGCTCTATGACAGAAGCAACAACTCGCATCCTCCACCACCCTTCTCCGAACCAAATTATCCTGTGTAGGTAATATAATTGTATGAGTAAGATATTTCCTAAAATAAATATTAAGTTCTATTCTAATGTTACAACTCATAAGCAAACTTATGAATAAGTTTAATTATTCCATTACAATACATTTTATTCCCATTAATAAAGATTATAATTCCTATAGTATTCCCCATTCAATGTGAGTTGTAACATTAAAATAAAACTTAAGATCTATTTTAGGAAATATCTTATTCATACAATTATATTTCTTAGAAAATTATATATTTTAAATTTTAGAGAAATGAGTTATATTTTTTATGATTTTTTATTTTCATAATTGTTAGGTGGATATAAAAAGTTTGTTTATTAGGAAATATATTAATGTTAGAAATTATTACATCTCTTAAGAAATAATTATTACAACTCTTTTAGAGAGGAATAGTTATTCCTTTTTCATCATCTTAAAGAATAACTATTTAAAAGAAACGACTATTCCTTGTAATAAAAATATGATCTGGTTAATGTGTGCCCTAAGGGCACACATTAAACTTTCTATTTTTGGAAACATTTTCTCGGAAATTAAAAAACCTGTCATTATTTTTTCAATTCTCGAGAAATTTTTTTTCCAAAAATGGAAATTAATGTGTGCCCTAAGGGCACACACTAGTAAAATCCATAAAAATATAACCAAACTATTAAATCGCTAAACCATAAGAATAATTATTACATTACAATGCCTATTACAGTCTACCAAATATGCCTTTAATATTTTATATACAATAACTTTAGAGACAATTTTAAAAAAAAAAAAAAATATATATATATATATATATATATATATATTTTACAAAACTAGTAAGATAACAGGTTGTTAATAATAGATGATAAAATAATGTTAGTAATGAGTCAAGATTGAAACCAACAAAAGCTTCCCAACTATTATGAAAGTTATATTGTTCCGACTATTACTCTTTCATTTAAATCTAAAACTATAGTCTTCATGTGATATTTTTTATTAAATGCAGGAGGTGGAGAGCATGGTCAGTCCTTCTCTGTTAGAATATACAAACAAAGATGGTAAAAAACCTCGAGAATTGTTTACAGAGTGCCACAAAGATTTAGTGAAAGAAGGAGAAAGATGGATGAAGGAGACAGCAACTTCTTGTACTGTGGTAGGAGCCCTAGCTAATTGTTACCATTATGTTCGCAGCGGCAATTACATTTCCAGGCTGTTACAATCAAAATACAGGCTGGCCAATGTTCTCAAATGAGAAGGTGTTTATGGTCTTTATAATATGTGATACATTGTCTCTACTTTCTGCCTCAACTTCAGTATTAACGTTCCTTGGCATCCTCTCGTCACGTTATGCAGAAGACGATTTTCTTAAATCTTTACCTCTAAAGATGATAATAGGCCTTTTCACCCTTATTTTCTCTATGGCAACCATGATGATAACCTTTTGTACTTCTCTTTTCATTATTCTTCCTGGAAAATCATGGATGGTCATTCTTGCTATTTGCCTTGCTAGTGTTCCGGTCATTTCAACTTATTGATCAAGAATCTTAGACAGGAAAGCGAAGACTGGATCGTAAGTCATTCAATGTGCTACAGTTTGCATACGTGTGTCTTTAATAATTGGCATGTAGCCAGAAATTGTTATTTTTACTTTATTTGGAAACATAGTTGATGAACTTTCCTCTTGTGATCCCTATTGCGTGTTATATGTGTGCCTTTAATAATTGGCATGTAGCCAGAAATTGTTATTTTTAGTTTTTTTGGAAAGATTGTTGAACTTTCCTCTTGTGATCTATATTGTGTGTTTTACGTGTGCCCTTAATAATTGGCATGTAGCCAGAAATTATTATTTCAACTTTATTTGGAAGATAACTGAACATGAACTTTCCTCATGTGATCCATGTTGTGTGTTTTTCTCATTTTATACTTTTTTTTAATCTTAAATCATAACTCTGTGATATATTTTCACTCTTTTTTATTATTTATTCATTTTCTAATTTAGTTCTTTATCTTGAGCAAGGATAGTATAATCCCTAATCCAATAAATCTCATCCACAATATGTTAAAATAGATTTTTTTTTTTTTTTAAATTTATAGGAGGTAAAATATAGATCTTATTTTATTTTATTAGAGTTTTAATTTATGTTGTTTTTTATTATTATTATTTTTTATCATCAGATCAAAATATCAATCAAGATAGAATATAAATATTTTTTTTTAATCTTTTTTAAGAATACACCATTTCTTTATATTGATACTTGATTATTTTTGGGGGGGGGGGGGGGGGGGGGGGTGTTGGGGGGGCCAATATGGCTTTTCTTTTTTTAACGTAAAAAAAATACATTTGGTCCTAAATTTTGGTTCAGATTCTATTTTACTTCGTGAAATTGAAAATATATATACGGGTTGGGAAAATGTGGCCAAACATTTTTCACATGCTACGCTTGGATCCACAAAATGTGGCATCATTTGTCATAGTTAGCCATGTGATCAAATTACTTATCTATGACCATTGAATAGAATAAATAATACTCCCATGGCTGACCCAATAATCAACCTTCTCGCTTGGGCGTGGTCCCCTATTATTTGTCTTCACAGTTGGGTTGAAGGTAATTAACTCAAATCCAATTACAATTGGGCATGCGATTTTCAAATTCCTCTATTTAGCGTTGTCCACTCTTTCTTATTTTTGTGATTAGCCCCACTCAATAGAATACACATCACCCAAAATTCATGTGTTACTTTGTGGACAATTTTCGGCAGTAGCGTAACCAAATGGCCAAATTAAAAAAAATTATGGGTGGCTAACCACAGCTCAGTTTTTTTATCAACATTTCACAACTTTTAGAAATCTGTCCTACTGTTGAAGATAAATGTCACAGCGATAATAACATGGATGAGTAATAAGAGGAACTAGACCAACTTATTTAGTCATCCAGAAGGGCTGTATTATGTGGATTAGTATTTGGAGCTAGAAGTTGATAATAGTGGTAAAGGCAAGTCAAAAGTTTAATAAGCTGGCTAGGAAGATTCTATTAGAAAATGCTATAGTAGAAACCTGATGAAGGAAATATTGCTGAAGGCTTTATAATCTGACGCTCCGCATCGAGGTAAGTCAGTCAGGTTGATCAAAATGTCGTTGTCATTTGGTTTCAAACATGAGACAAACAAGACGAGAATGTATCAGTGTATGAGCGTAGACAATGACCATGGTCTATTCAGAAATCTCACATGATCATCAAAAACTGGAAGCCGGAATAAAGTGTCCATGAACTGGATATAAATTTCCACTACAAGTTAACATGTGGGTCCAAATTAATTTCAAATGGCTTACCACTTCAAACACAGTCAATGTATAAGTGCCAAAGGTGTTGAAAATCGCAACAAGGCTGCCAATGCTTTGGCTTTAAGTGCAGAGTCCTTTTCAGTGTCGGATTCATCACTAGCCGGTGGACAAATTACTTTTCTCCTTTTCCCCTCTTTCTTCAGCACAATGATTAAAGCTATCAGTCCCACAGTCATTCACTCCACATCCTCATCTTCCTTGCTCTTAGATACAGAAAACTCACTCAAGGCACGGCAGAGTACTCTCAGCCACAAATCACATTCACACACATTATTCGAAACCCATATCACAGTACACTACCCTATGTTGCACGGACACGGACACGACACGGACACTGACACGGGGATACGACAATTTTTAAAAAATAAGGACACGACACGACGGGGACACGGCGGTTAAATAATTAATTAAATTTTATATTTAGGCATATTTTTTAATATTTTTAAACAAAATACATTTATATTTAGAATTTAAATTATGTAAGAACTACAAATAAGTAAACTAACACCCAAAATACTACAATAATACACAAAATCTTCAAGCACTTTCAGTATTCATTTTAGTAAAATTACCTACAATATTTAACTTTAATAAATAAATAAAACTATAGCAGAACACACAAAAACAAATTTATAAGTTATAACTAATATTAAAAAAAAAAAAATATATATATATATATATTAAAAAAAAAAAAAAAAAACAATGGAGGGCACACAGGCCACACGCCACAGCAGCAGTAAAAAAAAAAAAAAAAAAAAAAAACACAAAACAAAAACAAAAGCAAAAGCAAAAGCAAAACGCGTTATATATTATGTCTAAGTAACAGTAGATTCAAGTTAACATCGGAAAGGAAGAAAGAAGAAAAAAAAAAAAAAAAAAGACAGAGAGAACAGAGAAGAGATCGATCCGCGCCGAGAGAGATCGGAAGGGACAGAGGACAGATGGCACGGCGTCGACGTCGGAGCTCGCCGATCGGTCCGATCTAACTCCGGCGAGGGACAGAGGGCAGCGGCAGCGGCAGCGACAGCGACAGAGGGAGGGTGGGTTGAGAAGATCTTGAGATGTGGTTTCAACTTTCAGTCCAAGAGACTCTAAACTTGCTATATTATTTTAGGGTTATCACAAAATCAACGGCATTGGTAAGTTCCGGTCAAAATCTGTGATTTTTTTCTTTTTTTTTTTCACTGGTGGCGTGTCGGAGGCGTCGGAACCGCGTCGGCGCCGTGTCGGAGCCGCGTCGGCGCCGTGTCGGAGCCGTGTCGGAGAAGCGAAAAAAAGAAAAAGAAAAAGGACACCGCCGGACACCGGAATCTGGCGCGTCGTCCCCGTTCCGGTGTCCGACACGTGTCGGACGCGGACACGACGCCAAAAATGGCGTGTCCGTGCAACCTAGACACTACCATCAACACCGCTGCCACAAGCTCCAAAGTCAAATAACCAAACCACTACCTCGCCTTCAACTTGAACACCGCACCAGCAAGTAGCAACCCACACAAGCATGGATCCGGATCCTCTCCATTTTCCTTTGAAATGGAGAGGGTCCAGTTAGGGATGGCCATACCCATTGGGTAATGGATATCCAATTCTACCCGATCCAAATATTCTGGGTAATACTCGGTTTTTCATGGGTAGAGCTTAATCGGGTAGGGTATGGATATTATCCAAACCCGACCCGTATTAAAAAAAAAAAAAAAAAAAGCCTCTCTCACTGTCACTCACACTCTCCGATGAGAAACCACAACAACAGCAACAACAATCACAATTACTACTCAGAGGAGAGATTCTGGAGCAAACGACCATGGCAGTACAAAAGAGGAAATTTCTGGAGCAAACGACCATCGATGTTTGGATCCATAACAAAGCCTAGAGTTTTCTCATTTCGCTACTACAGAGGAATGTAATCGCCGTTTTTTCGATGAAGAGGATTCTTCCCGTTATCGGAAAGATTCGCCGACTCTAGCAACGGTGTCGGAGGCGGATCATCAAGAAGAATGAAATCAACGACGAGCCTCATGTTCATGAGATCTTCGGTGGCCGTCGCCGGAGCAGTAGCGTTCTCATTAAGCCGGTTACGATGTGGAGATCCTGAGGCGCTACTGTCACTGGACAGATTCAACAAGAAGTAAGATTAATAGAAATAGTAACAGACCAACGGTGTTGGAGGCAGATCATCAAGAAGAATGAAATCAACGACGAGCCCGATGTTCATGAGATCTTCGGTGGCCGTCGCCGGAGCAGCAGTGTTCTCGTTGAGCCGGTTACAATGTGGAGATCCTGAGGTGCTACTGTCACCGGACAGATTCAATAGGAGGTAAGATTAACAGAAATGATAACAGACCAAAGATTGGGAAAAAAAATACACGTGGAGGGGCAATAATTTAAGTTAAAATGTTTTGGATTTAAAAAAAAAACATTAAATGGGTTTTGGGTAGGGTATGGATATCCATGGATAATATATCCGGGTATGGATACTAATGGGTATTGATATTCGGATATCCATGGGCAAAATTTTCAGGTAGGGTATGGGTATACCCGATCCATACCCTACCCATGGCCATCCCTAGGTCCAGTTAATGGACAGGATTAATTTGAAATACATCTAGGGTCTAAGATGTGCCACGTCAATTAAAATGTTAAAAACTTAACTCTGAAAAGCTCAACTGTGGTTAACAAAAGGGTTAACTCAGCAAACCCACCTTATTCTTATCTGAGATTCGAATATATCAAAATCACTCTTTTGCTCTCTCTCAATTTCTCTTCTCCATCGCCGTCTCGCTCAACCTTGTCGTTGCTGCTGCCACAATCACCAACGTATGCCAAGCCACCGTTGTTTCTTCGACCACGTCTCACACCAGCCTAACATCACCGAACCCACTGCTCGGTAAATTTTCTCAATCTTATTTCTTCTTTATAAGCTCTGTTTGGTTGCTTGGAAAACAAAGGAAAATAAATTAGTATACTGCTTTTTTTTTTTTTTTTTTGATTTCGTCATGTTGAGTTTGGTTTCTATTCTCTGAGTGTTTTTTTTTTTTTTTGGGTTTTGAGCTTTGGGATTGTTTGAAAACAAAACAGTTGGTGGGTGTTTAAGCTTTGCAGGGTTTATGGTTTGTTTTGATCTGAATCTGTTCCAAAAGGTATGAGATTTTTGGGTTGTTTTGATACCGCACCCAAGTTTCTTGAGACTAAGATGAAAAATCTGAAAAACGAAAACAACAAGCAAAGCTAATACTGGTAGGGCGTGGGAGGAAATAGAATTAATGATCAAAATACAAGCTTTCTATTTTACTTAATCATAATTGTTCACTCGATTAATTTTTAATTGTTCTCTCTATTATGAACGTAGATCCATTTTTAATTGGTCATTAACTTTTACCATTTTAGCTTATAAGCTGAATTAAACCTTTTACTTTCAAATTGACTTGTCAATGTTAACACTTTTAGGTTCTAATAGGAAGAAGTCAATAAGGGGTCAAATGCTCTTTCGAGCTGTAACTCTTCTATGGTATAGAACTGCTTTGTCATATGTTCATTCCATTATCAAATTCTTCTATAAAAAATTCCACCCTTCCCATACCTTTATCAATTTTACCTCAAGAATGGTTGCTGTAGTTCTTGGCACTAATTCTAAATTTAAGAACTTGGTTAACAATAATGCTTGATGATTGGTTTAATGCAAAACATGCTTCTTTGAACTTCTTTGTGCATTAACAATACTTTTAAGTATCTTGCTGAAATTTGTCCCTAACATTACTTGTTATCAGTAGTGCTTTGTAGAATTATCATTTAATTTTTTATCACATTAGTTTTGCATCTTGGCATGGTTGAATTTACTCCTACATTATATCATATGATTTATGTATCATAGCTATTTATCATGGTTGAGTATATGAATCACTTATAGTTTGTTATAGTGTATTTGCTATATGTGTAGAACTTTCATTTGATGGTATGTATTTTTGTCATAATGCATTTGATTTTTTTTTTTTTTTTTATATAGAAAATGAGTTGAAGCAGTTAGCAGCCATCTATTAAAAAGTCTGAAGAGAAGGGTATCTGTACAAAAGTCTGTAGAGAAGGTTATAGTTCAAGAAGTCAAGCGCAAGATATATGCAAAACTTCATGTACCAAATTTTACACACTTGTTATCAAGAAAAGGCTTTGAAGTATTCCATGACCAATTGAAGACAACGTATTTTGAAGCTAGCAAGGCTAATTTTCAGTTTTAGTAAAGATTTAGATTTGATGTATTCGCTTGTAGGATAACTTGAGCAATTGCTTCAAATTGATCAATTTTGATGTCGCATGAAATTTGATCCAACAGAGTAGATAAGAAAGGAATATAATAAAAAATGAACAAATTTTATTAGTCCTTTGAATATTTCCATATACTGTGTGAATATATTCTCTAATGTAATTTCCTTTGGTTTGGGCAAAAAGCAATTAGAATTTATTTATTTATTTAATAATTCAGTATTTCATTGAACTAAGAACATAATTCAGTAATTTCCTTTGGTTTGGGGATTTATTGCTAGAAAGCGAGGATTTATTTTGTTTAGTATAGATTTTTAAAATTATTTTTAATTTGTTTATATACTGAAGTTCATTCGAAGCTCATTATAAATGTGATTTTGGGTATCCCTGATTACCAGCCTAGTTGCATAAATCTATTGTAGATTGGGATATAAGTATGTCAGGCAGGTCTCAGTACTCTGGAACCAACTTTTTGCATAGTTGTTTTCTGTTATGACCCACGGGCATAAGGAGCTAGAAGATGGACACGTGGAATTGGAAGCAGCCGCTGAGTCAGACAGTGGCTAAGTTATTGGACTTGTGATGTTGCCTTACGGAGTAGTTATTATTGTGTTAGGATAATTGTTATCAGGATAGGATAATTGTTATTTAAATTTGATTAAGTTGTTATTAGGATGAGGTCTATCTTGTGATAGAACCATAAGACTAGGAGTTATCTTGATTAATTGTATTTAAGCGTTAAGATGAATAAACAAAGCAGGCAGAATTTAACCCAAATACTCCTTCTTCCTTTAATTCTAGGAGGTTAGTCACCTCTAATACGACTAAAACCATTCTATCAACTGCAGATCACTGCAATTGGTATCAGAGCCATGACCACCATTCCGCCAAACACACGTTCAACCACCAATGATGACCGCCTGGCTGCCTTGGAGATTAGCACCCATTCCCTCAAACAGCAAACCGATTCTCACAGGGAAGAATTTGCCGGCATGAAGGGAGCCATGGAGGCTCTCATTGATGTCGTGGCCAAGATGAGTCGAGCTATGGAGAGCAGGGGAATTCGGGTAGATGAGAACCATAGCGACGATAACCGAGACCATGGTTCCATCAACCGGAACTGTGAAACTAGAGAAGGAAGCCGAGGAATTCACCAAGGCGGACTGCAGACCAGATTTGCACGTCTGGACTTTCCTCGTTTCGATGGGGACAACCCAACGGGTTGGATCTACAAAGCAGAGCAATTTTTTCATTACCAACGAACCAATGACAATGAAAAGGTATTGCTGGCTTCTTTTCACTTGCAGGATGATGCCTTAGAATGGTATCAATGGTATGAACAATCCCAACCAAACGTGACATGGGAAGAGTTCACTCAGGCCTTATGCATTCGTTTTGGCCCCTCGGACTACGAAGATTTCGACGAGGCCCTCGCGAAACTACAGCAAACGGGCACCGTGCGAGAATACCAAACGCAGTTTGAGCGTTTAGCAGCACGAGTACGCCAATGGCCACAACGTGCATTGGTCGGAAGCTATGTTGGCGGACTGAAAGAAGAGATACGCGCCGAGGTAAAACTCTTTCGGCCTACCACTCTGCTTCACCCAGCAAGCTTGGCTCGGTTGCTAGAAGAAAAACTCTCCAAAATACGACGACCATTGTTTACGACATCCAAACCTTCACTGCTACAAAACCCACCATACAAACCTTCACTCCTACCGACCCCCACACCCATCAAGACCTCCACAACCATTAATCCCAGCAACAGACCTTCCACCAATCCAACATTCCGCAAATTGTCCTGGACAGAGATGCAAGCGCGACGGGAAAAAGGCTTATGCTACAACTGCGACGAGAGGTTTGGACCAGGACACCGATGCAAGAAGCAGCAATTATTCGTCTTAGAATTGATGGAGGACACGGAAGAAAATTCAAGGGCGGTTGAGCTTAATCCTGAAGGCGAGCCACCACAAGCGGTACCGGAAATATCGCTCCATGCATTGTCTGGTGTGTCCACGCCCCGAACAATGCGAGTTACTGGCTTAGTCCGTGGAAGGCAGTTGCACATTCTTATCGACAGCGGCAGCACGCATAACTTCGTCAGCCTGAAGTTTACCAAGCGCTTGGGCTGTCCGACAACTCCGACGCCGGCCTTCCAAGTGATGGTAGCCAACGGTGAAAGGCTACGATGCGATGAATTCTATTTGGCAGTGCCCATGGAAATACAAGGCTACAAATTTAGGACCAACATGTATCCTATTGATTTACAAGGCTCGGATGTGGTTTTGGGTATACAATGGCTACAGAACCTTGGTCGTGTGCTGCATGATTGGAGTAAGCTTTCCATGGAATTTTCGGTCGACGGCCATACGTTTGTGATACATGGGGACGAGACGGGAAAGGTAATTCCAGAATCCGCCCACTCCATTGCTCGGCTCGCATCGAATGGTATGAGATTCTGCATTATGACCATGTCGGGAGAAACCACCAACGCGCTCACATCAGAGGCAAAGTCAGACCAATGCAGCGAACTCGACGCACTGTTGAAGCAGTACCAGCAGGTGTTTGATACACCAAAAACGTTGCCACCTCTCCGTACCCATGATCACCGTATTCCCTTAGAACCAGGGAGAAGGCCTATGAGTGTTCGCCCCTACCGGTACCCCCACATCCAAAAGAACAAAATCGAGCGGGCTGTCAAGGAGATGCTCGCCACTGGAATTATACGTCCGAGCTTCAGTCCTTTTTCATCACCGGTACTCTTGGTTAAAAAAAAAGACGGTTCTTGGCGCTTTTGCGTGGACTATCAAGCACTCAATCGCGTCACTGTCAAGGACCGATACCCAATCCCAGCCATCGATGAGTTGCTTGATGAACTCCATGGTGCGACATTCTTCACTAAGCTGGATCTTAAGTCCGGATATCATCAAATCCGAGTGCAAACCGACGACATCCATAAGACTGCTTTTCGCACCTATGATGGCCACTACGAATTCTTGGTCATGCCGTTTGGACTCACCAATGCTCCGGCGACATTCCAATCCTTGATGAATGATATTTTCCAAGCACTCTTGCGAAGGTACGTTCTTGTTTTTTTTGATGACATATTGGTTTATAGCAAAACATGGGATGAGCATTTACTTCATTTAGACACGGTGCTGCACACCTTGCTGGACAATCAGTTATATGTAAACCATTCTAAGTGTTTAATTGCTCGGAAGGAGGTTGAGTACCTCGGCCATGTCATTAGTGTTACAGGTGTGGCTGCTGATTCGGCAAAAATCCGGAGCATGGAAACCTGGCCGACTCCAACAACTACCACCGCTCTTCGCAGATTCTTGGGGTTAACCGGTTACTACCGGAAATTCATCAAAAATTATGGCACCATCGCAGCACCACTCACCCAGTTATTAAGGAAAGATGGGTTCCGCTAGTCCGAAACAGCCGAGAAAGCGTTCCTCACGCTCAAGCGAGCAATGATCCAAGCACCTGTTCTTGCATTGCCGGACTTCGCCAAACAGTTTGTGGTTGAGTCTGATGCATCCGAGACTGGGCTAGGTGCAGTCCTAATGCAAGATGGACGGCCCATAGCCTACTACAGCAAGGCGCTCTCGGGCCGAGCCTTGGTGCGTTCCACCTATGAGAAGGAATTGATGGCCATTGTATTATCGGTCCACCAATGGCGCAACTATCTGTTGGGATGGCGGTTCCGCATTAGAACGGATCATAAAAGTCTGAAATACCTGCTAGAACAGCGCATCTCAACCTTGGACCAACAAAAATGGCTTGTGAAGTTGATGGGATACGACTACGAGATCGAGTACCGACCAGGTCGTGAGAACGTGGCAGCCGACGCCCTGTCACGGTTACATAGGGAGTTAACGGCTATATCTTGCCCACAGCCCACTTGGTTAGCCATGGTTCGCCGAGAAGCCCACAACGATCCGCTCTTGATCACTATGAGGAATGACTTGCAAACCGGCGCCAAGAGCATGCGCGGCTATGAAGCACGGGGTGGACAACTGTGGTACAAAGGCAGGCTGGTTTTGTCTTCAAACTCTCTGTACAAGGAAGCCATCATTCGTGAGTTCCACGATACACCCGTTGGGGGACATTCCGGAATTTTTCGCACCTTAAAAAGATTGGCTGCTAACTTCCATTGGGTCGGCATGAAGCGAGATGTTCAACATTACATTCAGCGATGTGATGTTTGTCAACGTAACAAGCACGATACGATGACACCGGCTGGGCTATTACAACCGCTGCCCATTCCGGACCGAGTTTGGGAAGATGTGTCAATGGATTTCATTGACGGGCTGCCGACGTCGAATGGCTTCTCTGTCATCTTGGTGGTGGTGGATTGCCTATCCAAGTATGGCCATTTCATAGCTCTTAAGCATCCTTATTCAGCAAAAGGGGTGGCGGAGACCTTTGTCAAAGAAGTGGTGCGGCTTCACGGCATGCCACGTTCCATCGTTTCTGATCGGGACCCTGTTTTCACTAGCCGGTTTTGGTCGGAATTCTTTAGCCTGCAAGGCTCTGAGTTGCGCATGAGCTCTGCTTACCACCCTCAAACGGATGGTCAGACAGAAGTCCTCAATCGTTGCTTAGAAACTTACCTATGTTGCTTTGCAAGCTCCAAGCAAAAACAGTGGCTCAAATGGCTGCCTTGGGCAAAATATTGGTACAACACAAGCTACCATACGGCCACTCGCATGACCCCCTTCGAAGCTGTTTATGGGCGGTCTCCGGCAACAATTCACTTGTATGTGCGTGGAGAGACGTTAGTGGCAGACGTTGAGCAATCCTTGCGCAGCTGAGATGAAATTCTTCGACTCCTGAAGGAAAGTTTGGTCACAGCTCAACAGAGGATGAAAATTAATGCCGATCGTCACCGCCGCGAGCTGGAGTTTGCGCCTGGTGACTTCGTCTATCTCCGGTTGCAGCCTTTTCGACAATTGTCGGTTCGAACCAGAGGAAACCAGAAGCTATCTCCCCGTTTTTACGGGCCATACCAGGTGGTGGAACGCTTAGGGACGGTAGCCTATCGGATTGCACTTCCCGCCGATTCACGGATTCACCCGGTCTTCCACGTCTCGCAATTAAAAAAACAGTTGGGCCGCTCCGACCGTGCAGCGCAAGAACTTCCCTAAGTGCAAGACGACGGCAAGCTGCTGTTTGAACCCGCTGCTATACTGGATTTTCGCTGGAGCAAGGCAGGAAAGAAAGTGCTTCAGGAAGCCTTGGTGCACTGGACGGGTACAGCTTGCGAAGATGCTACGTGGGAGCCATTTCCGAAGTTACAGCAACAATTCCCTCACTTGAATCTTGAGGACAAGATTCGTCTTCCAGAGGGTGGGAATGTTATGACCCACGGGCATAAGGAGCTAGAAGATGGACACGTGGAATTGGAAGCAGCCGCTGAGTCAGACAGTGGCTAAGTTATTGGACTTGTGATGTTGCCTTACGGAGTAGTTATTATTGTGTTAGGATAATTGTTATCAGGATAGGATAATTGTTATTTAAATTTGATTAAGTTGTTATTAGGATGAGGTCTATCTTGTGATAGAACCATAAGACTAGGAGTTATCTTGATTAATTGTATTTAAGCGTTAAGATGAATAAACAAAGCAGGCAGAATTTAACCCAAATACTCCTTCTTCCTTTAATTCTAGGAGGTTAGTCACCTCTAATACGACTAAAACCATTCTATCAACTGCAGATCACTGCATTTTCTGCCTAATCTAGTTGCCATCTTGCTTTATTGCAATCTAGTTGCCATAAGTGAATATAATGTATATTTCAATATATTTTGTAATTATTGTGGTACTCCAAAGACAGTAATTATTTGGATCAAGCTTCTTTTATTTTTGAGTGTATTATATAGTCAACCTGCATATTCAGTTTGAGTGTATTAATGGTTTAGGTTCCATTTTGTTGCTTAGCATACACACATGATGTTTCTGCAGTCTTAAATTGCTGTCTAAAACAGGGCATTTAAACCATTCACATTTTACAGGTTGTAGAACAAGTTAGACTACACATTGTTTGGGTACAGTGGAGCACCATTTAAAAGACCATTTACTTGAACATTGTTTGAGTTTTTATGCTGTATGCATACAGTTTGAGGAGTTAATCTCCTTCTTTTTGATGGTTCCCAATAATATCACAAAAAAGCCTTTTAAGATGCTACTAAAACTGCTTTGATATTGAGTGCACACGAGGTACAAACACTTCACAACAATTCACAACAATGCAATAAATTAGTATACAAGTCATAGATTAATTAAAAAGACCATATTTCATTGCTAAAGTCTCAGATTACAGAAAGAATTACACCAAAATTCTGGCATTTTCCCACTAATACATACCAACACAAATTCAGGCCAACACATACCATCACAAACATTCTGCCAAATCCTACCAACATACACCAAAATTATGGCCTTTTCCCACTAATACCTACCCACCTAATGATCCATTTCCCCCCCCCCCCACCTATTTAGCCAACCAAAAGAAGCATCAAGCGGAGTAGCATCCCACTTAGCCCCAGGCAAATGAGCAGCATCTTCTCTCTTTTCCTATAGCCTGTGCTCCGTTGCCTCTTCAACCAAAATCATGAAAAACAACAACATATAGTATTAGCAAAATCTAGTCACAATCAATCCAACACTTGTATTAGCAAAATACTAAAATCCTTGAAACTAAAAATGACCCACTAAAGAAAATAGCTATAAAATTAAAACCCTTGTGCTCTCTGATCTTCCAAAACTAAAAAGCATTTGCACCCTTGTGCTATCACATAAACAACATACATTGAAGAAAAACCAATTGCACTCCACAGATCAATTTCCTCTTGAATCAATATAATAAGCAAAAACACAAGAACCAAAAGTAAAAAACAAACATCTCTAATAAAGGCAGACTTGAAATGCTTATGATTCCAACCACAACACACGTTACAAAAGAAGCACCACCTAGTACTGTATTAAGGCCAACATCACATGTACCTTCACCCATAAACGAGACGACGCTTGAAAAGAAATCAGGAGCACCATTGCCAAGAGAAAGCAGAGTAACCCAGCATACTCATAACCATTTCCTTGTAATTCCATCATTATAGCAAGTAAAAGTACACTCTTTTTGAAGAGTCCGAACAAGAACTTCTAAATTACAAAATATTTGCCCATATAGAGTGAAGCATACTACACAATCAAAATCAAACCCAGTAACAAACAGCCAAAAAAGAAAAAAAAAAAAAAAAATCTTTCCTTGAAAAATAACAACCACTATTGAAATAGAGATATCGGCATTTGTTATTGAGGCAGTTAAAGAACTACCTTAAAGGTACAATATACTCATAACCATTTACTAGTAATTCCATCATTAGAGCAAGTAAAAGTGCACTCTTTTTTAATAGTCCGAACAAGAACTTCTAAATTACAAAATGGTTGCCCGTATAGAGTGAAGCATTCTACACAATCAAAATTGAACCCGGTAATAATCATTAGTGAAATGGAGATATAAACACAAAGTTTTCCTAAAAAATATACAATCTAAACAATATAGAGGGTCTATAAGGCCTACAATTAAATGGGTATTACTAGTTCCAATAATACACAACCACTCAAACAATGATCTCAAAAAACAACAAATTCAGCTCGATAACCAATACTACCACACCATTATATATGCAATTATTCCTATCCCTCCATATTTCCCACATTACACCTACAAAACTCTTGTTCACAACACAACTAAAGATAAAATTTTTTGCTTTGATAAACAGAAAAGAAACTTACACTAGCGCCATACGCAGCCGATTAAGCCGCATACGATTGTTGCCCAAACGCATTGCTCCCTCAAGAGGAGTACATGGTTCTTTCACAAATACAGAGATATAATTTACCAAATAAATATTAACCTGCATTAAAATTTTGCACCAAATTAAACAACATTAAAGAACAAAAATTTCCTGATTCTTTCATAATCGATTTCAAAGAAAGCAAAAAAAAAAAAAAAATCAAAATCGAAGCTGAACAAAAAAATAAAAATTTGTGCTTTGCAATTGAGAGATGAATTGCAGTGTGAAATTACCAAAGCGGAAGATAGAAAAAGCGAAACCCTAACAAAGATTGGTGGTGATGGAGCTTACCGAAGATAATCGAAGATGAATTTTTTGTGTGTGTTCGAGGTTCGAGTAATCGAAAACCCTAATTCTCAGAGAAGAGAGAAAACGATGACTCAGAAAAGACTAAATATGAGAGAATGAATGAATGGATGAATGAGAATGAGAAAGTCGGGGCACCGTGATGGCGGGGCGAGAGAGAACCTTGGAGAAGAGAGTGAGAAAGAGAGTTTGAATTTGAAACAAAGAAGTCAATACCGTACCGGAGGCTGTACCGATTTGACCATCGGTACGATATATTTCGGATATCAGTCAATACCGGTGTACCATTTCGGATTTATCGCTATTTTATATTATAATAATAATAATAATAATAATAATAATAATAATTCTCTTAGAGCCTATCTCTTCTATGTTCTTTAGGACTTAAAAGAATTTGTTAATACATTTAAAGAGTAGTTAAATTTTTATTTATGACCCATATAATCAGTTAAACCAAACTCCATACCACTAGAAGTCTAGAAGTTGACACTTGCCCATCTAAGCAATTGACTAAATAAAAAATAAAAAGTAATTGAAATTTGAGAGAGCAAAATAAGCAAGAGATAAGAACCATGGAGAGTCACGTGGCTTTGGGAAAAGCAAATAAAATAAGAGGCTTTTATGCTTTTGGCGAAGAAACCAAGAGAAATAGGTGCAGCAGCCTCTTATTTTATTTGCTTTTAAATTTTACATCTGCTCTCCCCCAAGCAAAGAAAGCTTCTCACAAAAGCAGAGCAAACGAAGCAGGGAGCGATTACAATGGCTAAAAGGAAGATCTAAGTGGCTAAAACGAAGAAGAAGATGATGATGTTGTTGATGATCTAGCAAGTTGATGCTTCAATGATGGTCACTAGTTGCTGTAAGTTGCTGTAAGTATCAAGTTTTTTCAAAAAAACCCAGTTATAATTATACCCGTCCGAAACGAAAATACCGCCTGATATTTTGGGCGGTACGATTCAGCCTTGTTTCTGTACCGGTTCAGGCGCCGGAACGGAATATTCCGGCGGTACCGACCGGTACGGTACGAAATCGTCATCCTTGATTTGAAATGTTCAGATGGGTTTGATGAGAGAGAAACTGTGGTTTGTCCGGTTGAGTTAAACAGCCTCTAGTTTAAGTGTAGTTAAATGTGGTTTGGGTTAAGTTATGACGTGGCACGTTTTTGGCCCTTGATATAATGTAAAGATGATCCTGTCCGTGTACTGGACCCTCTCCATTTCTCTTTGAAAGAGGATCCGGATCCACACAAGCATATACCATGGACGAAACATTCCAACACTCACAAGCAGTTCTCTTCACCATGGTTTTGAAATTCGGACCGGACCGTACTGTCCGACCGGAAAAACCGTCAACCTTTCAGTTTTGCAGTTTTTTAAGCTTCAAGAACCGTTCTATGTGAAAAAAGCAGGGACCCGTGCGAACCCTGGTTGGACTGTGCGGTTCTGAGAACCGTGACCGGTTTTTGAGGTTCGGACGGGTTCTTTTTGCTTTAGCTTTTCCGATGAATATTGGGTACACCGGGATGAAGTTATGATCAGATCTAGAAGAAATGAAAAAGAAATGAAAGAACACGAAAAAGAACAAAGATCAAAAGAAGATTTGATAATTTTTGGAGGTGCTTAAACTTCACTGATTCACAATCTTCAAATCTGCTGCAGAGAGAGAGACAGCTTTTTTTTTTTTTTTTTGATAATCAAGAGAAGGAACTCTTTTTGATTGATAACACAAACACAAACACAAACACAGACACGAACACAAACAGACCACTGATGAAAGAGCAAATTGTTGATTGTGGAGAAGAAACCCAGCAAGCAGATGTAGGCCAAGGTTTTGAAACCCGGACCGTTCATTGAACCGTAAAAAAAAGAGGTTCAAGGTTTTTAAGGTCGAACCGTGATGACGTCATAATTAATTTAATAATTATTTAAAATAAAAATAATTATATTAAATTAGTAAAAATATTTAAAAAATTAACTAAAATAGTACAATTAAATATAAAGATCTATTCCTATCAAATATATATATATATATATATAGAGAGAGAGAGAGAGAGAGAGAGAGAGAGAGAGAGAGAGAGAGAGAGATCTATTATTCCTTTATAGAAACAAAGAAATCTATCTTTCAAATTATTTTCTATATCATAATTCATAACTTTAAGAAATATTAAATCTTAGTATTTTTTTACGTTTATTAATTAAATTTGTGATAATATCTAATAATATGATAATTAGAATAAAAAAATATATAAAAAATGGTATTTGTGTAATTGTGTTGCATGTATGCAACATGGCCCTTATAAAATTATAAATGCATTAATTTTCTTTAAGAAAAATGATATGTCCATACCATTTTTACAATATTTTTATAACAAATTCTAAGTGGCAGGGTGTTACTAGTTATTATTGTTGAAGTAAAAAAGTAATCTTAGCATTAAGCTCAAATTTGAACCAATAACAACTAATCACCTATAATTTATTATGAAAATATTATAAAAATATTACGAATATAACACCTCTCTTTATTTAATATGATGAACGAAAGATATTTATATTGCATTGCATGCAACGTGGCCCACTGGTAAGATAAGAATCAACTCTTTTCTTTTAAATAAAAACAAAACATAAAAAGTTAAAATTTCAAAAGTCCAATTAATTCTCCCACCAAGCCCAAATACTACCTTGACCACATCTCTATCTTTACTTTTGGCCGGTGAAGCAGTACAGCCATAATTCATTATTTTATCTTTCTCCTTTCTGTTCTTCTGTGAGCTCTCTGTCTCAACTTTGGTCTTCGTCCCGGAGTAGCCTACAGTCTTCACTCGCTCTCTTACAGCAACTCCCAGACAAAGCGAAAGGAAGACGGGAGAGAAAAGGGAGCCTGAAAGAGAATTTGGGTTTCCCCTGAAGCCTGAAAGCCTAAGCCCAACTCCGAAAGTGAGATCCATTGTTCAAAGCCGACCCAAGTTTCAAGAAGTGTCCAAGAGCCCTGATCCGATAGAAATCCCATAACAGACACTGATCTGATCGTGGTCCAAATTCCAAACCCAATTCCCAACTTAAGGTATGGATGTTCCTAAAATAGATAAATATAGTCAACGGCTAATGCATTATTTTTTATTCCTGTAACTATTACATTATGCATAACTCATCAAACTAAAGTATACTCAATATGTTCCCCTCTTTAATTGAAGCCCCCTTTATTTTTAAAAAAATAAGAGCTATTATTATTATTATGTTGGGATAATTAATAATACGGACACCAAACTTTATTCTTTTATTTTTAGAAAAATGAAGATTATGGATTTTGCGGTTAAGTTTTAGAGATCCTCATTGCATTTGATATCTATGAAAATGAAAAATAAGGGTTTTCTTTGGCTTATTTTATTATCGGTATAGGTTTAAGTATGTAAAGATTAAAGTGATATTTGTTATCTAAATTATTTCAAATTGATAATATTTATATATGTTTCATAAATTTTATAACTATTATTGCGCTTTAAGTGTGTAATCTCTAATTTCGTTAACAAAAAAAAATTCTTGTTCTAAAATGTTTAAAGAAAATTAGTTATGATTAATATGATTAAAAGAGAGTTCACAAGTTACAACTTACAAATTGACTAGATGAAAAAAAAAAATTAATATTTTTTTGACCAATGATATAAATATTTTTGTTATAAATATATATATATATATAGAGAGAGAGAGAGAAGAAGAAGAAGATTATTTTTTTGATTTAACTCGGCTCCTAGAATAAATTTCTAACTTTGGATGGCAGTTCTGATTTTTATCTCTAGATTCTCTATAGCTAGATCTATAATATAAAATAAAAGGCTTTTAATTTTTAATTTTTTATCAAGTTCCTTAAATTGTGCAAAATTTCGAAAAAAAAAAAAAACCTATAGCATATTAAAAAATTAAAATTTTATTTGGACATTCAAAAATTCAACCACTAATGGTTTAAAAAAAAAAAAAAAATCAACCAGTAATGAAGATATTATGTCATGTAGGTATGTCTTTACCATTATATGGTCCATTTGGTGAAGTGAAACCCTATATAGCAAAGGTTATACCAAAAGCAGAGTCGACTTTCTTCAAGTAATTTTTTTATAAATTCAAAATCAAAGTGTGTTGTCTTAATAATAAAGGGCAATTTTCATGAAACAGATGTCATAAATTAAAATTCTATCATTTTATATATATATATATATATATATATATAACATAATTCTTCAAGTAATTTTTTACAATACATAGCAAACAACCATGAAAGTTTTGGTTTAAATCCCTAAATGCCTTAACTACCTATTTTAGACAATTGGTTCACATATTAATCAGGTAGTTAATCGATCAAGGTTCAAATTGGGGGCAGTGCTACAGCCTATTCAGGGTTCAAATGAACCCCTTGACTTCAAAAAAAACAGTTATATATACAAAATATATTTTTTTGTTAGTTTAATACTTTAATTTATTCTTAAAAAAAAAATTGCACACCCTGACTTAAATCTAGCGCACTTTTATTACAAGTATTTCTGATTCTAAGAGTAAAGGGTAAGTGTTTGTGAATTGTATGTGTAATTCTTTTTTATAAATTTATATTATATGTGTGCGAGTGTATCTAATATTGATTTTGTACATTACTTTTTGTTATAATATTATTTGTGTAAATTATGATATGTGTGGATGTTTGCGTCTACAATATAAATATAATATAACTTTATATAATTTAATAATTAGGAAATAGAAAGGTTTTTTTTTTTTTTTTTTTTTTTTTAAAGAATCAATCTAAGCTTAAAAGATTGCAACAATGGTGTGAAACACTTAGTGAGAAGCTATAAACTCAGAGAGAAAAGGAGAGAGTTTAGAGAGAGAGAAGAAGAAAGAAACGAAAATTCTAGAAGAATAACTGCTCGAGCCTTCATTACATTGATGTACAATATATATATATATATATATATACACACACACACACACACCCAAGAATCAATAACTGGCTAATCAAAGATCCCTGAAATCACAGGATTGATCCGTAAAGTCTGGAGTGAAATTAGGAACTAAGTAACTACTAATAACTACCTAACAGACTAAGCCTACACCAACAACAACTATACAAAACGCAGAGTATTAAAAAGCTAATGACAGAAATATAAAACACAGCGTTTCATTAAATATAAAACGCAGCGTTTCATTAAATACATTCACAAGCTTAGGTTTAAATAAAACGACATCGTTCTGATGAAAGCTGAATTAGCTGTTGGAAAACTAGCCGTTGGGCATTTGAATAGCAATGCTCCGTTGACCTTTGGAACTTCTAGATTGACCTTTGGAACTTTTGGAACTACTCTCAACATTTTTTACATATGTGTGTATTATTATCATATTATAATAACTTTTTGTTATAAAATTAGTAAAATTCAAGAAAAAAATAGTAAAGTTAGTAATTGTTTAAGCATTTGATTGGTTAAGTAAACACATAGTATATAATTTTATGTATGAATATGTGTGATATTTCCTTTCCTTCCCTCTTATCCTCCTCAGAGGAAATGTAACTCTGTTGCAATACCATAATGGCTTCTTCTTCCTTTCCCGCCCCCCCTTCCCTCAATACCACTCAGCCAACACCTATCCCTACCACCCAACCTACACCTTTCCCTCCTTTGATCCCCTCTCTACCTCTGCCTCTAAACCAACCAATTCATCCCTTCCCTGGTTTTTTCCCATCACCTTTCCCCTTCCCATCCTCTTTTGGTTTATTTCCTTTCCTTCCCTCTTCTTCCCTGAACATCCCTTCACCTTCTGACCTGCCCTTAAAACCAACGGTATGGCCTAGACCAAATACTACAAGCTCACCCACAACCCTTCCCAATATTGTGCCTTCTTCCTTCTCAGCGCTTAAACCTTCTCCTCAGGGCAGAGGGGGCAGTATTGGTCTTTTTCGCATAGATTCCAAAACCTTTTCATTCTCTTTTGATGGCAGGCGGGCTGATTATTATGCTATTCACGAATGTCGTCGGAATATTAATAGTTCCGTGTGGTTGAGTCGTAAGGGCTTGGAATGGATTCTCGCATGTTTTGCCGATATTCGAGACTGGGTTCCAGGAAAGGATTTCTTTTGCAAACGTTTCAGAGCAAATAATAAGTTTTTTGAATTCCGGGGAAGGTCGCATAAGGCTGGTATTTTTGTGGAGATAGCCGTGTACTATGGTGGTGCTCGTCGTGGTTGGGTTTTGGTTCCTGCAAGCACATACCGGTCTGGGTGACGCTTGTTTTCTAAAGAATTAGATAGTTTCCTATCTGGTTCAAACACTGCGAGGGCGGTAGGGAGGTTTTCTGATGCAGCTGATGGTGGTGGTCCAACGGATAGAGGTGGACAAAATAATTAGCAACTTGTCAACGTCAAGAACCAGCGGAAGTTAAGGAAATTTGAATTCCCTAGAGCTGTTTCGGGAAATAACGTGTTGAAGGGTGTCTCTGGTGCTTCTGTCTCTTCCAAATATGGCAGACCCATGCGTGATTTTACTTTTGAGGTGACTTCTGCTACGTTGGCGCTGAGGGTGTCTATTTTTGATGGGGAAAAAAGAGTGGTTAGGTGGAAGAACCCATACCCTCAGCATAAGCCCATTGACAGTGGGCCTGTGCTGTTTAATAATACAGCTAGGCAGGTAAAAGCCCATTTAGCTGACCTAAATACTAAGGCCCACGGAGAAGTTTATTTTCCTTTAGGCTTGGGTGCAAGTGGTTTTGGCAATCAGACTGGTTGCGTGTTGGGTGAGAGCTCAAAGACTCCGATGGAGTCATCGGTGCCATCGGAGATGCTAGTGGCTCCGACGGTAGGTGGATCGTTGTTTTCCAACGCCGTTCAAGCTTCAGAGACTCCAGCACCCATCCCGTCGCAAGTGTTTGGACACCCAGTGGCCGGTAATGCCTCGTCGCCCTGTGGTAGCTCCGACGCGGTGGTCCTCGCTTCCGATAAGGAGGGTTTCTCCATGGGCTCAGCCTCCAGTGCCGAGACAACCTTTGGGCTAGGCAATCGTATCTCTGGGTCCTTCGATGCTGTCGTGGGTAGCTCGGCGTCGACAGAGATTATGGTGCAAAATCGTTTTTCTCCTCTCTCGGACCTGGGTAATGGGGCTGAAGCTGAGTTTGTGGTAGGGGAAGATCTTGTTGAAGATCAGAGGTGTCAACACCATGCCCATAGGTCGCGGCAAAGGTCAGTGGGTTCTGTTGAGGATTTTCAGCCTATTTTTGGGCTTCACCTTTGTCCGTGGGAGTCCAGTGAAGGGTCTGACCAATGTGGAGGAAGTGGAGAAAAAGAATTATGTGTGTTGGAGTGTGACCCTGTGTCTCGGTGGGAACCCAATGTTCTCAGGGAATTGGTGTTGGTTCAGGACTCTATAGAAGGAACTCAGGTGATGGAGTCTGGATCACCGTCGAATTGGGTGTCTCAATTGATGAAAAATTTCTGTAACATGGTGGGTTCCCTATTGTGAAACATGAAGCTCAATGCTTGGCTCTGTTTCGCCTTTTGGAACAGGAGTGCCTCAAGGTAATTGATGTTGGGGTGCCCAAGCGAACAGCTAATTCAGGGTCACGAGGTATCAGGGAACTTAAGGGGCTTATCTCTAATGTTAATTACGAGGGTGTCTCCTCTAGAAGTAGGAGTAGAGTTTCATCGACTGCTGCAGGGGCTGTTGGTAGTTGGAAATGACTATACGACTTCTTTCTTGGAATGTAAGGGGGCTTAACAATCCCCGGAAGAAAGAGGTTTGCAAGAATCTTCTAAAAGATTGGAAGTGTGATATTGTTCGTTTGCAAGAAATGAAAGTATCTTCTACTGATCTTGTTTTTGTTCGGAGTTTATGGGGGAGTCCTTTTATTGACTGGGCTGTTTTGGACGCGGTGCAGTCTTCGGGAGGGGTCTTGTTGATTTGGGATAAGAGGGTTTTCGAACAATTGGACATTGTTGTTGGACAGTTTTCTGTCAGTGATTTATTGAGAGGGGTGGTGGATGACTTTGTTTGGGCTTGTACTGGTGTGTATGGCCCCAATGAAGATGGTCAGCGGGCTGCTTTGTGGGAGGAGTTGTCTCAAGTGCATGCCAGATGGCCCATGGCATGGTGCATAGTAGGAGATTTCAATTGCATTAGGTACCCAAGTGAAAGGCTTGGCTGTGAGTTGTTTAGTCCGGCTATGTTTGCTTTTTCGGACTTTATAGACAGCAATTCTTTAGTTGATTTACCGTTAGAGGGTGCTTCCTACACTTGGTTTAGAGACTCTGGTCTTCCCTCTATGTCTAGAATTGACAGGGCTTTGGTTTCTCTTGATTGGGAGGAACATTTTGAGAATGTTTCCCAAAGGGTGCTTCCTCGTGTTATTTCAGACCATTGCCTGCTTTTGTTGGAAGCTGGTGTTGTTTGACGTGGTTGGAGTGCCTTTAAATTTGAAAATATGTGGTTGAAAGCTGAGGGCTTTGTTGATAGAGTTCAACATTGGTGGAATGGGTGCAGTTTTGTGGGTTTACCAGGATTTATTTTGGCTAAAAATCTGAGGGCTTTGAAAGCTGACTTAAAAAAATGGAATAGGGAGGAGTTTGGTGACTTGGCTCTTAGGAAAAAAAATTTGTTGACTGAATTGTTGGGGTTAGATGCGAGAGAGGAGATGCTGGGGCTTTCAGGTGAGGATCAACTCCGTCGTATTCATCTCAAAGGAGAAATTGAACAGTTAGCTTCCCTTAAGGAAATTTCTTAGAGGCAAAAATCTCGAGCTTTGTATGTGAAGGAGGGAGATAATAATACTCGTTTCTTTCATAGATTAGCAAACTCTCATAGAAATGCTAATCACATCAAGAAGATCGAGGTGGATTATGTTCTTTATGAGGATGAGGCGGAGGTGCGCTCTCAGGTAGTTCTCTTCTACCAAGGGCTGTATAAGGAAACTGATTTAGGGCGCCCTTCTATGGATGGTTTAGATTTTGCTTGTATTGAGGAGGAGGAGAGGTTGTCCTTAGAGAAGAAGTTCACAAAGGAGGAAGTTCTCCAGGTCTTAAGGGAGATGGAGGGTGATAAAGCCCCTGGTCCGGATGGTTTCACCATGGCTTTTTTTCATCATTGTTGGGGTGTTGTGGAAAAGGAGGTCATGGAGTTTTTTGATTTTTTCCATCGGCACTCTATGTTTGAGCGGTCCTTGAATGCTTCTTTTCTCACCTTAATCCCTAAGAAGAGTAATGCTGTTAACATTAAGGACTTTCGCCCTATCCGTTTGGTGGGCAGTGTGTACAAGTTGTTGTCCAAGGTGTTGGCAAACAGGCTGAGGGCGGTTTTGGATAAGCTCATCTCCGAGACTCAGAATTCTTTTGTCGGTGGAAGGCAGATTCTAGATTCAGTGCTCATTGCAAACGAGTGTCTGGATAGTAGGCTCAAGAGCCGGTTATCGGGGGTGGTTTGCAAGCTTGATATTGAAAAAGCTTATGACCATGTTAACTGGGAGGCTTTGTTTTATCTGTTGGACCGGATGGGTTTTGGTTTGAAATGGATAGGGTGGATTAAGGCTTGTGTTACTTCTGTCCATTTTTCTGTCCTAGTTAATGGATCACCTGAAGGTTTCTTTGGAAGTTCTCGTGGGTTAAGACAAGGTGACCCTCTATCCCCTCTTTTGTTTCTCTTGATAATGGAGGTTTTGAGCATAATTTTGAAGAAGACTGAGGAGTATAACCTCATTCGGGGTTTTCTTGTGGATTCAGTGAATTCTATTGGTGTGCGGATTTCTCATTTGTTGTTTGCGGACGACACAATCTTATTTTGTGATGCCTCTAGGGATCAGTTGTTGTCCATAAGATTGGCGATGTCTTGTTTTCAAGCATTTACAGGTTTGAAGGTTAATGTTGGGAAAAGTGAGATTGTCCCTGTTGGGGAGGTGAATAATATAGCTGAATTGGCTAGTATTCTTCAATGTAGAGTGGGGAGTTTGCCTATGAAATATTTGGGAATGCCGTTGGGAACTTCGTTTAAGACTGCTTCGATTTGGAATCCTATTTTGGAGAAGATGGAAAAGAATCTTTCAGGGTGGAAGCGTCTCTATTTGTCTAAAGGTGGTAGGCTTACATTACTTAAGAGTACTCTTTCAAGTCTTCCAACGTATTTTCTATCTCTTTTCACGATTCCTAAAGCTGTCGCTGCTAGAATGGAACGTATTCAGAGGAATTTCCTTTGGGGGTCTTCTGAGGGGAGCTTCAAATATCCTTTGGTGGCTTGGGATAGAGCGTGTTTACCTATTAAATTGGGTGGTTTGGGGATAAGAAGTGTGGCATCTTTTAATCAAGCTTTATTAGGTAAATGGTTGTGGCGGTTTGGGCATGAAGTTACCCATCTTTGGCGGAGAGTAATCTCCACAAAATATGGTGAGGGTCATGGGGGGTGGTGTACGAAAGTATGCAAGAGGACTCATGGTTGTGGTCTTTGGAGAAGCATCCATGAAGGGTGGGAGAGCTTTTCTAAGCATTTGTCTTTTATAGTGGGTGAAGGCACTCATCCGCTTCTGGCATGATAGGTGGATTGGAGACTATACCCTAAAAAACCTCTATCCTGAGCTATATGTCTGTTCAATAGCCAAGGATGCATGCATCTCTGAGGTTTTGTGGACTCCGGAAGGAGGTACTTCCAGAGTGTGGGACTTAAGGTTTTTTAGAGCTTTTGAAGATTGGGAGCTAGCTGCATCTTACTCTCTTCTTCACCTTATCCATCCTCGTACTCCTCGGGAGGATAGGAGGGATACGCTTTGATGGCAGCTCAAAAGGGATGGTAAGTTTGATACCAGATCGTATTACCAAGCTATTCAAGGTAATCATAACTTCTTTTTTCCTTGGAAGAGTGTGTGGAAACCAAAGATTCCTAAGCGAGTGGCCTTCTTCTTGTGGACAGCTGCGCACAATCGGATTCTCACTTTGGATAATCTCATGCTTAGGGATCGCATTTTGGTAAATCGGTGTTGTATGTGTTGTGGTGATGGGGAGTCGGTAGACCATCTTTTGCTTCACTGTCCTGTTACACATTCTTTATGGTCCTTCATGCTTCAGGCTTTTGGTGTGCATTGGGTTATGCCAAGAACGACGACGGGTTTGTTATCTTGCTGGTATCAATGGCTTGGGAAGCACAACTCGAATATTTGGAATTTGATTCTAGGGTGCTTAATGTGGATTGTTTGGTTGGAACGTAACCGTCGCTCCTTTGAGAACATGGAGAAGACGTTGGATGAGTTAAAGATTTTATGCAAGCGTAGTCTTTTTGAGTGGGCTCGTTGTTGGGGCTTTACTGATTCTTCATCTCTTTCAGAGTTTATGTTTTCCCTTAGTTTATCTTTCTAATATCCTTAGCTTTGGTTTTTGTTGTTTGTTTTTTCTGTTTCTTGTTGTTCATCATCATGAACTACTTGTACTTGTATTTTTCCTCATTTATATCATTTCTCTGATTACTTATCAAAAAAAAAAAGAATAAGTGTGATTATGTGCATCAATAATTAATACGGAGCCAATGAGTTGAGATTAGTCATTTAGTCTAAAATATTGTTATAAAAACAAAGTCAAATAGATAATAACAACTGTATAAAAATAAAAATGCTAGACAAACTTAACAAAATAAAATAATTATAGGCTCATAACTATACACATTAGCAATAGATACTTATATTGAACTATCTTGTAACATTCAAAATTTGAAAACTTGTAAAATAAAATTGTAAAACTTCATGTATTATTATTATTATTATTTTATTGATAACTCGACATATTCAAGTTCTCTTTTTATTAAAACGTTTTTAATGACCTCCTAAACAAAATTTCTAAAGCCACTATTGGTTCAAATCACAGTGATTTGTGTATAAACACATAAAGACAACGTGAGTAAAAATCCTAAAAGGTAAAAACACTCTGATGATGAATCCCAATCTGCAAATCCACCATAGAAGATAGGAACATACCTTCCTTCAACTAAAGACTACAGACTTGATTCTTTATTTGTCAGAGTAGGCTAGCACCTCTCTTTTTTCTTTAGATCTGTCTATACTCATTAGTTAATAATAAAAAAATCCTCTAAAGAATAAAGACCGATCCAAGCCTACTCAGACAAGTAATGAATCAAGATATTTGGTAACCTATTGCCAGCTAAAAAGAGATACCAAAGATACAAAACTTGTTACCATGTTTTTCACAACTTGTCAATGTGGCAATATTTGATTGAAGCAAGCAACATCACATTCATATGTACACATATTAACATTATTTTATTATTTACAACATACTTAACCATCACTTCTTTTCCTTTTTTGCTATTAAATTCACGTTTTTCCATACCGACTTTCTAAGCATCGATTCTGAAGTGAGAAGAGGTCGGTGCTACACCAAATCCTGTCTTGAAACACATGCAGTCCATTTGAAAGTTCTAATCGGCTTTTGGTAACCACAATTCTCCCATTTTATCTTTTAGCGTTGGCCAGAAAATATTTCTTCACCACAATCAATCCAGTCCTCTTGGACCAGGAACTCAGCTCAGCTTTTCAGGTTCGTTTGCTTACTTTGTATTACTAGCTTTTAATCACCTCTATATGCTCAAATGCATTTAAAATTAGCTATTATTGAACACATGTGAAACATTCATTATGATACCATCGAATTTCACTTTTGAATTTAATTTATTCATTGAAAATATATTGTTTATTTATTTATATACTTGATATTTTCTTCTTAACTTAAAATTTTAAGCTATAGAATGAATTTTGCTGACATTTATTACACAAATTATTTACTTTATAGTTCAATTAACTCCTAAGTTTTTTAATAAAAATGTCCAATGTCCATTTTATAAAAAATAAAACATGTACTTCAAGTTTCAACTAAGTTAAGAAATTTAGTCATTATGAAAAAATTTATGTTGAAAGTTCAAATAGTGTGTAAAACACCTTGAACGTTTAGACCTTTGATTTACAAATTATCAATTCAAACTTATTATCAAACAATTAATGTACGGAATATGAACATAAGCAAATAACAAAATTGATAAACAATCTTAGACCAAATAAAATCATATTCACACCAGAAATTAAATAGTAAAGATTAAGGAAAGAGAGATGCAAACACAAGGACAATACAGCGATGTGTTATCAAAGAGGAAACTAAAACCCTTGGTGTAAAACCTTTCCGCCGCCCTCCAAGCGGTAAATAATCCACTAAAGAATGTAGTTGGGATACATGAACAGCAGAAGACCCTCCAAGCCTAAACTACCCAATGTAGCTAAGCCCTCCAAGCTCCTACTCCAACGAAGTTACACTAAACCTATTTCTTCTTTAGCTTATCGGATTCCACTATAAACCATAGCATCAACCAATATGAAATTGGTCCCTTTCTAACTGCTTCCCAAACACCAAATGGCCTTCTTACAGATGTGGGTATGGTGAGAAAATGTTTTGAAAATGAATCTCTTAAGGATGTAACAATGGAGAGGATGAGAGTAGAGGAATTTGAAAAGTCTCTATGTAAAGATTGAGGATGAGTCAATCTTGTTTTTTTTAGGGTTTCTCTATCAAAATTCTCTCTAGAAACTCTCTATATTTCGTGGGTATAAGGGGTATATATACTAGGGTGAAAGTGGAATGCGAAGAGTCAGTTTTTCAAAACAGAACTGGCTGACGGCTTGGCCTCGCGACTTGACTGAGCCGTGAATTCCAGCCGCGAGGTAACTAAATGGCCAGACTGGACTTTTTGTCCTGTAGTGCTACAGATGGCATGACGGTTCAGCTTCTTAGTATGCTTGGCATGTGTGTAACTTCTAGCGGCTTGCAAGCCGTGAGCTACCCGCGAGATCTAGTCGCGAGTCCTTGATTCTTTGCACAATCTTGAGCATTTCTTCACACTCTTTCACATACTACCCTTACATGATTTCTACCTAAATACATGATTACTAATTGCTAAAATACAATCAAATTTAGTACGGAATAAAGCCAACAAGATGGTTGATAAAATTCAACCTTACAATTTCCCCTTTTGGCTATTCCGTGACAAAACCCTAAAACAAACTCTAGACTTAACATGTAAGTTGGAAACAGTTGAACAAAACTCACTCACACCTATCTCTAGAATCTATGTAGCTCTTGAATCATATGACAAAGTATCTCTTGAAACACAACAACACAATATAATCATTGTATGTAGAAAAACTTGTAATGCATATGAGGCAAGCATAATGTGATTAAGCAAAATGGAATAAAGTAATAAACCATGGCTTGACCAAACAAGCAATTACTATAAAATAGTGACCACAATGCTCATTCACATTTGGAATGAACATCCGGACATACAAGTTAATAAGTTCAATGCAAATCACTTGCATGTCTAACACTCAACCAATGTACAATACATGAAGTATATGCATCTAGGAACAAGATCCTACTAGGGCACAAGAGTGAGTATTTAGAGAAAATACATAACATTTAGCTAGAAGTAATAGGCTACAAAGCAAAAAGGCTGCATAAGTATGATATAAACCATAAAAGCCTACAAATCACATGGAAACAAACCCTAAAAGCTTACAAAAGCAACATGGATACAAAATGTACCACAGAACATACTGAAAAACATCATCAATATACATATATGTAAACCAAGGTACCATAAGAGTTTTAAAAGTAAAACAAATTCATGAGTTTTAAACCAAAACATTAACCGAAGTGTTTTAACATAGAAAACCCATAAACCAAATAACCAAAACATAATACTAACACCAACACATAATTATAAAGTAAAAACTGCTAAATGTAAGTTTTGCACAGACTTCCCCTCAAACTGGCACTCCCCCTCAAGAGCTACCCCAAAAATCTCCCCCTTTTTGATTGGAATGGCCAAAGGGTCATTGCTGGGTAGTGAAGCTATCAAATTTTGCTGAAAGTGTAGTCATCTGATCTTGAAGTGCAGCCAGTTTGTCATTTTGTTCATTCTGGACCTCTTTGAGCCCATCTATCCTCTCCAGGATGATTTGGAATGCATCTGGAGGTACAGCTGATGAAGATGAAGCTCTGCTCCTCTTGCCTTGACCTCTTGAGCTTGAAGCTTGTCCTGCAGCCTCTGTCTCCATGTCCATGGGTTCACCTTTGGCTTGGTCACCTTCTTCCTCTTCATCACCTGAGAGGCAAACTTATATCCTTGTGATGGTCAGTTTGTTGATGGCTGAGGGTGTAGCTATAAGACTAATATCTTGAGGGATGACAACTCCTTTTAGTCTAAAAAGCCTCATAAGAAGGCTAGGAAAAATCAGCTTGGCCTTAGAGGTTGTTCTAGTCTCTTCCACAATGGTGTCAAAGATGTGAAAGCTGATGTCTATGAAGGTGTTTTCCTTGAGCTCCATGAGAAATATAGCTCTGGCATTATTGATTGTAGTTAGCTTCCTAACTAGGTACAAGTTGAACATCATGATGGTGGTTAGACACCTCATGTCAACTGGGAAGGCAGTAGTGTTGAGGCATCTCCCCTCTCTTACTCCACCAATGCGAGATTGGACAGTTTCTATGGATAGCATCCTGTCCTTGTAGTTGGTGAAGTCATGGTCATCTAGTCCTTCAAGACCTAGCACCTTATCTATATCACCTGCATCTATATTGAATTCCTTTCCTCTAATCCAACGGTTTAACTCTTCTTCTCTCAGCACAACATTTGCATAAAATTCTCTGATAAGAGGCTCACACACTCTAAGCAAGTCACTTAGCAACCTTTCCCAACCTCTGCCCTTAAAACAGCTTGGAATGAAGGTGTCCTTCAAATCCATCAATTCTACAAACCTTTCCTGAATGATGGTTGCCCTCAAGTAGAAATCTCTATATCTTTCAAAACGTTGAAGAGATCTGAACTTGGTGTTGTCCATTTTTAGCCTTTTATCACTCTTCTTGGCAGTAGTATTCTTCTTTGTAGTAGAAAGAGCCATCTGTAAACACAGCAGAAAATGCCACAAAACAAAGCACAATAGATGGACACTCAGAACATTAGTAACATGTTAGTGTCAAAAAACATATTGCACCGAAATAATCAGTCTAGACACATTTCTGAGTCAGGTGTTGAATGAGAAAGCTCAAATCAGAAAGGTATAGAACAACCTATGAACACAACAACTCAGACAAGAACACTCTAGGGCATATTCCCCAGCACAAATTTCAACAAGCAATACTCAGTTGTATTAAAGCAGTATATACCACATTTATCCAAAAGAAAGTATATGTCTATGAGACATATCTTAATGATTATGATAAGATTAAACCAACACAGAGCAAACAGTATCCTCAAGGCAGAAGCAGCATACATGATATCAAGAATCTATAGCAACTAAAAGTCAAAACATTATAACCTAACCATTAGAACTCAACCATATTGAACCAATTATACTCACAAATAGAGTATATCACAAAAAAAAAATAGCATATGACAATGAGACCTATAAACATGGGTATGAGATTTACCAACCAGCATAGATCAGTTTACAAACTCTAACAGTGAAATTAAACATGATAACCATCATATTTAGCAACCTAGAAACAAGATCAACCAAGCCCAAACACCCAAACTCAACAAACATGAACCCAGCCCATATCCAAAATCACAGATATCATAAAACTCAATAACGACTCACAAATCCAAGAAAACAAAGCTCAAAACATGAAATATATAGTGAGAGAGAGAAAACTTATACCTTTTTCTTGAAGATTTGAAGTTGAAATGAAGCAAAAATGGAGGTTTTTGAGAGTGACATGGTGAGTTTGAGAGAGAGAGTTGAAATGGGGAAGACAATGAACAGTCACAAAAGTTCGAGGGAAAAATTGAAAACGTTTAAAAACTGACCTATTTGCGCAAAACATGCGATTTTCGCGACTGAATCAAGTCGCGTGCAAGTCACCAAGGCCAGTCACCAGAACACTTAAAAAAAATTTGAAATATTTTCTAAGTGTTTTTCGTGACTGGGAAGTCTACCCGTGAGAGAGTCGCGATGTGAGCCACGAAAATCTCTGTGTACCACTCGCGACTGGACCTTCCACTCGTGAACAAGTCGCCATATTGAGCCGTGAGAACATTAAAATCCCAAATTTTGAAAAATATGCTAAGTAATTTTTGCGACTTGGACATTGACCCACCAGTGAGTCGCCAAAAATCTTTGAGTGGGCTCGTGACTGGGGCATACGACTGGACCAACCCGCGACTAAGTCGCCTGAACAAGGCAACACTGTTTTTGAAATTTTGACAATTTTTGTAAAAACAAAGTACTTTCCAAAAACAACTAAAACACTCAAAAATCTTTTTGTGTTTGATCAACAAGGATAGAGCATGTGAAAACACATTTAATCAAGTATAATCACATAAATGAATATGACATTCATTGAGCATAGACGTGTGATGTGTGTGGATATCAAAAATGAAATAGTCCTTAGTCTAATGTAAAACTTTAATGATCAATTCAATCAAGACATACACAATTACCACTAGATAATGTGACCCATCTTAATTATAGAAACATGCAAATATGACCTCCCACATAACTTGATTACATAATTTTGAAACTTTTCATTTGGGTCCATAAACATCATATCATTTGATATTTTTGAATCAATACATCTCATTGTGAGATCGATGCCTGAAATTTTTGATATTTCAATTGATGAGCAAGCCTTTGACTTTTTGGGCATAAAATATTTTATTTTAGGTCGCTTTCTCTTTTTCCTAGTCAAATACTAGTATGTGCGACAGGCTTTTACAGCTCATTATCTCTTTTCATTTGGAGATTTACATTTGAGAGCTCTTTTAAGCAAAAACAATAAAATAAATGAGAGAAGATATATAGGCACAAGTCTATGCATGTCTCAAAATCAACAAAACTATTCACTAATCATTCATGACAAGTTTGAAGATCTATTTACAACAGTCACATAGATGTCAAGAGTTCTCCCACAATGATATAAGTGCATAGGAAACAAGATATGCTCGTAGATGCATAAGACCATTAGTACAAAGGTACAAGGCAACACATGCTATGAGACAGAACTCAACAAAGTCAATCAAACTTTTTGATTTTCTACTTTTTATGTGTTTTTGGATTTTTGACAAAAAAAAAAAATAATAATAATGATCAAAACCAGCAATGTAAAAACATTTAAAGCAAAAGCAAACAAACAACCAATAAATCAACTCAACAACCAACAGGCACACAACCAAACATAGTCACACAACATAGGAAGTATTAATGCATGGGCATGTTGTAGAGCTTATGCATGAGTACCCTTCATCACCCACACGTCATGTGCGTTTGGGGTGATATCCCTATAGGATTGGGTACAAGAGTTAGGACTTTCAAACCTTCTAGTGAAACTTTTCAAGCAATTGGTGAATGCACCAATCATCTTCATCACGTCCATCATTCCAGGATCACCATTTCGATCTCTTGATGGCTCAACAGCCCAAGTCCTCTTGTCATTTCTTGGTCCTCTTGACTTTTGATCACTTGCATTCCTCAATACTCTCAGCTTATGACAATTGGGTCGGGTGTGCCCTTGAAGTCCGCAACGATGACACATATGGTTCGTTCTAGGACCTCTTTGCGATTGTGGAAGAGATTTTGCTCTAGCTTCAAACCTGACCACAGATTGATTATGGGGCTTATTCAACACCCACTGGTCAGCCACATTCTTCTTCTTCTCAACATTTGCCTTCTCCACAGTATGGGCAACTACAATTGGCTCTTTGGCCTTCACAAACTTCACTTCTTTGGAGATGTTCACAGTTGAACTACTTTCTCTGGTGTATCCTAATCCGGTTTTGTCGGAGAAGGTCTTTTGAGAGGAAAGGACATCATCAAGTTTCTTTGTGGATACTCGCTCTACCTTAGCATTTGCTTGAACCACCTCATGCTCAATAAATTTTACCTTGGTGTAAGTTTCGATTAGCTCATGATTTAGCGTCTCTATCTCACACTTGGCCTCCTTATATCTCACTAGGAGACTTCTATAGTCCTCCTCAGCTTTCTTCATCTTTTTCACAGCTACCTTGGCCACCCTTGCATATTCTCCCGACTTCTCAAGGAGTGAATTGTAGTTCTCTTGAAGACCAACTATATCTTCATCTTCTTCAGCATCTGATTCTTCTACAATTCCAATGGATTCCTCATCACTATGCTCCGCAAGCTCTTCCACAAGCAAATTCAAGTCCTCCGAAGACTGAACATGAGCAACAGTCATGAACGCTGAGAAATTCCCTTCTTCATTACATCTTAAATATTTAGACCTCCAATTTACAAATTACCAATTCAAACTTATTATCAAACAATTAATGTGCGAAATATGAACATAAGCATATAATAGAATTGATAAACAATCTTAGACCAAATAAAATCACATTCGCAGCAGAAATTAAATGGCAAAGATTATAGGAAGAGAGATGCAAACACAAGGACAACATAGCGATGCGTTATCGAAAAGGAAACCAAAGCCCTCGGTATAAAACCTCTCCGCTGCTCTTCAAACGGTAAATAATCCACTAAAGAATGTAGTTGGGATACATGAACAGCAGAAAACCCAAGCCTAATCTACTCAGTATACCTAAGCCCTTCAAGCTCCTACTCCAACGAGGTTATGTCAAACCTATTTCTTCTTTAGCTTACCAAATTCTGCTATAAACCATAGCATCAACCAATATGAAATTGGTCCCTTCCTAACTGCTTCCCAAACACCAAATAGCCTTCTCACAGATGTGAGTATGATGAGAAAATATTTTGGTAATGAACCTCTCAAGGATGTAATAATGGAGAGGGTGAGAGTAGAGGAATTTGAAGAATCTCTATGTGAAGATTGGAGATAAGTCAATCTTGTTTTCCTCAAGGTTTTTCTCTCAAAATTCTCTCTAAAAACTCTCTACATTTCGTGAGTATAAGGGGTATATATACTAGGGTGAAAGTGGAATGTGAAGAGTCAGTTTTTCAAAACAGAGCTGGCTGGCGACTTGGCCTCGCGACTTGACTGAGCCGCGAGTTCCAGCTACGAGGTAATTGAATGGCCAGACTGGACTTTGTCCTGTAATGCTATAGCTGACATGACGATTCAGCTTTTCAGCATGCTTGGCACGTGTGCAACTTCTAGCGGCTTACAAGCCGCGAGCTACCCCCGAGATCCAGTTGCGAGTCCCTGATTCTTTGCACAATCTTGAGCATTTCTTTACACTCTCTCACACACTACCCTTACATGATTTCCACCTAAATACAGGGTTACTAATTGCTAAAATATAAACAAATTTGACACAGAATAAAGCCAACAAGATGGTTGAGAAAATTCAACCTTACATATTGAAAAGGTAATACTAATTTTAAATTATGGGAAAATTTTCATTAAAGTTTACATATATGAGTTAGAAAGTTCTAGCTAGTGAGAGGAGTTGAATCAGTTTCAAATGGGTTGAAAGTGGTTTAAATAATTTTGAGGTAGTTTCAAGTACATCGTAAGCAATTTATAATGGAATAAAAGTAGTTCTAAATTATTAAAATTCCTCCATCCTGATTCTCAATAGAAAGAAATTTCAAGTTCTTTTTTTTCTAATAAAATAACTAAAATTTAAAATGAAAAAAAAAATCACACCAAAAAATTTTTATTATATTTATAGAGTATCTAGTTTGAGACTTTATGTGCTAAAAGTCTTATAACTTAATTGACACATTTTCATGTATAAATTACTTGGAATAGAAGGTTTAGGATAGAAAATTTGAACAACAGAATTAGCAACATATTGTAATTATCTTTAAAAAAAAAAAAAAAGTTTGAGACTCTAAGCCAAAATTATAGTGAATGACCCTATCCTTTGTTTTAATTCCACTTTAATTATGGTACTAGTTTTTAACATCAATCCTACATATGCAAGACCCACTATTAGATGCTTATTATTGTAATGAATTAAATTTATATAATGTTTATATTTTAAAAATAATTTTTGAGACTTGCGTTATTATAAAAATACATAGAAAAAGAACCAGTATTTTTTTAAGTATGGAAAATTTTTAATTGATCTCAAATTGTTAATACTATATATTGACCTTATTTTCATTTTAATTCCTATTTTTTTTATTTTCCTGCATGTAGTCCCTGAAATTGAAAAGCGTTATCATTTTAATTCTTACCATCATCTCACTACTAGAAATAGCCTACATTATAGACAAAGTGCACTGCTAGCATACCAAATACCTATGTGGCCATGAAATTAATAATAAAAATTGTCACATTATTATCCACATCACATCTAACTTAAAATTTTATTTTTATCAATTTTAACAAAATAAAATAAATAAATAACAAAAAAAACGTTGGAATTTAGATATGAGTTCATCTTGATGAAGAACAAGAAGACCCAAACCCAAACCCACTCTCACTCCTTCTTTACTCTCTTTGTTGGTGTGTTTATTTGTTTCTTTTTCTTCTTTCTTTCCATATAAACACGGATCAAAAGAAAATTAATCTCATCTCTCTCTCTCTCTCTCTCTCTCTCTCTCTCGGTGCATGTGTACTTCTCTGTTAGTGCACGTGTTCGTGTTTGTATATGTTTCTTTTTCTTCTCTGATGGTGCGTGTGTTTGTATGTGTCTGTGTTTCAAAGAAAAATCCAAATTACAGACCTATTCTTCTGGCTTCCCAACCCAAAAGTTCCAAACACAAACCCTGATCAACGAAAACTCCCATAAGCAAACACCATACACCAACCTAATCAAATACAACCAAAACCCAAATCACCTCTACTGTCAGCCACAAACCAAACCCACACACCATCACAGCCCACCAACCAGATCAAGACCCATAAATCATATCAAAATCATTGGAATTGTTATGAGGAGCCAACAACAAAGGAATCAGCTCATCCACAGCCATCACAAGGGAAGCAAAAGTACCATGTATCAGATCTAGCCATGGGTGTTTGCTTAGTAGAGATAGAGAGGAGAGAGGGAGAGAGTTTCAAGTATAAAACCAAGAGATCTGAGCCTCACCCATTCACCCCCACCTCTCTCTCTCTCTCTGCTTTTTTGTTTTTTATTTTTGGTGTAAAACCAGTAGATCTAGTTTCGTTTATTTTTGTTCTTTCCTCTTCAGCTACTGAGGAAATGATGGAAAATTATGAACATTTTTAATGAAGTGAATATTGTATTATGTTTGTGTCTATGTCTTGATTTGGATTGAGATTTGATTTTGAATTTTTTGGATTTGTGTTCTTGTGTTTACATTTAAATCTGGATTTGCGTTATTGTTTGTTCTTAATCAAGATGAACCCAAATCTAAATTCCATTATTTTATAATTATGTTTTTTTTTTTAATTTTGCAAAAATTGATAAATTAAATTTCTTGAGTTAGATGCTAATGTGGAAGATGACGTGAAGAATTTTATTATTATTTTAATTGTCACGTTGGCATTTTGTGTGTCAGCAGTCCACTCTGTTTATTTTTTTTTTTTTGAGGTAAATAGGTAGAAACTTTTATTTAGTAAAAAACATTGTAAGTACAAGGGAAGTATATGCCCTGTTTTCAACAGTCCGAGAAACAGGGGATAAAAGGAAACATAATAAAAAAAACTCCACTATTGCTACGTAGCAGTCAGCCCTTCATAAGCTTCACTGTTGACTCTCGGCCTCTCTGTTCTGCTGCTGTGCCTGCATAAATCTCTGATATTCTTGCAAGAATCCGGTAGCCCCCCTCAGTATGTCTCTTGGATGGAGTTGGATCCGTTCAAAGTAATATTTGTTTCTTGCGTTCCAGATTGCCCACGCTATGACTGCCCACTTCTCCACATCATGCTCTTCTAATTTACTCACCATCCTTTGGAGAAGCATAAAGAAATCACCTTCTGTATTGGGGCATTTCTGAATTCTTCCCCTACAGAGAGCCCATACGTTCCTTGCTAGGGGGCATTCCCACAAAAGGTGTCCAACTGATTCAGGTTTCTGGCAGCACATACCACACATGGGGTCTACCTGCACTCTTCTTCTGTTTAAGTTCTCTCTGGTTGGCAATATATTTGAGCATGCCCTCCAGAGGAACATACGAACCTTTGGTGGCACGTTCAACCGCCACACCTTCCTCCAGATTGATCCGTCTCTTCTGGCTGCTGAGTGCTCACCCCGAACAATGTCCCTCATCCGTATAGCTAGCTTATAGGCAGACTTCACCGAGAAAGCACCTGATTTTGTCTCCTTCCATATCAGGGTGTCTCGGCTTCCATCCTGTGGCAGTGCAGTATCCAGAATCTCCATCCTTGTCCTGTGTGCAAAGAGGTTGAAAACTTTCTCCCTATCCCATTGTTTCGTATGCCCGTCTATCGGGTCCTTAACCATCATCCCCTGCTGTTGTTCACCCAGAAAAACCGATTCATGAGATAACCAGTTGTGTGTACTGACACCGATAATTCGACCATCTCCCACCTTCCACTTGGACCCTCTCCGTATGATGTTTCTTGCTGCAAGTAAGCTTCTCCATACATAGGATGGATTATTTCCCAACTCAGCATCCATAAAAGACCAGTTTGGGAAATACCTTGATTTGTACACCCGATAGAACAGTGAGTGTGTGTTATGGATAAGTCGCCATGCTTGTTTTGCTAGCAAGGCTAAATTGAAAGCTTGTATGTCTCGAAACCCCATCCCTCCTCTTGCTTTTGGGCTGCACAACTTTTCCCAATTGATCCAATGAATTTTCTTTTCATCCTTCGTCTGGCCCCACCAATATTTAGCTATTGTAGAGTTTAGAGTGTCACATAAGGCATTTGGGATTTTGAAAATTCCCATGGTGTATGTGGGGATGGCTTGGGCCACCGTTTTGATGAGTATCTCCCTTCCGGCCTTTGAAATAAATTTCTCCTTCCACCCCATCACTTTCTTTGTAATTTTCTCTTGTAAGCCTCTGAAAGTGTTGACCTTTGATCTTCCACCGGTCATGGGCAAGCCTAGGTATGGTTCACAATCTTCCATAATTCTGCCCCCTAATAGTGCCTGTATTTCTGTCTTAACCGAATCCCTTGTATTTCTGCTAAAGAAGATGGAAGTTTTGTGCCTATTTATAGCTTGTCCTGAAGCACCTGCATACCTCCCAAGAATATCTAGAAGGTGTTGCCCCTCCTCCATTGTGGCTTGGCAAAAAATAAAGCTATCGTCTGCAAACAAGTGAGAGATGCATACTCCATTCTTACAAGATAAAATCCCATGTAGGTGTTTTGTCTCCACAGCCTTTCGTATAAGGGAAGAAAGGCCCTCCGCACATAGTAAAAATAGATAGGGAGATAGTGGGTCTCCTTGTTTTATGCCCCTTGAAGGTGAGATATACCCCTTTGGTTCTCCATTAATGAGCACCGAGTATGTTGCTGTATGAACTGTCTCCATAGCCATTTACACCCACCTTCCATCAAACCCCAATTTTAGCATGATTTGCCGGAGGAAAGACCACTCAACCCGGTCATAGGCTTTGCTGATATCCAGCTTGATTGCCATCTGCCCTTTCTTTCCTGTTCTTTTATTCCTCATCCTGTGTAACACCTCAAAAGCTGCAGTTGTATTATCAGTTATCAATCGGTTTGGAACAAAAGGACTTTGTGAATCCGATATTACATTGGGCAGAATTAATTTCAAGCGATTTGCTATCACTTTAGAGACAATTCTGGATACAACATTTCCCAGACTAATAGGCCCGTAATCAGATACATTTTTTGGCTCATTTATTTTTGGAATAAGGACAATGTGTGTGTAATTCATCTTATGCAGAAAATGGCCTGAATGTAGAACAGATAAAATAGCACTCGTGACATCATCACCTACTACATGCCAGAATTTTTGGAAAAAGAAAGGAGACATACCATCGGGACCTGGAGACTTTGAGGGTTGCATGCTGAACAAAGCCTTTCTAACCTCTTCTGGTGTGTAGGGCTGAAGGAGTGCATGGTTCATATCTGGATGGACCACCTTATCCACCGAGTCCAAGACCGACTCCAAATTTGTTGGGTTTGATGTTGTGAATAAATTCTGAAAATAATTTTCAGCCAATCTGGCTATGTCCACATCCGATGTACACCATTGTTCATGCTCATCAAGGAATCCATGGATATGGTTCTTTCTTCTTCGTTGGCTGGCTCTCTGATGAAAGTATCTTGTATTTTTGTCTCCTGCAGGTAGCCAAATAGCCCTAGATCACTGCCTCCAAAACAATTCATCTTTTAAGAGCAAACAATTAATCTCATCCCGAACTTTGTGAATCTGGTCTTGGTTTTCGGCTAGGTTCATAGAGGTTAGTGCTTCCAATTCGGTGTACTTCGATTCAATTTGCTCCTTAGAATTGCCTAAAGTTCGGCTCCACCTCACCAAGGCCATGCGGCAAGCTTTTATTTTTTCAAATAATTGGTACATGGGGCTACCTGTGAGGTTCACTCCCTCCCATACCTCACGGATCACCCCCTCACAAGCTGGATCCGAAGCCCACCTTTCTTCAAACCTCTTTGGCTTTCGTCTTCTACTTGTAACCTGTGTGACTTCCTGTGTTTTAATTAAGATTGGCTCATGATCGGAGTATGCCGCATGAAGATGGTGCACTCTTGCAAAAGGATAAATCTCCCTCCATTTAGTGTTTGCACATGCCCGGTCCAACCTCTCTTGAACAAAAGCCCTTCCCGGTCTCCCATTCCTCCAGGTAAATATGTTCCCAATGAAACCAAGATCACTCAACCCACAGTGTAATAGTGCTTGGCTAAAATCCTCCATTGGTCTGTGTGGTCGTGGGAGGCACCCTTGCTTTTCTTCTGATGACAGTATCTCATTGTAGTCACCCACACACAGCCACGGCATGGAGTCTCTAGAGTGCAGATGCCTCAATAGTTCCCAAGACTCATGTTTTCGATGTGCCTCCGGTCTTCCATAGAAAACCTGTTTATTATATAGTCTATTTTCGTTAGTGAAATTATTGTATGAGCCAAAACAATAATGCTTTTCAATTTTAGGGACTATACACAGGAAAAAAAAAAAAAAATAGAGACCAAAATGAAAATATGACCAAAATGTAGGGATGATAAATGCACTTACACCATAATTTTAAATATGTTAAAAGTAATTTTAAATAGTCAATATATACATATCAATAAGCTAGAAGTAATTTTAAATTAGAACATGTAAAATCTAATTGTAAATAGGTCTATGACTTAAATTGAATTGTAGGATTAAATTGAAAGCTAGTAAAAGTATAAGATTTAATTTGAACCCTCTTCTAAATTGTGTAGTTTTAAAATATAATTTGTATTAATAAAAAAAAGATATAATTTGTCCCAAAAAGAAAAAAGAGAGTCATGGGATTTTTTGCCTCGGTAGTTCAGCCATAGATAAGTTTTCCTATTTTATCTTTTGGTCGGCCAGTAAATATTTCTGGACCAGAATCAATCTAATCCTTTTGCAGCAAGAACTCAGCTTAGTCGTGCTGACTTATTACTACTAGGGTTTTGAAACTCAGACTGTTCATTGAACCGTAAAAGGGAAAGGTTCAAGATTTTTGAAGTCAAACCTAAGTTAAATGGGATCGAATCGTAATGACGTCATAATTAATTTAATAATTATTTAAATATAAATAATTATATTAAATTAGTACAAATATTAAAATACTAAGCTTACCTTTCACACTGAGGGCTTAAAAAAAAAAAAATTTAGAACAATGGACATTTGAGAGGACTTTTGACCGTTTGTAGGGGCTAGGAAATAATAAAAAAATGAAAAAAATCTGACATATGAAAGTTGCTTTTGACTTTAAACATAACTTTTGCAAGTTGTCAAATTTATTGGGAGTTTAAAGAAGTTGAAATTCAGGCTATTGGGCTTAAGTTGTACACAACCAAGAAAGAGGAAAGAGAAAGTAAATCTGAAAGGGAGAAAGAGAACACTAGTTTTACATGTCAAGAAGATCTGGAATTTGAGGGGGGAAAGACTATACGCTATAAGTTTGAGAAACTGCGAGTGACGCCGGTAAGTGGAGAGATGAGAGAGTGAGAACGATTTTTTTTCTTCTTCTTCACTGATCGGATCTCCTTCTGATCTTTGTTCTTCTTTGTGTTCTTTCATTTCCTTTTCATTTCTTCTAGATCTTATTATAACTTCATATCGGTGTATTGGCCAAAATTCACTAGAAATGCTGAAACAAAAAGAAACCGTTCGAACCTCAAAAACTGTTTGAACCTCCTTCCGATCCTTGCTTTTTTCCTATAGAGCGGTTCTTGAATCTAAAAAAACCGCAAAACTAAGAGGTTTGCGGTTTTTCCGGTCGGACTGTACAGTCCGGTCCGGATTTCAAAACCTTGATTACTACGAGCTTTTGCAATTGACACGTGATAGCGTTTTTTTTTTTTTTTTTTTTTTTTTTTAAATAGAGAACCATAAAATAAAATGCTGACTTTTTATTTGTTCTTCCTCTTTTTGAATTTGAAACAATAAGTAAATACAACTCAAAATATCTAAGCTCATTGATTTCTCAAAACAAAAAACCTCACTGATAGCCAACTAAAAAGCATCGGAAAGAACTCCGGGAAGAAACACCATTGCTTAGAGAAACACCATTTTCCAAAAACTCGTACAATTTAGCCAAGTGACTTTTTTCTTCTTCCTTTACCCATAAGGACACCTATCTAACTCCCACTACTTTGGATGTTCCATTTTCTTTCTCTTTACCTAAAAATATTTTTTCATGAGAAAAAAATAAGGTCAATAAAGGAGCATGCAAATAGCTTAGGGAAGTCACTCAACAACCCAAAAAAAAAAAAAAAAAAGTAGCCTAAGGAAGTAATGTCGCAGAAGCTTGAAGAAAACACGCACAATACTCTATTTAATAGATAGAAACTAAATTATTAGTTTCCGGTAGTAAACCTCAAATATATGAGAGGTTCTCTGAGTTCACAAGGTGATAAACTGGAATTCACCAGAGAAGGAAATTGACAAAACGTAGGTATTTACTAAAAATAATATAATTTTCCTTTGAAGCCTACAAAACATATAAATACTGAGAAAGTAGAACCCTGAGATGATTAGGAAACGTTTGAAACTCTAATTTAAGTGACACAATATTGAATTTGATCAAAAATGGTAAAATTGATTTAAATACAAAATCATAACTACTGACCTTAAGAGTCGTCCCAAAACAAGCAGGACTTTATTCTAACTTTTGAGAAAAAAAGTTTTTAAAGAAACAAAAATTACTAAAAATGGCAAAATCACAGTTTTCAAGGACTAGACAGAGGAATTCACCAAAATCAAGGGGTACCTCATGGAAAAGCAACGACTATTGCTTAGAAGACCATTTCCTTTCAACCTATCAAATTTCATGCGATTCCGACTCCATCATCCAAATGTTTTCTATTAGTGTCTTTTTGCCTTGTGTGATTTCAAGTGTACTTGAGAGTCCAAGAAGCCCATGGCAGTCTGTTCTACATCAGGAAGTCGATAAAAATCGATGATGAAAATTATAAATTACACCCCTAAAGTTTGGGGTTGTTTGGGTTTTACGCCTTGACATTTTAGAACTTGGATTTACCCTTTAAAGTTTGGCAATGTTTGGATTTTATACTCCCAAATTCTAAAATTTTAAGATGCAAAATCCAAACACTCTCAAATTTTAAGGGTGTAAAATCTAAACAACCCTAAAATTTAAGTAGTAGAATTCAAAAATGTTAGGGTGTAAAATCCGAACACCCCCAAACTTCAAGGGGTAAAATCCAAATTTTGATACTCTAGGGTATAAAATCCAAATATTTCAAACTTTAGGGGTGTAATTTGTAATTACCCTTTTATTAATGGTCTTGCACTCTTGCTTTTTTATTTATTTATTTTACCAGTTTATAAATCCTAACCCAAGCCCCATCCCAAACCCACCAAATGGTCTTACCTCTGGCATAATAATTAGACTTCAGTTATATCTTCAAGCTTGGGCAAGTATCTTCACCCTCTTAAATCCGCCTAAAGAAAAAGATATAAGAATAATGATTTATTGAGTTATTTGGCAGTGTAAATACAAGTTTATGGTCAATTTGGATGTTTTTTTTTTGGTTGGGGGGGGGGGGTAATTGGCGAGGGGGAATAGTGAGAGAGGACTAATTAGACAGAGGGGGTGCTAAACTGACAAATAGCTTGATGTGCAATTCTCTAATATAAATATTTTTAATTTTAGATTTATTACTAATATTGAGTAGTTTTATATATATATATATAGAGATGGGTTCAAGTTATACCTGGTGTAACTCTTGTAAAGTTACACCTTTTTTATACCGTAGATTTGTAAGTGATCTAACGGCTAAAAAAATATCATTAAATGCTATTACTTTCTATCTCATTCATAATTAATACTAGTATTTTCTCTCTCTCCTTATTTATTGATTTTTGCTTGATTAAAGGGTCCACTGCCATTTTTAACAACTTGCATTTCTATACTTGAAAAAAAAAAACTATACGAAACAAAAAACTGAAGTGGTGGCTTGAGTAAAGTTAATGACTCGTTGAAGTGGGTTCTTGCTTGAGCGAGCCACAATCAACCAAGGAGTGAAATCTCGAGTTGAAGGAAAACGTAACTTATAATGGAGCTTGGTTGAACAGAATTACTTTTTGCTTGAATGAGATTCTTCCAATGGAATACCATGGAGAAGCTTCAAGACAATTTTCGGACCAAGAATTCAAATTGCAATATTGTCACGGATATTTGCCAATCCAAATTCTATCAGTTTCAAATTAAACCATATATAGATTCAAAAGTTTAAAATTAAACCTTGATGTTTATGATTGTTACAAATTAAAACTTATAGATTTTTTAGTTTCAAATTGAACCTGTACTCTTAAAATCTTCCATATATATATATATATATATACAGGAATCATAATCCACTAGCAGTAGAGCATCAAAACCCCTATCACTACATCAAGAACATGTTGACATTTTCTGCACCGATTTCTTTGCTTTGTAAACTGCCTCCTACAAGTGAAATTTACGACCAAAGATAAGTGAAGAAAACCAGGATCAGTCCAGATGAAACTTTCAGAATACCCCAAAAATGGTCCAGCGTTGAGATCTTTGTGAGCCCGGATTTCGATTTTAAATCAAACCCAAAGATAGTCACAGTGGATGAATTCCTTGCCTCCCGAAATACGATGGATGCCCAATAGGCCTTAGTACCAAACCACAACTACAACTCTTCCACATGGAATAGTTGAGTTAACCAATACTGGATATTGAAACCAAGTTTCCCATGTAGAAGACAAAACATTGTATTTTAAAAAATCAGGATCGTTTTTACCTTTATTAGTAATATCAACCACCACAATCTCGTGTTTGTCTTCCTCCAACTCCAAATGAGCGTAAATAATACATTCGAACTTGCTGGTATAAGAGGGTGGGTTTGGTAGGCTTTCCCAAGTTTCCAAAATATGGGGTCATAAACCTCCATCCATCCACGGCCAGAGGAACTATTAAACTGTTGAGAAATACCTCATGGCTTTGGAAGATTTGAAGGAAATATCTCTGCATGTTGTTAAAAATGGCCATATGCTTTTTAATTAAGTGAAAAACAATAAATAAGAAGAGAGAGAAAATGGTAATATTAATTATGAATGAGGTAAAAAGCAATAGCATTTAATGATATTTTTTTAGCCGTTAGATCTTTTATGAATCTATGGTGTAAAAAAGTTGTAACTTTATAAAAGTTTTTTTTTTCCAATTATTTATTTATTTATTTTCTCTTTATCTAGTAGGTTATATATATTCTATCCTTAAAGTTTATGTATTTAGTTATGTTTATGAGATATTTAATTTTCATATTTTATTTTATTTTATTTTAATGTTTTATATATAACGTGTGTTCACATTATTTTTTGGAACCATTGGGACTAAAGCTATGACATAACATCTTAATTTGATCCGACCCATAAAAGACTATAAAATTATAAATGTTTAAAAGAAACAGGCAAAAATTTTAGTTGCCCCGATTCTAAACCTATACCTAATTGGATTATATTCTAATCGGATTTGATTGCCAAAGTGTACTCCGATCCTAACACCATGTAGGTATATTGACAGATTAAAGATGGAAACAAGGACAGCCTCAAGTGCAGCTGTAAGTGAAGTTCTTAACGTAGACAAATATTTGGTTTGGAGCGTCCAAGTGAGATCCTATTTGATTGCTCAAGATCTTTGGGACATTGTTGACATAACCGATGAATGTCCTAAACAAGAAGATGATGAAGTTGCTTCCAAGGCTTGGACCAGGAAGAATGCCATGGCTTTACACGTGATCCAAATTTCATGCCCACAACAGATATGTCATGTGATTTGTTTGATTACCTTCGCCAAAATTGCTTGGGAAACTTTGGAAGAAATATGCATGATCCCCAAAAGTGATTATGTTGGTATGTCTCTCTCTATACTGCACGTGCTCAAACATTTTATACCTCAAATAGGCCTAAGGTCCAGAAGATATGATAATAAACTTACCTAAAAAAAAAAAACTTCAAAGAAAGAAATGAAATGAAATACAGAATAATCACGCTTTTCCTCCTCCCCTCTGTCTTGTCTGGTTGCCACCACCATTACAACCTAAATACACCAACAGTATTAACAGAAGCAAAGACAACATTTGAACAGCGGGAATGACCTTATGCCGGAGGACATGTGGTGGGTGCCAAATCCATGATTGAAGCATTCAAAAAAGAGCCATTTTGATACTATAGTAGAAATGCCCCATCCCCATGGCAATTTTATTTAGCCTATGTTTGTTTTGGGTGAAAATGAAAGTTGGAAAACATTTTGCACCGTCATGTGTGTTTAGGAGCACATGTAAAACTCGGTTAAAGGGAAAATCAAATCCTTTGACCGTAAAATGAGAGCCCTTCAACTGTAAAAGCATTTACACATTCCATTTACCTTCAAAACCATGTTTTACGAACTGAAAACCAAGAGAGAGAGAGAGAGCTTGAAGGGAAAGTGAACCCAAAGAGAGAGAGCTTGAACCTGGGACAATCTCATCGCTGCCATCGACTCATGGTCGCTGCCTGAAGCTCGTCGTCACCACCAAACATAGATCAGAGCCTTGTTATCTCATTCTTGTCGCCGCTAAAGCTCGTCGTTATGGCGAAACACAGATTGGAGCCTTGTCATCTTGTTCTCGTCACCGCTACCTTATAGCTCGTCTCCTCCACCTCTCTCGATCTCGTCACTGCCGCCCACTAGATCGACCCACCCATGATCGATCTCGTCATCACCTCCAAAGATCGTCGTCACTGCCTCTAGATCAAACCCCCTTGACCCGATTTCAACCAAGTTTCTTAATCTACCTCTCTCTTTCCCTCAATCTCTCTTTCTTCCTCCCTCTCTCAGTTTGACCGAGTTTGAGAGTTAATGGTTTTATTTTGATTTTTGTTTTTTTTTTTAAAGTTTATATATTGCAATTTTCTATTATAAAATTTGTTTGGAAGCTGAGAAAATGGGTAAGAAAATGTGAGAAACTAGTAGAAAATTTGAATTTTTAGAATGTTACCAAACACTTGAAAATATTTTACACTTGAAAAATAATTTACATGTTGTCAAACACAGCCTTATATATAAATAAATTATAATTCGTGGTCTTATAATATGCTTTTATGCTATAATCATAAAGTTAGGCTCTATTTTTTTTTTTTTTTCCAAAAAATAAAGTTAGGCTCTTTTGTGGTCAAAGTTCATACTAATTAATTATCTAATAAGTTTTGGGTTAAATTACAAATTACGTCCTCTATTTTGTCTCAAATTCAATTCAGTTTAGCTTTTAAACTTCACTTTCGTTTAATTCAATTCTTTAATTTCAAGTTTATTCAATTCATGTCTTCTTGTGAAACTTAATTTCCTTCGAGAAGGAATTGAAGATCCATGGTGTTATAGTGCCCCCATGCATTAAACACTGGGCTCAAGGAATCCAAGGGTTGCAAGATTGTTCCGTCAACATAACAAATCTTATTTTTGGCAGTCACTACCATGAGAAAAGATCTACTTTCAGGAGTTGTAATGTGTTGTCCATAAAAAGTTGAGTGACAAGAATAGTGCCTGGATTATCCTCCATTGTGCAAATAGTAGGGTTTCAAGCTTATTCTCCGATTGAAGCTTGGTTGGAGAATGTGTTTTAGCAAACATTGAAGAAGCTACCACTGAAATATATATATATATATATATATATATATATATATATATATGGGTAAGACTAAGGTACAGTATTTAGGTGCTGTTCCTTAGATTCCCCTCTTAAGATTCAGCCATATGGATTTTTTCTCATGGGATGGAAGTATATTTTTAGTTAAGTAGCCATATGGCTGAATCTTAAGAGGGGAACGTAATGAACAATACTTAAGGTACTGTACTTAAGTTTTGTCCTATATATACATATATATATGTATATATGTATATATACATGAAAAATGTTTATAATTTTTCTTTTAACACCTGATATTTTCTTACTTAAACAAAGATATTTACATTAAGTAAGTCTTTACATTTTTTCCAATAAATAAATAAATAAGTCTTGATATGTCTAAAAATATACAAGTAAATTTAATTAAAATAAAAAATAAATATAGTATACATTAAATACACTATAATTTAATGAGCTATATATGACATAAGAGTAATTAGAGGGAATAAAAAATACATTAGACAAGTATTTAAGTGCATTACATATTTTTAATAAGAATCTAGAGAGGCTAGTATTTAAATTTGGGGTAAATTATGTTTTTTTTTTTTTGTTTTGAGAATGAACTTAAACCTTTATTGAAATTGGTTGGCCAAATTGGCTAAATCATGTTGAGCTATAGAAAATAAAGGATTGAAAACTTCCTCCATCCAAACTACATAGTTAAAAACATTTATAGAATATCTAGCTAGATTATGTGCCTGGGATGCACGGACGTGGCATCCAGCCCAGCGCACCCGCGTCCGACGCGGGAGGGACGCCGCAGACCGCGCGTTCGTGCCGCGTCGTGCCGCGTCCTGCCACGTTGCAGCTCTCGAATCGGGCCGACGCGGGTCGACGCGGCTGAAATCGGCGCCGACGCGGCCCAAATCGGGCCGACTTGGTCCGTATCGGCCATATCGGTCAATATCGGCCGGCGACCGATACGGCCGAAACAGGCCGGAATCGGCCGTGAAAATCGCCGGAGAGGCCGAAATTTTGACCTCAGATGCGTTTCTTGCCTTATTCTTTCTTTGTTTTGTGAATCAAGTATATTAATGTGTTTTTAAAAATAATTTTTTAATCGCCGAGTCCCGCCGCACCCGCACCCTACTTTTTCAAAAATTGCCGAGTCCCGCACCCGCACCCGCGCACGCACCCGAGTCCCGAAACGCACCCGTGCTTCATAGCTATGTGCTAATTTATTGCCTTCTCTTTTGCAATGAAAGTATAGAAATTTTGAATAAAAACTAGAAAAAAACATGGCATCTTGAATTAGTGGCTCAATTGAGGCAATTGTATTGCCACCTACCTTCAAGGACTCAATAATCAACTCGGAATCGCCTTCAAGAACCGCTTCACTTATGCCTATTTCATGTCCAAACTCCAAAGCTCGTGCTGCTGCAATTGCTTCAATTTCATCTGGTTAAAGTGCTCGAGATATTAGCTGAGCTAGTGATGCTATGATGGAGCTAGTGTGGTCTCGGATAACAACTCCTATGCCACTTCTTTTTTCATTCCTGAAGATTGCTTCATCAAAATTTATTTTGAAACAACTTGCATCTAGTGGCTTCCATTTCACCCTTAGTCTCGACATTTTTGGTGGTTTAGGTGGGAATACAGCAAGAAATTCATCCAGCTTTTCTTTCCCCTGCAATGTGATCAAGTCTGAGGTGCAGCAAGGTTTGTGGGTGCAAACCTGGTTTCGCTGATGCCATATTCCCCACGTTATCATCATAAATTGCTCCGGGTTGCCTTGGTTTTTTAGTATCCATGATAGGAGCTCCTTGATGCTTGTGGCGCTTGGGTTTTGGTGAAAGCTCCACTCCGATGAAGACCATAACGAGCTGAGTTCACTGCTGACCACAATGCGTGTAATGGACTTTCCTTGTCACTCAAGCATCGTTTGCACAATGAGTTGTTCGTTATGTGTCGCCTCCTCAAATTTTCTTTTGTAGGAATAGAATCATGACAAGCTCGCCACAAGAAGTTTTTAATCTTGTTTGGAACTCGCAAATCCTAGATGTTGCGCCAAAAGTTTTTTTCTTCAACCTATGTTGCCACAGACCTTTCCTCGTCAACCTTATGCTTCAAAAACTGGTATTTGGATTTGCAGGAATATTACCCACTTTGTGTCCACAGCCAGAACAGCTTGTCTTCTGTTGGATGTCTTGACAAAGGGATTTTCTTAACGAGTTCAGCTTTCTTAGGAACAAACAGGCCATCAATTACATCTTCATTCCATGTCCGCTTGTCTTCATTTATCAAAACTTCAATTGTGGCATCCTCCCACCCCTCCAAAATAGGTGATGATACACGGGTAGGGTGCTTGATTGGCAGCCATGTATGTTGCCAAATCTGAACTTTCTACCCGTTGCCTATTCTCCAACAAGCTCCACGTTTAATGACGTCACGACCATGTAGTATGATTTTCCAAGTGTAAGAGCCACCCTTTGATTCATCAACCTCCTTCCAAACTCCTTGTTGGTCATTTATTCCCAAGATCATATTTTTTCGGAACCGGTGAGAGGCCCAGCTATGAAAGAAATTTGTGTTACCATCTCCATTTTCCAACCAAAGAATAAGGGAGCGTTGATTCCACGTTCTAGTTTCTTGGTCCATCAAATCATTGATCTAACATTTCAATTCTTTGATGCGGATGTTGCTTCCAGTCCTTAATGCCACAACTTCCTCTTCAATTAGCATATCCCTCTTCTTCTTCTTCTTCTTCTTCTTCTTCTTCTTCTTCTTCTTCTTTTAATTCTCTTTTGACATTACCAAAAACATTATAATTCCACCATGACAAATCTTTGCCACACTTGTCTATTTTTCCAAGGATTTCTTTATCTGAGTCCATTGATGCAAATGACCTCCAAGCTGCTTCAACCACCTCTCCACATCGACTATCTAATAGCCACATCTCCTCAAACCAGAAAGGTTTCTTGTAGGATGGAATTTCAATACCTATTGGGTTGATAAGCAAAGGGCAATGACTTGAGGAAAGGCAAGGTAGATGGTGAACTTGAGTGCCAGGATACGTCAAGAACCATGGGTTTGTAGCTAGTCCACGGGCGAGTCTCTCCTAAATTGAGTGTCCATTGGTATAATGTTTACTCCATGTGAATTTCGGGCCAATGAAGCCCAAGTCCATAAATCTGCATTCATCAAGAACATCCCAGAAGGCTTACATTTGACTGTGTGCACGAATTGCTCCTCCCACCTTTTCTTCTTGTCTTGTGATTTTGTTGAAATTCCCCACACATAGCCAAGGAATGTGTGGTATATCATTAAGGGTTCGAAGCTTGGTCCATGCCTCATGCCTTTTAGTTATAACTGGTTCGCCATAGAAACTTGTGAAGCACCACTCCTGAGGGGTATTCTTCTCAACAAGTACATCAATACAAAAACTTAGATGAGTCTTCCACTGTGATTCGAATATCTTCCTTCCACAAAAAAACCAGACCATCGCCTTTATTGCCACTTGAAACTGACCATTTATTTATGAAATCAAAATTACGTAAAACTTGATTTAGTCTTGCATCATCTGTCCATGTCTTGGCTAAAAACACAACAGAAGGATCTTTTGCCTGGATGTAATCTCCAAGCTCCCTCACTGTATGTGGGTTCCCAAGCCCATGATAGTTCCAGACTGAGATACTCATTGTGATGGGTGGGGCTGATCGTCAGCCTCTGCCAATGCAGTAGGATTAATCTCAATGGAAACCATACATTTTTTGCTTGGTAAACCATTGGGATAAGAAAGTTCCTCATGAACTCTTTTGGTTGATAGCATTGAATCTACTATGCTTGCAATTCTATCAATGCTTCTTGATACATCTGGATTGTTCAGTCGTTTCCATGTTCCTTGTTGCTATGAAAATTTTATTTTCTATTTTCTAGTTGCTTCTACAAGTAGGGTTGCATGATTTTCGGACCCCTGACCTTGGCAAACCCTAGCCATTTCCTTAGCTTCCTCATTAATTATGTGGACTGATTGCACGTTCGTCGAAATCTCAGAGTTGAGAGTTGACACGACATTTAATTTTGATAGACCCTCATCAATTTCGACAAGCATAGAAAGGAAAGAATCCTCGTGAAAGGGTTCTGTTGGAGTGATAATATGATTGGATACCTTTTAAGGAGGATTTAAATTCCGGAATGAATGCTAGAGGATTGTCAGACCGTGCCTCATTAATTGGTATATCAAATTTCTTTAAATCATAATCCAATTCTTCAATTTGATTCACCAACGGCTCTACATGATTAAGTTGCTACGCAAAATTAGGGGAGGACTTATTTTTGCCAGTTGTAACCAATCCCAATAATTGAGTCATTAAAGGTTCCTCTTGATTCTGTTCCATGTTAAACGATACCCTCGGTGGTGTCGGAGCTGTTGTGGTATCCACCTGAGCTTGCCTTGGAGGGATCGGAGCTTTGTGAGTGGAAGTGCTTCCTTTCATCTTCTTACAAAAACCTAGAGCAGAGACTACATTTTTTCATGCTCGACTAGCAAGTGCTGCACATAGCCAAGGTCCAAATTGCTGGTCTTCAACTTTAAGGGAACCTTCACTGTCAAATCAAGCTTCACAGTCCTTATCATCATGGTTGAGATAGCTGCACCAGTAGCAAATATTTGGTAGGCACTCATATTTAAACGAAACCCATTGTTCATTGCCTTGTTGCAAGGACACCATTCTTCCTCGACTTAGTGGACGAGTGACATCCAAACTGACTCGAACCCTCATAAAACTTCCACCATCCACCTCTATTTCAGGCTTCCGGGTGACCATACCAATGGTGTTGCAAATCCCTTCCGCCACCTTTTGATTCATGAATCTCATTGGTATGTTGTGTACCTGCACCCAAAAGGATGTACGATTGAAAGTCAAGTCATCAACTGGTGTATCCTTGTCATAGCGTTCCAACACCAAGAGATGTTTGTCAAAGCTCCGAGGCTCATTCGAAAGAATGGCATCCACTTCTAGTTTGTTATCGAACATGAAGAGGACTATATGGTTGCCCATATTTTTAACTTTAAAACCATTTTTTTTTTCTCCATAATGGCTTAAAGGTCGAGGCAATAACTTCCATATTCAGAGCTCATCTTGTGAAGAATTTGCCAGCAATGATGAATTCTGGCATAGCCATCTCCTCCTCAAGATCGAAGGTTGGCCCTTTTCTGTCTAAAATCGACAAACCATTGCAATGGTTTGTTAGTTCATCCATGACTACAGTGTTTCCCTAACCCCGAAAGAAATAACCACAAACCTGAAGGACAAACTTGTTATCCTAAAGGTCAAAGGCACCAACAAGTAGGGACAAAATATTCTACAGCCTAGGAGGAGTTCAAATAGAAACTTTCACTAGCGACAGAGAAAATAAGTTGGGTAAATTTTGTATTTGGTCTCTATTCATTACATTATATTTCAATTTGGTTCATAACTTTTTAGTGTTGTGTTAATTTAATCTCTGTTGTTATCTCTTGGATGAAAATTGTTGACATGGCAAACAGCCAAAATAAAAAATTAGTTTATTGCCACATCAACTGTAACTAATTTTTATTTTTTATTTTGGCCATTAGTCATGTCAGCAATTTCCATCCAAGAAATAACAACATAGTCTAAATTGACACGATACTGAAAGGTTATGGTCAAATTTGTGATTGGAGATCAAGAATGTGATAATCTTCTCTGATTTCTCATTGAATGAATAACTCAGTCTCTACTTATATATACAAGAAACAAAGAATACAAAACTGGAAAAATAAGAAAAACTGAAACTTTAACTAATTAATAGCTTATAACTAACATAATAGAAAGGTCCACCAACTCTAGGTACAAATGACAACATAGCACGTGTACTATCACAATGGTGGGATAAATACATAGCTAAGCTACATTTAGGATTCTCTATTTAGATGTCTAAGCTGTAGGTTGTATATAACAGAATCATTTGCTACAAACTTCCTTATCAGATTTGATCCAAGTAGGGTGGCAAAATTGGACACGACCCGTGAACCTGACATGACACTACACAAAATTAATAGGTTATGGGTTGAGGCTTAATGGGTTCGTGTCATATTCGGGTTGACACGACTGACTTGTTTAATAAATAGGTTGGGTTAGTGTTCATCACATGGAACCCGTTTGATCTGTTTAATTGAATGACATTTTACCAATATACCCTTTAAACCCTAGGTATATAAATGTTTTAGTTGTTGTGGTTTATTTTCTTTGACATATTATGATTGATTATTTGTAATATTGAGATATACTTTAGTTTTGAATGATTATTTGTGATGTAGGTACTAGTTAGTTCTGAATTTTATATTAAAATATCTTTTTGTTTGTTTTTCATAATTCATATCAATTTGGTTAATATTATTTTTTTATTTATTCTGATAAAATCTGATAAACAGGTTGACACAGCTAACCCGTTTAATAAAGGGGTTGTGTTAGGGTCGAGGAATCTTGACCTGTTTAATAAACATGTTAGGTTAGGGTTGACCCATATAGTCAAATACTCATGAGTCAACACGACACAAACTCGACACACGAACAAGAATTGCCACCCCTAGATCCAAGTTTTAGTAAATTTCACTTTTTTAGTTCATCCAAAAAAATGTAATTATGTTTTTCTTTCCCCATTAGTTAAAATTTACCCTCAATTGTCCAACTTTTTTTTTTCTCCCAGACCTGCTATCAATTGTTGGAATTTTATTTTTTTAATGGCTGCTACTAGTTATATTCTTGTTTGGGTGGCTAGTACTAGTAGAGTGTTAGTGAGCTTCCCTTCTATCCATTTTGTAATTATTCTTTCATTTAGATCTTCCAAATTACAGGTTAAATATAATTAGGTGAGGAAAATGCCATAAAGTTGCTCGTTGCTATTTTTTTTCTTAGGATTTTAATCTCTTGCTGTTAATTAAATCATAATATATTTTCATTATCAAATGGAAAATTATTTATTGTCTCATACTCCCAATATTCACACTCTATACACACCGGACATCAGTTTGAAAAAGAGTAAATTCTAATTTGGAATTAAAATACCAACTATTTACACTAACCTCTTCTAAATAACCAAAAATAGGCTCTAAAAACCTTAAATTTTGTTTTTTACCCTTCACTTAAATTGCCATTCACATCCCACTAATAGGAACTTTGGGAAAAAAAAATCCCCAAATAATTTTAATGTATTTTTAATCATTCAGGGGAGGGCATGTGTAAATAATTTATATTTTAAAGGAAGTTACTATCTTATTTCAAATTAAGGGGAGGTGAGTGTCATATCAAAAAGTCTTAGAAAAAGTCACTGCTTCCCCTTTCAAAAAATGTGCATACATGATGTCCACTCTTTGTAAACAATTGTCTAGAATGCAAAGTGTGTACGTATGAGGAGAAGCTAAGATCAGGAAAACATGTAAAGCAAGAATGGTTGAAATGTAATATATCTAATACCCCACTACGGTATTTTGGATATCTAAAATAGTTTAATAGAATCTTCACTGAGTCACAATTTTATATGTGAGAATGATATATTAAATTGTTACTGGTGTTTCAATTCCAGAGGTGAAGGAAGAAAGTTATGTGGCTTGGAGCAATCGGATGAAAACAATTTTAATGAATCATGATCTTTGGGACATTGTTGAAACAACCACCGAACCAACTACACCTGCTTGGAGCAAGAAGAATGCTTTGGCCTTATATTTGATCAAGGAATCCTGCGGGTCGGATAGATTTTCTTTGATAGAGAAAATTAGTAAGGCTAAAAACGCTTGGGATAAAATTGCAGACTCAGGTAGCTATTTCTCTCCTAAAGATACAAATGCTCTAAAATAATAGCTTAAAGTTTACAAATTGATGATAAAATAATAGCTAAAATAATAACACTGTATTCAGTGTGGTTATGGTGGTGGTGGTTTCGGTGAGTCTTTGCCCATTTGGTCACGAATAGGGTTGTAAAGAAATAAACTTTCTAAATGAAACTAAGAAAGAAACTCTCTCTTAATATTGAAGAAAAGAAATGAGAGTATAAAAATAAAATACAAAGCTCCCCTGCTATTTATACTACATAACATAGCACATACACAACCTAGAAAAAGAGCGGGAAAATAAAACAGAAATAACAAATCTAACTAACGCAACAGTTACAAAAGACACCAATAAGATTATGACATGTGTGCTATCTATAGTTCATCGCTTTGTTAGTTTTCGTTTGTTCTTGTTTAATGATATGGCATCGTTTCTTTGTCCTTGTTTCTTTTCTTTAATCCTAATGACACTGTTTCCATCTTTGGGTTCTTCTATTATTTCTTCACAAAACGCTGTAGTTTTCTTCAGTTTCTTTTCTTGTTTTCTCTTTTCAACTTTAACAAGGGAGCGTGCACAGAGAGAGAAAGAGAAATGGGTATGGTACGAGCAGTGATGATGGTTCTGATTATTGGGTTATTAAGAATTTAGGGGGTGCTGAATGAGGTGAGGATGGATGAATGAGATACCTGTGAGATATGAATGATAAGGAAGGTTTGTGTATGTCTATATTCTATATATATAACTGTGAATTATGAGTTTGATTTCTTTAATATGTAACCAGCTCCCTACTTTCTTGATTGATAAGAAGAGTGGGTTATAATTAGTTTGGTCTTTACATTTTAGTAACAATAAGTTTGGTCCTTGCTATATTCAACTTGTAATTAATTAGTCCCTATTGAAAACTCGTTAACAAAAAATGCTGATGTGGCAAACAAATGACAAGTTGGCACACTTGAAACTTACGTGGCAATTGAAAAAAAAGAAATCAATTAACATTAAAAAAAATTGCCACAACGTTTAAATGGAAAAAAAAAAATCAAAAACACAAAAATCAATTTCTTTCTAAACAAAAACTTGGTCCATTTGGTTGGGGATGAAAAATTGAGAGGAGACCAAAACTGATTTCAACCAAAAAAAGAAAAATTGATTGGGGTGTGAAAAAATGGGAGGATGGAAAATGGGGAGATAAAGGAAAAGTGGAATGATAGAAAAGATTTTAATTTCCCCCATTTGTGTTTGGTTGGCGGGTGGAAATATGGAGAGATTAAAAACTTTTTTTATTTGGTTGAGAAGAAAAATGAGAGGATAGAAAATAAAAATCTGTATAAAATTACTTATATGCCCTTATTAAAAAATGATGCCTAATTAAAAAAAATAAAAAAAAAATACAATCACCCAAGGTTATTAAAAAAGAAAAGTAACGTCCAATAAGAAAAAATTAAAAAAAAAAAAAATCCTTATAGTTGAAGAGTGAAATGCCCTAAAAGGAACCAAACACCAAAAAAAAAAGAAAAGATAAAGAAAAAGAAGTGAAGCAGTGTATCACATCCATAAAAAGAGAAAAAGAAACAATCAAAACGTGAGATGAAGGGTAGTTTAGTCATTTGACTACAACTACTCTTGTCCTCTTTATTTTCTCCCCAAATTGGGGAGGTAACATTTTGGTAGGACCCAAACATTTTCTTCTATACAACATTTCAAACTTTCTCTTACTTTTATCTATTTTTGTGGTTTTCTTCATTTGTTTGTCTTTAGCTGCCTCTCATTTTACCTTTGCTAAATGGCCGTGTGCATGCTTTTTTTGATCAATGGCATGTGTATGCTATTTTCATTCTTTCTCTCTCTCTCACTTTTTTTAAAAAAATTTATAACTGGGAATAGTAGGATTTTTTTTGTTCTTTGGTTTTTATTGTTTTAATTGGGCATTATTTTTGTTTTAATAAACTTGGTGGAATTATTTTTTTGGTTGATGTTTTTTTTTTTTTTTTTTTTTTTTTAGTTGAGCACATTTTTTTTTTTAATAAGGACATATCATTCAATTTATATCTACATCATTTGTCATCCTCTCATTTTTCTTAATCAAACAAATGAGTTTTCCACTTTTCTATCTCTTCACTATTTTCATCCTTCCACTTTTTCACCTTTTCAACCAAGCAGACCCTAAATACTCAAAATTTTATCTTTCTTCTCTTAGCCATGAATCACTACATGAAACTTGAGTCTTGAAACCTTTTTTTTTTTTTGGTTCTTGTCCTTGGGTTAACTAAAACTAGAACAAAGGGGTGGTTATCGCTTTTCTCTACTTGTCCAAGATGAAATTTGCTGATAGGATTTTGAGTTTCATTTGGCTTTTATCTCTTTGTTGGTCAAAATATGTGGGTACATGAGTTTGGCTTTGAATTTTCTTTGGGTCTCATTGATAATTTGAAGAGTGGGTGAAATTTTATGGTTTGCATGTTATTTTGCTCCAGTGGAAATTGGGTGTTACGGATGAAATTTTCTTTGTTTTTACCGATAATTTGTAGCAAGTTTTTAATATTAATTAAAAAAATTATTATTATTTTACTCGCCATGTAAGCTTTAAGTGTACCAACTTGTCATTCATTTGTCACGTAAATATTTTCCGTTAATGAGTTAATGGTAAGAACTAAATTGATTGCAACTTGAAAATAGCAGATACCAAATTGATTGCTACAAAAATGTGGGGACTAAATTAACGGTGACCCCAAAATGTAGGGATCAAAATAGTATTTTTACCTTCATTTTTATCTATGTTGGCTCCTACTATTCACTAAAACAATAAAACACGTCTCCACATCCGAAGCTCTATCCCTATTCAAATTTTGGCCTTTTGCCTGGAATCTTTTCACCTAAGTTAAAGACAGAATTCACTATGTCCTTGAGCTTGGCATAGAATTCATCAAACACTTCATCATCATCATCCTTATGTCTTCAAAGCTCCTGTTAAGCCCTTGAAGCTTGGAATCTTTCACAGCTTTGGTACCTTCATAAGTGTTTTGAAGGATTTTCCATGCTTCATTGGCACTCTCAGTGGATGAGATATTCTTAAACTCCTCGTTAGTCACAACACTAAACAAGGCATTCAACGCTCTACTGTTGAAATTTGCAACTTTGATCTTGTTATCATCCCAAGACGTGGGCGGATTAGTAGGTTTGTTCCATCTCGCCTCAACAGCCAGCCAGACCTTTTCATCTAAAGACTACAAAAAAGCTCTCATGCGTACTTTCTAGTATGCATATTTAGTACCATAAAAAAGAGGAGGTATAATTAACAATTGTCCACGATCCATAACAATAGGGGTCAACGGATGACACAGCAAAGATTAAAACATAATCAGAGAATGCCCACTCTGATACCACTTGTTAGGTTAAGATAGATTGACCTTGGTTAATTAATTCAATTACCCAAGTTGATTAATTATGTCAAATTACATGCAAATCGTGGAGGTACCAACAAATCACTAAATAAACTAAATGCAGCGGAAAATAAATTGACATGGTAATTTGTTGACAAATGAGAAAAACTTTTGCAAGGCAAAAACTCCACCAAGTGAATTTAAGATCACCATTCCCAATAATCCATTAATCAATAATCAAGTGGTTATAAGTATGAGGAATCTTACCACTACCCTAGCCTATCTCAAAATACCAACCTACAGTTGAACCTTTGCTCCAATACCCAAATATTGGACTTGATCTTGTAGTAGCCTTCTTTCCTTTGTTGTACAAATCTCCAATCTGTGACTAACTCCTTTGTACGAATCTCAGTATGTGACTAACTCCAGCAACTTGAATGATTGTTGTTGGCTGCAAAGTTTTTCACTTCATCAACAATACAGATCAAGAAACACTTGGATACAAAACCTTAAGGCGTACAAATGCAGTAGCTTCAACGAAGAATATGTGTTCTTAGGTCTCTGTTTTCGTGTGCGATGGCTTTTAAAATAAGCCTTATACATGACTAGGGTTGTGAGAAAAGAAACCCTAATCAAACAAGTCATCATGATTCGAATTTCAGACTTGGAAATTCTGAAATCGTAATTCTCGATAAATTGAACTTGTGTCAAGCTTTCTCATTAATCCTTGATAGCAACATTTGTCGAGCTAGTGTTGAGACTTAATAAATTAGCTTTTCTTCACTTTTTTCTTGTATCAATCTTCATGTCTTTAATGAACCCACTTGATATGTTTGAACAACATACTCCTTGATACGTTAAACCTAACTTAGATCTACCCAATTACACGTAAAGTACGTTTTATCAAAGGATTAGCCAATTACATTGAAAATATGACTCTAACAGCTTTCTTCTTCAAGAGAGCTACTGTAGCAATTCTAAAAAAAATTAGAGTTTAGAGAGGTTGTTGGAGGGTGTTTTTTGTGTGTTTCCTCTCCAGAGATAGTTTCTGAGAGCCTATTGGAGATGCTCTAAGATCTAAAAACAAATTCCCACTAGATAGGACAACTCCTAGGTATGTGCTACAAATTCACGGGTATGTGCTACAAGTGCTCTAAGATCTAATGGCGCTGTATATATATATTCTGGTTGAATTCAGGCACAACTCCTTTGCAAATAATATTATTCGTTTAGTCAATGCTGAAATTTAAATGAGAAGAATAATCATCTAGGAATTGCAATTAGATATTCCAAATATTTTGAATTCTATAGTAAAAGTACTAAAAACTCGGCAGGGATGGAGAACGATGAGAACGGTGGCTTCAGTCAGTATGTATCCTTTGAAAAATATATCCGCAAAGGTGAATGGGATGCTGCTAATGAGTTCATTAGCTCCAATCCGGAGGCAGTGACTGCAAAAATTTCAATTTCTGGAAGTACGGCTCTACACATTGCTATCTTTGAAGGACATATGAAAATTGTGGAGGAGTTGATAAAGATAATGTCGGAAGAAAACTTAAAAATAAAAGCAGGTAATTTTACTGTTCTAGGTCATTGTGCTATTGTTGGAAACATCCAGATGGCAAAATGTATAATTGGGAAGAACCGGACCTTACTTAGCATTGGAAATGGACCGTATAACATCATTCCAGTCGTGCTATCTCTTATGTTTAACCCCAATGAAAGAGAAATGTTGCGCTATCTCTATTCTGAAACTCCTCTAGAAGATCTAATGCCAAGAAATGGCATCAACGGTGCTCTATTTATTACTCGGGCTATTTATTCCAAAGCTATTGGTAAGAACTTCAGATTCAAATATATTTTCGTATTCATTTCTATGCTTTGAAACACTAGGCATGATTCCCTTTCAATTAATTGCTTATGTTTGGAACTCAATAGATATGGCTTTGCATTTACTCGAATGTTGCCCTGAGTTGGCTATCACTCCGGATCACGAAGGACGGTCTCCTGTGGAAGTATTGGCTAGCATGTCTTTTGCATATCAGAGTGGAAATCGGCTCGTATATTGGAAACAGTGGATCTACAACAGTGAGTATCACTCTCTTTTCTCGATCAGTCTCTTAAATTATATGCTATTTTGCTCACACCTTGGAGAGTTAGTTTATGAATGTTGGTTTTATAAATAGTTATTTTAAAACCTAGTTTTTATTTTTTATTTTTTTTATTTTATATATATATATATATATATATATAAAATACAATTATACTTACACCCAACTTTTTTATTTAGGCAAAAGATAGAAATTATATTGATAACTGAAAGTACACAAAGTAAAAACTCTGAGCATAAAGCCAAATAGGGGAAAGACAAGGCTATAGCAGTAGTAAGAAACTGCGAAAAACAAAATGGAGGAAACATAGTACAAGTAAAACTTGTACAGATGAAAGTTATGAAAGTTCAAATAGTGTATAAAACACCCTTGAATGTTTAGACCCCAATCACAAAAATATCAATTCAAGGTTAATATCAAACAATAAATGTGCGGAACATGAACATAAACTAATAATCAAATCGATAAACAATCTAAACCATAAATAATCACAATCACAGCAGTAATTAGATGGTCAAGATAAATGGAAGAGAGATACAAACACAAGGACAATATTCGATGTGTTATCGAAGAGAAAACCGAAGTCCTCGGCGTAAACCCTCTCCGTCGCTCTCTAAGCGGTAAGTAATCCACTAGAAAATGTAGTTGGGATATATGAACAGCAATAGACCCTTCAAGCCTAATCTACCCAGTGTACCTAAGCCCTCCAAGCTTCTTACTCCAACGAGGTTGCGCCGAACTTATTTCTTTTCTAACTTCCCGAATTCCACTACTTAACCATAGCATCAATCAATGTGAAATTGGTTCCTTCCTAACTACTTCCTAAAGCACCAAACAACCCTCTCACAGATATGGATATGGTGAGAAAAGGTTTTGGTAAAAGCCTCTTAAGGATTTAACAATAGAGAGGAAGAGAGTTGAGAAATTTGAAGAGTCTCTTAATGAAGATTGGGGATGAATCAATCTTGTTTTTTTCTAGGGTTTCTCTCTCAAAATTTTCTCTGGAAGATCTCTTTCTTTCATGGGTATAAGGGGTATTTATACTTGGGTGAAAATGGAATGTGAAGAGTTAGGTTTTTCAAAACAGGGCTGGCTTGCGGCTTAGCCTCATGGCTTGAATGAGTCGCGAGATCCAACTGCGAGATAACTGAACGGTCAGTTGTCCTATTTTGTCCTGTAGTGCTCCAGTTAGCATGACGCTTCAACTTCTGGCATGCCTGACACGTGTACAGCTTCTGGCGGCTTGCAGCCACGAGTCTTTGTTTTTCTTGCACACTCTTGAGCATTTCTTCACACTATCTCACTCACTACCTTTACAAAAATCTTACCTAAATACAGGGTTACTAATTGCTAAAATACAAGCAAATTTGGTACGGAATAAAACCAACAAGATAGTTGATAAAATTCAACCTTACAATCTCCCCCTTTGGCTATTCCGTGACAAAACCCTAAAACAGACTCTAGACTTAACATGTGAGTTAGGAACAGTTGAACATAACTCACTCACACCTAACTCTAGAAACTGTGAAGCTCTTGAATCATATGAACATGAATCTCCTGAAACACAACAATACACAATGATCATTGTATGCAGAAAAGCATGAAATGCATATGAAGCAGGCGTGATGTGATTAAGTAAATATGGAGTTAAGAAAGAAATCATGGCTTGATCAAACAAACAATCACTACAAGGTAGTGACCACAATACTCATTCACACTTGGAATGAAAACTTGGACATACAAGCTAATAAGATCAATGTAAATTACTTGCATGTCCTACACTCAACCAATGCATAATATACTAAGTATATACATCTAGGAACAATCCTACAAGGGTACACGAGTGACAGTACTTAAAAGAAAAATGCATAACATTTAGTTAGAAGTACTGATTTAACAAAGCATAAAGGCTGCCTAAAGCATGGTACAAACCATAAAACCTACAAAATATGAAAACAAACCCTAAAAACTTACAAAAGCAACATGGGTACAAAATTACCACAAACAAGTTCCATAAAATACCGAAATAGCATAAACTAAAACAATATAAACTAAAAGTACTAAAAGTTTTTCCTCTTCAAAATGATGAGAAGCTATGATACACTTGGAACATATATACTTGTAACCTAAAACACTTACACAAAATACATTAGACACTCAAGGTAAAGCAAGTAATAAAAAGACAAGTATAATATAACAAGTAAATTGAGATCAAGTAAATATGATGTGAAACATGTGAGCAATTTGATCATACACGAAAACAGTCATATAGAAATGACTACAATGATCACATAGCACAACAAATGATCATTTGAACATGCATTCAATGAAGCATAATAGCATAGGGATATATGCATGTCCAAAGCACAAACATGATGCAATGAGAACAATAAAGCATAACTCAAAGCACCATGAAGCCAACAACAGAACAAAGTTTTCTAGTTAACACAATGTCTTCTCCTCCTTGGTGTATGCATCTCCCCTATGGAATATCTCTTCCCTTACAAATGTGCACGAGAAATAGAATTTCTCCCCCTAAAGATGTGCACAAGAGTCATATAGAAATGACAAAACTCTCCAGTATACTCTTTAGAGTATACTCTCCCCCTTTTTGTCAGGAATAGACAAAAGGTCAAGGAGAAAAGGGGGCAAGAGATGAAGGTATGAACAATGATAATGATGCATGAGGGGTGCGAGATGAATGAGAAAATGAAACTCAAACCGAAGACAAAGTAAAATGCTACAAAGTATAAAGTAAACATAACATGCTAGGATGAAGAAGTAAGGTAAAGACCAATGCATGACAAGGGTAGCAAAGGTGTGTGTAAGAGGTAACTATGTGTAATGCATGATCAATGCATGAAAAATGCACATTTGGGGCAAGGTATGTTAAATACACAACCAATGAACCAAACATGTTCCTAATGAGGAAACATGAGAAACCCCAAAGTTTGGTACTCATCGGAGTCCAAAAAAGCGAGAAAATACCTAAAAGGCATTTTATCAAACACCTAGCATGTACACTATGAATAATAACGTGAAACAACGCATGAACATCATGAAATACACCCTTAATACATATTTTTTTTGCCACAAGGGGCCAACATCCAATGTAAATCAACAAAAGAAACCAATCCCATAAAAGAATTTGACAAAAATTAAGTTTTCCCAACCTTTATGATGAAAATCTCAACCAAGAACACAAAACTCTCCAAAACATAATCTAAAGATCAAAATCAATGAAAAGAGTTTATAATTACCTTAGAGATGTATTTGGAATAAAAAACCATTCAAATTGATTAGGTTTAGATGTAAAAATAGTGAAAGAGGGGTTTAAGAGAGGATGTGAGAGGTTTAAAATAGGTTTCCCACAAAAAGCCCTTTAAAAAGCTATTTCTGGGCGTTTCGCGACTGGGATAGTCTTAAGGTACAGTCACGAAAATTTTCGCGAGTCACGAATGAGTCGCGAGCAAGCTGGGAGTGAGTTGCCAAAGCTTCTGGATGAACTCGCGACTGGGGTTTCGCGACTGGCAAGTCACCAGCTGAGTCGTGAAAAACTCTGACACCTATTTTTCAACAGAGAACATGTTTAAACAATGAAAAACAAAGTAAGCACTAAATATGAACACAAAGAGTGATAAAAATCACTTCCAAAAACATATAAAATGATCAAAAATCTTTTTGGATTGAACCATATATAGTTGAGCACACACACATTACATTTAAACAAGTACAATCGAACAAATAAGTAAGACATTTATTGAACATTAGGCATGTGTGTTGTGTGTGTATCAAATGTGGAATAATCCTTAGTCTAGAGTGAAGCTTTAATAATCAATTTAATCAAGTTATACACAACTAGTACTAAGTCAAGTGGTCTATCTCAATTATAGAAATGAACATATATGATCTCCTACAATAAAATGATTACATAAGATTGAAGCTTTTCATTTGGCTTCTTACAATTCATATCATTTGATCATTTTGAATCAATACAACTCATTTTGAGCAATACATCTCATTTTTGAGATTGATGTCTGAAATTTTTGATATTTCAATTTGATGAACAAGCCTTTGGCTTTTGGGCATCAAACATTTTCAATACAAGTCGCTTTCCCTTTTTCCTAGTCAAATACTAGTATGTGCGACGACTTTTGTAACTCATTATCTCTTTTCATTTTGAGATTTACATTTGTTGAGCTCTTTAAGCAAAAACAATAAAAAGTGTGGGAAGATATATAGGCACAAGTCTATGCAAGTATCAAAACCACCAAGACTATTGACCAATTATTCACGACAAGTTTAAAGATTGATTTACAACAATCACACATAGATTTCAAGATTTTTCCCACAAAAAAATGAGTGCATAAAGAACAAGCTAAGCTCATAAATGCACAAAGTCATAAGTACAAAGGTACGAGGCAAAACTCACATGTGATATGTGCTCAAACATATACTATCAAGCTTTTTGAATTTTTCACTTTTTATATGGTTTTGGATTTTTACTCACACAAAACTGAAACATAAAAGTAAGATAAAAAACGAAACAATGCATACAAATAAATGCAAGATGCACAAAATGCATGAAGATAGACATTTAATGCATGAAGGGTTCTATAAAGATCGAAAAAATTAGATTAAGGACCAAAAGAGCAAAAGTTCAACTATAGAAACCCTTCCTCATCCAAACGGAATGATTGTTTGGAATGAGTGTCTCATGAGAAGTGAGACGAGGGTTGGAAGAATGAGAATCGGAGATGCACATAATTAAGGAGTTAAGAGCATTAAACACTTTCTTTAACAACATGCTATTTTCACTCAAATCTGGTTTACTCTTTTTAGCACAACTTCCATGAAGCTCAAGTTTTTCTTTTCTTTTGATTCTTTTAAAAGCATGAAACTTAGAGCATTGAGGTCTTAGATGACCAAAGACACCACAATGGTGACAAACAATGCGTTTAGGTCTACTAGGCTTTTTGGGAAGAGATCTAGCAACATTGTTTTGTTTCCTTTTCAACTTGGAGCATTGAGGTCTTATATGACCGATCACACCGCAATGGTGGCAAGTTAGAACAAACTTAGATCCATTCAAAACCTTAGGTTGAGACCTAAACGGAGGCTTTGATTTAACAGCCTTTCTCTCCACCTTTCGATTTCTTTTATGTGGAGGAATGTACACCGATTTGTCCTTTAAGGTAGAACATACACTAGGCACAAAATTGGGTACCACAACATGATTGCAACAAATATTTACATCCTTTTTAACAATAGGTTCAGTAATCAAACACTTGACATGCATCTTAAGAGATTCATTTTCATATTTAAGATCATCAACAAGTTTGTTAGACAAAACAAGTTTAGCATTCAAGTCCATATTCAAACATTCAAACTCTTTCAGCTTTTCAAGAGAAATTTCAGCAAGTTTTTTATATTTCTCAACCAATTTGTTGGATTCATTGAGCTTAGCAATCAAATCATCATTTTTACAAAATAACTTGCTCAAATTCTTTTGAAACTTCTTAGCATTTTTCTTCAAGAGTTTGTTAACAACACCCATAGATTCAAATAACATGTCATCACACTTATGAGGATTAACACTTATAGAGGCATTTTCACAAACACATGGCATGTTACATTCATCACCAACCAAATCATACAAAGAGGCATACAAAGCACAATCCATGACAAATAAACACAAGGAGTCAAGGATCACACTAAGGTATTTAAACCACAACAAGTGTACTCGCTCTGATACCAATATAAAGTTCAAATAGCATATAAACCACCCTTGAACGTTTAGACCCCAATCACAAAAATATCAATTCAAGCTTAATGTCAAACAATAAATGTGCGGAACATGAACATAAGCTAATAATCGAATCGATAAACAATCTAAACCATAAATAATCACAATCACAGCAGTAATTAGATGGTAAAGATAAAGGGAAGAGAGATGCAAACACAAGGACAACACTTGATGTGTTATCGAAGAGGAAACCGAAACTCTCAGCATAAAACCTCTCCGCCACCCTCCAAGCAGTAAATAATCCACTAGAAAATGTAGTTGGGATACATGAACAGCAATAGACCCTCCAAGCTTAATCTACCTAGTGTACCTAAGCCCTCCAAGCTTCTTGCTCCAACGAGGTTGCGCCGAATCTATTTCTTTTCAAGCTTCCCAAATTCCGCTACTTGACCATAGCATCAACCAATGTGAAATTGGTTCCTTCCTAACTGCTTCCCAAAGTACCAAATAGCCCTCTCACAGAAATGGATATAGTGAGAAAAGGTTTTGGTAAAAAACCTCTCAAGGATTTAACAATGGAGATGAAGAGAGTTGAGAAATTTGAAAAGTCTCTTAATGAAGATTGGGGATGAATCAGTCTTTTTTTTCTCTAGGGTTTCTCTTTCTAAATTCTCTCTGGAAGCTCTCTTTCTTTCATGGGTATAAGGGGTATTTATACTTGGGTGAGAATGGAATGTGAAGAGTCAAGTTTTTCAAAACAAGGCTGGCTCGCGGCTTGACTGAGTCGCGAGATCCAGCCGCGAGATAACTAAACGGCCAGTTGTCCTATTTTGTCCTGTAGTGCTTTAACTAGCATGACGCTTCAACTTTTGGCATGCCTGGCACATGTGTAGCTTTTGACGGCTTGCAGCCGCGAGTCACCCGTGAGATCCAGTCGCGAGTTTCTGTTTTTCTTGTACACTCTTGAGCATTTCTTCACACTATCTCACTCACTACCCTTACAAAAACCCCACCTAAATACAGGGTTACTAATTGCTGAAATACAAGCAAATTTGGCACGGAATAAAGCCAACAAGATGGTTGATAAAATTCAACCTTACAAGTCACAAACAAAATCAAGAGCTTCGGTGTGCAGCCACAAGCCTCTGATGGCTGATACTCATCCAAGAAACCAAGGACTCCATTTAAAATGGATCTTGGGTGGGCTTGAAATTTCTCGAAATAAAACTAATTCCGAGCATTTCAAATTGCCCAAGACATCACTGCCCAACATTCCATATCAAATTGAGGAAGTCTATCCACCTTCAACCTAAATAAAGTGAAGAAATCTTGGATAGCATTGAAATATTTTTGAATATTCCCCTTACACAAAGCCAAACGTTCCTTGCAAATGGACATTTCCATAGCAGGTGGCCTACAATTCAGGTTGCTGGCAGCATAGATCACACCGTGGTTAAACCTTTAGCTTACGTCGGTGTAAATTATCCCTAGTTGGAAGGATAGTTGAGCATGCTTGCCAAACAAATGTGCAGACCTTTGGGGGCACATTAAGGGACCAAATTCTTAGCCGAGGTGTGGGAAGGTTTGTGATAATTGTGTATACATAAGGTAGGTAAGTAAGGCTGAACCTGGATACACGGTGACCTTAAATCTCCAAATAGTGGCGTGTCCAAGGTCAAGCGAACATCAAAAGTTTGAGCATATAGAGGGGGCGAAGGCCCTCCACTTTTGTGGCAAAACTTGCACGTCAGTTCTCTTGATTGACACTACTTTTCGACGTAAATCTATCCGAGTCTACATGGAAGAGTCAGTCAGGTTCTAGTCCTAATCTTCACCTATCATATCTTTCCTTCTTTTATCCATTGAATTGAGATCCTGACAAAACAGAATACATTCGAGTACTGGAAGAAATAGGGAGTACTTGATTAAAGGTTGATTATGCAATGCCCTATTTATTTTCGTTGGAAAGGTCGCGTTGCGGCAGGGAGAATGGGATACTCTAATGATTTTCTTGTTGGTTAGATTCCAACATTGTATAACTAAGATATCTGATAAAATTGAAAATTCCTCGACCTCTCTTCGGAGAATGGCCAAGTGAAACACCTTGATTACTTCAAGATTCCTAGGGATAAGGTTATAAGAATATTATATCTCAAAAATTGCATCATCTTCCTTTTCAAACTAAACTTGCTATGAATTGTTACGATTGTACTTTGTTGGATTAAAGATTGACCCCGGTTAATTAATCTAATTATTCAAGTTGATTAATTAGATCAAATTACATACAATATTATGGAGACACAAACAAATCACCAATCTAAACTAAACTACAGTGGAAATCAAATTTGATACGATGATTTAATTACGAATTGAGAAAACCTTCACAAGGAAAAAAATCCACCAAGTGAATTTCAGGTTACCACTCCTGAAAAATCCATTAATCAAGAACAAACGGTTACAAGTCTATACTTTAAACTATATACTAGCAGAATCTTACAACTATATACTGACATACAGTTGAACCTTTACTTTAAATCCCTAATTGGACTTAATCTTGTAGAAGCCTTCTCCTTTGCACGAATCCCAATATGTGACTGACTTCTTTGCACAAATCCCACTACATGATTGACTTCTTTGCACGAATCCCACTACATAACTAACTTCTTCGCACGAATCCCAGTACGTGACTAATTCTATAGTAACCCTTTTGATTGTTATGGTCGATTTGCAACAGCTTTACATAAAAGCACCAATAAGATCTTCAATTGTTAGTGGCAGAGTATTGCTTGGCACAGAACCCAAAGGCTAACAAGTGTCGCAATAAGATCTCTTTCTTCTATTTTCTAAACTTACAAGTTCAAAAGGTGGAGGATAGGGTTTCAATAAGAAAACTTTATGAAGCATTAGGGTTAGAGTTTTCTTTTTCTACCACCTTATTTAAAAAGGAGCTTAATGAGCCTTTTAAATGGGCTCTCCTATTCCTATTAGGTTTACACAAACCCATAAACAAATAGACAATTAGAATAAAATGTTGCAGGCAAAATTTTGAAATCTTGTATCTCGATAGATCGGGAGGTATTGAGCTTCATCAAGTCTTGATAGATCGAAGGTGTTGAGCTAGGTATTAGGACCTGTAGATTCAGCTTTTCTTGAGTAGTTTCTTGAGTATTTTTCATATCTTCAATATTACACTTGTTATACTTCTTCAAAGTACTTATGTTAATCTTGAAATCACTTAGAACAAACTAATTACAAGTAAAGTGCATTTTGTCATAGGATATGCCAATTAAATAAAAATATCTCTAACAATCTCCCCCTTTAGCAATCCATGATAAAACCCCCCAAGAGTACAACGAATGTTCTTGAATACATAATACTAATGATCACACAAAAAATAAGTCTACTCTAATACTTGAACTCTTGAAAAACTTTGCAAGAAGAGAGATCAATGTATGAATATGATTTTGCAACCTGTCTTTAACTGAAACACTAAACAAGATACATCAAGGCATCATGTGTGAAATATAAGACAAGTTATATGAATGCAATCCATGTGCAAGAGATAAGAAAAGAAAAGCACATGTGGTACAATAAGAGAACATAAATTAAGGTATATATCAAATCAGCTCAAATGTATATGAAAGGTTTACAAAAACTAAAAGTACATGAGATAACTCTATATTATACAAAAGTCATACAAAATTCCTCACTACATCCCTCATAGCACTCTCCCCTTAACAACTAGCCTATCCACTCTCAAAGCTACTCCCTTTTTTTGTCACTATGGACAAAGGTGAATCACTGTGAGGTAGTCATTTCATTATCAGAAGAAGTGGTAGAAGCTTCATCATTATCATCTCTACTCGCAGAAGAGGCAATCGGAGAGACATTCTCTGGAGCAGGAGCAAAACCACCTAGTCTAGACTAGAGGCGTGCAATGTGTCCTAAGCGAGTGTTCATCTGAGACATCTTATTAGTAAGATGTGTTAGACAATCATCATGAGAGGTTTGAAGCTCTCAGATTGCAGCAATGTCACCTCTAACTAGCTGCAATTGATCAATAATGGCAGCAAGAGTCGCCTCTACTCCAAAAGAAGTAGATGGAGCAGATCAAGATGATGGTCGGGATATGAAGGCAGTATCCTTAGCAATTCTAAACTCAACCTCTTCCCGATAAGGAGGAGTCAGATTATCTTTAGACCTCTTGACCTAGGTCGTCAGTTGTGAAGAGTTCCTAGATAAAGTCACCTTCCCCAAAGCGCCCATGACGTAGAAGGGAGAAGAAGAAGGGAAAGAAACACGAAAATGAGTGAGGAGCCGAGTGATAGCAAAGGGGAAAATGAGCTTTCTCATGGTTTGTAGTATCAAGATACGTATCCATAATGGATAGTATCATCTACAAAGGAAAGTCTATGGATAAACCTTCAGTAGTGAATAAAGAAATTGAGCACAACTTTCATTGATGGTGCTATAATTAGACTGAAGAATGTGTATGAATGTCATGATCATGTTCAAAATCCTAAGGTTTTGAGCAAAATTACGTGTCACCATACTGAGGGTTCCACCCAAAGTAGATGGACATTAACATAAATGAGAGGCTAGTGCATCTCAAGAGAAAGAAGAGAACATCGGTGACCCAGGGTAGTCAGATTTTTCTAACTATGGAACTCGGAGTACATCAAAGATAAGCTTTAATGTAACAGTGATACTTATACCTCGAACGTAAGTAATGAACTTGGGTACAAAGTTATTGGTTATGTATATGTTAGAGTAAAGTCTTGTATAAGTACACTGGGACATGTAACTAGTCGTTCACATAGGAACTCTCATCCACAAGATTTAAACGTATTAGGTACCATTGTTTATAAGCTTAGACAAAAGTATTTATCATTCTGCAAGAATAGAATGCAGAGAAAAGTTCTCGAAAGTCACACGGTATCATAGAATCGATCTTGGAGAGGAATATAAGAAGAAGGAGTAGAAGATTTAGAATGGGAAAAAAGATTACATTTAGGAACATGCTTTTTGGGTGATATGGGAAGATAAACTTTCGAGGGAGAGACAGAATCAAGAGATTTAGACACATGTAAGAGTTAGAATTGAAGAACGATGCATGAGCATGTGACAAGAACAAATATCTTCCACAAATAGGGCACAAACACATTCCAAACTACAGTACTAAAACATAATCAAGTACACAATCCTAGAAAATGTATGAGCATACTCCAAGAAGATTATTGCCTGCAAAGTTCTTCAGTTCATCCAAACAATGAAGATCAAGAAGATGCTTGGTCATAAAACCCTACGATGTACAAACACAACAACTTCTTCACAAGAACGATGAACTAGGGCAAATTCTGTCTCCGGTCACAATTTGCTTGAACAAACTTTGCTCAACACTTGTGCAACTTGTGTCCACTTTGACGGCCCTTAAAATAATCATTTTATATGTCTAAGGTTGTGAGAAAAAAAAGCTCAAACATATAATTATGGATTAGAGTCAAAATAGAACTGAAAATCTGTTTTTCTTAAATCTCGACAGATAGCCAACTGTCGAGCCACGGAGCTGGAATAGTTCTTCAAGCTCAATAGATAACTGCTGTCGAGCTTTAATGAACTTGCACTTTTCAGCCTAAATCTTGGACAGACTTGCATGACTTCAACACTTGATCTTAAAACAAAATTTCTTGAAGTATTAAACACTTCCTAGATCTACCCAAATACAAGTAGAGTGCGTTTTGTCAAAGGATTAGCTAATTACATAAAATAGGGATATATGTTCCTTACAAGTGAATCACATATGTCCTAACAATCTTCCCCTTTGGCAATCCGTGACAAAACCACAACAAACAAATGAACATATGAGAGAAGTCATAAATCACTTAACTCATATTTACTTGTTGAATACAATAAAATCTATCCTAATACAAACTATTGAAAAACTTTATAAGAAAAGAGTTTATGGCAAGTAGATTTTGACAACCTGTATTTCTGAAACACTTTAAACAAAACTCATCAAGGCATCTTTGTGTGAAACAGAAATAATAGATTGCATACAAGTAATAAGAAGTATGTGCATAAAGAGAGAAAAGGAACAACACATGTAAGAGTAGGTGAAAGAAACATACATCAACATATAAAGAAAATAAGTACAATGTATGTCAATAATGGTCACAAGACCCATGTACAAGAATAAATGTATCTAAAGTAGAGAAAAGAAAAAGATATATATAATCCTCACTACATCCCTCAGATGTCAACACTCCTCCTAACAAAATGGTCCTATACTAACTCTCCCCCTAAGAATGACTACTCTCATATCCAAAACTACTCTCCCTTTTTATCAAGAGTGACAAAGGGTAAGAGTGTCAAGTAGACATCTCATCTGTACTAGAAGAGCTAGCATCTCCATCATCATCATCCTCGGAAGTATCATCATCATCACCATCGTCATCAACCTCGACCTCAAAAGCCGTTGGAAGAGGTGGAGGAGAAGCCTCAAAAGCAAAGCCATCCATAACTGCCTGTCGTCATGCTATATGGCCGACACAAACGTTCACCTAGTACAACTCAGTAGAGAGTGTATCAAGGCGAGCATCCATGCGTTGAAGCTACGTCATGATGTCTCCTAGAGTCACATTGCCCATAGAAGAGGAGGGAGCAGATGTGGATGGAGCAGATCGAGATAGAGCCGAATGAGAGAGAGAAGTTGCTGACCTAGATTGCCTCGACCTAAACTGCTCCTCACTACGTTTAATGGTAGCATAGTCTATTGCACACATAAAGAAAAAGTGGTCGGATGCTGGAAAGGGAACTGAAAAATGGCGTAAGATCCTCGTGATAGCCGAAGGAAAGATGAGCTTATCATGGGATGTCAAATCCATATAGACATCTAGGATAAACAGAATAAAGTGAAAGGGAAAATCTATGATAAGATGCTCAAGAAGGGACAACAAAAATTGAGCACGAGACTCTATAATAGAGTTATAATGAGAAAGAGGGTGAAGAACAAAAGTCATAACCATGTTAAAAAACCAAGGGCCTTTTGCAAAGCCCATACAATAAGTGAATTGACACTCACCCCAACCAGAAGGGCGCTCACAGAAAGTAGATTTGAGCTCATCTTTGGACACAGTCCTCAGAAGCTCACAACTAGGGTAGTCAGGAAATTTTACCCTAGGGACATGGAGCACATCGGATACCAACTCCGGTGTAACAACAATACGTGTACGTCGAACGCGAGTATGAAAGAGAGGAACTGTAGAATCAAATCCATGCATGTTGGAGTAAAACTCCTGGATCAGCACGGATGGTCGTGTGACCGGGACATCACACAGTGACTCCCAACCCCGACTATGAATGACATTGAGTAGGTCAGTGTCAGCGAAGTCCGCCAGGATGACTTGGCGTTCAGAATGAATGCCTCATTGAGAAAAGTTCTCCAAGAAGGCCTTACGGGCATCCTCATCACGGAACAGAATATGTGATGGAGTAGGATCAGAAGAAGTTGATGCCCCAGAATGAAGAGGGTTCTGGGACGAAGTAGGCTTGCGTTTAGGTGCCATAAACACAGACTAACGTAACATAGGAGAGAGGGAGAGAGAGAGACAATCAGAAAAATCCCAAAACAATTCAAATATAGCAAGTATATTGACAAGAGAGTACGTATGCATGGGAAATGCATGAACATGTGACATGCAATATAATAAGCATCATGGGCTTAGCCCAATCCAATTCTACCAGCACACAATCAATTTGCACACATCTAAATGCATGATAATACTGTTATAATGCTATATGTTATGCAATGCATGAGATTTTAAACTCATTTAGGCAAAAACCCATCCCAAAATTTCAACAAAAACTCATCAATTTTGAGAAACCCCGAAATTTTTCAAAAACCCCAAAATCTAGGTTTCAAAATATGAAATGCATGAAAATGAGAGATTAGAAACTCACCAAGTGAAGAAAAACTTGGAAAAGCCTTGAAGAAACCTTGAGGAAGAAGTTTGGAGTGAGTGAGAGAGGTTGGGAGTGAGTGAGAGAGGTTAGGGAGGTGAAAAGACAAGTCTGTCAAGAGAGAGAGAAAGAAAAGTGAGAAATAGATTGCGCTGAACCTTTATATAGAAGGTTCGTAAATCTCGACAGATAGAGGTGTCGAGCAAAAAGGCGTTGACAGATTCAGCTGTCGAGAAGGTGTCGAGGAACAAATCAACAGACACAAATAAAGATGCTCAATCAATCCACCAGCTATTGAGAAGCTATCGAGAGGTCAGGAGCTTTCTTGATCGATCCACCTAGCTGCCGAGAGGTATTGAGATTGCGATAAGAAACAGCTTAAGAGCTCAACAGATAAGCTAGGTGTCGAGGAGATGTCGAGAAGCTGTCAAGATTGCTTAAAAACAGTTTTTCAAGAAAAGAAAAACACAAATATGAATGTAATCAAGCATGCAACTCAACCAACGATCCAATCAACATTTTAGGCTCTCAAAATCATCTCTCAACAACAATTTTAAGTACATGGATCCCAAAAAAAAAACACACACACACACACACACACACACACACACTAAACAAGTCTAACCAATTTTATATTTCAAAAACAAATCAAGACAATTTAGTGAGCATACATTAACACATATAAACCTTGTGATTGGCAAATCACATTGTACCTGCACATGTATCAAGAGTAGCAAAGAGTATTGCATGTTGTGTGTGAAAAACATCGCAAGATTGCATAAGTGTATACATGTTATGATGATTTGAGATACGAGAAAATCACTTTAACTCACACATAATCATAACTGTTTGATAAAAACTATCACCTTCGAGGTACATCTTATAACTCCTACATCTCCTAGTATACACGCTTGCAATCATATATAAAGCATTTTGTTCTTTTTGCTTTTATTTTTCTTTGCATATTTCTTATTTTAAGCAAATCATGCATGGACATATAAGAGATAGAAAAGAAATACCCAATTATGTTAAGCATTTGACATTCCAATTTTGCTATGCCAAAGCACACAAATGTCATTGACATTGCACTTTTGTTATGTCGAAGTATACAGATGTCATTTCATGATTGACGAGTAACAGTGGTGAGATGGTTATTTATGCATTTCTTTTAGGATTTTTTAGTCATTCTCGTCAAAAAGAGTGATACGAGTGTTAAGTATAAGATATAACTTAATCTAACTCATCACAAACACGAGCTATAAAGCTCACTTGCTTAGTTGTGTATAGAAATGCTCATCTAAGCTACAAGAGATACAAAGTTTAGAAAACTTTGTTTCAATGGCCATCTAAGGTACACAAGTACCAATGTACACATAACATACTATTTTTGTATTTTTCTGATTTTTCAAATTTTTTATTATTTATTTTTATATTAAAAATAAATAAAACTGAAAACAACAAACAAAAATATGTTAAGCAAAGCAAAAGCATAAAACTAAACTGACTCAAAATAAAAACAAAACACATAAGTTATGCAAAAACAAAAACACGAAAAGGGAGAAGAAAGTGATAGAATCACTTGGAGCCCTTTTCCTTCCACACCTTAGAAGAACCTTTCCTTTAATTAAACCCTTGAACCAGCCGTGAGGGGGAAGAATTGAAACCATTCAAGTTCGAAAGGAACATGAGGGCTTTAAGAAGATCTCCAAGGGGAGCAAGAGAGGATTGAAGCTGATTCTAGCTTCCAGATGCTCTCATGCCGTTGCTTTGTTGAATGGCTAACCACTTATAGCAATTTAGTCGAGTATGACCGACAACTTCACAATGATGATAGAGATGTTGCTTCTTTTGTTTAGGCTTTTGAGAGTTAGCCTTCCTAGCCCTAGGGTTTTTAGCTTCCTTCTTATCTTGCTTAAGGGGTGCTCCTAAGATAGATTTACTCTTGTCTAAGTTCTCACAAGCTAATTCATTTTTAACAACATTATTCTCAATTTCAACATTATTAGCAGGAGGAACAAAAACAGTAGTACTAGTAGAAGCAATACTAGGAGAAGAGAAATCATACCCTAAACCGATTCGAACAAAAGCAAATTTCTGAAGACTGAACTAGTAGAAGCAATATTAGGAGAAGAGAAATCATACCCTAAACCGATTCAATCAGAAGTAGATTTCTGAAGACTAAGAATCTCATCAAGCTTTGCACTTGAAGTCCTCTCCAATTGAGCTCTGACTTGGAACAACTCCGCTTCAAGCTTCTTGGTCTTCTCAGCCAAGAAATTATTTTCAAACCTCATTGCTCCATTAGTTTGATTAGCTTCATGGATAGCTTCAAGCTCTGACTTTGCACTGAGCTTTTTGGTGGCCAGCCTATAAAGTTTCTCATAGGCCGTATGAATATCATTTTGATCATCCATCTTCTCAAACTTGGACTCCACCAATTCCTCTTCTTCATCCACATCTTCAACAATCCCCTCAGTAGGATTGATAGTGGCAGTGAAGGTATTCAGGATTCTGTCATCCTCATTGTCGGAATCATCCTCAGGCTCGGTGTCGCTCAAAGTAGCAGCAAATGCCTTGCTTTTCCCAATGCTCTTGAGATATGTAAGACACTCCTGTTTCATTTGATCGAAACCTTGACACCTAAAGCACTTAGGTCTTACGGGAATAGTGTACTGACCACCATCCCTAGCATCCTTCTTCCTTTTGTTTTGACTCTTGAACTGAGAAGAACTGGATTGCCTACGGTCCTTGTCGAAGCCCTTCCCATTGGCATTCTTCATGAACTTTTTGAATTGCCTGGTGATGTAAGACTTCATCTTAGAATCTTCATCGTCTGAAGACTCATCCGTGTCACTACTCTTGGCCTTCAAGGCCATGCTCTTGCTCTTGCCCGACTTACCAATCCTTGTTAACCCTAGCTCGTAAGTCTGCAGATTACCAACCAACTCTATGAAAGGAATCTTGTCAATGTACTTTGATTCCTCGATCACCGTAGTCTTAGCATGGAATCTCTCAAGTAGAGATCTAAGCACCTTTCTCACAATTTTGGGTTCAGGAATTGTTTCCCCAAGATTGAAAGCTGAGTTCACTATGTCCTTAAGCTTGGCATAGAATTCATCGAACGACTCATCCTCCTCCATCTTAATCTCTTCGAAGCTTGTAGTGAGCCTCTGAAGCTTAGAATCCTTGACAGCCTTAGTTCCTTTATAGGTTGTCTGCATGATGGTCCATTCTTCCTTTGCAGTTTCAGTGAAGGATATCTTTTTAAATTCCTTATTGGTGACTGCAATGAACAAAGCATTCAATGCCCTGCTATTGAAGTTTTCTGCCTTGATCTTGGCTTTATCCCAATCGGCTGACACTTCCTTTGGCTTGGTCCAGCCTATCTCAATAGCTTGCCACACTTTCTCATCTAAAGACTGCAAAAAAACTCTCATGCGTACTTTCTAGTATGCATAGTTAGTGCCATCAAATAAAGGAAGTATAATTAAAGATTTTCCTCTATCCATGGCAAACGGGGGTCAATGGATCAACATAACAAAGATTAAAACCTAATCAGAGTGTACTTGCTCTGATACCACTTGATAGGCCAAAAACGTATTGACCCCTTATGATAAATTAATTGATTAATTAGCCAAGTTCATTAATTAATCAAATTAACATGCAAACGCGTGGTAGCACAAAAAAATCACCAATTAAACTAAGTACAATAAAAAATTAATTGACACGATGATTTGTTCACGAATGGGGAAAACCAATACAGCAAAAACACCACCGGGTGATTTTACGGTCACCACTCCCGAGAATCCACTATTATCAAAACAAGCGGTTACAAGTAAAGGAATCACAATACCTTATACCAACCTACAATTGAACATTTACCCTAATACCTAATTGAACTTGTTCTATAGTGACAATCTCTCATTTTGATGCATGGCTCCCAGAACGTGACTAACCAATTGTGCGGATCCTAATACATGACTTCAATCACCAACTAGAGAAGGTTGTTGGCTGCAAAGTTCTTCAATTCATCCAAACGATGAAGATCAAGAAGATGCTTGGTCACAAAACCTTACAATGTACAAACATAGCAACTTCTTCACAAAAACGATGAACTAGGGTAAATTCTGTCTCCGGTCACAATTTGCTTAAACAAACTTTGCTCAACACTTGTGCAACTTGTGTCTACTTTGATGGCCCTTAAAATAATCATTTTATATGTCTAGGGTTGTGAGAAAAGAAAGCCCAAACACATAATCACGGATTAGTGTCAAAACAGAACTGAAAATCTGTTTGTCTTAAACCTCGACAGATAGCCATCTGTTGAGCAGCTATCGTGCAGCTATCTAGCCACGGGGCTGGAACAGCTCTTTAAGCTCAATAGATACTAGCTGTCGAGCTTTAATGAACTTGCACTTTTTAGCTTGAATCTTAGACAGACTTGCATGGTTTCAACACTTGATTTTGAAACAAAGTTTCTTGAAGTATTAAACACATCCTAGATCTATCCAAATACAAGTAAAGTGCGTTTTGTTAAAGGATTAGCCGATTACATAAAATAGTGACATATGCTCCTAACAAGTGAATTACATATGTCCTAACATGTTGTCTAGAACAATTACCATAGGTTTCTAGAACTTCAAGAACTTTTTGGCACTCTTTCTAATTAGCTTTGCAAAAAAGAATACTATCTTTGCAAATAAAAGATAAGTTAATCTAGGGCTATTATACAAAAAGAAAACCCCCTCAGGTTACCTAAAGCAGCCTCCTAGGATGTCAAACCATGAAGCCTTTCAATGCACAATAAAAAAAGAAAGGGAGGGAAGGGATCTTCCTGACGAATGCCCGAGTTAGATTGATCAAGCCTTTCGGCTTCCCATTATCAGGATGGAATTGGTTACAGTCTTGACATAGACCATCATCAACTTAATCCACTGCTCCTCAAAACCCTTTTTTTTTCATCATAGCTTCAAGATAAGACCACTCCACCTTATCATAGGTCTTACTCATATCCAATTTAATAGTCATATAATCATCATTTTCTTTATGTTTCTACATGCTATGTAAAGTCTCAAAAGCAACCAAATATTATTAGAAAAAAGTTTGCTTTTAGTAAAAGCACTCTAATGTTCTATTATAATATTTGGTAGAACCTTTTTAAGCCTATTAGCTAAATCCTTAGAAAAGATTTTACATAAAACGTTGCAATGACTAATAGGTCTATATTCAAAGATAAGTTCGGGGCTTTTTACTTTTGGGATAAGGGTCACATATGTATGATTCAGATGGCTGCCAATAAATCTAATAGAAAAGAGGAGGCATTCCGTCGAGACCTGGAGCCTTCAGCAGAGCCATTTGTTTGATCGCTACCCCTACCTCCCAAGAAATGTAATCAGCTAATAATTGAGCGTTCATATCATCACTATTATTATTGTATGTTTTTGGACCCCTTAAAACACAATTGGATTAACCTAGTTAATTAGTCAAGTTATTACTTAGTCCAAATTCTAGATCTAGGTTATCACAACCAAATAATCATATCATGCATAGCAGCGGAAATATAAATAACACAACGATATGATGACCCAGGAAACCATACCGGTAAAAACCTAGGGAGGATTTAACCTAGCTATCCTCAAGGTAAACCTAAATCCACTATGAAAGAATCGAAATTTTACAATAAGACTTAAACCACTAACATCCTACTGCTACCCACCAGTAGAAACTTACTGACACAACCACGTGCAAGCTTCGAGACAACGGACTCCTTCTTTCTTGGATTCTCTAGCAAGTACAAGCGCACCCGCTTGTGTTTCTTTAAGTTCTTTAGTGCAGCAATTGAATGATCATCAAGTTCTTGAATGAATCTCCTCTTGATAACCCTAAGCTTGTGTAAAGGAAAGATCTTCACAGATCTCACAAGAGATTTACACAGACCGCAATATGAGCAACTTTCTAAAACATGGCTAGGGTTTGCCTTATATACCTAGGGAAAAAACCTAAAACCCTAAACGTTTTAATGAACTAGGGCTGAGTTGGAATTCTGCAGAAAAATGCATTTTGCCCGATTTTCGATTGATCGAGCCTAAGCTTCGATCGATCGATCCAGGCTGAAATGCACTATCAATTCTACATCAATTTGAATCCAACTTTTCATAAAAGACACAACTTTGAGCAAGTCTAAACAAAATTAAACAACCTGTTTTGATCATGGTTTGCCAACAATACACATTAGAGTTCTAAATACATTAGTTCCTAGGTCTTTAGAACCTAACAATTATGCTTGGAATGGAATCAATAGTGCTTCTTGCTTGAATCGGGTTTGAGGATGAAAGGAGAGCCTAGTAATAATCAACTATAGAAGTTGCCACCTCCTCCTGAGACAAGCACCAAACACCATCATAGTTCCATATCAAGGTAATGAAATTCTTTCAACTTCGTTAACTGGATCTACTATGGAAATATTTATAATTTTTATCCCCATGTGTAGCCCAGTGAGCTTTTGATCTTTGAAACCACATGCATGTCTCTTTATCCATTAGGTCTTTAATTTCGTATTTTATTGATAAAACCCAAAAGTTCAAACTAGTAATCATAGCCTCCCTCTCAGTTTCTTTGAGAAAATCTCTCTTCACTCTCAATTCACGCTTGACATTGCAAAAATTCTTCTGACTACACTTTAATTTTTTCCCATACTTGTCTTCCTTATGCACTGTTCGAATAAATGGGTCTGAAGATACTTGCAAAGACCAAGCTGCTTCCATAGTGTTCGTATATCCCATGTCAGAGAGCCTCATCTCCTCAAAACAAAATGGTTTTTGGAATCTGGGAGGTTCCATACTAGCTAGCACTATCCAAATAGGGCTATGATCCGAAGAGTCAGAGTGCAAGTGATGTACCCTAGTCCCATTGAAATTCATAAGCCAATCATTATTGGCAAGCCCTCGGTCTAGTCCTTCCCAAATTGAGTGTCCATCAGCACAGTGCTTCTGCCAAGTGAATTTCCACCCAACAAAACCAAGATGTAAGAAACCACATTCATCAATTATATTTCGAAAGGGTTGCATTTGATTTTGGTTTTTGTTTGCCCCACCAAGTTTCTTTGAATGACCAACCAACTCAATGAAATCATTGGAGCACAGCCAAGGGAGAGACATACGATTATTTAAATCACAAAATAAACTCCAAGATTCATGCCTCAAGTGTGTAATTGGTTCCCCGTAAACACAAATAAATCTCCATGCATCACCGTTCACTTTATTCACTACAGCCCACCACCCATGTTATTTCTTGGAACAAAAAACATATTATCAAAATGCAAATTTTTCTTTATTTTTTTAGCCTTGCTTCATCCTTCCATGTCTCGGCAATGAACACGACGGAAGGATCTTTTGCCTAGACTAATTCACCAAGCTCTTTTCTCTACTCATAGGTTTCCAAGCCCACGACAGTTCCAAACTAGGCAATTCATTGTTTCTGGCGAGATTGATTGTCAGCCTCCGCCAATTCAAAAAAGGTCCTGTCATCCTTCTTAAAAACCTATATTTTTTTACTCGGAAACTTTGGCTGATCTTCATCCATTTTGTCTCCCATGGGTTTCCTTAACACAGTAGCATGCATAGTAAAATCATCTTAGTTATTTTTTCGAGCCATTTTTTTCCATTTGCGTGGAACTAAATTCCCATCCAAGAGAGTAAGTGTGCTAGACTTTGAAGGAATACTATGATAAGGATTCTCTGGTTTAACCTCATTAATGCTACCTGAATTTTCTCCATCAAAAGAATTAGACAAATGGGGAATAGATCCCGAAAATAACTCACTAGGTAAGGAAAGCCGTGGGGAGTCAAATTTTTGTAAGCCCGAATCAATTTCCTCTATTTGAATTTCGAAAGTGTCCTTCATTGGGGGGGGGGGGGGGGGGGGGAATTCATAGACTTAGGGATATTTGAAATATCTTTAAGTTGGCAAATATTCTTCGTATGGGAAATATGCAGGATATCACCCTTTTCCATCTCTATTACCATATTTGTAACCTAGGAAAAGTCAGAGCTTAACGCACCACTGTGAGCATTGGAAGTGCTGCCATCAGGAGGAGGTGGGCAGCTTGTGCCACCCCAAGACCTTGCACTCGACTTCTCTTTCTTCTTCTTCCTAGCTTTGTAGTAACCAGGTACTATGACCACTTTTTTCTTGGACGTGGGGTTTGAAGGTGCTTAGATCCATGGCCCATACTCGTGGTTCTTCGAGGAAAGAGTTTCATTGCTCTCTATCCAAAGATCACAGTCCTTATGGTTATGTTTTAAGCGCCCACACCAGTAGCAAATATTAAGCAATCGTTTGTATTTAAAGGAGACCCAACGCTCGGACCCTTCCTCCAGAGAGATCACCCGACCTTGGCACTAAGGGAGATTGAGTTAATTAAATTTTTATTTATGAATACTTGGAGTGGAAAACTTAATCCTCTATTGAACTTCTAGTTTTTTTTTTTCTCCCAAAAAAAAAGTTTTATCATATTTTTATAAATAGTATAAACTACTTGTTAACTTGTGCATTGTATGAAAAAACTAAGAAATATATATATTATATATGATAAATAATAAGTATTAACAAATAAAATTTCAAAGAAAATGTGCATAAAAAAAATCATATGAAATTTCATTAGTTTTTTTAAAGTTTGATTAGCATAATTTATTCAAAATTTATTTAATATTCATTTGTCAAAATCTAGTGAAACAATGAGTTTTGGTTGTTTTCAACTAACATATAACAATTTAGCACTTGTTATAACTCTAAAATTTAAAACCTAATAAAAATAAATATTATATTTTTAACATAAATGAACGTGAGCTTCTAAAAACTTATTTAATAATATTAGAAAATTTTTTAAAAATAAAGTCTTCCAATTTTATTTTTCTTCATCATCGTTTTTTCCTTTTCTTTTTACATGAGATTAATTGGCCACTTTTGCTGCAAGGTATACGCATTCCACCGGCTCATGACATCAACCAAATTCCTATAAGCAACCAAAAATCAGAGATGGAAAAATGCAGTCAAGCAAGAAATATCAGATCAGGTAAATTGTTGTCAATATTCTTTTCTTTCTTTTTTTTGTTCAATAGGAATTTTGGCCTGTCACAATAAAAATGATATTTTGGAAAACTTTAATTTTTCTCACCTAATAAATAGTAATAGCCTTATTTTATATTAAAAATATAGATATAACAACAACAAAGTTTTAATCTTAAAATTTGGGGGTCAGTTATAGATCCTCAACAGATTAGATTGGGTTAGCCATATTAATTCTATTCCTCCAGTCTATTCTATCTAAAATCATACTCTCCGTTACTTTCCTAATTGACATGTCCATTTTTGTTACTTCTTACTGTCCTTTCATCTTTGTTTCTACTTTTACTAAAGTTATATTTCATGTACTTTGTTTTAGTTCTACTTAAACGATATGTAGATCAAAGTTATTTTCAACTTGTAACTATCCCACAAAGTAAGGGAGAAGGTGGTTATGTGTAGGATTTAACTTCTCCATCTTCCATACAATGTGACAAATGTCTTCTTGTTTATTATCTTCTTGACAAGTGTCTTACAGATGGCATTTGTTCCCAAGACATATGCCATAATTACAAAACTTCCACATGTTTTGCCTACCAAGTCACATATGTCATTCTTTCTACTAATATATGTGGCTTATGCCAACAAATAATTATAGATTAAATTAACAACCATATCTTGGTCTTAAAATTATTTTTATGGTATAAACCCTATCATCATTCAAGAACCTTCCAACTCCTTGCATAATGTCTTGTTCCACTACCAAAGACAATGCTAAGGGTGAAAGAGTAACATTGATTAGAGTTTGAAGTGCTTGATCTCTTGCCTTCCTTTGTTGATAGAGTGGATTCTCGCCTTTTAAAGTTGTACCACTCTTATCTAGGAGATACTTTTCAGGATTTAGCTATGTACCATCAATAAAATTGAGCAAGGAGTATGATCAAAGAATAGAAGGTATTATTTGATACTTCCAAAGCACATAGTTAGAGCTATCAAGCTTGATATAAATAAGATTTGAAATCTAGATAGAAAAAAATTTGGTGTTTGTAATTGTGGTGGAGAACTTGTGGGATTGAAGTTATTTGTATTTGATTAGCAAGCCGGTTGAATACAATTTGAGATCTTAGATGAAAACTTTTAATGGGCCTTTGTATATTTAAATATCACTTCAATAAAATTTATTAACCATTCATTTTAATGTTATGCATTATAATAATTTTTTTTTTCATTTAAATGCATTATTCTTAATTTTTTATATATAACTAATTCACTTGAATAATATTGTTAAGGATACTGCAAATTTTGTCACATAGGCATTACAGACTGAAGCGTCTCCAATAAAAAAAATTGTTTCAACCATTCATTTATTATATTGATTAAGTGGTACTAAACTACCAGTCTATTTTAGCCACATCATTTTGTAAGTATTTTTTAGTAGAATTTATAGTAGTTTTAGCATTTTTTATTTACTTAATGGTGATTTGTTGGATTTCTATTAATTTTTTTTTTATATAGAAAATGCTAAAACTACTACAACCTTTATTACAAAAATATTATAAAATGATGTGGAAAATAATGTAATTGGTAGCACTTCAACAACATAATAAATAAATATATAAATTAGTTCTTATAATTGGTAGTACAACAATTTGTAAGACCTATGCAATAAAATTTGTATTATTTTCAGCACTAATCAATTTTTTTTTTTTTTTTTTTTTGGCATTCTTAAAAGGATAAAAGAAATAAAAAAATCGTTAGGGTCATATTTTCTGAATTGGCATATCCTATGACAAAACACACTTTACTTGTAATTATGTAGTTCTAAGTGGTTTTAAGAACAATATGAAGTACTTTGAAGAAGTATAACAAGTGGTATTATTGAAGACATGAAGATTACTCAAGAAACAGTACAAGAAAAGCTAAAATAGGTTGTCTCAATACCTAGCTCGACAACTCCAATCTATCAAGCTTTAATGAATTGCGATACATACCTCGAAGCCTCTCAATCTATCGATGTATGCAGATTCTGAATTTGCAGATCTATTTTTTGGCCCATGATGACAAGGCTTTTCTAGGGTTTCATGCTCTAGGTTTCCAAAGGATATAAAAGAAATTTTTTTATAGTTGTCATCATAGACACAAAGACTACTATTGAGATACATGCTTTTGTGAAGCTGTTGCAACATCTTATGCATCTTTGGGTTATGTATCAAGCTTCTTTCAAATCTACAAGCATGAATTGAAGAACTTTGCAACAAACAACGACAATCAAGTTGTTGTGTAGTAATTAGTTATGGAATGAGATTTGTAAAAAGGAGAAGTTTCTACAAGATCAAGTCTAATTGGAGATTAGCATAGGGGTTCAACTGTAAATTGGTATTTTGGGATAGGTTGGTTAGTGGTAAAATTCCTTATGGATTGGAGATTTGATTCTCTACTCTGCATGGATTTTCAGTTCTTTGTATATTGTTAAGCACATCGATAGCTTCCTCTAGGATCTAACAAACTTCTAACTACTCGAATAAATCCATTACAAACTTGCATCAGCAAAACTAATCTTGGTAGCAAATGTGTAACCTACTAACAGCAACCCTAACTAACTATTCTCTATTCTTTTTAAGTAAGCGTATTTGATTTTTTTTTCTTTTTCTTTTTTCACTTTGCAGCTCGAGGATCTGTTTGGAATCTCCTTAAATTCCTGGGTATGATACATTTAGTCAATTAATTTCATATCTTACTCATTGATCATTGTGGTCAACTTCTTTTTCTTCATTTTTTCTCTCTCTCAATTAGTAGACTAAACATTGTTTTGATTATTGACTCAGAAATCGATCACATATATGAATTTAAGCTTCTTCACCACCAATCCAAAAAACTTTTACTTCACATGTGTGAAGTATTAGTGGGTTTGACTTTTCAAAAACTAGAAAATGGTATGGTTATTAAAGCCATGATCAAAGCTGTCAAACAAGGGAGAGTTGAGTTTGTTACCGAAATACTAAAAGCATGTCCTGACCTTGTATGGTGTGTTGAAGAATCCACATATCGACACATATTTATGGTTGCTGTTCTTCATCGCCAGGATGAAGTATTTCGCCTCCTATGCCAATCTCCTGTAAAGAACCAATCATTTTCTACGCAAGATAGCGATGGAAATAACATATTACACTTGGCAGCGATGTTAGAACCTTCTGCTAGACGTAATACGGTTCCAGGAGCAGCTTTTCTTATGCAAAGAGAAGTACAATGGTATAAGGTATAATATATATCCCTCACTTTATTTATTTGTATATTTTTAATATAATTTCAATGATGAGTTGTTTTTAGTTCTCTTATGATTAATTATCTGACACTCTTTGGAAACTCAATTCCAAACTACAATGTGAGAATGCGTGAGTGAATATGTGACTAATAGCTTGTTTGGATCACCAAGAAATTGAGTGATATGACTTAGTTTTCATCACTAAGTTTCCAAAACACGTGGGTCCCACAAATAAAAATGTGTTTGGCTTGGTTTTTAACATTTGTTTTCATCACTCAAAACTCAAAAAATTGAGTTTGAGTGATGAAAATTGAAAACAAATTTTTTGTGTTTTTAGATTTAGGAATATGAGTTATGGTGGCAAAGTTGTAAAAAAACCAAACTTGTAGGACCCACTCTCCTCACTTGTCAATATCAAGTCAGACCCACTCATCAATCACCAATAACATTTTCTTTTTTTTTTCTTTTTTTTTCTTTCCTTTCTTTCTTTCTCTCTTTCTTCTTCAGACCCACTCCAACGTCTTTTTTTTTTTTCTTCTTCTTCTTCTTCTTCAGACCCACTCCACCATTTTCATACACGCATAAATTATATCCAGAAACAGAAACCCACACCTCATTTTCATGATTTTGGTTTTCGATCTAAGGATTCTTGGGTTTGGGTTTGGGTTTTCTGTATCTATGGGTTTGGATTTGGCAATTTGGATCGCCAATCTAAAGATTTTATGTTTATGGGTTTGGGTTTTCTGTGTTTGTACTTATGGCTTGAAGCTTGGGTTGTGATGGAGGTGGGTTTGGGTGGTTGATGGTTGGAGTGGTTTTTTTTGTGTCTTTTCGGGTTATGCAAGGCAAGGATTTTGTTTGAAGCTTTCTTGGAAATTTTTGGCTTTGTTTAGAAGGCTGTCTTGTATCTATAAAAATGGGGAAAAGGGAGAATTTTTCTCGGTGATTTTTGGATTTGGAATTGAATGGAGTGTTGATGTTGTTGCAAAGGGGAGAAGACATGATTCCTTGGCAGATTGTACAACGTTGCCTGCCTTGAAAGGGGTTAATTTTTATGGGCAACTTTGCATTTCTAGGTTTTATGATGGGAGAATATGAAGTGGAGGAAGAGCAGAAATCAGAACGTGGGTAGGAACCAAGCGGATCTGTTTACTGTTAGTGGGGTGGACTCCACCACTTTGGCAAAAAGTGGAGTTAAAAGCTGAGATATGTAACTCGATTTTGTAACCAAACAAAAGTTTTGGAGTTTTTGAGTTGTAGGGAGAATTGAGTTATGAGTTATGGGTTTTGAGTATGAGTTATGAGTTTTGAGATATGAATTATAAAAATTGAGTCATGACCAATCCAAACGAGCCCTAAGGATCCATGTAAATGTCAGAATGTGTGAGGATAACTACGACTTCAATATCCCACCAACAAGATAAAGAAAATGAACATAAATAAGATAATTAAAGAGGGGGGGGGGTGGAATCATAAAATGACAAATATGAAATGGAAGTGAAATGAAATAGAGTAAAAGGTTGGGTGGTTTCATATTCTGATTCCTATAAATAAAAAGTCATTAAATTGTTAAATTAAAATAATAGTATAATTTAATGTACATAATATAATAATTGGTTATCTTTTATGATATTTAAACTATCTATAACAATGTTTTTATTGATTTGATATATTAACTCTTGTTTTCTATATAATTTTAAAAATTTTGAACATTTTATATAAAAGATAATTATTAATCTTTTATCAATTTGATATTTTGCAAACATTGAGATATTATGTGTTTTCATTAATTCGATTGTGAATTTATCAAAAAAATGATTCAAAAAAAGTTATTAAAGTGCGTAACAAGTAATGAACAAGAGTTCCACTCCATTAAGTTTAAAAGATACAATCTATTTAATAGAATCAACTAATATAAATTAGATGAAGTTGTATAAAAGGGTGTACAATTTATACCATATTCCATATTATTAGGTCTTAAATTTATAAAATTGTTTCGATTTAAGGTTTTTGTCCGTCTCTATTATTTTGGACAGCAACATGACAGATTAAAACATAAAACAAGTGATTAAACTCTACATTTCGCTTAAGATTTGTTCATAAGTCAATTTTGCAATTATTGATCAATAGAAAGCTTGGGAGAGAAAACTACGTAGAGAGAAAGTCAAAAAATCAAAATTTATTCCTTAGTAAAATACAAATTTTATAAATGGCTTCCTATTTTCTATAGTCTATTAGTGTCCAAAATAACATATATGAATAAAATATATGAATACAGGCTTCAAATTTAAATGATTTCACAAGTTTATGAACTTAATTAACAAAATAAAAAACTTGAGACCTAATCTAAAAAAATGTGTAAACTCTAGTACTTTTTATATAATATCTATAAGGTTGAATTTAATCAACCATTTTATTGGCTTTATTCCGTGCCAAATTTACTTGTATTTCAGCATTTAGTAACCCTGTATTTAGATGGGCTTATTGTAAGGGTAGTGAGTGAGATAGAGTGAAGTTTGCTCAAGAGTGTGCAAGAAAACAGAGACTCGCGGGTAACTCGCGGCTGCAAGCCGCCAGACGCAGCACACGTGCCAAGCATGCCGGAAGGTGAACAGTCATGCCAGCTGGAGCACTACAGGACAAAACAGGACAACTAGCCATACGGTTATCTCGCGACTGGATCTCGCGACTCAGTCAAGTCACGAGGTCAAGCCGCGAGGACCCCTGTTTTGTAAAACCTGACGTTTCACATTCCTCTCTCACTCTAGTATAAATACCCATTTTACCCACAAATGTAAGAGAGCTTCCAGAGAGAATTTTAAGAGAGAAACCCTAAAGAAAAACAAGATTGATTCACCAACAATCTATACATTAGAGTCTTTTCAAATTTCTCAACTCTCTTCCTCTCCATTGTCAAAACCTTGAGAGGCATTTTACCAAACCTTGTTCTCACCATATTCATCACTGTGAGTGGGCTGTTTGGATTTCTGGGAAGCAATTAGGAATGAACCAATCTACATTGGTTGATGCTATGGTCTAGTAGCGGAATCCGGGAAGTTAGAAAAGAAAAAGGTTCGGCACAACTTCGTTGGAGCAAGAAGCTTGGAGGGCTTAGGTGCACTGGGTAGATTAGGCTTGGAGGGTCTTTTGCTGTCCATGTATCCCAACTATATTTTCTAGTGGATTGATTACCGCTTGGAGGGCAGCGAAGAGGTTTTACGCCGAGGGCTTCGGTTTCCTCTTCGATAACACATCGCGTGTTGTCTTTGTGTTTGCATCTTCCTTCCCTTTTATCTTTGCCTTATTTTTTGCTGCGGATGTGATTTATAATTGGCTTAGATTGATTTCCAATTCTGTTTATAACTTATGTTCATTTTCCGTGCACTAGTTGTTTGACATAAAGCTTGAATTGGTTAATTTGTATATTGGGGGTCTAAACGTTCAAGGATGTTTATACATATATTTGAACTTTCATTTAGTATCAGAGCGGGTACACTTTTATTGGTTTCAATACTATTGTGTGATCCTTGACTCCCTATTGAGATGGATCAATCTCAATCCCTAAATGCACCTCCATATTTTGATGGTAGTAATTATGCTTTTTGGAAGGTTCGCATGAGAGCTTTTCTGTGTTCTATTGATGAATCTGTTTGGGATGCTGTTGAGATTGGTTGGACCAGACCTAAGGCAGCCAAATCCACATGGGATAAGGCAGCACTTGCTGCATCTAATGCTAACAGTAAAGCACTCAATGCTATTTTCTGTGGTGTGTCTCCAGATGAATTTCACAGGATCTCTCACATTACCATTGCTAAAGAAGCATGGGAGATATTGGAGACCACGTACGAAGGCACAAAGAAGGTAAAAGACACCAAGTTGCAAATGCTGACCACTTGGTTTGAGGAGCTAAAAATGAGTGAGGATGAGTCCTTTGACTCTTTCTATGGGAAGCTAAATGAGGTGGTTGTCAGCAAGTTCAATTTGGGAGAGAAAACGGAGGACTCTAAAATTGTGAGGAAGATCCTTCGATCTTTGCCGGAAAGTTTTCGTGCTAAAGTGACAGCGATTGAAGAGAGCAAGGACCTTGATGACATCAAAGTCTAGGAGCTGGTTGGTTCTCTTCAGACTTATGAGATGTCGCTGCCCAATCAACGGAAGAGTAAATCTCTTGCTCTTAAGACCATTAATGAGAAGGTGGAAGATCAAGACTCATCGGGAGAAGATGTGGTTGACAAAGATGTTGCATACCTTGTTAAAAATTTCAGAAAGTTCTTGAAATTCAAAAATAATGGCAAGTTTGGGGATAAAAGAAAATTCCAAAGTTCAGGAAGGGAGAAAAGGGAATTCAATAAGAAAGATGGAAAAGAATCCCAACCTACACAAGGTGTCACTTGTTTCGAATGTAACGGGCATGGACACTTTAAGAAGGAATGTCCGAATTATTTGAAATCGAAAGGCAAAGTGTATGCCATAACATTGAGTGACTCGGATTCATCCGACTCAGAATCTGAAGAAAGCTGTGATGGAGAGGGGAACTACTCAACTTTCATGACTATTGCTCATGTTGAGTCTTCAGACGAGTTGAATCTGCTTGTACGTGACCTTGGAGAACATAGTGATGAAGAATCACTGGGAATTGTTGAAGAATCAGATGCTAAAGAAGATGAAAGCACAGCCAATCTTCAAGAAAATTATAACTCACTCCTGGAGAAGTCGGGTGAGTACACAAGGGTGACTAAGGCTGCTGTGAGAAAAATGAAGAAAGCAGAGGAGGACTATAAAAGTCTCCTAATCCGATATAGGAAGGCCAAATGTGAGATAGAAACACTGAATGGTGAGCTGTCAGAAACTTACACAAAAGTGAGATTTTTTTAGCAAGAGGTTGTGCAAGCAAATGCTAAAATTGAGAGGGTCACCACCAAGAAGCTAGATGATGTTATTTCATCTCAAAAGAGCTTTTCAGACAAATCCAGGTTGGGATATACCGGAGGAAGTAGCTCATCTGGAAATGTCACTAAAGAAGTGAAGTTTGTAAAGGCTAAAGATCCAGTTGAAGTTGATCTTACTGCTGAGAAGCTCAAGATGGAGGAGAAGAAGAATGTGGAGAACCAACAGTTGCTGAATCCTCGCAATCAGTATGTGGGCAGGTCTGAATCTCGTGCCAAGTCTCGTCCACGACCACAAAGAGGTCCTAGATCAACTTATGTGTGTCATCATTGCGGACTTCAAGGGCATACTCGACCAAATTGCCAAAAACTGAGAGCAAAGAATAGTGCAACTCCTCAAAGGTCACGAGGACCTAGAAATGATAGAAGAAATTGGGCAGGTGAACAATCTAGAGATCAAAATGGTGATCCCGGAATGATGAACGTGATGAAGATGATTGGTGCCTTCACCAACTGCTTGGAAAGCTTCTCACGAAGGTTTGAAAGCCCTAACTCCCGTACCCAATCCTCTAAGGAAATCACCCCAAACGCAAGTAACGTGTGGGTGAAAAAGGGTACTCATGCATAAGCATTACAACATGTCCATGTATTAATACTTCCTATGCTTTGCGACGATGTTTGTTTGTTTGCTTGTTGTTTTTGCCGATGGTTGTTTGCTTGTCTACTTGTGCATATTTTTTATTTTTTGTTTTTGATCAATCTTTAATTTCTAGTGTCAAAAATCCAAAAATCACATAAAAATTAGAAAATCAAAAAGTTTGATTGACATGGATGAGCTTTTGTCTCAAAACCTGTTTTGCCTTGTACCTTTATGCTAATGGCTTAGTGCATTTTCGAGCATTGCTTGTTCCTTTGCACTCATATCACTGTGGGAGAAATCTTGAATTCTATGTGATTGTTGTAAATAGATCTTCAAACTTGTCATGAATGATTAGTGAATGGTTATGATGATCTTGAGACATGCATAGACTTGTGTCTATATATCTTCCCACTCTTTATTTTTGTTTTTGCTATAAAGAGCTCACCAAATGTAAATCTCCAAATGAAAAGAGATATAGAGTTGCAAAAGCCTGTCACACATTCTAGTATTCGACTAGGAAAAAGGGTAAGCGACCTTATATTAAAGTGAATGTTTATTCAAAAAGCCAAAGGCTAATTCATTGAAGTGAAATATAAAATATCACTCTTACAATGAGAGGTGATTGTCTCAAAAGATCAAAAAGATCAAATGTTATGATTGAAAGTGGAGTAAAATGTAAAACTCCAAGATATGTTATCAAGTCTTTGTAGGAGGTCATATATACATATTTCTATAATTGAGATAGATCACATGATCTAGTGCTAATTGTGTATGCCTTGGTTGAATTGATCATTGAAGCTTCACGTTAGACTAAGGACTATCTCATTGTTGATATCCACATACAACACACAAGTTTATGTTCAATAAATGTCATATTCATTTGTGTGATTGTACTTGATGAAATGTGTTTTCACATGCTCAATCTTTGTTAATTCAAGCACAAAAAGATTTTTGAGTGTTTTAGGTGTTTTTGGAAAGTATTTTGTTAAAAATCTGAAATTTTTCAAGAAACCCAGTTTTGTCCTGTTTTGGCGACTCAGTCGCGGGTAAGTCAAGTCGCGAGACTCAGTCGCGTCTTCGCGGGTCTTTTTTGGCGACTTGTTCGCAAGTGGAAGGTCCAGTCGCGAGGGTTACTCAGAGATTTTGGCGGCTTAGCTCGCGACTCTCTCGCGAGTAAACCTTCCAGTCGCGAAAAACACTTAGAAAAATTTTCAATCTTTTGTCTTTGAGTGTTTTGGCGGCTTGAACTGGCGACTGCGGGATTTGGTAAGCTAGAAAAGAAAAAGGTTCGGGGCAACCTCGTTGGAGCAAGAAGTTTGGAGGGCTTCGGTGCACTAGGTAGATTAGGCTTGGAGGGTCTTTTGCTGTCCATGTATCCCAACTATATTTTCTAGTGGATTGATTACCGCTTGGAGGGCGGCAGAGAGGTTTTACGCCGAGGGTTTCGGTTTCCTCTTCGATAACACATCGCGTGTTGTCTTTGTGTTTACATCTTCCTTCCCTTTTATCTTTGCCTTATTTTCTGCTGTGGATGTGATTTATAATTGGCTTAGATTGATTTCCAATTCTGTTTATAGCTTATGTTCATTTTCCGCACACTAGTTGTTTGACATAAAGCTTGAATTGGTTAATTTGTATATTGGGGGTCTAAACGTTCAAGGGTGTTTATACACATATTTGAACTTTCAATATCACCTATGAATTATGAAAATTCAAATAGTGTGTAAAACACCTATGAACATTTGGACCCCCAAATACAAAATTACCAACACAAGCTTATACACAAACAACATACATGCGGAAAGATAAATATAAGCTTAAAAAGAATTGGTAACACACTCTAAACCATAATTAATCACAATCACATCAGTAATTGAAAGGTAAAGAGAAAGAGAAGAAAGATGCAAACACAAAGATAACACGGCGATGTGTTATTGAAGAGGAAAATGAAGTACTTAGCGAAAAACCTCTCTACCACCCTCCAAGCGGTCAATAATCCACTAGAGAATGAAGTTGGGATACATGAATAGCAGAAGACCCTCCAAGCCTAATCTATCCAGTGCACCTAAGCCCTCCAAGCTTCTTGCTCCAACAGGGTTACGCCGAACCTTGTCTTCTCTAGCTTACCAAATCCTGCAATCGCCCATTGTATCAACCAAAATGAATTGGTCTGTTCTGAATTACTTCCCAAGCACCAAAATCCCTCCTCACTGATATAGGTATGGTAAGATAAGGATTTGGCTAAATGTACCTCTTAAGGATATGTCAATGGAGAGGGTGAGAGTAGAGGAATTTGGAGAATTAAAGGATGAAGATTGTGGATAAGTCAATCTTGTTTTTCTCTAGGGTTTTTCTCTCAAAATTCTCTCTGGAAGCTTTCTACATTTCATGGGTATAAGGGTATTTATAGTTGGGTGTATAAGGAATGTGAAAGGTCGGGTTTCAAACAAATAGGGCATTCTAGCGACTAGACCTCGCGATTGGAACGAGTTGCGAGTTTGAGTTGCGAGTTAACTATCTGGCCAGACTGGAAGTTTTGTCTTGCAGTGCTACAGCTGGCGTGAACCTTCAACTCTCCTAAATGCTTCACACGTGTGCCACCTTTGGCAACTCGCTAGTTGCGAGATCCAATCGCGAGACCCTTCTTGAGTGCACACATTTGAGTATTTTTCACACTCTCTCACACACTACCCTTACATAATTCCCACCTAAATACAAGGTATTTAATTGCTAAATTACAAACAAATTTGGCACGGAATAAAGTCAACACATGATTGAATAAATTCAACCTTACAATCTCCCTCTTCGGCTATTTTGTGACAAAACCCTAAAACAGACTCTAGACTTAACATGTGAGTTGAAAATAGTTGCCAAAACTCACTCACATCTTAATTCTAGAAACTGTAAAGCTCTTGAACCATACGAACAAGTATTTCCTGAAAACAATAACACAAGACGACCATTGTAAGCAGAAATCTTGAAATACATATGGAGAAAGCACAATGCGATTATGTAGTAAATATTAAAGCAATAAAGCATGACTTGACTAAATAAGAACAATCACTATAAATAGTGATCACAATAATCATTCACACAAGGAATGAACATCCGAACATGCAAGTTAATAAGCTCAATGCAAAGTATCATTTGCATGTCCAACACTCAATCGATACAATAATACAAGGTAATTGCATCAAGGATATAAAATCTAACAAGGGCATAAGAATGATGTACTAAAGAAAATGCATAACATTAGCTAAAAGTACTAAGCTACAAAGCATAGGTACATAAAAAATATAGTTCAAATACACAACATAAACTCTAATAACATGAAGCCTAGGCCATAGGCCATTTCTTTCTTTTGCTCTTCGAATTTAATACTCCCCCTTTGATCAAGCTTTTTCTCCCCCTATCATTATTCTTCCCCTATCAGCACCATCTCCCCCTTTTTGTCATGGAATAGCTAGTCCTCATTTTCTTCTAGCTTTCTTTGAATTTGGTCTAATTGAGTTTGGAGAAAAGTGAACTTTGTATCACAACGGATGTTGTGATGGTGCAGGAGATAGGCAAGCCCGGACATCTTAGTGTTTATGTCATGGATGAATGCCATAATGTTGTCTAACTTCTCATCATAGAAGTACGATTTAGAGCGCAAACCACCTGGAGAAGCTGGGCTCTCTATCTTCATTCCCTTCCGACTATGACCAATGCTAGCATTGAGCGTACGAATGGTGATTGGACTTGGCTTTGGGTAGGGAGACTCATCTTCCGATGGATGAATACCTTTGAGTTTCAAAATCTTTGAAATAAGGTAGCAGAAAGGAACGCAGTTCCGTGAGGCAATTCTCTCAGTAGTTTTGCTCAAAATATGGAAGATATGAGCATAAATATTGATCTCTTCATCAGTTATCAGATCATGAAGAAACAAAGCTCTACCGAGATTCATGTATCCGATGCTTGAGAGAGGGTAGAGATTATGGAACATGATGGTTATGAGCACCCTCAATACTATGGATAGTGAAGAAACACTGATTGATTTCCCACTGGGAGAGAATTCCAAGTTATTTCCAAGAGCATCGCGAAGTAAATCCTCATTCCGGATTCAAGTCATCATACGCCGGTGGTTTTGGAAACATTGGCTGGTTTATGCGTAGGATCTCTGCCAAATAAATGGGTGTCACTAAGAAGCTCTTTCCTCTAACCCAACATTTGAGCTCATCTCCTTCAGAAATGACATTAGCATAGAACTCTTTCACCAAGTTCTCATATGCATTATCAAGGTTGGAAAGAATATAGTTCCAATCCTTGGTGACAAACCATTTGGGAATCTTTGTATCAAGAAGAGATGCCTAGTCCATAGCCCTTTCCATCAGCAATGGACCGTGTTTAAAGTAGCTCTCATATTTCTGAAATGCAGCATAGGATCTAAACTTGTCAAGATCAAAAACTCATGTCAGTGATTGAGTCCTCTTTGACATTGGGGAGAGGTTATCACCATCAATTACTGGTTCTTTTCCTTTGCTACTACCACATTTCACAGTCGTTCTCTTGAATAGAGACATTTCCAAGCTATATCATGTAACATCAAAAAGCAAGAGAAACCACACATGACATAAACATTATTAGCACGAAGTTAGTCCCAAATCAGAAGTTTTGGATAAAGCTCTAAAATCATGACATTGAGGTCACAGTCATGTCAAATAGTGTGTGTGTGTGTGTGTGTGTGTGTAACAAATGACACCATGTGCACCCTAGGGCAAAGTGTAAAAACAGCACATAACGAACAAAGCCCACACAACAATCTCAACAAAATATTAGAAAGCCATATTCAAACATCATATTTGCAGATATCATCAAAGACACACAATCCAATAATTCTAAGGCAAGAAATGTGAAATACATTAAGAAAGAAATAGAACCCATACCTTTTCTTGAAGATTGGTGAAGAATTGAGGGAGAATATGGAGGTATTGTGTGTGAACACGGTGATTTTGAAAGAGGGAAGGACAAACAAGACAATGAATAGTCACTCAAAAATCTTTTTGTGTTTGATCAACATATAATTGAGTATGTGCAACACATTTAAATAAGTACAATCACACAAATGAATAAAGCATTCATTGAACATAGACATGTGTGATGTGTGTGGGTTCCAAAAATGAGATAGTCCTTAGTCTAATGTGAAGCTTCAATGATCAATTCAACCAAGACATACACAATTAGCACGAGGAAAAGTGACCAATCTCAATTATAGAAGTATACATATATTACCTCCCACAAAACTTGATAACATAAACTTTGAAGCTTTTCATTTGGCTTCATATACATCATAACATTTGATCATTTTGAATCAATACATCTCATTTTGAGATCAATGGCTGAAATTTTTGATATTTCTATTTGATGAGCAAGCCTTTGGCTTTTTGGGCATCATACATTTTCATATAAGTCACTTTCCCTTTTTTCTAGTCAAATACTAGTATGTGTGACGGCTTGTGTAGCTCATTATCTCTTTTCATTTTGAGATTTACATTGGTTGAGCTCTTTAAGCAAAAAAAAATTAAAAGAGTGGGAAGTCTACACAAGTCTCAAGATTAACAAAACCATTGATTAATCATTTATGATAAGTTTAAAGATCTATTTATAACAGTCACATAAATGTCAAGATTTTTCCCACAATGACATGAGTGCATAAAGAATAAGCTATGCTCGTAAATGCACAAAGCCATTTGTATGAAGGTACAAGGCAAAACATGCGTGTGGCATAACACAACAATGCCTATCAAACTTTTTGGATTTTCTACCTTTTATGTGTTTTTGGATTTTTGACACAAAAACAAGTAAAGATTGATAAAAAATAAAAAATAAAATGTAAACATTCAAAGCAAATACAAACAAACAAAAGTTTTCAAAACATGCTAGAGAAATAACAAAAAGCATACAACCAATCAATGTCACAAAACATAGGAAGTATTAATGCATTGACATGTTGTAATGCTTATGCATGTGTACCCTTCTTTACCCACACGACACTTGCGTTTGGGGTGATATCCCTAGAGGATTGGGGTACTATTACTATGACTTTCAAACCTTCTAGTGAAGCTTGTCAAACAGGTGGTGAATGCATCAATCATCTTCATCACATCCCTTACTCCGGGATCACCTTCTTGACCTTTTGATTGCTTAGCAGTCCAATTCTCATTGCCATTTCTTGGTCTTCTTGACCTTTCAGCACTTGCAGTCTTTAATGCTTGAAGCTTATGACAATTCGGTCTAGTGTGTCCTTGAATTCCACAGTGATGGTTGAAATGTTGAATTCTCGGACCTCTTTGTGACTTTGGGAGTGATTTTCCTTTACCCTTAGGTTTGACTATTGATTGGTTAGGAGGCTTAATCAAAAACTATTGGTCAGTCACATTCCGCTTCTTCTCTGCCTTCACTTTCTCAACAGTAGTGATTGCCACCATTGGTTTCTTAGCTTTCACAAACTTCATATCCTTGGACACTTTGGCACTGGAACTACTCTCTCTGGTGTATCCCAATCCGCTTTTGTTGGAGAAAGGTTTTTGATGAGCAAGCACTTCATCAAGCTTCTTGGAGGAAACCCACTCAACTTTAGCATTAGCTTGAATCACCTCAAGGTCAAGAAATTTGATCTTTGAATGAGCTTTAGTTAGCTCTCCATTTAGCGTCTCGACTTCACACTTAGTGTCCTTGTACCGCACTAGAAGACTCTTGTAGTCATGCTCTGCTCTCTTCATTTTCTTAATGGCTGCTTTAGCCACTTTTGCATATTCACCAGTCTTCTCAAGGAGGGAATTGTAGGTTTCTTGTAGTCCTACAGTTCTTTCATCTTCCTCATCATCGGATTCCTCTACTATCCCCATCGACTCCACTTCCGTGTGCTCACCAAGCTCTTCCACTAACACACTCAAATCATCCAAAGATTCTACGGGAGCAATGGTCATAAATGCGGAGTAGTTTCCTTCTCCGTCACCGCTTTCCTTCGAGTCTAAATTAGAGGAGTCTGAGTCACTAAGAGTAGTGGCATACACTTTACCCTTCCCTCTCAAATAGTTGGGACACTCCTTCTTGAGATGTCCATGACCGTTGCATTCATAGCATGTGATTCCTTGAGAAGATTGAGAATCCTTCCCATCTTTCTTCTTAAAATCCTTTTTCTCCTTCCAGGAATTTGGGAATTTTCCCTTCTCAGCAAACTTTTCGTGAACTTCAAGAACTTTCGAAAGTTCTTAACAAGATATGCCACATCTTTTTCGACCTCATCCTCATCCGATGAGTCTTGAGCTTCCACTCTCTCGTTGATTGTCTTTAGAGCAAGGGATTTGCTCTTCCTTTATGACTGTAGAGATAGCTCATAGATCTAAAGTGAGCCAATAAGTTCTTGAACTTTGATCACATCAAGGTCCTTGCTCTCTTCAATGGCAGTAACTTTTGCATGGAAGCTTTCTAGTAATGATCGTAGAATTTTTCTTACAATCTTGGAGCCCTCCGTCTTCTCCCCCAAGTTAAACTTCCCAATTACCACCTCATTCAGCTTCCTGTAAAATGAGTCGAATGACTCGTCTTCACTCATTTTCAACTCTTTAAAATGTGTGGTAAGCATTTGGAGTTTGGTGTCTTTCACCTTTTTGGTTCCCTCATAAGTCGTTTCCAATATTTGCCATGCCTCCTTGGCAATTGTAACATGAGAAATCTTGTGAAACTCATCTAGAGAAACACCATAGAAAATAGCATTTAGAGCCTTGTTATTAGCATTAGTTGCCACAAGGGTTTCCTTATCCCATGTGGATTTGGCAACCTTCGCCCTAGTCCATCCTATATCTACAACATCCCAAACATTCTCATCAATGGAACATAGGAATGCCCTCATATGGACTTTCCAAAATGCATAGTTGCTTCCATCAAAATATGGAGGAGCATTCAAAGATTGAGATCGATCCATCTCAAACAGGGTCAAGGACCACAATCAAGTAATTAAACCACAGTAAGTGCACCCGCTCTGATACCAATTGAAAGTTCAAATAGTGTGCAAAACACCTATGAACATTTACAACCCCAAATACAAAATTACCAACACAAGCTTATACACAAACAATATATGTGCGGAAAGATGAATATAAGCTAAAACAGAATTGGTAACACACTATAAACCATAATTAATCACCATCACATCAGTAATTAAAAGGTAAATAGAAAGTGAAGAAAGATGCAAACACAAAGATAACACGACAATGTGTTATCAAAGAGGAAACCGAAGTACTCAGCGAAAAATCTCTCCACCGCCCTCCAAGCAGTCAATAGTCCACTAGAGAATGAAGTTGGCATACATGAATAGTAGAAGACCCTCCAAGCCTAATCTACCCAGTGCACCTAAGCCCTCCAAGCTTCTTACTCCAGCAAGGTTACGCCGAACCTTGTCTTTTCTAGCTTACTGAATCCCACAATCACCAATTGTATCAACCAAAATGAATTGGTCCCTTCTGAACTGCTTCCCAAGCACCAAAATACCTCATCACTGATATGGGTATGGTGAGATAAGGATTTGGCTAAATGTACCTCTCAAGGATATGTCAATGAAGAGGGTAAGAGTAGAGAAATTTGGAGAATCAAAGGATGAAGATTGTGGATGAGTCAATCTTGTTTTTCTCTAGGGTTTCTCTCTCAAAATTTTCTTTGGAATCTCTCTACATTTCGTGGGTATAAGGATATTTATAGTAGGGTGTATGAGGAATGCGAAAGGTCAGGTTTCAAACAAACAGGGCATTTTGGCGACTTGACCTCGCAACTGGAACGAGTCACGAGTTTGAGTCACAAGCTAACTGCCTAGCTAGATTGGAAGTTTTGTCTTGTAGTGCTACGGCTGGCGTGAACCTTCAGCTCCCCCGCATGCTTCACACGTATGCCACCTGTGACGACTCGCTAGTCGCGAGATCCAGTTGCAAGGCCCTTCTTGAGTGCACACATTTGAGTATTATTCACACTCTCTCACACACTACCCTTAAATAATTCCCACCTAAATACAAGGTATCTAATTGCTAAATTACAGGAAAATTTGGCACAGAATAAAACCAACACATGATTGAATAAATTCAACCTTACAAATTACAATATATAAAACCTATAGAGTGCCATATTATTATAGTTTATCCTATATACTAGGCCTCTTTCTCCAAAAGGTTAAAATAAAAAATAAAAAATCTAGATACTAGGCCAAATAGGCTTAGGAGCCCAAGGCCAAGTTGTAACTGTCATGATTCAGAGTATCAATACTCTTTTTCACTACACTTTATTATCCTTACATTACAATATTGTATATACTTGCATATCTAGGTATTTTTGTATTTTTGCATTATTTAGTGTGCCTATATAAAAGAGAAAAGTATTCTTTCACACTCATTCACATCCACTATTTTATAGGTATATCCATAATTGATGTAAAAATTTCTACATTTTAACATATAAAAGTGAATGTAAAAAAAAAATAAAATAAAATAAAAAAAAGATGTGAAATGGTGCATGTATGAAAATCAAAAGCCATATAAAAGTAACCCGTATACTATACACAAAACTCAACATGCTAACTTCCGGGCATTCAATCTTTCTCACTTTTTAATCCTATAAACTTTTCATTTATAATAGAAAGAATCATTCTTAAGAAAAGGAAAAAGATGCAAAGTTACAAAGTATTTAATTTTTTTTTTTTTTTTTTATGTCTTAAGTAATAGTCTTTACAAGATTTTGTTTAATAAATGCAGGAGGTGGAGAGCATTGTCCATCCTTCCATATTAGAATGGACAAACAAAAATGGTAAAAGACCTCGAGAATTGTTTGCAGAAAGCCATAAAGAGTTAGTGAAAGAAGGAGAAAAATGGATGAAGGGGACAGCATCTTCTTGTACAGTGGTAGCTGCTCTGATTGTTACCATTATGTTTGCAGCAGCAATTACTGTTCCAGGTGGCAACAAACAAGATTCAGGCTTGCCAACCTTCTTAAATGAGAAGGTTTTTATGGTCTTTATAATATCTAATGCTTTGTCTCTGCTTTCTGCCTCAACTTCATTGTTGATGTTTCTTGGCATCCTCACATCATGTTATGCAGAGGAAGATTTCCTTAAATCCTTACCCAAAAAGATGATAGTAGGCCTATCCACCCTTATCCTCTCCATAGCAACCATGATGATAACCTTTTGTACTACTCTTTTCATTATTCTTCCAGGAAAATCACGGGTGGTCATTCCTGTCATTTGTCTTGCTAGTGTTCCAGTTACCCTATTCGCATGGATGCAATTTCACCTTCTTATTAACATGGTCATTTCAACATATGCATCAAGTATCTTAGAAAAGAAAGCGAATTATGGGTTGTAAGTTGTTTATGGTGCAAGGTGATGTTAGAAATTGTTGTTTTTACTTTGAGATAACTGATGAACTTTCCTCTTGTGATGGATATTGTGTGTTTTTATTTATTTATTTTTTTCATTTTATACTTTTTTATCCTAAATCAAATAAATCATAACTCCATTATATATTTTCACTCTTCATATTATCGATTCATTTTCTAATTTAGTTATTTATTTTGAGCAAGGATATTATGATTCCTAATCCCTTAAGTCTCATCAGTGATAATTCGAATGTAGATATTTACCTTTTGAAGTAAAGGAAGCCTAATTAAGATACAAAAGTACCAATATCCATCACTAGATAATAAGAAAACTTATTGATAATATAAAGAACAAACTATTCTATACTATATTAATTCATGTCTAAATTCAAAGTTATGATGACATTCAGCAATTTATTCTATGTATTAAAATTGAAGAAAATAAATTTTTTTTTTTTTGACAAACGAGGGAATCAACATCTTCTATCCCACACTCCCTATACCACTTTGTGTTCCACAAATAAAAACCTGACACTTGCCCACTTGTTTAAGCAAATCCAAAATCTATGCTTACTCTTATTTTAATTACCTAAAATAAATATATAGCCAGCACATCTCACTGCCATCGCCACCAGCAGCAACAATAGAGGTTAGCGACAACAACACCGCCTTTCATGACCATCCTCCACCACCAAGGTTTTGGGCAAATCGGGAAAGGGAGAGTCAAAAAATTGTGGATCTAACACAATATTTGGACGAATGGTACAAAGAAAATCCCAACATATCCCCTCCACCACCTCCACCAACCTTCTTCGGAGTCAGCACCATCAAAGCAACCATTTACAACCATCCAACCGTCGACTTTGCCAAGGATTTGAAGCCTATCACATGAATACCTTAACTCAAACCACTAGACTTTTCTTCTAGAGATCCTTTTGGTTTTGATTGTTGGGTTCACGATGTAATACATGGATTCTTTTGATTTAGATTCAATAGCCTTTACATTTGATTTGTTTATATTTTACCCTCCATCTTTTATTGTTAATTTTGTTTCTTCAATTTGAAGGGCATTACCTTGTAACAGAAGAGCCCTTGGCTAGTGATGAAGGCAGTTTTCTCTTGATCTTCCTCTGACATTCTAATTTGGTTGTATCTTGAGAATGCATCCATAAATGTGAGGAGCCTATGCCCAGCTGTGGAGTCCATGAGTTGATCTATTCTTGGCAGGGGGAAGCTATCTTTCAGGCAGGCTTTGTTCAGGTCTATGAAGTCCACGCACATTCTTCATTTTCCATTTGCTTTCTTTACTAGGATGACATTCGCTAACCAATTTAGGTAGTAGACTTCTTGGATAAAATCTGCAGACAGTAACTTGCTTACCCTGTCCAAGATGGCCTTATTTTGTTTACGGGCAAATACCCGTCATATCTACTAGACCGGTTTCCTCTCAGGATCCACATTCAAGTGGTGTTGGATTAGTTCGGTTGCTATGCCTGTCATATCCTCGTGACTCCATGCAAAGATGTCCAAGTTGCTTTTGGGGAATTTGACTAGTTTCTTCTTCATCTGAACACTTAAGCTCGTCCCTATCTCCGTATTCTTCAATGGTTCTTCATCCACCAGTTCCACAGTTTCCAAGGCTTCTACTTCTCCTCCTTTTTTTCCTCGATCACCCATGTATGGTTTTCTTTAGCTGCTAGTACTGCTTAGTAGCATTCTCTGGCTAGTACCTGGTCTCCTTTTACCTCACCCACACCATATTCTTTTGGGAACTTCACCTACAGACAATACGTGGACGTTTCCGCCTTCCAGCGGTTGAGCGTGGGTCTCTCAATAATCACATTATACGAGGACAGGCAATCTACTACCAGGAAGTCAAGCTGATGAGTTACCTGTTGGGGGTGAGACCCTACCGTGACCGTCAGTGCCATTATACCCATAGGGTACACCTGGTCTCCGCTGAAACTGATGAAGGGAGATTAATAGTTCATAGTCTTTTGGGATCTACTTTCAACTGCTGGAAAGTTGTGAGATATATGACGTTTGCAGAACTGCCGTTATCTATGAGGATTCGTCTGGTGTTGAACCCTTCTATCATAAGCGTGATGACTAAAGGGTTGTCGTGCGGCTGCTTTATGCCTTTGGAATATTCTTAAGAGAACCAGATGTCTGCTTCTGTTTTTCTTCTTTACTTTAGGGGTGGTAACCTATGGATGTTGTTTACCTACCTCTATTGTGACTTCTTAAGGGACTTGAAATATCCACCCATGAACGGTCCTCTTGTGATCATTTTTATTTCCTCTATCACACTTTGTGGAGGATTAAGTGCCTTAATCTCGTCTTTGGGAACAACCTTGTGCTTCTTACTGTCATCATCTCTAGGTCGATTAGATTCCCCTTTCTTTACAAATTTCTAAAGCTTCCCTTTCAGGATAAGTTCCTCGATCTGCTCCTTCAGGTCTCTACAGTCTTTAGTGTAATGTTTGTGGTCTTTGTGGAAGCGGTAGTACTTCATCTTGTCTCGCACGCTAGGTGACGAGTGCAACGACTTTGGCCACTTGAGGTGATGGTCATCCTTAATCTGTATCAAAATTTTATCAACAAGCATAACCAAAGGGGTAAATTTTACCGTCCAGGGTGTTTTATCGTCTCTCAGTTTGTTCTCATTAGTCTCATGATGATCTCCTCTATCTCACTTGCGTTCCCTCCGATCTTCTCTTTTTCCCTCTCTCTCGGTGGGCTTATCCTCGTCACCTATCACTACAAGAGCATCTTCAGTGTTCATGTACTTCTGAGTTTTCAACAGCATTTTTACCATCGTCTTCGAAGGGATTTTTGAGAGAGCAACCATGAACTCTGGATTTCAATCCGACTTTGAAGGTGGTTGATTACACTTTGTCGTCTGCTTTGTCAATCTCCAAGCTTTCTCCTGTGAAACGTTTCACATACGACCGTAAGGTCTCCTTTTCTCCTTGTTTGATGGTGAGCAGATGGTCTACAAGCCTTTTTGGGCGTTATCCACTGATGAATTAGAGTATAAAAGAATTGCCCAGTTGTTCAAGTTGTCAATGGATGATGTTGCTAGCTTACTAAACCACACTCACGCTGCTCCCTTAAGAGTGGTAGGGAAAGAGTGGCACAGTATCTCATTTGGGGGCTGTTGCAGACTCAAAGTTGTTTTGAAGGTGGTGATGTGATCTGGTAGATCTTTCAAACCATCAAACGACTCGAGCTGTGGAAGACAAAACTTTGGAGGCATAGGGCACTCTAAGACCTTCACTGTGAAGGTCGAATCCGTCCTTCTAACCATTCCATCCAAGTTTCGATCTGTCTTCCCCCTTATTGCACTTCTCAGCTCGTCCATCTCTCTCCTCATTTCCTTAAGGAGGTCTGAATTTGCTTCTTCAAGGGTATTCAGTCGATGGTGATCATTCTTTCTATGGCTATCTTCATCATCATTTTGGTTAGTCCCAGAACGACTCTTCTTTTGTTGTAATTGCAACCTCATCTCTTGGTTCTGTCTTGTAAGCTCCTCTATGTTGGCTGTGAGTGTTTGGATTTGTAGGGCTAGTGCTGTAGAATCTTATGGCGTGATGGACTCCATTTGAACTTTAGGATTGAATGGAACTGCATTTTTGAACCGAAGTACAAAATTTTTGTTTCCCACAGATGGCACCAAACTAATGATGCCAAAATCGTCAGTTGAATAGGTTCGTCTAGATGGATCAGCACGAGCTCATCCTCGTTCCTGTTGGGTTAAGAATAGAGTCCTCTCTGATTGGTCACCAGTATGGTGCCAGCCACAGAGTCTTCGATGACAAAGTTAATGAATGGATCTCAAATAACAAAGAGAACTTATTGGTCAGAGTAAGAATGACTAGAATGTGTGTACCTCTTTTGGGATTTTGTAGGTTTGTATATATAGGCTATCTTTAGTAGCCGTTGTTCTCCTTGAATGGTGAATTAAAGCTTGCTTAGGTAACATCTCAAGTCTTTTCTTGGTCTTTATGAGGGCTCCAACGATCTCCTTGCTGATATGTAACCATCAAGGCATTGAATGGTGGCTTTCATGGTGTCCTGTCTTCGTCCAAGTTGGCTCTTCCTGGACAAGGGTAATTATTCTGTCCATCAATTACCATAAGAAAAGTCATCTAAGTGCATACTAGGTGAAAATGCTTGATCAAGTTCTACACATGGCTGGATGTATTATCTCTCCCTTCACCACACACCTAGTCTCCCTTCATAATCCAAAGGGGGGTAGATTCAATATTTTTTACTAACTTAATAGTCTTTCTCTTGGACTTAGGACTTTGGAATTTGTTTATAGTGTATGCTTAAAAGTGTAGATGTATCCATTGTCTTCTTTAGGTCAATGTTAAGTTTCGGGCTTGACTAAAAAACAAACATGGGCCTAGTAAGCTTACCCTTCTAGCGGTTGGCATGTGGATGCACACAAAAAATGCCCTAACAAGAGTTCTTATAGAGAAATTACTCAAATGCACATTGATTCTCATATACCGATAAAAACTACCACTTGCCAATAATAACTACTAAAGCCTCCAAAATGACTAAAATGCCCCCATTAAAGCTAGAAAATTATTGAAATACCCATAAACTTCTAAAGTAACCAAAATACAACCCAAAACCTACAAAATGACCAAAGTGCCCCTCAAAGTTTCAAAGAAAATAACCATGTTTTACAGTTGCATGTCTCTTGGAAATCATCTTTATTGTGACAAATTTTCCTTCCCATCACTAATACCTTCTTTTCTTAAGAAAATTTTAAGTAGTAACGATGACCAAAACATTTGTCACAAATAAAATTGCAATATATAGTGATGGAAAAAAACTATCTAACACAAAATATAAAGGCATTAATTCTCCCATAAAGAAAATAACCATTTTTGATGGCATAGGTTCATCACAAATATTATTTATTGCAAGGGATGATGGGAATATGTATGAAATTCCCAGATCAGTGAGATGCAAAAATAGAGAAAAAATATACGCCAAAGAAAAACTAATCACACACAAGACAGTATTTATGTGGTTTAGCAATTGCCTACGTCCACGGAGTTGCAGGGATTTCACTATTCTCAGGAAAAAAAAAATACAAGATGTGGCAGTACAATTTTCTCTCTCAAATTGCCTATGGCTTGGGCCTATTGGCCCAAGCCTCTACTCCATGGACTAAGCCTTAGAAAATCTCCCATCAAAAACCATAACAATATTATTTCGGATCAGGTCATAATCCAAATCAAACACAACTAGGCTCCATAAATCTCAACAATGGATCCAATTCTATCGCTAATACCTTTTTCCATTAAAACAAATTAATTGTTTACGATAGTCAAAATGTTCGTAGCCAATAAAAACTCAATTATATATAATAAAAAAATTATTGGTGATAGATAAATGTTGTCACAAATGTGAAAAGTAAGGGGGGGAATTCTCCCTCCAAAAAATTTTATCATTTTTGATGGCTCCATGTTTGTCACTAATACCCTTTTTTATATTTGTGATGGACAAAGGTTGGTTGCAAATACTAACACTATATAAAAAATAAATTAAAAAAAATAAAAATAAAAATTGTATTTTCAACGGGCAAAAGTTGTTGTAGGTTTTAATAGTTCCAACGGTTATTCTTCGGTCGTTGTAAATAATACTTTACTAGTAATGAACATTTTTATACTGTTGCAAACAGTAAGGCAGGAACACTACCCTCCAAAACAAATTATATTTTTGATAAAAATAATAAGCATTTGTGACAAACTCTTTTTGCTGTCATAAACGTTTTAATATTTGACGAGTAATTTTCGACAAAAGAGACTTGCCATCAACAAAACTAGTTTTTTTTACGGCATTTTGTAGCCGTCGAAAACGTTTCATCATAAATAGTAATATTTTTTGTAGTGTGTTGGAGATGCATATCAGCCTAGAGAAGCTAGGTTACATATCAACCTAGAGAAGCTAGGTTTGGATCCTGGTGATGACTAATTTCAGCATTTTTTTTTTTTTCAAAATAGATGGGCTAAACTATAACCCTTTTTTTTTTTTGGTTGTCCGTTTACTAGGTTTTTTGAATTCATGTACTGTGTTTTTGGGATGAATCTCCATTTATTTCTAGTTAGTTTGTTTGTTTTCTTTTTCGTGCGAAACAAGAGAAAACACTTTGGTCAATGGAGGAAAGGGCTCCATAAGAAGAATCTAACCTCTCACTGCAGCAAATGACCCATTCAAGCCCACTAGAAAGGACATAGTACACTCTTCTGATTGATGAACACAAGAATAGGACCTATAGTTCATTAACTCATCCCAAATTGCCTTAAATTTTGAGATTTTAAGGGCCTTTTGCAATTCATAGATTCTAGGTCCATTACCTTTGAATGCTTGAAAATGTATTGAAAACACAAGAGCTGTTTAGACCCCCAAATTAAAGTTACGGCTCGATAGATTTTACACTAACCTAATACTAAGTGCGGAATAGTGTAAATGCGAGCAGATAAACAAACAAACTACTCTAATACAACACAGCAATGAAATGGAATGAAAAAGAGTAGGGAAGAGAGATGCAAACACAAGATAACACGCTGATGTGTTATCGAAGAGGAAATCGAAGAACTCGACGAAAAACCTCTCCACTGCCTTCCAAGCGGTAATCAATCCACTAGACAATCAGTTAGGATACATAGGTTAGCAAAAGACCCTCCAAGCCTAATCTACCCGATGTACCTAAGCCCTCCAAGCTCCTACTCCAACAAGGCTTCTAGGAATCGTGTCTTGTCTAGCTCTCCGGATCCCGCAACAAGCTCCATGTTGCATCTGCTGTCCTTGGCTTCTTCCAATGCTTCCCAACAGCACCAAAACTTCACTTGATACTCTGAAAAGGGTGTGGTAAGTATTTGGGCTATCAACCTTTCAATGGTATAGAAATGGAGAGGTAAAAGTTGAGGAAAAACCATAAGCAATTGTAAAGAGAATTGTGGATATAACAATCTCTAATTCTCAAGGTTTGTGGCTAGATTTTTCTCTCTGAAGCACTCCTTAACTTTTGTGGGTAATGTTGGTATATATAGTATAGGTACAAAATGTGTGTATCAAATAGCATAGTCTAGCAAAACAGAATGTTTCGCGAGTGTCTCGCGGGAAGGCCTTACCCGCGAGATACTCACGAAACACAGTTGTCTCCATCTGTATTGACGCTTCACATTCCAGTCATGTGCAAGGCACATGCATCACTTCGTAGGATGCTAAGTCGCGAGCTACTCACGAAAACCTCTTCAGTCTTCAATAGCTTAAGTCTTCACACTCTCTCTCTATCACACAACCCTTACAATTAAATCCCACAATAAATACAGGGTACAAAAAGATTGAATAAGGTTACAATCAAATTTGGCACGAAATTAAAGCCAACAAAACACATAATTTTAAATTACAACTTTACAATCTCCCTCTTTGGCTATTCCGTGACGAAACCCCTAAAACAGACTCTAGACTTAAACATGAGTTTGGAAAAAGTGGCAAAACTTCACTTATACCTAATCTAGAAGCTGTGAAGCACTTGCACATATATACCTGTAACCTAAAACACTTGCACACAAACAAAACTTTCATTAAGCTTATGACAAGTTGAATACATGGTACGCATATGAGCAAGTAAGATGCGATCAAGTTTATAAACACAATAAAACATGTAAGCATATCTTGATCAAACAGGATCAGTCATTAAAGAATGGCTACAATGAACATTTAGTAAGTAAATGCTCATCCGGACACGCAATGCAATTAAGAGCAATCCCATGAATCAATTGCATGTCCAACACTCAACCAATGCAAAATACACGAAGTATTTGCATCTAGGATACAAAATCCTACTAAGGGCACAAGAGTGAGGTACTCAAGACATAATAGCAATATCTTAAAAGTACAAAAAAAGGCTCCAAAGCAATACAGTAAACAAAACATACTGAATATAAACTGAAATTTAAAAAAAAAAATTACTAAAGCTTTAAATGAAAGCAGTAAACACAGTAAATCAAACAGTAGTTACTATCTTCTCCTCCCCCTTTCACTGCACTCCCCCTATCACTACACTCCCCCTAACAACGACACCATCTCCCCCTTTTTGTCATGGAATAGCTAGTCTTCATGTTCCTCTAGCTTCCTTTGAATTTGGTCCAGTTGAGTCTGAAGAGATATGAACTTGGTGTCGAAACGAATGTGTTGGGAGTGCATGATGGTAGCTAGTCCCGATATTTTGGTAGTAATCTCTTGGAGAGTGGCCATGATGTTGTCTAGCTGTACATCATAAACATGGGATGTAGAGCTTGAGCTTCCCTGAGTAGCATGACTTTTTTGCTTGGTATTCTTCTTAGTGTGACTCATGCTTGCATGGAGAGTGCAGATATTAATTGGACTTGGCCTTGGATATAGACGCTCATCTTCCGAGGGATGCACACCTTTAAGCTTCAAAATCCTTGAGATAAGGCAACAGAAAGGAATACAATTCCTTGAAGCAGTTCGGTCAACCGTTTTTGCCACAATGTGGAAAATATGAGAGCACACATCATTCTCCACGACAGAGATCAAATCATGCAAGAATAATGCTCGACCAAGATTCATGTAACTAGTGCTGGACATACGGTAGAGGTTGCTAAACATGATCATCGTGAATAGCCTTAATTCGGGAGAAAGAGATGCCATACTTATTGACTTCCTATTGGAGGAGAATCCCAAATTAGCTCCTAAAGCTTCTTGAAGAACCTCCTCATCCGGATTCAGTTCATCATATACTGGTGGGATAGGTAATATTGGCTTGTTAATGTGTAGAATTTCGGCCAAGTAGACGGGTGTAACTGAGAACCGTTTTCCTCTCATCCAGCACTTGATTTTCTCTCCTTCAACAATGGCATTGGCATAGAATTCTTTCACCAAGTTTTCGTATGCATCCTCAAGATTTGAGAGAAGAAAATTCCAATCCTTGGTGGCAAACCATATTGGAAAATTTGTGTCTAGGAGAGAGGGTTGATCAACGGCCCTTTCAACCAGCAATGGAGCATCTCAAAAGTGGCTTGTGTAGGTCTAGAATGCAACATAAGATCTGAACAAGCCAGGGTCATACACTCCTGTTGAAAAACGTGTCCTCTTTGACCTTGGTAAAGGGTTATTAACATCAATCACCGGCTCTTTCCCTTTGCAGCTGCCTCCTTTCACAGCTGAGCTTTTAAACGAAGACATCTGCATATGGGAACACAGAACAAAAAAGAAACAAGTGCAAAAACACAAACACAGAACACAAAAACATGATTAGATACATGTTAGTTCAAAACAAAGGTAAAACAACCTAAAATAGAGCATGACTAACACAAAATAGAGCAAATGAACTCAAAACATCACGCTATAGACATTAAAACATGTAAACAAAAGCATAATGCATGAATTAAGTGACTGTGCATGTGTGTGTCTGGGCGGTACATGTGCTGATGCATAGGTGTGCAGCATGTGATGCATGAGGTGTGCCTAGTGATGCATGGCATGGCAATGTGAGGGACGAAATGGGCACAATGTGTACAACACACATCCAATGACCAAAACATGTCTAGCATGTTCAATCAAAAGGAAACCCAAGTATTGGAACTTATTAGAATCCAATACAACACAAAAATGTCACTAGGACATTTTATCAAACACCTAGCATGCAACAGTGAATTCCAACTATGAACAATGCATGAACATGGTGAAAACTGCCTTAATACAAGCTTAGAATGCCTCAAGGGACCAACACAAATACACAAACATCAAATGGGACTCAGCCCAATCAAAATTTTGAAAAAAATTTCACAAAATTAAGAACCCCAACCCAGTTTTTGAAAAATCCCCAATTTTTAAATCCCTAAGCTAAAATCTGCATAATCTATGACAAAAATGAAAATAATGTTTAGGAAAACATACCTTGAAGTGATTTGGCAAATATTTTTTGCTTGAAAAGGATGGGGTTTGTGTAAAACAATGATTTTGGGTTGTCAGGTTCAAGAGAGGCAATGCGAGGGAAGATAAGAGTTTTTGAAAACATGTCACATCTACTACATAAAAACTGAAAACACGCATTTTTTGCGGTTTAGGGAGTAGCGTGACAGTCGCGAGATAGTCACGAGAATGGCCACTGAAGCTCAAAAGCTTTCGCGAGAAGCTGTTAGTCGTGAAGAAGTCGCAAGACAGTCGCGATAGCCTCTGTATGAAATTGAAAATTTTCAGATTTTGCCTAAAACCATTTTGCGAGAAGAGTTTAGTTGCAAAATGCTCGTGAGATAGTAGCGATATTTTTTGTATGAATTGCCAAAAAGTTTCTTTCCCTTAAACACATTTCGCTAGAAGCTCTAAGTCTCGAGCTTCTCTTAAAACAACCTCTGAACCAAGTTTTGAAGTAAAACACAAAAATGCATTTTGATCAAAAACTAAAGACACGAAAGTATAAAAACACTTTCAAAAACATATAAAACACTTAAAAATCTTTTTGGGTTTGACCCGCAAGTACTTGAGCATACACATCACATTTGAACATGTACAATCACACAAATGAGATAAGCATTAATTGAATCAAAGTCTTGTATGTTGTGGGTAAGTATCAAATGTGGAATAGTCCTTAGACCAGAGTGAAGCTTCAATGATCAATTCAATCAAGTCATACACAACTGATACTAAGTCAAGTGGACTATCTCAATTTTAGAAATGAGCATATATGACCTCCCACAAGAGAATGAATACAAATCTTAGAAGCTTTTAATTTGGCTTCTGCATAAATCATAACATTTGATTCTTTTTGGATAGAACATCTCTTTTTGAGATCGGTGCTTGAAATTTTTGATATTTCAACATTTAGAGTTAGCCTTTGGCTTTTTGAGCACCATACATTTCAATACAAAAGTCGCTTTCCCTTTTTCCTAGTCAAATACTAGTATGTGCATAGGCTTTTGCAGCTCATTATCTCTTTTCATTTGGAGATTTACATTTGGTGAGATCTATAGCAAAAACATAAAAATAAAGTGGGAAGAAATATAGACACAAGTCTATACAAGTATCAAGGCCATCATGACTATTGACTAATCATTCATGACAAGCTTGAAGATCTATTTACAACAATCACACATAGATTTCAAGATTTCTCTCACAAAGATATATGTGCATACATAACAAGCTAAGCTAGTAAATGCACTACGCCATTAGTACGAAGGTACGAGGCCAAACTCACATGTGATATACACAACACAAGCGATCAAACTTTTTAAAGATTTTTCAATTTTTATGGGTTTCTGAATTTTAGAACACACTCAAAAACAGAACAAGAAAAGAAAGATCAACAAGCACAAGTACAAAACAAAACTTGAAAAAGAAAACATGGATCTAACTAAACATGTGAGACCTATACACCAAGTATGCAACAATGATCAAAATAGATTCACACAAGAGATAGAGTTCAAGGAATGATACCGACACCAGTGGTCTTATGCAAAGATTCAAATCTTGGACCATCAAGAGGTTTAGTAAATATGTCTGCCTTCTGGTTGTCAGTGTTGATGAACTCCAAATACATAGTCTTTTCTTCCACCAAATCTCGAATGAAGTGGTACTAGATCTCAATATGCTTTGATTTCAAGTGTTGAACTGGATTTTTCGACAAATTTATGGCCCTTGTATTATCACAAAATACACACATAGTGTCTTGAGTAATTCCATAATCATGTAGAAGCTTCTTCATCCATAATAATTGTGCACAACAACTTGCCGCTGCAATGTACTCAAATTCAGCCATTGATAAAGAAACTGAATTTTGCTTTTTGCTCATCTACGACACCAAGTTATTTCCAAGATAGAAGCAACTACCGGAAGTGCTTTTCCTATCATCAATGCACCTGGCCCAGTCAACATCAGAATATCTAGCCAAGCACTTATTTGAGTTTCTTGAATTCCAAATTCTATTGTCAAATATGCCATTGATGTAGCGGATAATGCATTTGACTGCTGTCAGGTGTGACTCTTTGGGTGCTGCCTGAAATCAAGCACATACTCCTACACTGAAAGCGATATCTAGTCTACTCGTAGTGAGATAGAGAAGACTACCGATCATGCTTCGATAAAGTGTTGGATCCACCTCCACACCAGCTGCATCACGACTTAGTTTTGCTAAGGAACTCATGGGAGTAGAAGTATGTTTCTTAGAGTCTAGGCCAAATCTCTTTACAAGATTTTTGGCATATTTCTCTTGGGAGATAAATATCTCATATTTCCGTTGTTTCACTTGAAGCCCTAAGAAGTAGTTTAGCTCCCCTACCATGCTAATCTTAAACTCCCTTTTCATTTCTTCTAAAAATTCATGAGCTAGGTGATCGATTGTGGATCCATATACAATGTCATCCACATATACTTGAGCAACAAGGAGAGATTTCTCATCTCTTTTGACAAACAGAGTTCGATCGACTTGACCTCTCTTAAAACCATGATCCAAGAGGTATGTGGTGAGGCGATAATACCAAGCTCTTGGTGCTTGTTTCAACCCATGTAATGCCTTCTTTAGCCTTAACATATGGTTCAGAAAGTGAGAGTCTTGGAACCCCCTTGGTTGCTCAAAAAACACTTCTTCGTTTAAAAACCCGTTCAAGAAGGCACTCTTCATGTCCATTTGATACAACTTGAAGTTCATAATGAATCTATGGAGAGAAGAATTCGGATTGACTCTAGTCTTGCAAGTGGAGCAAAAGACTCATCAAAGTCTATGCCTTCAACTTGAGTATATCCTTGAGCCACCAATCTAGACTTGTTTCGAACAACTTCACCATCTTCATCGGTCTTATTCTTAAAGATCCACTTGGTGCTGATTACATGTGTATCCTTAGGCCTTGGTACCAATTCCCATACATCATTTCTAACAAATTGGTGCAACTCTTGGTGCATAGACTCTACCCAATTCTCATCCTTCAAAGCTTCCTCCACTTTCTTGGGTTCAAATTGAGCAAGATAACAGTTGTATGTCACATGATTCACACTATAAGCTAGTCCTTTTCTCAACCGAAGACCTTCATCTAATTCACCAATAATATTGCTTAAGGGATGATTGAGAGTTACCCTTGACGATGGCCTCTTGGAGGTTGAACTTCCGAAGGGGTGAGTGGACTAGAAGAGCCTTGTGTTGATCTAGTCTCTCTTCTTGATATAGGAGGTGTAAACTCCTTTTCCGTTGGTCCTTTCTCAGCATCCTGAGACATGTTGTCATCACCCACATTCTTCTTGAGAATTTGTCCTTCACCATCATCATCAATATCCTTTTCATCGATGGCGTCATCGATGACCACATTTATCGATTCCATCATCGTCTTAGTGCACTTATTGTACACTCTATATGCTCAGCTATTTGTGAAGTAACCTAGGAATATCCCTTCATCACTCTTAGCATCAAATTTTCTAGGATTCTCCCTATCATTAAGAATGTAACACTTCCAAATATTCGGAAATATTTCACCTTCGGCTTCTTTTCTCTCTAATTTCATACGATGTCTTCTTTGTTCCTGCTCGGAAGTAAATCCTATTCCCAATGTGACACGAAGTATTCACTGCTTCAGCCCAAAACTTCTGTGGAATGTTTTTGTTAAGTAACATTACTCTTGCCATCTCTTGGATCACCCGGTTCTTTCTTTCAACCACCCCGTTTTGTTGTGGAGTCTTTGGAGCTGAAAATTCTTTCTTGATACTGTGTTCATTGCAAAATGCTTCAAACTACTTCCCATGATCACTTCTAACTTTGACTATGGGAACTCCCTTTTCATTCTGTAGTCTCTTGCATAGCCTTTTCATCTTGTCACATGCTTCCGACTTCTCTCTAAGAAATTCCACCCAAAAGTATCTTGAGAAATCGTCAACAACCACCATAATATAGCGCTTTCCACCCATACTTTCTGTTCTCGTTGGACCCATTAGATCCACATGTAGTAACTCCAAAGGGGAAGAAGTAGCAACCGCATTTACTTTAGGATGGCTTGACTTTGTTTGTTTTCCCAATTGACATGGACCACAAACAGTCTTCTCAATTTTTCCAAACTTTGGTAAACCAACCACAGCCTCAAGCTTTGAGACTTTTGCTACTTGCTTGTAATTGGCGTGTCCAAGTCGTAGATGCCACAACTCCAAAAGATTCACTCGAGCACTTCAACATGCTATGCTTGGTTTGGGAATGACCCCATAACAATTGTCGATGGTCTTAAGTCCCTTCAAAACTTGAACACCTTCTTCATTTAGAATTAGACATCCTTTCTTTGAAAATTGGACTAAGAAGTCTTCCGCTCTGTTTGTTTCACCGGAAAACTATCTATATAGATAGTTTTTCACATTTTCCAGTGTTTGGTAGCATAAAAAAAAATTAGTCAACGGAAAACTATCTTTAGTCAATGGAAAACCCTGATAAAAACAAGGCTTATTTTCTATGGGATGTTTTCCAATTTTTTTTTTTTTTGGAAAACAATCTCTCTCTCACGCATCACATCTCCTATAAATATTATTTTTTTCTTTACCCTCTGTAGCCGCGGGAAACAACTATTTTGGCGCCTCTGTCTCACAGTCTCACGGTAAGCTCTCAGTTTTCTCCCTTCTTTTTGCTTTTTCTCTCCTCTCATATTCTCACTGTCTCTCCCCCTCTGGTCTCTCCTCTTTTCAGTTTTCATAGATCTCTCTCTATCTGTCTCTCACGGTCAACAACTGTTCCTTGCAGTATTCCCACGGTAAGGTTCTTGATTTCAATTATGCTCACACGGTTTACTATCCAAATCTTCAATGGTAGCCATTATTCAATTATATGTCACTGTGATTATTGTCAAACGTTTTGTATACAAAAACATCAAAAATCACGTTGGAAATAAACCTGTGATTTAATGACTATTTGGCTCTTGGCATGTATCTTTTCTATATATTCAGGCCTATGTGTCCAGCCATGATAGAGATATAGAAGAGGAGGTTTTGTCCATATATATTTTCATGTTAGTCATATTAGAATCCTCTCTCAATGTGTAGGGAATTAAAATTATTAAAGATTTTTTTGTTGTTGTTGTTGTTGTTGTTGTTTTCATTAGGAGCAATGCTCTGTTTCTCGGTCCAGAAACAGAGTGTTTGTAAGCCAGTCAAAACGTGGTCCAGAAATAGATTGTTTTTAAGGGCAAACGTCCCTCCTTCACCATCTATTACCTTGTCAATTTTTAGCCTTTAATAACAAACTCAATAGTTATTGTTTCTACTAGCAGGGGCGGCTGCACATACATTTCAGGGGGTTCAAATGAACCCCCTGACCTGAAAAAAAAAATGTATATATATATATATATATATAATATATTGCTTTACTAAATTAATACTTTTAAAATTATTTTTGCACACTTTGTTTTAAATCTTACACATTCTGATCCCATATCAGTTTATCTCACAATCAAACAACAACTTATTGTATTATTTATGAAAGGATGAGTGTGGTTGTGTGAGTTAATAGTTATATAGTGTAAGTGGAATTGATTTTTTTTTTTATTTAGTTTAAAATATTTTTATAAAAAAAATGACAAATATATAACCACAATTGCATAAAAACAAAAATATTATACAAATTTAACAAAATAACATGGTCATACTTATATTGACAATAGATAATGAGAACTGATAATAGAACTATAATGAGATGATTTTAAAATATAAAAACTCATAGAAAAAAATTGTAAAATTTTATGTATTTGTGTGTTTTTGTTTTCAATAATTCAATATATTCAATTTTTTTTTCCTAAATTAAACGATTGTTTAATTTAAGTTTCTCAATGACCTCCCTAGAAAAAATTCCTAGAGCCGCCATTAGTTTCTAGTATTTATGGAGTGATGATGTTGTTACCTTATAGTTTTGTCTCATCAAACTTAAAGTGTTCATTTTTTTTATGAAGTGATTTCTCGATGTACCTATATATATGAATGCTTTCTTTAAGTACACATTTAATTCATACTCATCATTTTTTTTTTTTTTGGGAAATATAGATGGATAACCCATCACTTCCTGCTGCCATAATGGGGGCAGCTACATCTGTTATTGCTTGGGTGTTGTTCTTTTGAAAGGACTAAGATCTAGAAGAATTATGCCTAGAGAACCTCATGTTAATCGAGAGTATGAAAGAGAGACATATATGAATGATATTCTTTGTAGAGGTGATATGCGTTGTCTCCATCATATAAGGATGAGACCTATTGCTTTTTATGCGCTATGCAAAATTTTAAGTGAGAATAATCTACTTCAAGAGACCATTCATATGTCCATTAAAGAACAAGTGTTAATTTTTTTACACACTATTGGACATGATGTGAGGTTTCGAGTTGTTGGTGGGAGGTTTTATAGATCAGTTGAGACAGTGCACCGATACTTTAGGCATGTCCTTAGAGCTATTTTGCAATTATACAAACACATGATTAGAGAGCCGGACAAAGATACACCCTTGGAGATAAGAAATAGCAGCAGGTTTAACTCCTATTTTAAGGTAAATTCCATAGGCTTTTATTTTCCCTTTTTTTTTTTTATATACATATAAAGATATAAGATAAATGTAACTTATATTGGTCGTAATTAGGATTGTGTGGGAGCTATTGATGGAACTCATGTTCGTGCATCTGTTCCAATTCAAATACAAGGAAGGTTTCGCAGCAGAAAGGATGGAACAACACAAAATGTCCTCGCTGCTGCTACCTTTGGCTTAAAATTCACTTATGTATTAGCTGGTTGGGAAGGAAGTGCCCATGATTCACGTGTCTTAAATGATGCACTCTCTAGGCCAAGAGGATAAAAATTCCTGAAGGTATTATAGGAATAGAAAGTGATTTTATTATGGATAATAGCTTTTGGAGTGATTTTTTTTCCTTCTGATTATGAACGTGTAGGTAAATATTATCTTGGTGATGCTGGTTATGGAGTTCGGAAAGGAATTATATCCCCTTATCGTGGTGTTCGTTACCATTTGAAAGAGTTTAGTGATAACCCGCCAAGAAATGACAAAGAATTATTCAATCTTCGCCATTCTTCTTTATGCACTAGCATTGAGCGTTGTTTTGGGGTTTTGAAGAAACGTTTCCGTGTGTTAGATGCAGAACCTTTTTGGTCATTCCCAACACAAGTGGATGTAGTCTTAGCTTGTTGCATAATTCACAATCATATCATAGGAGTTGACCCTTTAGACTCAATTATGAACAATGGGCTTCGTGGTAGTCCACTTGCAAATGACAGTACAAGTAGAAGAGTCCAACAATCACAAAGGGAAGTCCAAGAAGAAAATAGAGAATGGGTTCAAATACGAGATGATATCTGTCGTAATATGTGGGAGGATTATAATGCTATGGAGTGATTTCATACTCTTTATATTAGTTGGTTGTGTGATGGATTTTTTTTTGGTTTCATATTATCAAGACTTTTATGTTACAATTATTTTTGTTTGGCATGCACAACCCCAGTTCATATTTTGTATTGAATATTATTTATATGCTTCTTTCATTTTGTCTCATTTTTCTTGTGAATATCATTGTAATAGAATTACAATGGGAAATAAAAAGGATACTCAGAAGGTCAAGGACACCAAGTCCAACTTCAGGTGGTCACAACCAATGCAGAATTTATTACTTGAGATACTTGCAGATGAGGCTCTTCATGGAAACAAGCAATCCAACACATTTAAACATGCATCATATGCTAAAGTAGCTGAAGCAATTACTGAAAAATTTATGACTGAATGTACTCCAAAGCATGTGGAACATCGCTTTAAAACACTTAAAACCAATTGGAATACAATTGCATTACTTCGTAATAAGAAAAGTGGGTTTGGATGGAATGATGATTTGAAAATGATCACCTGTGATAGGACAGTGTATGATGAAGAAGTCGAGGTAAGAAACTTTTATTATTTTTATTTTATAGGTAGAAACTTTTTAGTTTGTATCATTGTAAAGTTTAAAATTTTTCATTATTCTTATTGCTCTCATATTAGTTTTTGGCTCTATTCCTTTCTTTTCTTTTTTTTTTTAATTGTTTCTTTTCCTTTCTTTACACAGGCACATCCAAATCATGGCACAATTTCTAAACAAGAAAATTGAGATGTTTGATGAGATGGCTTTGGTTGTGGGTAAGGATATGGCTACAGGAGGTTTTTCCAAAGGAGTAGGTGATATAGGTGTAGAAGCATTGGATGACTCACCTCCGCTTGTTGATGCTGATGTTGATGACATATCCAAAAAGAAGCAAGTTGATCCCTCACATGTGGCCTCAAATGAAATAAGGTCTCACAGGAAACGAAGTCATGCTACTATGATTGAAGATGCTGTTTACCAAGATTTGTCCATACAACTTGGTAAGGTTGCTTCTGCAATAGAAAAGATTTCTGAAAATCAGCTAAATTTTGGTAGTCTTTATGAAGAAGTTATGAAGATGGATGGATTTGAAGAAAATATGCTTGCATCTGCATTTGACTATTTGAATGGGGATGAAAAACAAGCAAGGTCATTCATGTTGAAAAATGACAAGCTTCGTAGACAATGGCTGCAAAACTTCTTTGACAACTATTTAAGCCAATTTTGATTATGTAAGTGCATTTTTGTTAGAATTTATGCTTTTCTATTTGGACAATTTGGCATTTTGGTATTTATCAGACTATTTGGCGTCTAGTTTGTAGGTTTTGAGATCATTATAATGGGTATTTGTTTGCAACTTTTAGTCCTTTTGGTTCATGGGCATGTGGATTTGGAAGCAACTTTTAGTCCTTTTGTTGGCTAAAAATTATTTTAATATGGAATGATTGGTTTGCTATTGTTACTAGTGGATATTGATTGCATAATTTTGGTGGTTAATAGTGTAAGTGCCATGCTCAATCATGACAGGAAGCTAAGAAAGCTATCTGCTACAAAGGTGTGGGATGGTAAAAGTTTTCTAAAAAAATAAGATAGTTTTTCAAAAAAATAAGATAGTTTTCCAAAAAATGTTTGTACCTAGAAAACATTCTCAAGCCCATTTTCAAGGTCGTTACCAAACACTGGAAACTGAGATAGTTTTCCAAAAAATGTTCTCTGGAAAATGACCTATTTTCCAGAAAACATTAATGCTGAAACAAACAGAGCGTTCATCACAAATCTGAGTGATACTCAGCAAGTTCACTTTCAATCCCTTTATGTACAACACATTAGTTAACAAAGGAAGTCCTGGAATATCCACGGTTCCCTTTCCAAGTACTTGTGAGTGGCTACCACAAATGTCACAAAACCATCTTCCTTCTCTTTAAGAGTTTTGAACAAAGATTTATCTCCAGTCATATGCCTTGAACAACCGCTATCAAGATACTACAAACATGAATTAAACACTTTCAATGCAGTATGAACAAAAAGACAAGCATGAGATAGGCATTTTTGACCATCAAAGCAAGATTCATCTTTCTTTACTTCATTCATAGATGAGTGAAGCTTTTTTTTCAAAAAATCAAGTTTATCACACAAATGTCTATTCCTTTTCTTATATTTGTCAATTAAGGAATTTGACTCACACATGCTATTATGAATATCATGATTCCTGTGAACTAGTGATTTCAGCATGTGTATAAAGATTCTAGAATGTTTCTTAGATTTGAATAACTCTAAAATCTCATTACTAGAATAGTCTCCAAAAATGCTCATTGAGTCATTTTCACAAACACCTTTACTATGCTTTATGTTGGCCTTTGCCATATCACTTTCCATGGCAAACCAAGAGGATCTAGGATCACACTCATGTACTTAAACCACAGCGAGTATACCCGCTCTGATACCAATTGAATGCTCGAAAATGTGTTGAAAACACAAAAGCTGTTTAGACCCCCAAATTGAAGTTACGGCTCAATAGATTTTACACTAACTTAATACTAAGTGCGAAATAGTGTAAATGCGAGTAGATAAACAAACAAACTACTCTAATCCATAAACAAGACAACACAACAGTAAAATGGAATGAAAAAGAGTAGGGAAAAGAGATGCAAACACAAGATAACACGCCGATGTGTTATCGAAGAGGAAACCGAAGAACTCAGCGAAAAACCCCTCCGCCACCCTTCAAGCAATAATCGATCCACTAGACAATCAGTTCAGATACATGGGTTAGCAAGAGACCCTCCAAGCCTAATCTACCCGATGTACCTAAGCCCTCCAACCTCCTACTCCAACAAGGCTTCTCGGAACCGTGTCTTGTCTAGCTTTTCGGATCCCGCAACAAGCTCCATATTGCATCTGCCATCCTTGGCTTCTTCCAATACTTCCCAGCAGCACCAAAACCTCACTTAACACCCTGAAAGGGTGTGGTAAGTATTTGGGCTATCAACCTCTCAATGGTATGGAAATAGAAAGGTAGGAGTTGAGGAAAAACCACAATCAATTATGTAGAGAATTGTGGGTATAACAATCTCTAACTCTCAAGGTTTGTGGCTAGGGTTTTCTCTCTGAAGCACTCCTCAACTTTTGTGGGTAATGTGGGTATATATAGTGTGGTACAGAAAGTGTGTATCAGATAGTACAGTCTAGCAAAACAGAATGTTTCACAGGTGTCTCGCGGGAAGGCCTTACCCACGAGATACTCGCGAAACATAGCTATCTCCATCTGTACTAACTCTTTGCATTCCAGTCATGTGCAAGGCACATACATCACTTCGCCGGATGCTAAGTCGCAAGCTACCTGCGAAAACCTCTTCAATCTTCAATAGTTTGAGTCTTCACACTCTCTCTCTATCACACAACCCTTACAATCAAATCCCACAATAAATACAGAGTACAAAAAGATTGAATAAGGTTACAATCAAATTTGACACAGAATTAAAGCCAACAAAACACATAGTTGTAAATTACAACTTTACAGCCTTGTTAGTATATTTGTTGAAGATTATAAGGGCCTTTTTTGTGTTGTCCATGGACTTGGGCTAAGGTTGTTTAAGTTTGAGGGAGTTAGGCCTAATTCTCCTCGTGGAATGGACCTTGCGAGCCAATCTGTACACAAAACAACACACTCCAAGACACTAGAAAACAATACATAAGCTTTAAATATGGTTTGCTCACTTATTCAAATGAAAGAGAATAAATACTTGTACATATAATATGTGTAAATACTTATAAAATACACTCTACAAAAAATTGACTAAAAAGATCACAACCCCAACTCACAGCCTTACTGCCAATAATGGGCCTAAAACTGTGGGATATGGGATATAAGTCAAGATAGCAAATCTAAGCATTTGGAAGTCTACAAAAAGTATGGTCTTTTGTGAGGGAGGGAAAGAAGCTTTAATGCACGCCACTTTTTTTGTTATTTTGCCATAAATACTAAGTATTCTTGAGATGTCACTTTCTACCTTCTTTCCTCTTTCTCCCTATTTCCTGACCAGGCTACCTCGATTCTTGTACTACCTATTCACATGTGCCATCGCCTCTTAGAGCATTAGCATCCGGAGATGCAAAAAAGTTCTTATTTTATATCCTCAAAACCTATTTTATCTATTATACTCTCTCATTTTACAACTCACCCAACATTCCAATTTCTATTTTTACATACAACTCATTAAAATAATATAAATTTTATTCTTTCTCTCTCTTCCTTTTTATCTATTTTTTTTTTTCCAATCTACCACTGCCTACTAGAGTCTTCCTCTCCTCTTAATGCTCCTAGCAACCAACTCCATACCACAAGCCCAACAACCAAATCCATCCCTTCCAAAATCCATTAAATCTATCTATACCAAAATCAACAAGAATCCAGACCCAAACCAAACATAGCAAAATCCCAACAAACCTATTCCAAAATCACACAATACCAACAAAAAAAATTACAACAAACCCAAATCAAATCATCCAAAACCACAAAACTCGCCGCCACCGCACCACCACAACAAACCCAGCACCGCTAATAACTACCTAGAACTGAAACTCAACCACCATCGAAACACCAAAATCAACCAACAAAACCAATTGCCAATCCATACCACCGATACACAAAATCAACCAAAAACCCAACCACGCCATCAAAACCCAAGCCAAAATACACAATCTCCACACTAATTCAACCCAAGCCATCACACCCATGCCTGTAGCAACCCACAACCATCAAGAAAGCCATTGCTTTAAACCCACCGAAATCGCCACTAACCCACGCTACCCGATTTAAACCCATTGATTTCAACCCAAGCCACCACACCCACGCCGCCCGCCATCAATTCAAGCCCTAACCCCGAAACAAAAGCCCAATGCCACCAAAACCATAGAAACCCAAGGCTTAGCCACTAATTCAAAACCTGGTCATTGATTCAAACCTCAGCCACCAAAATCTATGCCCAGTACCACCAAATCCACCGAGATAGAAAGAAACAAAAATAGAGAAGAGAGAAACAAAGAAAAGAGAGTGAGGGAGTAGATATTTTAAATAAAATAACTTCTTTTTTAATTTTTTTTATTTTACATCTTGTGCTACAGTTGGTTCTATATATAAGAATCAACTGTTCACAAGATGCAAAATTTATATAATCCCATACTCAGATGGAGCATTATTTTTGAGGTTTTGGTTGTGAAATAGCAAATGGGGGTGTTTACATTCCCCCCAATGCTAGTGCTCTTATATACCCAAAATTGGATCAATCTTTTTCCCGTTTTGCCCCCTTTTCCTACGCTCTTTCTGCTCAGCCTTGGACCACAAGGTTCCACTATACTCCATCCATATTAGTCATTCAACCAAATTAAAGGAGCTTTGATTCTACCTCAAAGCGGGATATTTCTTTATTTTCAAATGAGTCTCAATCTGCCAAAAGACCACCTAAGAGCATTCACAATTGGCCTTGCAAATGGCATATGTAAGCAAATTTTAGCATTAAAATACTAAAAGGCCCCAGCATTTGGCCTTGTATTGGTTTGGTATCCTAAAAAATTTTAGAATTGTGCTATATAGTACCATCACAAATTTGTGGTGGTACTATAGCACAATTGTAAAAGGAAATACTATTTTTTTTTTTTTTTATGTTGGGATGGGGTAGAAGGGAGAGAGAGAGAGAGAGAGAGAGAGAGATTGAATTATATTATTTTATTAGTATATATTATTTTAATGAGTAGAATAGGAAAATAAAAGTTGAAATGTTGAGTATGTAGTAAAATAGTATGGTATGGTATAATTGATAAAGTAGTTTTTTGAGATAGTAAAATAGAATAGAATAGGAATTTGAGATGTGAATCTTCTAACTATTTTCTCCTAAAATGGTAATTGGGCAACAAATGCCCTTTTGTCTGGTCTTCTAGGCAAGCATCATATGACTCCCACAAACTCCTTCCATTTTATGACAAAGATGTTTTCCCAGTAGAGTGCTTTCCCAAAATGAGTCTAGGCAGGATATCAAACTAAGGTCATTCCCCTCTCTACTAAACCATTTCCTCTAAGCTTCATCAGTGGCAGGTTTTGCATCTCTTGCATGACTAGGGCGTAGAGGAGCGGACCCATGCCACCTCTTTTCTTGGACGTTCTCAGATCAAACTTAGGTCCTTAGTCATGCTTCTCTCGCTCTCTGCCTTCTTTGTTTTTTGTCTTTCGTGCGTGGTCTCTTTACTGAGGGTGACAAGTTTGCTCTTATCCCTTTATACAAAAGGGTTTGGGCCTTTATGGGCCAATTATTCACTATTGGGTTATGAAAAAGAAAGCGTCCCAGACTATATTTGTTTCGGTTTTCCCAGGTTGCTTTGCAGCAAATTTGCTCTAATCGTCCTGTGGCATATCCACTTCGAGCTTTTTCTCTTTTATGGTATTTTGGGCCATGTTAGGCCCAAAATTACTCTTCCTCGGGTCCCACTTATTACCCCCTTCCAAGGTATTCTGCCGTAAGCTGCCTTCTCTTTCGTTTCTCTCTTAGCCCAAGCATAAGTTTGAGCTTTTATTTCCTGTTACTCTGGGCTTTCAGACTTAGCACATTGGTCTTTTACACTTCCTACTTTCTTGTTGGGCATTTAGGCCTTACTTTGCTGGGCTTCGTTTGTCATCCCATGAATATGTGAAAAAACGGGTATCAACAAAGATCAAGCTAGATCTCTGGAGTAGTGTTGAGATATATGACACTAGACATAATTTCCTTTGAGATGGAATTGAGGATCCATGATAGCAGCATGGTGTTACAATGCCTCCATGCATTAATCACTGGGCTCAATGAATCCAAGGGTAGTAAGGTTGTTCCATCTACAAAACCTATCTTTTTTTGGCTGTCAATACCATGAGAAAAGATCTACGCCAGGTGTTGTAATCGTCGTCCATGAAAAGTTGAGTGACAAGAATAGTGCCTAGATTATCCCCATTGTGCAAATAGTACGGGTTTGAAGCATATTCTCCAGTTGAAGCTTCGGTTGGAGAAGGTGTTGGAGCAGATGTTGAAGAAGCTGCCATTGAAGGCAATCAATCTGACAATCAAGATTGAATCGAAGAAAAGTAAAGAATTTTGAGGAATGAACAAGATAGAATTAGGAAATCCACAATGAACCAATTTGCTATGCTCATTCAATCAAAAAAGAAGAAAGACGAACTAGGAAACCAAGGAAAATGGTCTAATTTAGCTCTCATATCATGTTAAATTTGTGATTGGAGATCAAGAATGTGATAATTTTCTCTGATTTATCATTGATAACTCAATCTCTGTTCATACATACAAGAAGCAGAGAATACAAAACTGGAAAAATCAAAAAAATTGAAACTTAAGACTAATTAACAGCTAATAACTAACATAACAGAAATGTCCACCAACTCTAGGTACCAATGACAATATAACACGTGTACTTTCACTATGATTTGGATAAATGCAAAACTAAGCTACCTGTAGGTTTCACTATTGTGATGTCTAAGTTGCAGGTTGTATATAACAGAATCATTTGCTACAATTTTCTTCATCAGATTTGATCCAAGTTTCAGTGAATTTCACTTTTGTCCTTCATCCAAAAAAATGTAATTATATTCTGTTTTCCCCATTAGTTAAAATTTCCCCTCATCTGTCCAACTTTATTTTGATCTCCAAGATCTGCTCTCAATTATTGTAATTTTATTTTATTTAAATGGCTGGTATTGGTAAAGTAGTAGTGAGCTTCCTTTCTATCCATTTTGTAATTGTTCTTTCATTTAGATCTTCCCAATTACAGGTTAAATATAATCAAGCGAAAAAAATGCCATAAAGTCCCTCGCTGCTACTATTTTTTTTAAAGGATTATAATCTTTTGCTGTTAAATTAGTTTATAATAGATTTTCATTATCAAATGTAAAATTATTGTCTCATACTTCCAATATTTACTCTCTATACACACATCACTTCGAAAAAGGGTAAATTCTAATGACTTTCCCTCTAATATGGAATAAGAAACTCACTTTCTTTAAAATACAAACTATTCACACTAACCTCATCCAAATGGCTGAAAAAAGGCTCTAAAAAAATTTAAATTTTGTATTTTACCCTTTACTTAAATTGTGATTCACACTCCTCTGATAGGAACTTTGGAGTTTTTTTTTAAAAAAAATTCCCAAAAATTTTTAATATTTTTTTTTAATCATTCAGGAGAGTTCATGTGTGAATAATATACTACCTTTTAAAGGATGTGACTGTTTTATTCCAAATTAAAAGAGAGATGAGTGTAATAACAAAAAGACTTGGGAAAGTCCCTGCAAATTTCCCCTTTGGAAAAATGTGCTTACATGCTATCCACACTTAGTAAAAAATTGTCTGGAATGCAAAGTGTTCGTCGGAATACGAGACAATCATGGCCCTCAAATATAAGAAGTCTTTTTTTTTTCTTTTTTTTTTTCTTTTTTTCATAAGGAAAATGAAGAGAAGCTAAGATCAAGTAAACACGTAAAGCAAGAATGGTTGAAATGTAATATATCCAATACCCTACCACGGTATTTTGGATATCTAAAAAAGTTTGATAGAATCTTCACTGAGTCACAATTTTACATGTGAGAATGATGTATAAAATTGTTGCTGGTGTTTCAGTCCCAGAGGAGGAAGAAAGTTATGTGGCTTGGAGCGATCGGATGAAAACAATTTTAATGCGTCATGAACTTTGGAACATTGTTGAAACAACCACTAAACCAACTACACCTACATGGAGCAAGAAGAATGCTTTGGCTTTATATTCGATCAGGGAATCCTGCGAGTCGGACAGATTTTCTTTGATAGAGAAGATTAAAGATGCTAAAAGTGTCTTTAAAAGTGCTTGGGATGTCTTTGCAAAGATGAGCGAGTCTGATAATGGCCCAGTGATTGCAGACCCAGACTCAGGTAGCTATCTCTCTCCTAAAAATACACATGCTCTAACATTCTAAAATAATAGCTTAAAGTTTGCAAATCGATGATAAACTTATTTAAAATAATAACACTCTCCGATTGCCGTTGTTTCTTTGCTATATTTGGTGTCAATTTGCCCATTTGGTCATTGATAGGGTCAATTTGAACAGAGAGAGAGAGAGAGAGAGAGGGGGGTATGGTACAACCAATGATGGCGGTTCGAATTATTGGGTTATTAAGAATTTAGGGGGTGCTGATTGGGGTGAGGATGGATGCTTGCGATACCTACAAGGTATGGATGATAAGGAAGGTCTATGTATGTCTAAATGCAATATAACTGAGAATTATGAGTTTGATTTCTTTAATATGTCACCAGCTCCCTACTTTTTTGATCGATAAGGAGAGTGCTGCGAAGAAATGCCTCTTAAGTTCTGCTTGTACAATCAGAGCATTCTCGGGTTCCATATTTTATCTATTTTGGTTCCTACTGTTCACTAAAACTATAAAACAAAACCCCACATGAGGGATGGCCATACCCATTAGGGGTAATGGATATCCTACCCTACCCAATTCAAATATTTTGGATAATACCCGGCTCTTTATGGGTAGAACCTACTCGGGTAGGGTATGGATATTACCCGAATAGTTCGAGTAATAAGGTATGGATATTATCCATACCCGACCCGTATAAAAAAAATATAAAAAAAAAACCCCTTACTCTCTCACTTTCACTCACACACACTCTCTCTCACCTGATCCTCCATCCTCACCGTTACTCTCTCTGTTTCTCTCACCCGAGCCTCCATGGCCCAGTAATGACTCCGATCACCAACACCACCACTACGGTGGTCTTCTCCATCTTTGAACCAACTCTCTCAACCTCGAAATCTCTCTCTAACCCTTGGATTTGAACTTTCTCTCTATAAAAAGCCTTGGGCTGTCATTACTTCTAAAAACCATGACTTGAAAGACAATTTTTCACTTGTACGCTCACAGTCAGAGTCAGAGTTAGAGATTGAGAGTCAAGGGGGGCGTCGCTGTCGAACTTGGCGGACGGGTTGTCGGGTTTGGATTCGGGTCCAAGTCTAGGGGACATACCGAAGAGTTGCGTGGCCTGCGTGTTTCTCTGCCTAACTCTACCGGAGATTTGCAACCTCGCGAGGCTAAACCGCACGTTTCACGGCGCCGTGTTGTCAGACTCGGTGTGGGAGGCGAAGTTGCCAGCAAACTATCAAGATCTGCTTGATTTGTTGCCGCCGGAGAGGTACAAGAGCTTGTCGAAGAAGGATATTTTCGCTTTGATCAGTAGGTACATCTGATTTCAAAGTTATTCATTAGTTTTTTCTTTTTTAAGATAAAGTTATTGGTTAGTTTTTAAGTTAGAATGTTTTTGGATTTTAAAAAGAAAAAATTAAATGGGTTTCGGGTAGGGTTTGGATATCCATGGATAATAAATCCGGGTAAGAATTGGGTACGAATAATAATGGGTATTGGTATTCGGGTATCCATGGGCAAACATTACGGGTAGGGTATGGGTATACCCGATCCATACCCTACCCATGGCCATCCCTACCCATATCCTAAGATCTAAAAACGCATTCCCATTGTAGCAGCATTTATTTATTTTCTTCATTTATTTTATTCACACTCTGTCTCTCCCTCTGAAAAACACAAACTTCCTCCCTCTCTCCTGTCACCAACTTGGTGGGTTGTCTCTGTAGATGAGACGACGTCAAAGCTTGGCGGTCGTCTGTGGATTGCATGGTGGTCCATTTGAGAGTTTTGGGTTGCGTTTTGGGTTTTGTTGGTGGTCGATCTGAGAGTTTTGGCTTTGGTTGCGGTGGCCGTCGTGGCTGTCATAGGTGGTTGGTGCTGCAATTGGTGGGTTTGGTTTTGGGTTTTCATGGCTAGATTTGGCCGCAAGCAGTGGTGGTTGTCGCTGGGTGTATTATTGGCTAGGTTAGGGCCGTTTGGCCACTTGTTGTGGTGTTGACTGTTGGTGTTGTGTGGGTTTAGTATTATTTTAATGGGATAAGAGGTTTTTTAAAATAAAATTAAAAAAAAAAATGAGAGGTAGGATTTATTGTTAAGTAGGAATGTAAAAATAAATAAAATGGTATCATGAATTTGTAATTTTGTAGCCATGAAACTTGAGGGGCTCATTTATATCAATGCGTCGAGCTAATCTAGTTGGAAAGCACTAGTTAGTTTTGTATTAAATATAATTGTTTAAAGTATTTCTAATGTGTTCTTCAGGGAAAATCTGGGGATCATGTTTGTTTATATTTTTGTTGACCGTGTAGTAAACAGAAGTAATAACTTAGAGGACAAAAATAATAATAAAAAATATATAAAACTAAAGTAATAATTAACCAAACTTCAAATGTATAATTTATAAATTTACCTTATAAAAAATAAAAATCCTAAAAGTTTTTGTATGTATTATTAGCTTGCAAGGGGACCAAAAAAAGAGAAGTGAAATATGAGATCCTCTCACTCTCAGTTTCTTACTTCATTAATCACTAAAAAAAGGAAAAAAAAAAAAAAAAAAAAAAAAAAAAAAAAAAAAAAAAAAGAAGCAAAATGTTTTTCGGTTTGACCCAAATTGCATCACAGAGGAGAAGGTTAAGTAAATCTACACCATCACAGAGGGAAATGTTGTGCATTGTACTTTTAAATAAATTGAGGAAAAAGTTAACGGATGCCTTAAGAATATTGGTTTAGAAAATATTTTTAATAAATTTTTATGATTTTTTTTACAATTTTTTTTAATAAAAATAGTATTAAAACTTTCCTAATATGATTTATTAACAAATGTTTTAAGGGCACTCGTTAATTGTGCCCATATATTAATTCCAAGAAAGAAAGTACTATATACATTAATGCAAATTCATGGATATGTGCTACAAACTCTTTGTCCTATTTTTTTATTTTACTTTCTGTTCACTAATCATAATAAAAATAAAAATAAAAAAGTGATAAATTCTTTTCTCACTTTTTGTGTTTTACTTGGAACTATATCTTCTCTAATCGCACTGTGTATATATTCTAGTTGAATTTAGGCACAACTTCTGTGCAAATAATATTATTCATTTAGTCAATGCTGAAATCTAAATGAATAGAATAATCATCTAGTAATTGCTATTAGATACTCCAAATCTTTTGATTTCTATAGTAAAAGTACGAAAAACTTGGCAGGGATCAGTGACAGCGCCACGTTCAGTCCAGGGTGTTTCAAGAACACCCTGACCTGAAGAAAAAAAAATTATATATAATAATTTAAAAAAATTTATTTGTTTACCCTTAAAAAAAAATTAGGAACACCCTCAAATAAAAAAAATAAAAAAAATTATTTGTTCTACTTTCAAGCAAAAAAAAAAAAAAAACCAAAAAAAAATTTTGTAACAGAGCAAGCCCACCAGGGAAAAAAAAGCCCAATATCAATCCTAAACAACAGATTACAAACCCAATCTATTAATCTAAAGAAAAAAAAAACAAGGTAAAGCAAACCCAACATGGTAGCAAACCCACGGATTCTCAAAAAAAAAAATAATAATAATAATAAATAAATAAATAAAACCAAAACCCAATATAAGCGATTACAACCTAACCTAAGAGCATCTCCAATGACTTTTTTAAAAGCCAATTTTAGAGAGAAAATACCCCAAAAACCCACTCCAATAGCTTCTCCATCTTCTTCTTTTTTCTTTTTTCTTTTTTTAAGAATTGCTACAGTACTTCTCTACAAGTAGAGAACACTGTAGCGTTTCATGTCCACACTTCTCTTGGGCGAAGCAAGCTTTAAATTCGGCCACTGCCATCTCCAACATCTTAGTTTTAAATTCTGGCTTTGTTCTCCACCGGTAATGTGAGTGTGACAAGGTGAGAGCATGAGAGAAAGAGAATGAGAAAGAGAGAGCTAGAGATGAAGAAAGAAAAATAAAAGCAGAGAGGACACGTTGTGTGGAAGAAGAGTTCTAGAAAAATAAAAACAAGATGAGAGGAGTGGGGATGGGGATACATGTGTGGAGGAAAAAAGAAAAAGAAACATAAGGATGCAAGGAAAGAAAGGAAAAATAATAAAAAAGTATAAAAAAATCACAATTGATAAATGTTATCACAATATTTTCACAATATTTCACAATAAATTTTAAGTAACAGATTGTTATTAATTAATATTGGTAAGTAAAAAAATAAACAATAAAATTTTAATTAATGGAAGCAACTAATAAACAATAATTAATAATTTAATTAACTAATCTATATATTACTAAAAGCTAAAGCGTAGCGTTTAATGCTGCTGTTCTCACGTTGCGCCACATCAACTGCCACGTCATTCTTTTTTTTCTTTTCTTTTTTAAAATATAATTTTTCCTATAATTTTAAAATGGTTTTTACAATTTTTAGCCCTATAAATGCAGTCCACTACTTATTTATTTACTTTCATTATCACCCTATAATAAATCCATCCCACTACTTATTTATTTACTTCCACTATCACTCTATAATAAATCAGTATAATTAATCCAGCCCACTTCTTATTTATTTAGTTCCACTATCAAGTCCAATCCAAAACTTTTTCAGTTCAGTTTTAGGGTTTTGTGTCAGCCTTTTCAGCTTAAAGGAAGAAAAAAAAAAACGTTAAAGCCTTTCAAGCTTTAGGGTTTTTTTTTTTTTTTCAATTTTCTTATAATTGTTTTTAACATTTATTTTTTAAATATTTACACTTCTCTAACCTTTCTCTCTTCCTTACCATTTCATCTCTCCACTACTTTTTCAACCTTTCTCCCTCCCTTACCTTTTCATCTCCCCACTACCCTCTACATTAATATCATTCTTCCTCTTTCCTTTCATCTTCCTTTATTTTTGTCTCTTCTTATTCACACCCTCTTACTAGAAATTTGTTACTATCTCTTCTATTCTATGCATAGTTTTCCCTCACAAAAAAAGGTTCCCTCTCTCTCTCCCTCTCTCTCTATATATATTTTTTGGTGGATTTTTTTATTTTTCTTGCATCTCTACTTTAGGTTAATAATTTTTTATATTCTTTAAAACTCTATTTTGGGTTAATGCGATTTAGTTTTGTTTTTTAAATTGTTGTTGTTTTTATTTTATTTTTTATTCTCTTTGATTGTTAAATGTTATCCTATTGCATTCTAAAGAATTAAATATAGCATATAAAAATATAATATTATTCTAGTACATAGAATGATTTGGATAATTTGATATTTATTCTGTTACATAGCATGATTTTTTATAGTGCTCAATTTAGATGTTAAACTATGAGACTTTACTAATTTTTGTTTATCTTCTAATCCTTTGTGGTGGACAAAGTACTCTTAACAGTTGTATTAAAAGTACTTTATAATGTCATTTATTTAAAGAAAAGTAAAGGTTAGCCAAACGAAAATAATTGGATAGGTGACAAATTTTAACTTTCGCAATTTTATTTTTATTATTATTATTTTATAACAATGCATGTATAGAAATTTAATTCTTAGATTTTACTAATAATTGTTTATTTGATAATATGTTTTGGGCGGTTGAAATTATAATTTTTACAAAGAAAATAACCTTAATAGATTATCAAAAACAAAATTTTATCCTAATATTGGTTCAATTAATCATTGTTAAGTTTTATTAATTTTTTTTTAGTTTACGTTTTTTTGGTGTTTTGGATTGTTCCTATATTACATTTATGATTGTTACTATAATAAATAAAAATATAATTACGAAATATATTACTCATTATTAGATTAGTTTAAATTGGAAAAAAAAATTTAATAAAACCACCATAAAAATAATTATCACGCGCAACGCGCGGGTTCGCTACTAGTACATTATAAAAGACAAACAAATTAAATTATGTTAGGCTAAATAACAATTAATAATTTTATAATTAATGAAACAACAATATACCAAATTATAGTTTATAAAAGACAAACAAATTAATTAAACAACAATAATTAATAATTTTATTAATATTTCAAATGAATTTATAGTTTATTGTTTAGTCTTTTTCTAGAATTATATACTTTTTATAAGAAATGTAAGGTTGAATTTAATCAACCATGTGTTGGCTTTATTCCATGACAAATTTGCTTGTAATATAGCACTTAGAAACCTTGTATTTAGGTGGGAATCATGTAAGGGTAGTGTGTGAGAGAGTGTGAAGAAATGCTCAAGACAGTGCAGTGAAGCAGAGACTCGCGGCTAGTACTCGCGGGTGGCTCGCGGCTTGCAAGCCGCCAAAAGTTGCTCACGTGCAGAGCATGCAGGGGAGCTGAACAGTCACGCCACCTGGAGCACTACACGACAAAAATCCAGACTGGCCATTAAGTTAGCTCGCGACTTAAACTCGCGACTCAGTCAAGTCGCGAGGTCAAGTCGCCAGCCAGCCCTGTTTTTGGAAAAACTGACTCTTCGTATTCCATTCTCACACCAGTATAAATACCCCTCATTCCCACAAGATATGTGTGGCTATTTAGAAAGAAAAACCCTAAGAGAGGTTTCTTCAAAACACCCACCCAATTAGAGAGAGCTACTCATTCTTAGAGAGAAACCTTTGTAGTCTCTTCTCATTCCCTCTCACATTGTCATACCTATTGAGAGGAGATTTCTATCCAAACACTACCCACACCCATTTAGAGTGTTGAGTGTTCTTGGAGTTTTGGGAAGCATTGGAAGATGCCAAGGATGGCGGATGCCAAGGATGGCGGATGCTATGGTTTAGTAGCGGAATCTGGTAAGCTAGAAAAGAAAAAGGTTCGGCGCAACCTCGTTGGAGCAAGAAGCTTGGAGGGCTTAGGTACATCGGGTAGATTAGGCTTGGAGGGTCTATTGCTATTCATGTATCCCAACTACATTTTCTAGTGGATTATTGACCGCTTGGAGGGCGGCGGAGAGGTTTTACGCCGAGGGCTTCGGTTTCCTCTTCGATAACACATCGTGTGTTGTCCTTGTGTTTGCATCTCTCTTCCCTTTATCTTTGCCTTTTATTTTCTGCTGTGGATGTGATTTATAATTGGCTTAGATTGATTTCCAATTCTGTTTATAGCTTATGTTCATTTTCCGCACACTAGTTGTTTGTCATAAAGCTTGAATTGGTTATTTTGTTTTTGGGGGTCTAAACGTTCAAGGGTGTTTATACACGTTTTTGAACTTTCAAGAAAATCACGTAGAAGGCAATTGTAAACTTTATATATTTGCATGTATTTTTATTGTTGTTGTTGTCAATATACAAATTTTTCTTTTTATTATATTGTGTAATTTATGTTTGTTGAGAAACACCTTGAGAAAAAATTTTGGAACCGCCACTGGCAAGGATGAAGAACAATGAGAACAGTGACTTCAGGCAGTATCTTTCTTTTGAAACACATATCCGCAGAGGTCATTGGGATGTTGCTAATTGGTTCATTAACTCCCATCCGGAGGCAGTGAGTGCAAGAATTTCAATTTTGGCAAGTACGGCTCTACACATTGCTATCTTTGCTGGACATATGAATATTGTGGAGGAGTTGGTAAAGATAATGTCGGAAGAAAACTTAAAAATAAAAGATGCAAGTGATTTTACTGTTCTAGGTTGTTGTGCTATTGTTGGAAACATCCAGATGGCAAAATGTATAATTGGGAAGAGCCGGACCTTACTTAGCATTGGAAATGAAAGAAATAACCTCATTCCAGTCGTGCTAGCTCTTACGTATAACCCCAATGGAACAGAAATGGCGCGCTATCTCTTTTCTGTAACTCCTCTAGAAGATCTAATGCCAAGAAATGGCATCAACGGTGCTACGTTTATTACCCGGGCTATTTATTCCAAAGTTATTGGTAAGAACTTCAGATTCAAATATATTTTCGTATTCATTTCTATGCTTTGAAACACTAGGCATGAATCTCTTTCAATTAATTGCTTATGTTTGCAACTTAATAGATATGGCTTTGGATTTACTCGAAAGTTACCCTGAGTTGGCTATCACTCCGGATTGCAACGGGCGGTCTCCTGTGGAAGTATTAGCTGGCATGTCTTTTGCGTATCGGAGTGGAAATCGGATCGTATATTGGAAACAGCGGATCTACAACAGTGAGTATCACTATCTTTTCTCGATCAGTCTATTAAATTATATGCTATTTTACTCACACCTTGGAGAGTTAATTTATGAATGTTGGTTTTATATATAGTTATTTTAAAACCTCGTTTTATATATATATATATATAAATACAATTATACTTTCGCCTTTTTTTTTTTAGGCAAAAGATAGAAATTATATTGATAACTGAAAGTATCCAAAGTAAAAACCGAGCATAAAGCCAAATAGGGAAAAGACAATGGCTATAGCTAGCAGTAGGAAGAAACTTCATAAAAACAAAATGGAGGAAACATAGTACAAGTAAAACCTGAGCAGACAAAAGTCAAACAAAATCAAGATGTGCAGCCACAAGCCTCTGATGACTGATACTCATCCAAGAAACCAAGGGCTCCATTTAAAATGTATCTGGGGTGGGCTTGAAATTTCTCGAAATAAAACTTATTCCAAGCATTCCAAATTGCCCAAGACATCACCGCCCTACATTCCACATCAAATTGAGGAAGTCTATCCACCATCAACGCAAATAAAATGAAGAAATTTTGGATAGCACTGAAACATTTTTGAATCTTCCCCTTACACAAAGCCAAACGTTCCTTACAAATGGACATTCCCATAGCAGGTGGCCTACAATTCAGGTTGCTGGCAGCATAGATCACACTGTGGTTTAACCTTTAGCTTATGTCGGTGTAAATTATCCCTAGTGGGAAGGATATTTCAACATGCTTGCCAAACAAATGTGCAGACCTTTGGGGGCACATTAAGGGACCAAATTCTTAGCCAAGGTGTGGGAAGGTTTGTGATAATTAAGGTCAGTTTTTTTAAGATCTTCTCCCTTCTTGCTATGTATGTGTTAAATACTTAGTATTCTCAAAAAAAAAAAAAAAAAAAAAAAAAAAAAAAAAAGAAGAAAAGAGGAGGTATGTAAGTAAGGCAGAACCTGGATACATGGTGACCTTAATCTCCAGATAGTGGCGTTTCCAAGGTCAAGGGAACATCCAAAGTTTGAGCATATAGAGGGGGCGAAGGCCCTCCGATTTTGTGGCAAAACTTGCTCGTCAGTTCTCTTGATTGACACTACTTTTCTACGTAAATCTATCTCAGTCTACATGGAAGAGTCAGTCAGGTTCTAGTCCTAATCTTCACCTATCATATCTTCCTTCTTTTATCCATTGAATTGAGATCCTGACAAAAAAGAATACATTAGAGTACTGGAAGAAATAGGGAGTACTTGATTAAAGGTTGATTATGCAATGCCCTATTTATTTTCGTTGGAAAGGTCGCGTTGCGGCAGGAAGAACGGCATACTCTTAACGATTTTCTTGTTCGTTAGATTCCAACATTGTAGAGCTAAGATACCTGATAAAATTGAAAATGCCTCGACCTTCTCTTAGGAGAATGGCCAAGTGAAACACCTTGATTATTTCAGGATTCCTAACGATAAGGTTATAAGAATATTATATCTCAAAAATCACATCATCTTCCTTTTCAAACTAAACTTGCTATGAATGGTTACGATTGTACTTTATTGGGTTAAAGATTGACTCTGGTTAATTAATTCAATTATTCAAGTTGATTAATTAGATCAAATTACATGCAATATTATGGAGGCACAAATCACCAATCTAAACTAAAGTGCAACGGAAATCAAATTTGACACAGTGATTTGATTACAAATGGGGAAAATGTTCACAAGGAAAAAACCCGACCAAGTGAATTTTAGGTTACCACTTCCGAAAAATCCACTAATCAAGAACAAGCGGTTACAAGTATATACTTTAAACTATATACTAGCAAAATCTCACAACTATATACTAACATACAGTTGAACCTTTACTTAATCCCCAATTGGACTTAATCTTTTAGAAGCCTTCTCTTTTGTATGAATCCCAATATATGACTGACTTCTTTGCAAAATTCCCACTACATGACTGACTTCTTTGCATGAATCTCACAACATGACTGATTTTTTTGCATGAATCACAATATGTGACTGACCCCACAACAATCCTTTTGATTGTTGTCGTCAATTTGCAACAATTTCACATAAAAGCACCAATAAGATCTTCAATTGTTGGTGTCAGAGTATTGCTTGGCACAGAACCCAAAGGCGAACAAGTGTCGCAACAAGATCTCTTTCTTCTGTTTTCTGAACTTGCAAGTTCAAAAGGTAGAGGCTAGGGTTTCAATAAGAAAACTTTGTGAAGCATTAGGGTTAGAGTTTTCCTTTTCTACTGCCTTATTTAAATAGAAGCTTAATGGGCCTTTTAAATGGGCTCTCCTGTTCCTATTAGGTTTACACAAACCCATAAACAAATAGACAATTAGAATAAAACATTGCAAGCTGAATTCTAAAATCTCGTATCTCTATAGAGCGGGAGGTATTGAGCTTCATTAAGTCTCGATAAATCGAAGGTGTCAAGCTAGGTATCGAGACCTGCAGATTGAGCTTTTCTTGAGCAATTTCTTGAGTATTTTTCATATCTTCAATATTACCACTTGTTATACTTCTTCAAAGTACTTATGATAATCTTGAAACCACTTAGAACTACCCAATTACAAGTAAAGTGAATTTTGTCATAGGATATGCCAATTAAATAAAAATATCCCTAACAATCTCCCCCTTTCGCAATCAATGACAAAACCCCCATAAGTACAATGAATGTTCTAGAATACATTATGCTAATGATCACACAGAAAATAAGTCTACTCTAATACTTGAACCCTTGAAAAACTTTGCAAGAAGAGAGATCAATGTATGAATATGACTTTGTAACTTGTCATTAACTGAAACACTAAACAAGATACATCAACGCATCATGTGTGAAATATAAGACAAGTTATATAAATGCAATCCACGTTCAAGAGATAAGAAAAGAAAAGCACATGTGATAAAATAAGAGAACACAAATTAAAGTATATATCAAATCAACTTAAATGTATATGAAAGGTTTACAAAAACTAAAAGTACATGAGATAACTCCTACACTATACAAAAGTCATAAAAATTCCTCACTACATCCCTCAAAGAACTCTCCCCTTAACAACTATCCTATCCACTCTCAAAATTACTCCCCTTTTTTATCACGATGGACAAAGGTGGATCACTGTGAGGTAGTCATCTCATTACCAAAAGAAGTTGCAAAAGCTTCATCATCATGTCCCCTAGCAAAAAAGGCAACTGAAGAGACATTCTCTAGAGCAAGAACAAAACCACCTAGTCTAGACTAGAGGCGTGCAATGCAACCTATGTGAGTGTTCATCTGAGACATCTTAGCAGTAAGATATGTCAAAAAAATCATCATGAAAGGTCTGAAACTCTCGGATTGCACCAATGTCACCTCTAACTAGTTGCAACTGATCAAGAATGGTAGCAAGAGTCGCCTCTACTTCGAAAGAAGAAGATGGAGCAGATGAAGATGATGGTCAGGATGTGAAGGCAGTATCCTTAGCAGCTCTAAACTCAGCCTCTTCCCGGTAAGCAGGTGTTGGATTATCTCTAGACCTCTTGGCCTAGGTCATCAGTTACGAAGAGTTCCTAGATAAAGTCACCTTCCCTAAAGTGCCCATGACGTAGAAGGGAGAAGAAGAAGGGAAAGAAACATGAAAATGAGTGAAGAGCTGAATGATCGCGAAGGGGAAAATGACCTTTTTCATGGTTTGTAGTATCAAGATACGTATCCATAATGGATAGTATCATCTGCAAAGGAAAGTCTATGGATAGACCTTTAGTAGTGAATAAAGAAATCGAGCACAAGTTTCGATAATGGTGTTATAATGAGACTGAAGAGTGCATATGAATGTTGTTAAGTTCTAAAGACTTAGGAACTAATGTATTTAGAACTCTAATGTGTAATGTTGGCAAACCATGATCAAAATAGTTGTTAGTCTTGTTTAGACTTGCTCAAAGTGTGTGCGTTGTATGTAAAGTTGGAATCAAGTGGCTGCAGAAATATTAGTGACTTTCGGCCTAGCTCGATCAATTGAAACTTAAACTCGATCAATCAAATCTCGGGCAGAATGTTTTTTCTGCAAATTTTTCCAACTCAACCCTAGCTTATTAAAATGTGTTAGGTTTTATGTTTTGCCCTAAGTATAAAAGGCAAACCCTAGCCACGTTTTTGGGGTTGCTCTATTTGCTATGTGTGTGAATCTCTTGTGAGATCTAGAGGTGGTTGCCTTCACACATGCTTAGGATTATCAAGAAGGAGATTTTATAGAAAGCTTAATGATCATTCAGTTGCTGCACTAAAAATCTTAAAGAAACACAAGCAGGTGTGCTTGTACTTGCTGGAGAATCCAAGAAAGAAGGAGTCTATGATCTCGGAGCTTGCACATAGTCATGTCAGTAAGTTTCTACTGGTGGGTAGCAATAGGATGTTAGTGGTCTAGGCCCTATTGTAAAACTTCGATTCTTTTATAGTGGATTCAGGTTTACCTTGAGGATAGCTAAGTTAAATCCTCCCCAGGTTTTTACCGGTTTGGTTTCCTGGGTCATCATATCATTGTATTATTTATATTTCCGCTACTATGCATGATATGATTGTCTGATTGTGATAACCTAAATCTGGAATTTGGACTAAGTAATAACTTGGCTAATTAATTAGGTTAATCCAATTGTGTTGTAAGGGGTCTAAAAACGTACAAATGTCATGATCATGTTTAAAATCCTAGGGTTTTGAGCAAAATCATGTGTCACCATACTGAGGGTTCCACCCAAAGTAGATGGACATTCACATAAACGAGAGGCCAGTGCATCTCGAGAGAAAAAAGAAAGCACCGGTGACCTAAGGTAGTTAGGTTTTTCTACTTGTGGAACTCAGAGTACATCAAAGATAAGCTTTAGTGTAACAGTGATGCCTATACCTCGAACCTAAGTAACGAACATGGGTACAAAGGTATTGGTTATGTATATGTTAGAGTAAACTCCTGTATAAATACACCGAGACAGGTAACTAGTCGTTCACATAGGAACTCCCATCCACAAGATTTAAACGTATTGGGTACCACTTTTTGTAAGCTCAGACAAAAGTATTTATCGTTTTGCAAGAATAGAATGTAGAGAAAAGTCCTCCTTGAAAGCCACACGATTTTTGGTATCATAGAACTGATCTTGAGGAGGAATATAAGGAGTAGAAGATTTATAATGGGAAAAAGGATTACATTTGGGAATGTGCTTTCTAGGTGCCATGGGAAGATAAACTTTCGAGGGAGAGACAGAATCAAGAGATTTAGACACATGTAAGAGTAAGAATTGAAGAACGATGCATGAATGTGCATGAGCATGTGACATGAACAAATATCTTCCACAAAAAGGGCACAAACTCATTACAAACTATAGCACTCAAACATAATCAAGTACACAATCCCAGAAAAAGTATGAGCATACTCCAAAATGCTAATGGAATGCAATGTATGACAATACTATAGTTAATCAACTAACCCCAAGGCCTAAACATGTGAAAATTTTCAAAATCCCTAAAATTTCAAAAACCTAGGCCTAGGATGCATAAAATGCATGAAAAATAAGAAAAGAGATAGATTTAGACCACATACCAACAAATTCAAGAAGTTAAAAGGCCAAAAATGAGATTGGAGACTTGATTTTGGTGGTTTGGGTCAAAAGGGATCAAGATAGGTCAAAGAAAAATCCAAGAGAGAGTGCTTGAAATGAACCTGGTTGTCCCACGAGTATATATAGAAATCACAGTCTCGTAGATCGAGGAGGTATCGAGTTTTAAGATTCAATGGGTCAATAGGTATCGACAGCTAAATGTCTCAATGGATCAACTAGGTGTTGGGGAGGTATCGGCTAGACAGAATGTTGAGAAGTTGGTCTCGATGGATTGAAGAGGTGTTGAAGAGGTATCGAGAAAAATCCAAAAATTTTCTTTGAAGTTCGATAGATCGATCAGGTATCAAGATGCATAAAAATGTGAATTTTCAAGGTGAAAAAGCATGAATTGTATGCAATCAAGACATGATCAAAACCATGCACCTACCCTAAGCAATCAATACCAAAGAAATATTTCAAACATCACTCGCAAACAAGCATTGGACTCTCAATCATAAAGCACTAAACAGTCTATCCAATTTTAATTCTAAAATCAAGTTAAGATAGTTTAATAAGCTTTTACTAACACTTGGATCATTTGTTATGGCCAAATCACACAACTCATGTACAATGTAACAAGAATAGAAAAGGTTTGTGTGAAGTGTGTGAAAACATTTCCATACAAGCATATGTTGCACAAATATGTTTGAAATTTTCATGAAGAATAGAAAAGGTTTGCGTGAAGTGTGTGAAAACATTTGCATACAAGCATAGGTTGCAAAAATATGTTTGAAATTTTCATGAGAGAATCATAAATACTCATATCACAATCATAACCGTTTGTTGGGAACTATCACCTTTGAGGTACATCCTATAACTCCCACATCTCCTAGAAATAAGTTTGCAATCATATTTTAAAGCCTTTTGACTCTTTTTGCTTTAATTTTTCTTTTGGCATAGTTTTCTTTTTGCATATGTTTCTTTTGTGCATATTATACATGGGTACATATAAGAGAGAATAGAAAATACCTATTAATTTTATTTGAATGCCCTTTTTCTTGCTATGTAAGTGTTACACCTTGTCATAGCACGACTTTTATAAGTTACATACAAGTGTTCATGATTGACGAGTTTTAATGGTGAGATAGTTATTTACACATTTCTCTTAGGATTTTTTAGATCTACCAATCAAAATGAGTGATATAGTTATGAATTTTCTGATACCACTTGTTGGATTATAGACTGACTCTAGAGCCACAAACAAATCATCAATCTAAACTAGAGTTCAGCTAAAATTAAATTTGACACGGTAATTTGTTTATGAATGAAGAAAACCTTCATAAGGCAAGAACCCCACTGGGTGAATTTCAAGTCACCACTCTTGAAGATTCCAATAATCAAGATTAAGCGGTTAAAAGTATAAGGAATCTTATCACTTCCCAGCTTATCCCAAAATACCAACCTACAGTTGAACAGTTACTCCAATCCCCAATTGGACTTGTCTTTTAGAAGTCTTCTCCTTTGCACGAATCACAGTACGTGACTAACTTCCTTGCATGAATCTCACTACGTGACTAACTTCTTTGCGTGAATCCCTCTATAGCAACCCTTTTGATTGTTGTAGTTGATTTGCAGCAGCTTCACATAAAAACACCAATAAGAGTCGTAACAAGATCTCTTTCCTCTATTTTCTAAAACTCACATGTTCAGGAGGTGAAGGCTAGGGCTTAAATAATAAATAAAAACCTTAAGAAGCATTAGGGTTAGGGTTTTCTTTCTCTACCACCTTATTTAAATAGGAGCTTAATGTGCCTTTTAAATGGGCTTTCCCATTCCAATTAGATTTACATAAGACCATAAACAAATAGCCAATTAGAATAAAACGTTGCAAGCTATATTCTGAAATCTAGTATCTCGATAGATCGAGAAGTATGAAGACAAGTATCAAGCTTCATTAAGTCTCGATAGATCGAAGGTGTCAAGCTAGGTATCGGGACTCATAAATTCAGATTTTCTTGAGTAGTTTCTTAAGTATTCTTCATGTTTTTAATAATACCACTTGTTATACTTCTTTGAAGTACTTCATGATGATCTTGAAACCACTTAGAACTACCTAATTACAAGTAAAGTGCATTTTGTCATAGGATATGTCAATTATATAAAAATATGACCCTAACGTACTTGTTAACATTTAGACTTTCAAGTATTACATTCTTATAGATTTTCATACCTAATGGATTGCTTGGATGGAGGGGGAGGAGAGGAGAGTAAATGGGAGGGGTATGATTTGATGAACCTTGCTTCAATGTTTTTTTAAGAGGGGAAGGGGAGGGGTTTTAAGGGATTTGGAGGGGTATCTTATCCCTCTTAGCCCCTCTTTTTTAATTCCCCCAAATTAGAGAGATTTGGAGGGAGAGTGGAATGGAGGAGATTAAAAAAAATATTTCCTTTATGATTTAAATTTATATTTATTTCTTTAAAAATTAATAAAATAAGGTCATTATTGTCAATTTATAGGAAATTCTCCTTCCCTCTCTCTCCCTACTTAATTTTTAAAACATCCAAACAAAGTGAAGAGGTAACCATTCCCCTCTACTCTCATTTACTCCCCTTTCTCTCAAAACTTCCAAATATAGTGTAAGAGTATATATGATTTGTAGAATGAAAAGCCATATTAGAGTTATCAAAAGTACTTTAATGAATCAATTTGACTTTTATACTATGTTTGGAAGTTTGGAGGGGAAGAGGAATTGTTATCCTTTCACATTGTTTGGATGTTTTAAATCTCTCCCCTTTATGTGAATGTTTTACAAATGAAATAGGAAGAGGAGAGTGGAGGAGAACTTAAGGGCAAAATTGGCATTTCAATTTTTTTTAATCCCATATGTATTCCCTTCCCTTGCCAAATCTCTCTAATTTAGGGGAAATAAAATGTGGGGTTAGGAGGGGTAAGACACCCCTCCAAATCCCTTCAAGTCTTACCCCTCCAAATCCCTTCAAACCTCCCCTTCCCCCCCCCCCCCCCCCTCTTAAAAACATGCAAGTATGGTTCATTAAACTATATCCCTCTCATTCACTCAACTCTTCTCTCCTCTCCCTCCATTCAAACAAACTGTTAAGGAGCTCTTTCTTTTATATATAAGCATAAACAAAGTATATCACAAATATGTTGTTTCTAGCCTTAAAAAATATATTGAGATAAATATGCTATTAGTAACTAATTTGTAATCTAAAAATAATACTAATAATAATAATTTGTAATCTCATGCATAAATTGCTCCATTTTTAAAGAAATACGAAGGTGATTTGTTTACCTATTTACGTACTTACTTTTTAATTCTTTACAAAGTTTTTTTTAATTGTGATATAATCAATTTTTTTAATATTAAATATTTATAAATAAACATAAAAATTTAGTTAGTATGAACATATATTGAAAATCATAGTTGAAGTACTTTAGAATATGGTAAATGTTAGGACATATGTATTTCACATGTTAAGAACATATGTCATGATTTTATGTAATTGGCTTATCCTTTAACAAAATGCACTTTACTTGTATTTGGGTAGATTTAGGATGTGTTTAAATACTTCAAGAAACCATGTTTCAAGATCAAGTATTGAAGCTTTCAAGCCTGTCCAAGAAAACAAGTTCATAGTGCAAAATCATTAAAGCTTGACAGCTACATCTATCGAGCTTAAGAAAGTTGTTCTACATTTGGTGTGCTCGACACCTACTCAACACCTTTTATCTGTCAAGGTTTAAGATTCTCAGAATTCCAATCTAATTTTCTTGGGATCCGTGAATTTGTCTTTGGGCTTTCTTTTCTCCTAACCCTAGACATATAAAATGATCAGTTTAAGGACCGTCAAATAGTTCACAAGTTGCACAAGCTTTGAGCAAACTTTGTTTAAGCAAATTGTGACCGGAGACAAAGTTCTTGCCCTAATTCATCTCTTTCTCTTGAAGAAGTTGCTGTGTATGTGCACCGTAGGGCTTTGTGACCAAGCATCTTCTTAATCTCCATCGTGTGGATGAACTGGAAAACTTTGCAACCAACAACCTTCTTAGTTGGTGATTGAAGTCGTGTACTAGGATCCGCGCAATTGGTTAGTCACGCACTTGGGAGTCGTGCATCGAAAAGGGAACCGTCACTACAGAACAAATCCAATTAGATATTGGGATAAGGGTTCAACTGTAGGTTGGTAAGGTACTTGGGATTCCTTTACTTGTAACCGCTTGTTGTGATAATAGTGGAGTTTCAGGAGTGGTAACCTGAAAATCACCCGATGGGGTTTTTGCTGTTAGGTTTTCCCCATTCGTAAACAAATCACCGTGTTATTTATTTTCTACTGCATAATTAGTTTATTGGTGATTTGTTTGTGCTACCATGCATTTGCATAATAAATTGATTAATTAACAACTTGACTAATTAATTAATTAATTTCTATCATAAGGGGTCATTCAGTTTGTGGCCTATCAGTAAACTTCTCATTGATGTTTATACTTGAGTTCGTAGTAAGTTTTGGTAAGAGATTCTGCATTAGTTTCAAATTAATTTGAAGTGGTAATATTAGTTTCAAATTAATTTGAAGTAAATATATTAGTTTCAAATTAATTTGAAGTAGTTTTGAACGGGCTTGAACTAGATTCATATTAGTCGGAAGTAGTTTTAATTGGGATGAAATTATTTTTAAATATAATTGAAATTGCAAAAAGTTAGAGTGGATTGTAAATATAATTTGGGGTATCTAACATAAAAGAGTGGATTAGCAGATTTTTGTTTTTTGAGCTTCTACTTTAATTGAATATCAATTTTGCAAAAATTTCATATGCATAAATGCATTTAAGAATAATCACAATTAGATACATATGAAAATTTCTATCTAAATATAACACTACCAATATTTGTTTTTGAATTTTTTGCTGATCCTTAAGAAATCATGTAAAGATATTATACGATAGAGTATGTTAGTTGGTCATTCTTGATTACCCTATTATGGTAAGAAATAATAAGTAGTTTACTTTTTACTTCTTTATATATATATATATATATATATATATATATATATATTAGAATCAATAGTTCGGAGTGGGAGGATTTATATTGAAAATACAAGGAAGTGTCAACCAGTTGAGTTATAAGGTTCTTGAAGGTTTGAAATAAACTCAGCTTCTTGGTGGCCAGCCTATGCAGTTTCTCATGCTTCTCAAAAACCTTGTACAACTTAGCATAAGCTATATGGATGTCATCTTGATCGTCCATTTTCTCAAATTTGGATTCCACCAAGTCCTCTTCTTCATTCGCTGCTTCTACGACCCCCTCAGTAGGATCCACTGTGGCAGTGAAAGCACCCAAAATTCCCTCGTTATCACTGTCATCTAACTCAATCTCAGGCTCGGTATCACTCAGGGTAGCAGCAAGAGCCTTGCTTTTCCCAATAGACTTGAGATATGTTGGACATTATTGTTTCATGTGTCCAAAACCTTGACATTTAAAGCACTTTGGTCTGGAGGGAATGGTATATTGACCGCCATCCTTAACATCTTTCTTCCCTCTATCTTGACTTTTGAATTAAAAAGAACTAGATTGCTTATGATCCTTGTCAAAACCTTTCATATTGGCATTCTTCATGAACTTCTTGAACTGCCTAGTGATGTAGGACTTCATCTTGAAATCTTCATCATCTGAAGACTCATCAATCTCATTACTCTTGGCCTTCAGTACCACACTTTTACTTTTGGTTCCTTTCCCAAGTCTAGTCAAACCTAATTCATAGGTTTGCAAGTTTCCAATCAGTTCCGTAAAAGGAATTGAGTCAATATCCTTCGGGAATAGTTTCCCCAAGACTAAAGGCTGAATTGACTATGTCCTTGAGTTTGGCATAGACCTCATCAAATGACTCATCCTCTTCCATCTTGATCTCCTCAAAGCTTGTAGTAAGCCTTTGAAGGTTGGAATCTTTAATGGCCTTAGTTCCTTCATAGGTCGTTTAGAGAATGGTCCATACTTCCTTTACAGTTTCAATCAAGGATATTTTCTTAAACTCCCCATTCGTGATTGCACTAAATATGGCGTTCAATGCTCTGCTGTTGAAGTTTGCCACTTCGATCTTTGCATCATCCCAATCAGCCGGCACTTCCTTTGGCTTAGTCCAGCCAATCTCCACAACTTGTCATACCTTCTCATCTAAAGACAGCAAGAACGCTCTCATGCGTACTTTCCAGTATGCATAGTTAGTGCCATCAAATAAAGGAGGTATAATAAGAGACTGTTCTCTATCCATAAGAAACAGTGGTCAATGGATCACACAGCAAAGATTAAAACCAATCAAAGTGTGCTTGCTCTGATACCACTTGTTGGGTTAAAATGAATTGACCCATTTGCGAATTAATTAATTACCCAAGTTAATTAATTAGTCAAATTACATCCAATAGCGTGGTAGCACAAACAAATCACCAACTAAACTAAATGCAGTGGAAAATAAATTTAACACGGGTGATTTGTTTACAAATGGGGCAAACCACTAAGGCAAAACCCCACCAGTTGAATTTAAGGTCACTACTCTCGAGAATCCACTATTATCAATCATAAGCGGTTACAAGTATAAGGAATCCTGTACCCAATACCAACCTACAATTAAACCCTTACCCCAATACCCAATTGGACTTGTATTGTAGCGTCAATCTCTCCGTTCAATGCACGAATCCCAGTATATGACTAACCAATGATGTACGGATCCCAGTACATGACTAACACACCAACTTGAGGAAGATGTTGGCTGCAAAGTTCTTCAGTTCACCAATAGTGAAGATCAAGAAGCTCCTTGGTCACAAAACCCTTAGCGTAAAGACGCAGTAGCTTCTACAAAGAGAATGATGAACTAGAGAAATTTCTACCTCCGGTCACAATATGCATGTATTATCACTTTGCATCTCTTGTGACGGCTCTTAAAATAATCCTTATATATGTCTAGGATTGTGAGAAAAGAAACCCTACACAAATACTCAAGGATATGCATATAATCATATCTAGAAAATCTGATTTCGTAATTCTCGACACATACAGCTTGTGTCGAGCTTCAACATTAAATCTCGATAGAAGTCTTTCTATCAAGATTGTTGTCGAGATTTAATGAACAACACTTCCTTCACTTGTTTCTTGGTCAAATTTGCATGACTTCAATACTTAACTTGAACACTTGTTTCTTGAAGTACCAAACTCATCCTAGTTAGCCAATTACATAAATATGTCCCTAACATTCCTAATTGACATATCCCTTTTTGTTACTTCTTACTGTCCTTTCTTCTTTGTTTCTACTTTTACTAAAGTTATATTTCATGTACTTTGTTTTAGTTCTACTTAAACGATATGTAGATCAAAATTATTTTTAGCTTGTAACTATCCCACAAACTAAGGGAGGAGGTGGTTATGTGTAGGATTTAACTTCTCCGTCTTCCATACAATGTGACAAATGTCATCTTGTTTATTATCTTCTTGACAAGTGTCTTACAAATGACATTTGTTCCCAAGACATATGCCATAATTACAAAACTTCCACATGTCATGCCTACCAAGTCACATATGTCATTGTTTCTACTAATATATGTGGCTTTATGCCAACAAATAATTATAGATTAAATTAACAACCATATCTTAGTCTTAAAATTATTTTTATGGTATAAACATTATCATCATTCAAGAACCTTCCAACTCCTTGCGTAATGTCTTTTCCACTACCAGAGACAATGCTAAGGGTTAAAGAGTAACATTGATTAGAGTTTGAAGTGCTTGATCTCTTGCCTTCCTTTGTTGATAAAGTCGATTCTCGCCTTTTAAAGTTGTACCACTCTTATCTAGGAGATACTTTTTTGGATTTAGTTGTGTACCATCAATAAAATCGAGCAAAGAGTATGATCAAGGAATGGAAGGTATTATTTGATACTTTTAAAGCACATAGTTAGAGCTATCAAGCTTGATATAAATAAGATTTGAAATGTGGGATAGAAAAAAAATTTGGTGTTTGTAATTGTGGTGGAGAACTTGTGGGATTGAAGTTATTCGTTCCTGATTAGTAAGCCCGGTTGAATACAATTTGAGATCTTAGACGAAAACTTTAAATGGGCCTTTGTATATGTAAAGTTGTGATTTCCAACTAGCCTTTGTTGGCTTTAATTCCGTACCAAATTTAATTGTAATTTTTTCAATCATTTTTCTGTATTTATGTGGGTTTATTTGTAAAGGATGAGAGTGAGAGATTGGTGAAGAATCAAGTGTCAAAAGAAGATCAGTGCAATTCGCGAGAAAGCAACCACGAAAAGGCCACGTGTGAAGCACATGACTAGAAGCTAAAAAGTCATTGCCAACTGTCATTTCAAGAGTACTTCGCGAGAAAGGCCATCTCGCGAGGTACCCGCAAAATATTCTATTTGGCAAAATGTTTAGTTGCTTTACCAAATTTTTTACCCACTATATATACCCTCATTACCCACGAATTGTAAGGAGTACTTTTCAGAGAGAAAACCCTAGCAAATACACTTGACAGTTAGAGATTGTTATACCCACAATCATCTACACATTATCTCTTGGTTTTCCTTTACTCCTACCTCTCCATCTCCATCTCCATATCCTTGAGAAGTTCTCAGCCCAAACACTTACCACACATAATCTGAGTGTTAAGTGGGGTTTTGGTGTTGTTAGGAAGTATTAGAAGGAGCCATTTAGTGGTGGATGTAATCAAGCTGAATTGTGGGATCTGAAAAGCTAGAGAAGACAAGACTCCAAAAAGTCTATTGGTAGCAGGAGTTTGGAGAGCTCAAGTACATGGGGTAGACTAGGCTTGGAGGGTCTTTTATTATTCGTGTACTTCAACTTTATTCTCTAATGAATCGATTTCGACTTGGAGAGTTGCGGAGAGGTTTTTCGCCAAGTTCTTCGGTTTCCTCTTTGATAACACATCTTGGTATTATCTTGTGTTTGCATCTCTCTTCCCTACTCTTTAACTTTTCATTTTATTGTTCATTGTGATTGGATATGACTTAGAGTAGTGTTATTGGCAAATTGCGCATATTTACTCTTATTCCGCATTTTGATAAGTTAGAGTAAAAGCAATTTAGCCGTAAGTTTTAATTTGGGGTCTAAACAAGCTCTAGTGTTAAATATCACTTTAATAAAATTTGAGCTTTCAGTTTCACTTTAATAAATATCACACTAATTTGAGCTTTCAGTATATTTAAATATCACTTTAATCAAATTTATTAACCATTAATTTAGTTAATGTTATGCATTATAATTTTTTTTTCCCATTTAAATGCATTATTCTTATATATATATATATATATATATATATATATATATATATATAAGTAATTCACTTGAACAATATTGCTAGGGATACTACAAATTTTGTCACATAGGCATTACAAACTTAAGCGTCACCAATAAAAAAAATTGTTTCAACCATTCATTTATTATGTTGTTTAAGTGGTACCAAACTACCAATCTATTTTAGCCACATCATTTTGTAAGTATTTTTTAGTAGAATTTGTAGCATTTTTCATTTACTTAATGGTGATTTGTTGGATTTCTATTAATCTTTTTTTTTTTTTTTGAGGGGGGGGGGGAGGAGAGAAAATGCCAAAACTACTACAACTTTTATTACAAAAATATTACAAAATGACGTGGAAAAGAATGTAATTGGTAGCACTTCAACGATATAATAAATGAATATATAAATTAGTTCTTTTAATTGGTAGTACAACAACTTGTAAGACCCATGCAATAAAATTTGTTGTATTTTTAGCATTAATAAAAAAATAAAAAATAAAAATTAGCATTCTTAAAAGGAAATTTAAAAAAAAAAAAAAAAATTTGTTGGGGTCATATTTTATGAATTGGCATATCCTATGACAAAACGCACTTTACTTGTAATTATGTAGTTCTAAGTGGTTTTAAGAACAATTTGAAGTACTTTGAAGAAGTATAACAAGTGGTATTGTTGAAGACATGAAGATTACTCAAGAAACAATACAAGAAAAGGTTAAACATGTTGCCTCAACACCTCCGATCTATCAAGCTTTAATGAATTGCGATACATACCTCAATGCCTCTCAATCTATCGATGTATGTAGATTCTAAATTTGTAGATCTGTTTTTTGACCCATGATGACAAGGCTTTTCTAGGGTTTCATGCTCTAGGTCTCCAGAGGATATAAAATCTTTTTTTTTTTTTTTTTTTTAGCTGTCATCATAGACTCAGAGACTACTATTGAGATACACGCTTTTTTTGAAGCTACTGCGACGTCTTGTGTGTCTTTGGGTTATGTATCAAGCTTCTTTCAAATCTACAAGCATGAATTGAAGAACTTTGCTAGTATGTTAGTATAGCTTCCTCTAGGCTCTAACAAACTACTAACTACTCAAATAAATACGTTACAAATCTGCATCAGCATAACTAATCTTGGTAGCAAATGCATAACATACTAACATATTTATGCTTGTAGATTTCAAATCCACAGGACAAAACATATTTATGCTTGTCGTTCTTTATTGTCAGGATGAAGTATTTCGCTTTCTATGCAAATCTCCTGCAAAGAACTCAATATTGGCTTAAGTAGATTTTGATTCAAATAGCATATTACATATTGCAGCAATGTTAGAGCCTTCCGCTAGGCCTAATAAAGCTCCAGGCGCAGCTTTGCTTATGCAAAGAGAAGTACAATGGTTTAAGGTAATATCTCTCACTTTATACATACATATATATATATATATATATATATAATTTCAATGATGAGTTGTTTTCAGTTCTTTCTTGGTTTCATGATTAATCTCTCTCACTTTATATATATCTGACACTCTTTGAAAACTCTATTCTAAACTGGTTAACTAAAGAGCCATTTAAAGGTGGGAAAGTGTGAGTGAATATGTAACTAATTAAAGATCCACGTAAATGTTAGAATGTGAGAGAGATCTACTGTGAGAAGTACGACTCAATATCTTACAAATAAGATAAAGAAAATGAACGGAAATGAGATACTTAAAAAGGAAAAAAAAAAAAAAAAAACTGATTAGTATCTTGGTCTAATGATAAAGAGCTATCATCAGGAGCGGACGCCATAAGTTGAAACTCTCTCTCTCAAAAAAAAAGGAAAATAAAAATCATAAAATGATAAATACGAAATGGAAGAGAGTAAAAGGTTGGGTGATTACATATTCTAATTCGCATAAAAAAAAGTCATTATATTGTTAAATTAAAATAATTTAATTTAATGTATAGAATATATATAATAAGTGGTATGTTTTATAATTAAACCATCTATAACTACAAATATGATGATATATAGTATACAGAGTTAATAATAATTATGATAATTGTATTTATATCTTAAAATATAGTCTTTTATGAGGTTTGTTATAATAAACGCAGGAGGTGGAAAGAGTTGTCCATCCTTTCACATTAGAACGAACAAACAAAAATGATCGAACACCTAGACAATTGTTTATAGATAGCCATAAAGAGTTGATGAAAGAAAGAGAAAAATGGATGAAGGAAATAGCAAATTCTTGTACAGTGGTAGGTGCTCTAATTGTTACCATTATGTTTGCAGCAGCAATTACTGTACCAGGTGGCAATAAACAAGAATCAGGCTTACCAATGTTCTTAAATGTGAAGGTGTTTATGCTCTTTATAATATCTGATGCACTGTCTCTACTTTCTGCCTCAATTTCATTGTTGATGTTTCTCGGCTTCACAACATCAAGTTATAAAGCAGAAGATTTCCTTCAATCTTTACCCAAAAAGATGATGATAGGCATTTCCACCCTTATCATCTCCATAGCAACCATGATGATAACCTTTTGCGCTTCCCTTTTTATTATTCTAAAAGGAAAATCATCAATGATCATTCCTGTCATTTGCCTTGCTAGTGTTCCAGTCGCACTATTTGCATGGATGCAATTGCGCCTTCTCATTGACATGATCATTTTAACTTATGTATCAAGGATCGTAGATAGAGAAGAAAAGTATGGGGCGTAAGTTATTTCTCGTATAGGGTGATGCCAAAAATGATTATTTTTACTTTGCTTTGAAGGATAACTGATGAACTTTCCTCTTGTGACGCAAATTGTGTATATTTTCCATTTTAGACCTTTTTATCTTAAATAAAATAAATCATAACTCCATTATGTATTTTCTCTCTTTATATTATCTATATTCATTTTCTAATTTATTTATTTATTTTGACCAAGAATAGTATATTTCCTAATCCAGTAAGTCTCTTGAATCATGATCCACGAGTCGAATATAGATCTTTACCTTTAAAGCAAAAGAAGATCAATTAAGATACAAAAGTATCAGTAATTCGGTATCCATCCATGGCTAATAAGAAACTAATAGATAATATAAAGGACAAACTATTCGATACTATATTAATTCACGTCTGAATTCTAAGTTATGGTGACATTCAGCAATTTGTCCTCAACATAATAATCCAAGAAAGTAAAATTTTAAAGTCAAAAATATATGTTGAGTCCCTAATATTTAGTCCAGATTCCCATTTAAAATATATACCAAGTTAGTCCCTCCATTCCCATTTCTTTATATGGATTGCTTGTGACTAATGGTCACGGAGGCCCAATATGGCCTTTTTTTTTTTATGCAAAAATATACATGTAGTCTCTAAATTTTGGTTCATGTTCTATTTTAATCATGAAATTTAAATAGTTTTTTTTTTCTTATAATCATCATAAAATATATATAAGACTTAACTTTTTTTTATGACAAAAAAATATAAGACATACCTAATTAATCCTTTCGTTCCCTTCCCACTCCTGCTTGTTTATATGACTAATGGAGTGGAAATAACCTCTTTTTTAGTTAGTTTTGAGTTTTGACCATAAACGGTTGGGTGAAATGTGGCCAAACAATTTTCATGTATTATACTTGGATACCACAATTTTTTTAGCCTTCACAATGAATTTTTCCTGTTTAACAACACATAAAAATGACCATATATCCCAAACATATTTGTCAAATTTGCAAACGTCTATCCTAAAACTTGGTCCAAAATACAATTCTCCAATCAATACTGATGATGCCAAAAATCGTCAATGAGCCACACAGTCCACACGTGCTCTAGACAAAACTTGCGAAACAAAAACAAAGAAGACCTTGCAAAGAGAACTGGTGTGGTACCACCAAAATACCCTCAGAAGGTTAAGTTAGAGAACTTTCACAATTCTTGAGTGCCAGAGTTAGGGTAAATTATGCGTACCTTGATTTGTGAGGGCTTTGGGGTTTTTATAGTAGTGTAGAACTGACCTTCGTTTTTTGGTGGAGAAGATCTTTCCTTGTAGGGAAGATCCTCATTAATGCACGTATTTTGCAAGATCCTTTCCTTATAAGGATTCCTTTGATTAGGGTTGATTATGGGATACAAGAAATTTCCTTATATAGATATCCGTGGGGATCAAGTTAAGCCAGGCTGGACCCGTCGGCCTATCCACATCTGTCAACCATCTGCTCCGTCCTAGCATTCCCATTGGCATATGGAGAAGCTTGTTGAGTCTCCTTATGGGGTCTTCCCGTATGGTGTTGTCAGCCTAACTCTTCCATAGGTTTTCGTGAAGCTAACAGGTGTTTGGATGCCGACAACCTTTTTTGCGCGATGTTTTGGGGGTATTAAATTTATGACTAAAATACCCCTATCAGCTACTCCCTAATCCATGGTACCGTCAACTTTGGCTGACGGGCCACGAAGTATTAGAGTATTTGTAACCATTAATTAGGTGTTTTATCGACGTGTGTGTCATTAAATGGTGTAGGCATCCGTAAGCTTAAATGCCAGGCACGTGGCACTCGCTGGTTGGCCTCGTTTCCAATAACAAGTGTCGCTTCGTTTGTCGTGCATCTTAGCTTTATTAATAGTTCACCACCTCTTTTCATTTTTCCTTATTTCATCATTGCTGATCTTAAGAGAAAGAGCTTGTCATTTCGTCAACTTTGCTACTGTCAACTTGCTGATCTCGTCACCTTTGCTACCATCAACCTGTTGATCCCGTCACCTTCAAGGAATTGTTTACTAATCTTGTAAGTCCTTTTCTCTTTTCATTCTTTCTTTTATTTCCGTTTTTTTAGTTGGTCATCACCTTTATTGAGAGACCCGTCAAATAGGTTCTTAGAATGCCTCCGTCGCTTGTAGGTGAATAGATGTCAGGTGATAGAGAAGCGACGAGTGAGTAGTCGTCGTTAGTCCGTGAAGGAGCGGGTTACGACGAAGTCTACCAATCAGGTCATGGGCCCGAGAAGGGCTTATCCTGGTCATTAGAGAGAGAACGTTCGCCCGTTCTCCTGATGACGAAGAGGAAAATTATGACAAATAAGAAGTAAAGGAAGGAGAAGGAGGAGAGGATGAGGACAAATACGAGGAGGGAGAAGGAGAGGATGAGGACGATGAGAGCTTCTATGGGGGGAAGTTCTGGAAGTCCAGGGGATGGTCACACCTGTCCCTTCATCCTTCCCGCTATATGGATAGTCAACAAATTTAAGCCGAAGATGACATCCAAAATTTTTAATAATTTAAGGGATCGTTACCAAATCCCTGATAACATTCCAATCCGTCTGCCTAAGAAGTGTGAAAAGTGCTACTTTGGGAAGACCGCAGACATCGGCATGTACAACGCCATGTTCGCGGCAGGATTGAGATTGCCTTTGACAGTGTTACACCATCAATTGGCCATTTTCCTTGGTCTATTCATCAGCCAAATTGCCCCCAAATGCTTGGAGGATATTCATAGGGGTTAAAATCCTCTAGGGTCGTCTTAGTGGGGGGAACCATCAACTTACCCTGGACAAGTTCTTTTGGTGCTATAAACCCCAACATATCTCCTCGTCTTAAGGGATATATCATTTTGTAGCAAGGAAGAAGACACTTAGGTTGGTTTCAGACATGCCCACTCTGATAGAAATTGGAAGGGCAGATACTTTTTTGTTCAAGGGATGGACTGGGTATGTTGTCGGGAAGAATGGGAGACATTGCCTCATGGTTTTGACAATATCTGGGGTATTGTCAAGGATTCAGGTCTAGTACCGTCTGCATTTTCAGTTTTTCTTTATTTATTTGTTCAAGTATTTGAAGTCGTCTACTTTTTTCTTCTTCAGCTGGCGTTCGTCCGCACATAACCGACAAGCAGGAGGCTTTCATCCATCGGGTGCTTAAGATCCCCTTCAACAAGTGGAAGTGTAGGGACTTAATCACCCTTGACACGTTGCACGCCTACTATGGTGGTCCTGTGCTGACTCCTGTAGCTTGCAAATTAAACACATACTCTCGATGGCGTAAGTTCTTACTTCTTTGTATCATTCTTTTCGTCTACTTATTTAACGCCGGTCTCTTACCCTTTGTAGAAATGGAGGTAGAGAGGCAAAGAGCCCTGGTAAAGGCGTATAATTTAAAATATGGGACTATAGAACTTTCAATTGTAAGAATGAAGCTGTCATTTTGTGAAGTCTCTTCTTACAGGGTCTGATTGATATACATGTAAGAACTCGAGACAATTATTTTAACTCAATTTTTTTTTTCTTTTCTAAATCAAAAATTTTAATTCATAAATTGAATCTAATATCATATTTACACAACTAACACTGACGTATTGCAACAAGTTTAATGGCTTAAGCCTAGTCATGACAATGGCAACTCAATGCATGTCTTCTCACCCGCAAAAAGATTTATTTATTATGTGAATTTTAGTTAATTTAATTGGTGAATTTTTTTATTATCGAATAAAAGATTTGAAGGTCCGTTCCCACCTACTCGAAAAACCAATTGATATCTTGGTCTGATTATTAAGAAAAATCATCATAAAGCAAACATTGTAAATTTGAAACACTAACATATCTATAAAAACAAAAAGAGGATTTGTTATTGTTAGAGTTACTTCTAGTTGTCATTTATATTAGCATATTAATAAGGGCATTTTTGTAACCATGTTATAAACCTTAATATAAATATATGAAGAGGTGGGGGCCTGACTGATTAAGCCCTAAACCGTAGTTTCTTTCTTCTCTATGTCTCTATATTTTTCTTCTTCGCACCTCTCTCTTAACCCTAATTTTCATAGTTTACAACTTAACTATTTTTTTTGTGTTACCGTTGGATGTAACATTTCTCTTACGTAGGAGTAGAACCCACCCCATGTAAGAGGGATATTACATGCAAGAGTTAGACTTATGGCCTGTTTGGATTGAGAGGGGAGGGAGGGGGAGTGGAGGAGAGTAGAGTAGAGTTGGCTGAAAATAGGCTAATTTTGGACCAATTTTACTCACCCTCCCTCTCCCTCAATCCAAACAGAACATTAATCCCACCTCCAATATGAGAGAGAGATGATTAATTTTCATTAGCTCATCTGCCATTACGTGCCAAATGCATGCTCTATCATTTTCAAAGACTCCTTGCATGCCAAGTGCCAACATTTTCTCCCTCATTTTGACTAGCACGATACAAAAAAATCTAGCCTAACATTCTTAGAATTAACTTTCACGATCTAATTTGACCACCCTCTTGGACTCTTTTCTTTTATCTTCAACCAACAATGGATGGACGGTTCAAAAAGTATGAGTACAGGCTTATGTTAATTCTAACACAATCTTTTCAAGCATAAGTCCAAACCATTAGTCGTAATTCCAATATAATTGTGCTTAACTATAAGATGGTCGCTCGGTCAAGCTACATAAAGAAATGAGGTTTTCTAACAGATTATCTGGAAAAGCTAATCATTCTTGGGTATCATATTATAGTGGAAGGTAAAGCCATTCATGATAAGGTAAGCATATATTGTTAGACTAAACCTCTCTCTAAACCAGAATCGTTTACTGATCACGATACCAATCAATCTAAAAGCTCGGCTACTTTATTTTTTTATTTTGTCTTTCTAATCTTAGTTTAAAGAAACAATTCTTTTAGCTTTATATTTTATATAAATATATATATATATATATATATATATATATATATATAATAGCTAAAACTCAGAAAAAATCCAATTAAATTTTAATTGGATTCTCAATTTTGCACCACGTATTCCATTTAATTTTTAATTTTATGCCAAGTGAATTATTGAGTATAAAAATTGAAGAATCTAAATCCAATTAAATTCTAAATTGGATTTCAATTAGAGTCCAATTTTCTGCCACGCGTCATTTTTTTTTTTTAATTTTTGTGGCAAGTAAATTATTGGAAAAAAAAAACCGAAAAGTCTAAATCCAATTAAATTCTAAATTATATATATATATATATATATATATATATATATAATGAGAAACCATTACATATTTTTAAAACGTTTGATTTAAAAAAAAAGTGTAAGGTAATACTATGTCAAATTTGAATCTCTTCTAAAAAAAAATGTATAATTATAATTATTTTTAATTGTACTCGTGTATTGTATGCGGCTACACACTACTTAGTAGTAATAGGAGACAAAACTACATAAGTAGGTATGCTTGCAATTTTTCCAACATTCAGGAGTGGGGACATTAAATAGAAGAGTGTGAAATGGGTTAGATCTCGTTCTACCTAAATGCAAGTTCCCAATTTTGTAAATAGTTCCATGAATTTACAGTGGAAAATTATAAATCTAAAATTTAGATTCTGTCAAATTAAATTTAGGGTAAATTATACAAACCCGACCCCTTGATGTTTGGGGGATGACACTTTGCTTCAAAAGGGAAATGGCATTCTTCTTTATTAAGGTTTGAGAAAATCAACACATTAGTCATTCCATTAATAACAATAACATAATATTCTGAAATTTGAAAATATTTCATTGACTAAATCCTAAACATGGTTAGTGGAAATATTTTTTTTTTAAATATTGTACATTGTTTTTACGTTTTATTATTATGATGATGCTCTCTATTCTCCTCTCTCTCAAAATGGAAGGTCTGCCTAGCTTGGACAGTCTTGAATAGAATTCTTGCACATTCGGTGGGAGGTTATATCTAGTGCTTGATTTATGAAAGCATTTTAAATTATTTGAACAGGAAATGGGATTTATCAGTGAAATTGATCAATCTCGTTCCTCCTTTTTTATTTTTTTGGGTGTGGTTTGGTCTGAATTGAAGTTTAGTTGTGCTTGATTTTGTAAAACTAGTAAACTTTTTTGTTTCTTCTTTTTTCTGCCTGAATGTTTTACTCCAACAATAAAATTACAACAAAACGCTGAGTAATGAACGGCCCAAGTTTACATCAAAACGTGGGCAACAAATTCAATTAACAGAGCCCATGGGCAGGTTATTTAAACGACCAACTGAGAATAAGAAATTTTAGCCCAACCTGGGTAATGTAAGATTGCAGTCCTAAACGGTGATTTCATTAGTTTTTTATTTTTGGAGAATCGAGGCTGAAATTTTATTTAATCAAAGACTAAAGTCCATGCCTAATACAATTTGCACATCTAGTGAAACAAATTCCATCCAGTCCAATAAAGGGATTGAGAGTCTAGCTAAGAAAATAATGAAAGAAATTTCTTATAAGAATTATGGGGCAATATATATATTTTTGAACCCATATGGGGCATTATGTAAATGATGATTTCTTACAAATCTGTAATTTCCTGCAACCTCTTAACCAAATGTGGTGTAATCTCTTATATTTTGATTTGGGTTACATAGTCAATCTCTTATCCTGTTTGTTTTTAAGTTTAATATGCTGATACTGGACTATAGTACGCAGTGCATAAGCAATACATTTTTTAGCATAGGGTCCTCAATCTAATGGGCTTTGTTTCTTCTGTTGGGTGCTCTTGTGCCCTGGAGGCCCATTGAACTTTACGTTAAGTGGCTTTTACCAATTAAATTTATTGGCAATTTCAATTTCTTCTATATGGACAAAACTTTAAAAAAGAAAAAGGGAATATATGAACAAAACTATAAATCTTTAGGTATTCTATTTTAAACATAGCCCACATGTTTAAAAGAGGACGAAAAAATTTGTAGTTGTGTTACTGCACTTCTAAGTTCCGCACTTAAACATAGCCCACATGTTTCGTGCCAATGGGCACTCCCACAAGATGTGATTCACCGTTTCAGACTTGTGATAGCTGATTTTACAGTGCGACTCAACTCTTACTCGTCGCCCGTGGAGATTGTATCTTGTTGGTAGGCAGTTTGAGCACACTCCAGAAAAACATGCGTATTTTCGATGGCATGTTGAGGGACTAGATTTTGTTCCACACCAGAGTGTAATCAAGGGCCAAAGAGTGCTCTGCCCAGGTTGGATTGTTCAGCCACATTGCAGCTCGGTAGGTTGTCTTCACCGAGAATTTATGGTTTCTGTTTTCCTTTGAGACCAGCGTGTCCTTTAAGTGCAGATTGGTGAGTGGTATATTCAAAATTTCTTGTCGAGTTCTATATGCATAGATGGCCTTGAGTTTCCCCCTATCCCATTATCTTGTGTCTTCATCAATGAGATCACAAACTCGCAATTCCTAGGAGGTTTCTTTCAAAGGCACTAGGGTATGTGAGATCCATTTATAAGTAAACACCCCAATTGTTCTACCATCCCCAACCCACCAAAAGGATCCTGCATAGAGAATATCCCTAGCTCCGAGGAGGCTTCTCCAAAAAAAGAAGGATTGCTCCCTAATGCAGTTGTCATGAAAGAGCACTTTGGAAAGTACATGCCTTGTATACCTTGTAAAACAATGAGTGGGTATCCTAAATTATCCTCCATGCTTGCTTAGAGAGCATTGCTAGGTTAAAAGAGTGAAGATCACAAAAACCTATTCCTCCGTCCTTTTTTTGAGTGCATAGCTTCTTCCGATTGATCCAAAGAATCTTCCTTTCATCTTGATTTTGTCCCCACCAATATTTTGCCAACAAAGAGTTTTTGATGTCACATATGGATTTGAGTAATTTGAATAGGCTCGTGGAATACTTGGGAATTGCTTGTGCTACCATTTTAATAAAGATCTCACGGCCTGCCTTGGATATGAACTTCTCTTTCCATCCCATCGCGCGCTTTGTAATTTCTCTTGGAGGTTTTTGAAGGTGTTAACCTTTGAATATACAAAATATTTTAAATTTAACGAAAAATTGTGTATATTAGATGTACAGATTGTCTGGATTTGAAGAAAAATTTAAATTCATGAGATATATTGAATGTACAGAAGTGTTAAATTCAATGAAAAATTGTGTATATTAAAAGTACAGATTGTCCAGATTTGTAGAAAAATTTGGATACGTTTAATACGTTGAATGCACAAAATTGAGAAAATTTAATGGAAAATTGTGTACATTAGATGTACAGATTGCCTGGAATTTAAGAAAAAATTAAATATGTTAGAAATGTTGAATATACATAATTTTTTAAATTCAACAGAAAATTGTGCACATTATATATACAAATTGTTAGGATTTGAATAAAAATTTAAATTTGATGGATACGTTGAATGTAAAAAAGTGTTCAATTCATCAGAAATTTGTATACATTAGATGTACAGATTGTCAAGATTTTTAGAAAAATTTGGATCATTTAATATGTTGAATGAACAAAATTGTGAAAATTCAATGAAAAATTATGTACATTAGATGTACAAATTGCCAGGAATTTAAGAAAATTTTAAATATGTTGGAAACGATGAAAATACAAATTTTTTTTATGAATTCAACAAAAAATTGTGTACATTATATGTACAGATTTTCTGGATTTGAATAAATATTAAAATTCATTGGATACGTTGAATATACAAAAGTGTTCAATTCGTCAGAAATTTGTAATACATTAGATGAACAAATTATCAAGAATTTTAGAAAATTTTGGATACATTTAATTACGTTGAATGTACAAAATCATTAAAATTCAATGGAAAATTATGTACATTAAATATACAGATTGTCTGGATTTGAAGAAAAATTTCAATACATTGAATACATTGAATGTACAAAACTGTTAAATTCAACGGAAAATTATGTACATTAGATGTACAGATTGTCTGGATTTGGAGAAAAGATTGGATATGTTTAATTCATTGAATGTACAAAATCGTGAAAATTCATTGGGAACTTGTGTACATTAAATTTACAGATTTTTTGGATTTGAAGAAAATTTTAAAAATATTGGATATGTTGAATGTATAGAACAGTTAATTTCAACGGAAAATTGTGTACATTAGATGTTCAGATTGTCTGGATTTGAAGAAAAATTTAGGTACGGTTAATAAGTTGAATGTATAAAATCGTAAAAATTCAACGAAAAATTGTGTACATTAAATGTACAGATTATCTGGATTGTGAAAAAATTGGACATGTTTAATACGTTGAATGTGCAAAATCGTGAAAATTCAATGGAAAATTGTGTTCATTAGATGTATAGATTGCCTGGATTTGGAGAAAAATTTAGATACGTTTAATATGTTGAATGTACAAAATCGTGAAAATTCAATGGAAAATTGGTTACATTAAATGTACAGATTGTGTGGATTTGAAGAAAATTTTAAAGGTAGGTATTGAGATTATCAGAGGCGTATGGTACTATTGATGTTTTGATTCTTGAATAAGCATTGGTGTTGAATAGTGGAAATCAAGCTCAAGAAGAGAGGGGATTGGGTTCTATACGTTGGGAAAAAAAGAAAATAGATAAAAGATTTGGGTGTTCGTTTGCTTACAAAATGAAGGACGTGGATTTAAGTTGGGTTGATGTTTGTTTGCTTAGAAAACAACAAAAAGATCATAGAAAAAAAAAACAATAATAAGAAAATGAATGAAAATGATTATTTAAATAAAATAGAATATAAAATAAATAAACTGATGTGAAGTATTTCGAAAAGTAGTTATATAAAATAGAAAAAGTAGGTTTTTATACTAAAATAGATATAAAGTTTTAGACGGATTGATATGAATGCTTTCAAGAGTTGTATCTTTCTCAAGATTTGCATTACATCATCAAACAATATAGTCTTATCATTAAGCAAACAAATCTTTTAAGGATGGAATAGGAAACATGAGTGTGCACTAGTGTAATCACCCTATACACTTACGAAGATTATTCCCAAAGTTTGGATGAGTTTTATCCTTCAGCCCTTATTTTCTTTTGATTTTTTCAACCACAGTGATCATGTGACTATTGAAAACTATTGGGTGTTATATTGATTTGTAATTTGACATAGAGTTATACTTTACTTATCTGTAAATTGAGTTTAAGTTTTTCCAATTTAAAGTTTAAAAGTTGCAATTTACTCACTTTGGATTTAATTAGATTTGCTAAGGGCATTGTAGCTTAATTGATAACTTCTTATACATAAAGTGTTTAAGCATTTAGGGAGGGATAGAGTTCAAGCTACAAAGATAGCAGTATATTGTAACTATCTAAGAAAAAATGACTTAACTGTATTTGATTTGCTAATTTAGTGAATAAATTTCTTAAGGGTATTGATTTAGAAAACATTTTTAGAAGCTTTTTATAGGAAAAGAAAAAAGTATCTAATTTTTTTACTAGTTTGTTTTAAAAAAAATATATATATTTCTCATAAAAATTGTATTAAGCATCAACACTTTCTTAAACTAGTACAATAAGAAATGTCGTAAGGGCACTTATTAATCAGACCCAATTTTCATTTAAAACACATATTGATAAATCAAATTTAATCTATATGCAACAAAAGTATAATTTTCTCTTTGACTTAATACGGACGAAATACAAGATTATCACGTGGTCATTTTAAGACATAGGTAAGTTATATGCTGTTTCCAATACACAAAAGCAATTAAAAGGAAGTCAAACCCAAAACCAACAATGAAAAGAAAAAACTCATACATGCATACATGCATATGCATATTCAATTTACTTTATAGGGAGGTTGATTGTTGGATGTCATCTTCTCCTTTTGTACTGCTCAACCTCTCATTGGACCATAGGCTAATGGCATTGGAACTTGGAAGTTGGTGTGCTTCTAAAGGTTAGGTATTCTACGCTGGAAAATAATGCTAATATATACGGGGAGCATTCCCAAATCTTAACCTTAGATGTAGGTTGAAAGTTTGTGTTTATAAAACTCATTTTGATATTGGTCTATATCTATTGTGGAACTATTGGTCTATATCGAGACAATCCAAGCAGTGGGAACTTTCGATTGTAAATGCACTGCTTCAATTCAAACTGATGACGTCGAAAATTGTCACCAATGGGTCACACCGTACTCGCGACTCGAATCGAACCTGCACGACAGAAGCAATCGAAAGAATCCTTCAGAGAGCACCGGTGTGGTGCCGGCCAAAGGCTCTCCGACGGTCAAGTTAGAATTCTTCTGTTTTACTTAGAGCGTTAGAGAGGGTTCATTAAAGCGTACCTCGATTTCTGTGGGTATTAGGCCTTTTATAGTGATAAAGGGTTGACTTTTCCTTTTTGGTTTCCACATCTTTTCAATGTGGGACTCTACTCCCAATTCTTCTAAGCGTGGTGAGCAAGGATTCCCATTTCCGGATCTTAGGGTTTTTCTGGGCTATGGACGTTTCGGATCATGGGCCCTTACTGTGTCAGTCAGTGATGGGCCTTCATAGCTGGGATCATCTTTACACAGGCCCAAGAGACCCAATCCGTCAGGCCCATTAAGGTAAGCCCATCAGGCCTAATATTTTATCACCTTCAGTTGCCCCCTTCACCCCAATGGTCCGTCAGCTTTTAGGACAAAGGATCAATGGGGTGACGATCATAGCGTAGGGGGTCTGACGGGCGTTTTATAACGGGGATGGGATCCGTGAGACAGAAAAAACGACTTAAGTTGTCACAACTGGTTGGCGGATGTATACAAAATAGGATGACGGTTCCATACGAGTCAACCCGTCAGAGGAAGATTCATTGAGTTGACGGCTACATGATGGGTACAAATCTGTTGGTACGTACTGACAGGTTGTCAACATTTAATGAGCATGCCACGTGTCAATCTCTGACTGGTCGTTGTATAGGATCGAAGCGTCGCTTCGTCTTCCGTGCATCTCCTATATATATAAGGCGCCTCATTCTCTCATTTTTCAATTTTCACTCAGAAATCATTTGTCAGAGCGAAGCCGTCAACCTTGTCAGAATAATCCGTCGAGGAGGAATATCTACTGATTACACCAACCGTCACCTCTCCTCTGCTAAGCCTGGTAAGTGCTTCTAATTTACTATAGTCAAATTACATTTCCGTCCATGCATTGTTGTTAGGCTTTCCATACCCGTCAACACTTTCAAACCCGTCGGTCTTAGGTTTCATTGTCAATTGTAGGAAATGTCTAGTGCGTCAAGTAACCAGTCGGTGGTTCGTGATGGGACGGAATACGAGGATGTATACCCGTCCGGTCATAAAGACCAAGAGAGCCCCGGCGAAGATAGGAGTCCGTCTGCCTCCTCTTCATCCTCAACAAATGAGGATGTGGAGATAGTTGAAATAGAGGGTTCTGATGACGACGGGGATCAAGCACTGGAGTCCGTTGTAGGTGCTGATGGACTAAGGCAGTTCATCATGTTGCCAGAGTGGACGGTGCATAGGTTTACATCCGTCATCAGGGAGAAACACTTCAGCACCTTCAGAACCAACTTCCAAATCCCTGACTATGTTTCCATCCGTCTACCTTACGTGTCGGAGAAGTGTTACTATGAAGGGATAGACGGTGTCGGAGTGTACGAGCAGGCGTTGAAGGCTGGACTTCGATTCCCGCTTTCTACACTTCATAGGGAACTCTTACAGTATCTGGGGTTGTCCGTCACCCAGATATCCCCTAACGCCTGGAGGGTCTTCATAGCCATGGAGATTCTTTACAATGCAATTTCAGACGGGGAAAGGAAACTGACGGTCCGTGAATTTCTTCACTGTTACCGTCCAGATGAGATTTCTGGATCAAGGGGGATGTATAGTTTTGCTAGTCGGAGCCCCTTGTTGAAGGTGATCTTTGAGACCCCAGACTCAAATAGAGACTGGAAAAGTCGGTACTTCTTCCTGGAGGGTGACAGATGGATGAACCATCCAGGGGAGACGGAGTACATGCCCGTCGACACAACTTGGGCAGTGATAAATCAGACACGTATGCATCCGTCTTAATTTTGTACTGCTTTTCATATCCGTCCATTTTTATGTGTATATCTTGATCATCTTTCTCTGCAGGTAGACGGCGCCCACAAGTCAGCCTTGAGGAGTTTAGTTTCCTTGAAAAGATTTGCAGGAAAACTACGCCGGAGGAAAGGACTTGGGCTAAGTTGGTGAACCCGAGGACCATACATTGGTACTGCGACGGTCCTGAGCCCACCCAAGAGGCAATTAGATACGACGAACGAGTTCATAGACGTAAGCCCGTCAACTTTACTTTGTCATTTAACTGCCCTTACTTAGTTTTAATTTCATCCGTCATTATTTGCTGAGATGGAGAACGCAAAAAGGAGAGCTTTGATCAAATCCCAAGCCGTCAAGAAGAGGGAATCCGGCGAGGTGGTACCTAAGGTGTCGGCTTCAGCTCCTAAAAGGAAACCGACATCAAAATCTGACCGTCCATTTAAGCAACCAAAGGTCTCTCTTGAACCAGTGGTTGGTTTAATGGCTGAGGGTATCAAGACCGTCACCCCAGCGAAGCAGGGGACGGGTAAAGGATTGATGACGGCCCCAGACGGTAAGCAAGAGAAACCTCCTTCCCTTCTCCGCGACGACTCCAAGTATGCATTGGAGAAGCTGTCGTCCATCATCACGGCAGAAGACTATGAAGATCTGGGAAACCATTCGACGGAGGCCATGGGGGAGACGGGCCTCTTTGCCGTCGCTCAGGTTGGTTATGTCCGTCAAATAAGTTCATTTTTCTTTCTCGTTGTTATTTACATTATGTGACGGTCTCTTTTCTACTCGCAGTCCTTGGTCATGATGAAGGGTCTACTGGACCGGTGTCTCAACCGTGAGAGTGCCTTGGACCGGGTGCGCGCGAAGGCGGAGCAGACGGAGGAAGAGCTCGGACAACTCCATAAATGGAGGTCCAAGATGTAGAAGAAGCTGGAGCTTTCTGAGAAGGCGAGGAAGGAGCTGGAGGAAAAGACGGCCACTGCGCTGACGGTCATCGAGAAAAAGGAGGCGGAGATTAAAGAACTCAAGGAAGAGATCCGTCATGTGAGAGAGGTGGCCGTCGAAGAGTACCGCTGCTCAGAGTCCTGTTTGGGCGAGCTGTCAGATTCTTTCCTCCAAGGATTCGATGATTCTCTCCGTCAGGTCAAGAAGGCCTATCCAGAGCTGGATTTGTCAATGGTCAAACTTGAGGACCAAGCCCAGACTTCTGCCCTCCCCGTCGTCTCCGAAAATACGGAGTACCTGTTTGGCGAAGACGCCGTTCAAGGAGACGGAGAGTCCGTCCCGTCGAAGGATGTTCAAGTCGCTGAGCAAAAGAAAGATTAATCTCTTTGTAGTTTATTTTGAGAACAATCCGTCCTCTTTTTTTGTCTCTTTTTTTATTTATTTACATTTCTGAACAGTCCGTCTTCTTTAATTGTATTAAACACTTGCCTTTTGGGCTTTTGGCTTAATGTTCATATATGCTTTCTATCATTGTTTGGTACTTTGTTTAAAGGTCCGTCCTCTTTCCTGAGGAAGGGCTTGTATGAGAATATTTTGTTTGTCCGTGATATTCCGTCCATATTGCGGACTTATTTTTTTGTTGATTGAGCACTTACATCCGTGAGGATTTTCCTTCTCCGTCTAGTTTTAGAGGTTTATTATGAGGATCCGTCCACTTTGTGGTGTTGTATGACACTTTTAAATGTACCGCCTATTTAACGGACTTATAAAAAATTAACGTTGTTAGTGGTCCGTCCACTTTGCGTACATGCTCTTTTATTATCCCTGTAGGATAGTCCGTCCATTTTGTATTTTCTAATTTTTGATGACCCGTCTGCTTTGTGGACAGGTATTTCAACATCTTAGTGATCCGTCCACTTTGTGGACAGTTTTTTAACCACCTTAGTGATCCGTCCACTTTGGGGACAGTTTTTATTCACAATAGTGATCCGTCTGCTTTGTGGACAGTTTTTTGTCACCTTAGTGATCCGTCCACTTTGTGGACAGTTTTTGGTCACCTTAGTGATCCGTCCACTTTGTGGATTTTTGTTCCATCACCTTAGTGATTCGTCCACTTTGTGGACTTATGTTTCATCACCTTAGTGATCCGTCCACTTTGTGGACTTATGTTTCATCACCTTAGTGATCCGTCCACCTTGTGGACAGTTTTTGGTCACCTTAGTGATTCGTCCACTTTGTGGATTTTTGTTCCATCACCTTAGTGATCCGTCCACTTTGTGGACTTATGTTTCATCACCTTAGTGATCCGTCCACTTTGTGGACTTATGTTTCATCACCTTAGTGATCCGTCCACTTTGTGGGATTATGTTTAATCACCTTAGTGATCCGTCCACCTTGTGGACATATGTTTCATCACCTTAGTGATCCGTCCACTTCGCGGACTTATGTTTCATCACCTTAGTGATCCGTCCACTTTGTGGACTCCTTTTTGTATCTGTCCATCTTGTTGAAAGTGATAATCCTCGTAGGCTTATCCGTCCATCTTTTGGACTTGATTTTGCATCCGTCCATCTTGTGGACCTCAGTTATTTTGTGGGCAATTGTAATGACATCCAAGTAGAAAATCAAAGTTGATAGAAATGCGTAAAGGAAAAGTGCCTGCCCCCCCGGGCTTAAAAAGGCACGACAAGATTGTAGCAAAAATAGTTAAACAGTTAAAAGAAAAGCTAATAATGCCAAAAAGTCTTAAAAGAAAAACTGGTTGTCGCGTCACTATTACTGGTAATATTTCCTCAAATGCTCGGCATTCCATGGATGCGGTAGCTTCTCTCTATCTGTTGTCTCCAGGTGGTATGTTCCTTTCCTTTTCCACGACGTAACTCTATAAGGTCCTTCCCAGTTGGGGCCGAGTTTTCCCTGTGTAGGGTCTCTAGTTGCGCCCATGACCCTCCTGAGTACGAGGTCTCCTACTTGCAAGTTTCTGTGTCGGACCCGGGAGTTGAAATGTCTGGACATGCGATCCTGGTATCTAGCGATCCTTTGCTCTGCTGCCGACCTAACCTCATCTATCAGGTCCAGCTGTAGCCTCATGGATTCGTCATTCCTGCTCTCGTCATGGTTGTGAACCCTGTAGCTTGTGAGCCCAACTTTTGTTGGGATGACTGCCTCGCTCCCGTATGTCAGTCGAAATGGCGTCTCTCCTGTCGGAGTCCTCGCCGTTGTCCTGTATGCCCACAGTACGCTCGGCAATTCTTCTGGCCATATACCCTTTGCCCCCTCGAGCCGAGTCTTGATAATCTTTAACAGGGATCGGTTCGTGACTTCAACCTGGCCGTTAGCCTGAGGATGGGCGGGTGATGAGTAGTGGTTTTTTATTCCCAGCTGTGTGCAGAAATCCCGGAAGTGGCCGTTGTCGAACTGCCTCCCGTTGACTGAGACAAGAACTCTAGGAATACCAAACCTACATACGATGCTCCGCCAGACAAAGCTTCTAATGTTCTTTTCTGTAATGGTGGCCAAAGCTTCCGCTTTTACCCATTTTGTGAAGTAGTCAATACCCACTACCAAGAACTTTAGCTGCCTTATCGCCGTTGGGAAAGGTCCCATGATGTCTAGTCCCCACTGAGCGAACGGCCATGGAGCCGTTATAGGGGTTAGTTCTTCAGCTGGCTGTCCGATAAAATTGCTGAACCTCTGGCATTTGTCGCAGCTTTTAACGTAGGATTCGGCATCCTTCTGCATGGTTGGCCAGTAGTACCCAGCTCGTACCAGTTTGTGCACTAACGACCGCGACCCAGAATGGTTCCCGCATATCCCTTCGTGTACTTCCCTCATCACGTAGTCTGCCTCTTCAGCCCCCAGGCATCTAAGATAAGGACGGGAGAAACCTCTTTTGTAAAGAATATCCTTTATTAAGACGAATCTTGCCGCTTGGACTTTTAGCTTTCTTGCTGCCTCCTTTTCTTCTGGCAGTAACCCGTCCTTTAAGTATGAAGTTATCTGTGTAGTCCAGTTTCTTTCGGAGCGTATCTCCTGCATGTTGTCGGGGTCTATTAGCGGAAAGATTTGAACAAAGGAAAGTACATTACCCGGTGCCGTCATATGTTCTGCTGAAGCGGCTTTGGCTAGCCGATCGGCGAGCTCATTTTCTCCCCTGGGGATCTGGACGAACATTGCTTTTAGCCCGTCGACTCTCGCCCTTACTTGATCAAGATATCTCTTCAACCTTTCCCCTTTGCATTCATAATCTCCGTTTACTTGATTGGTCACGACTTGAGAGTCGCAATGCACGACCACACTTTCAGCTCCGGCGGCTTTGGCTAGGTCGAGTCCTGCTGCCACTGCTTCGTATTCTGCTTCATTGTTGGTAATGGGGAAGTCGAGACGGACCATACATTCAATCTTGTCTCCTTCAGGTGACAGCAATACTATGCCGGCTCCTTCAACTCGCTTATTGGATGATCCGTCGGTGTAGATGTTCCACTGGGGGGGTTCCTCTGCCCCTTTGTCCGCGTCCCGCGTAAACTCTGCTATGAAGTCGGCTATAGCTTGTCCTTTAATGGCCACACGTGGTTGATACTTGATGTCAAACTCACTCAATTCTATTGCCCACAGCGTCAGTCGACCCGCGGCTTCAGGATTGCTCAGTGCCCTACACAAGGGCTTGTCGGTCATGACGTTCACGGTATGGGCTTGAAAGTAGGGCTTGAGCTTGCGAGCCGCCGTGACCAATGCAAAAGCGAGTTTTTCCATAGGCTGGTATCTTTCTTCGGCACCGCGGAGCGCCCGGCTGGCGTAGTACACGGGCTTCTGTGCCCTATCCTCTTCTCTGATCAAGGCTGCGCTGACGGCCGCAGGGGAGACAGCTAAATAGAGGAAGAGTTCTTCACCTGGTTGCGAGGGGCTCAGTAGAGGTGGTGAAGATAGATAGACTTTTAACTCCTCGAAGGCTCGCTGACACTCGTCCGTCCACTCGAATGACTTTTTCAATGTTCGAAAGAAGGGTAAACACTTGTCCGTCGCTCTCGACACGAATCTATTCAATGCCGCTACCTTGCCGTTAAGGCTCTGTACTTCCTTCACGTTTCTCGGGGGGGCCATCTCCATTATGGCTCGGATTTTGTCCGGGTTAGCTTCAATCCCCCTTTGAGATACCATGAATCCTAGGAATTTGCCTGCCGTTACACCGAACGCGCACTTTCCCGGATTGAGTTTCATGTTGTAGGATCGAAGCGTGCCGAATGTTTCCTTGAGATCTTCCAAGTGGTCTTCCTCCTTCCGGCTCTTCACCAGCATATCGTCGACATAGACTTGGACATTCCTCCCGATTTGCTGTGCGAACATCTTGTTCATTAGTCTCTGGTATGTTGCCCCTGCATTCTTCAGGCCGAATGGCATTACTTTATAACAGAAGAGTCCTTGACTGGTTACAAACGAAGTCTTCTCCTGATCGTCCTCGTGCATGCGGATCTGGTTATAACCCGAGAAAGCATCCATGAAGCTTAGCAATTGGTGTTGAGCCGTCGAGTCTACTAGGATGTCGACCCTTGGAAGGGGATAGCTATCTTTGGGGCATGCTTTGTTAAGATCGATGAAGTCCACGCACATCCGCCATTTGCCGCTCGTTTTCTTCACCATTACCACATTCGCCAGCCAATCGGGGTAGTAGACTTCCCTGATGAAGCTTGCCTCTTGGAGTTTGCGGACCTCTTCCGCTATTGCTTGGTCTCGTTCCGGGGCGAATACTCTCTTCTTTTGTCGGACGGGTGGGAACGAGGGCAACACATTCAACTTATGTACCATGACCGAGGGATCGATTCCTGGCATATCGTCATGGCTTCAGGCGAACACATCCTTATTGCTCCTCAAGAAAGCTACGAGCTCTTGACGGATTGCGGGTTTGGCAAGTGTTCCGATCTTGGTGGTTCGATCTGGATTGGAACTGTCGAGAGTTATCTCCTCTAGCTTCTCTGTAGGTTCTGCCGTCGTTCGGTGTTCTTCTATGTTCAAGGCCTGGATCTGGTCTTCCACCTCCATCATAGCTACGTAGCATTCTCGTGCGGCAATTTGACTTCCGCGTAGCTCTCCTACCCCATACTCCGTTGGGAACTTGATCATCAGGTGGTAAGTTGATGTTGCCGCCTTCCACGAGTTGAGCGTGGGTCGTCCAATAATAGCATTGTAGGCTGACGAGCAATCGACCACCAAGAATGTTACGTCCTTGGTGATTTGTTGGGGGTAATCTCCTACCGTCACCGATAACGTGACTGCGCCCAAAGGGAATATCCTACTCCCTCCGAAACCAACGAGCGGGGCGTTTGTCGGTATTAGCTGCTCTCTATCAATCCTCATTTGTTGGAACGCCGGATAATACAAGATGTCGGCCGAACTACCGTTGTCGACCAACACTCGGTGGATATTGTAGTCGCCTGCCCGCAAGGTGACGACGAGGGCATCGTCGTGTGGATGGTGTAGGCGTCTTGCATCCTCTTCCGAGAACCCGATAATGGGGCCTTCCCTTCTTGCCATCTTTGGTACCGTGCCCGCCAACTGGACATTCTGTACCATCCGAAGGTACGTTTTGCGAGCCTTTTTTGACGATCCGGCCGCAGCTGTTCCTCCAATTATCATCCTTATGTCCCCTAATGGGGGCCTTGGTCGCTCGTTTTCTCGACGGGTGTGTTGTTCTTGTGGGGCTTGATCCATTCTTTCCTTGCTGACGAACTTCTTCAGCTTCCCTTGTCGGATAAGGGCTTCGATTTGTTGCTTCAAGTCGTAGCAATCGGCAGTGTCGTGACCATGGTCACGGTGGAAGCGGCAATATTTGTCTCTGGACCTTTTGTTGGGATCACTCTTCAGTTTTCCCGGAAACGTCAGGGATCCTTCGTCCTTAATCTGCATTAGGACTTGGTCTATCGGAGCGGTCAACGGGGTGAAACTTGTGAACCTTCCGCCCATGGGTTTTGGACGTCTCTCCTCCCTCCGATCTCTCATCCGTCCTTTTTTCCGCCCCTGGTCCTGTCGGGGATCCTCTTGTCTGTCTCTTTTCTTCGGTCTGTCTTCTCGGGCTAGTAGAGCGTCTTCAGCGTTCATATACTTGGTGGCCCTGTAAAGCACCTCTGACATGGTCTTTGGGTCGTTTTTGTATAGGGAGAACAAAAACTTACCCCCCTTTAGCCCGTTTGTGAACGCGGCCACCAATATCTTGTCGTCGGCTTCGTCGATCAAGAGCGCTTCTTTATTGAAGCGTGATATGTTGGCCTGTAACGTCTCCTCCTCTCTCTGCTTGATATTCATCAGACAAGCCGTGGATTTCTTGTACCGATGTCCTCCGATGAAGTGCGTAGTGAACTGAGCGCTCAGCTCCTTGAGGTGCCGATGGAGTTTGGTGTTAGTCGGCTGAACCAAATCCTTGCTGCGCCCTTTAGGGTTGTAGGGAATGCCCTACACATAATTGCGTCTGCCACTCCCTGAAGGTGCATCAGGGTCTTGAAGGTCTCTAGGTGATCGAGAGGTTCCTTGATTCCGTCATAACTGTCCATACTCGGCATGCGGAACTTACTCGGCAGGGGGAAGGAATTGACGGACGCCGTAAATGGCGAGTCAGTCCGGTTGACAAGGTCGTCAAGATCACTGGACACTCGCCCCTTGAGAGCGTTCATCAGTACTTCCATCTGTTCCTTCATCGCCTGCATCTCCGCGATGATGGGTTGTGGAGCTGTATCCGTCACTGAAGGGATGCTAGCGTCCCGTCGCACTTGTTTGCTCGGGGCGTTACTCTCCTGTGGTCCGTCATTATTTCTCCTTTCCGCACTGTTCCCTTCTTGATCTTCTCCTTGGCTATTCACCGCCGCACTCTTTTGATTCAGCTGCTCTACCAGGTCGTGGTTTTGTTTGGTGAGGCGCTCCACGGCTGCAGCGAGCGTCTTAACCTGTCTCTCAAGGGCAGTCGTAGGGGCTTCTTCGTGGACGTCGTTAGTGGTTGCCATCGAGCGTGTGAGTACCATGCAACTCTTTTGTCTAGGAATGTTACCGTACCCGATTTCCCACAAACGGCGCCAACTGATGACGTCGAAAATTGTCACCAATGGGTCACACCGTACTCGCGACTCGAATCGAACCTGCACGACAGAAGCAATCGAAAGAATCCTTCAGAGAGCACCGGTGTGGTGCCGGCCAAAGGCTCTCCGACGGTCAAGTTAGAATTCTTCTGTTTTACTTAGAGCGTTAGAGAGGGTTCATTAAAGCGTACCTCGATTTCTGTGGGTATTAGGCCTTTTATAGTGATAAAGGGTTGACTTTTCCTTTTTGGTTTCCACATCTTTTCAATGTGGGACTCTACTCCCAATTCTTCTAAGCGTGGTGAGCAAGGATTCCCATTTCCGGATCTTAGGGTTTTTCTGGGCTATGGACGTTTCGGATCATGGGCCCTTACTTTGTCAGTCAGTGATGGGCCTTCATAGCTGGGATCATCTTTACACAGGCCCAAGAGACCCAATCCGTCAGGCCCATTAAGGTAAGCCCATCAGGCCTAATATTTTATCACCTTCACAAACAATTCAAATTCCAGCACCTATAATTTAAAATACGGGACTATGGAACTTTCAATTGTAAGAATGAAGCTGTCATTTTGTGAAGTCTCTTCTTACAAGCGCTTGGTGTTGATATTAATTAACATAAACATCTAAGCATGTTTAGTGTCGATATTAATTTGACACTTCGAGATGCAAGCACTTCATTATAATTAAATATAAATGTTATTATGCTAGTATGTTATAATTATTATTTGTTGTTCCTCACCGTACTTTACCTTAATTGTTATTTGAATAAGTAAAAGTTATGTCTTAGTCCGATTGGGTATAGCATTTCTCTTCAATCATTAATTAGTGTTTCTCAATAAAATTATTTATGTTATAAGTTTATGACCAAAACCGTGCAAAGCTCGGCCCATTTACTACTGAAAGCTTTTAGAAATGTAAAACTTGCCATAATCTTTAAAACATTTTTACTATTTTATTTGTTATTAAATTTAATTATATTATCAAAAAAATATATTTTTTAAAATTTATATATAATTCTTTTATTAAGCCGTGCATCACACAGGCATAATACTAGTATCTTTATATATTAATCCTCTAATCTAATTAGACAATCTTCTATACTATTATATTAATCCTCTAATCTAATTAGACAATCTTCTATACTATTATTTAAGGGGCTTCTTCTGTTCGGGATCCTCATTTTTTTGATTTAAAAATACCCCTACACCCCTATGTTTAAGTAAAGACAAAATTAAATTATAATCCGGTAAAAATACAACTCTAACTCCCGCTAAAACATTGCCTAAAAATTAAGGTCATTTTCTTGTTGATTTTCAAATTGTTTTATCAACTTATAAATTAGATTCTCAAAATAAAAATTATATATAAAAAATAAAGACACAAGTTTTTTTTTCTTTTTTTTTTTGCTATAAAATAAGACCATCAAGCTCAACGTTTTCACTTTTTTTTTCTTCTCCTTTTTTTCCCCTTTATCAAGACTTAAATGTTTCTCTTTCTTTTTTTTTTTCTTTTTCTTTATCAAGCTCAAGTTTTTTTTTTTTCAAATATCTTCTTCTTTATTTTTTAATTATTAAAAAAATGTGATTTTTAATGTACTTCCTTTTTTTTTTCTTTTTAATGATTTATTTATTTATTTATTTATGTTGGTGTTTGAATTTTTTTTCTCTTCACACCTGTTTGTACTGCCTTTATTTTCATTTTAATGAATGTATTTTCTATGTCTAGAATAAAAATCACTATGCGTATGATTTAATTGAATAGAAGAGAGAAACATCTTAAATTGAGATGAATGGAAAATTATGATACTAAACTCAAAAAAAAAGGCTCATCACCAGCACAAAGCACGTGTGATGAGGTTAGTTATTCTTAAAAATTATAAATAGAGTTAAAATTGTAGTTCAATAAAATTCAAAAATAAAAAAACTATCAGACAAACTTTTTTCCTAAGAATTAGCACACTATCTATTGAACCATGAGAAATACTATATCTACAATATTTTTACAACAAATATAGATTGTTACTAGTTGTTATTGTTAGGGAAAAAAAAAATAATCTCAATGATAGGTTTAAATTTGAACCAATAAAAATTAACTACCTATAATTTGTTGTCAAAATATAGTAAAAATCCTAAATTTTAATTTTTTAAAAATCCATTCACGTAACCTCATTAACAATAAACAAATTAAAATTAAAAAATTATATTAAACTCAAAAAAAAAAAAAAAAAAAAAAAAAAGCCTCATCGTCAAGTTACTATTAATTAAATCATGGTTTTGCTTTGACTGGACCGGTCATTGATGCCAAACATAATAACAAGTCCGCTACCATTATCCTATTGCTAGTTATTAAAAAAAAAAAAAGCACAAAACGACAACGTGGCAATTTATTCTTATCCAAAACATTTCTAGGACGGCTCCACGTGTCATACACGTGTCATGTAAAAGCTGAGCCACGTAGATCAAAAGCCATAGTTAGAGAAGAACTTATATATAAAAACAATTGGAAGAGGCGGCTTTTCAAAGTAAAAGCTGCAAACTGTGGTTGCCGACATCACAAAAGACAAATAGTTTTTTTTTTTTTTCGGTAACCAAGACAAAAAGTTTCACCCCTCAATGTGTGTACATATATATATATATATATTATATTTACAGTCAAAACCATTATTATTGATGTCACTTGCATAACTAATGTGATTGAATTACTCGTAGCTTTTAGTTGCCGGTAGCCAGTAATACAGTAATACAGGGTGACAAGTTGGTATCCTAAAAATAGTAAAAATTTCGTACTTCGAATTTTCTTCTCACTAATAAGAGCTTTTGGCAAAAAAAAGTAGACACAGAGAAAGAAATTGGGTCAAAATTGTGGATTGGTTAACTTTTGAAGTAAGAGAAAATTGCCATGATTTGTTTTTTTCTAATAAAATGGAAGGATTTCACAGCTTAGATTGAGCAACATTGTGCCAAGATTAAAAAAAAAACAAATGGTAAGATGATAAATTATAATTATTTTTGTATGGATTAATTGTTGATATTGCTTTTATTATTTATCATTTATTATACACCACCTCAAGAATTCCAAAGCAGTAAAAATTTAGTGTAATTAAATTTATTGAAAAAAAAAGTATATATATAAAATTATAGATATTAATCACTCTATTAGAATTTGGGACTACGCAAAAATGAGTACTTAGGAATGAAAACATAGTGTGTACAAGTTGAAGTATTTTGTTCATATCATTTCATCATCCTCTCTTTGAACAGAGGACAAAGATTGTGGGAAGGTTAGGATGGAAGGAATTTTACATTTCTAATAAGATGACATCAACATTGATGAGAGTAAGGAAAATAAGAGAGAAGGGAGAGGGCAACAATGGAAGAGAGAGAGATGGATATTTTGGCAATAGTAGACTGGTAGTAAGATATGTATCAAAAAAAAATTATTTAAAATTGTGTGTTTGTTCATATATGTAGAATCAATTTCTGTGGGTTCCAGTTAGCTCAACTGATAAAATCTCTGATGGTTGTATAAGAGATCTGGGGTTCAATCCTCGCCTACACAAAAAACTGATTGGTTTCTTGGTCTGATGATAAAAAGCAATCATCAGGAGCAGACGTCATAAGTTGAAACTCTCTCAAAAAAAAAAAAAAAAGTAGAATCAATTTCTCATGAATGAGACAACACCTAAAATCTATGAACATCTCATCACATTTTTAGAATTGGAAAAATTCAAGTCGTGCAAGCCAGGATGGAATGGGGCATTTTGCCTTCGTAATGAGTCCCTACTTTTTAATAATTAAGTCACATTATGTTATGGGACGAAGTGAGGTTCCTAGGAAACATGATTGAAACACATACTCTTTCCAATTGGTTTTTCTTTTTAGATAAAATAGGAGAGGATATATTATATAACAAAAAAAAATCAAGTTCTTTAAATCATCAGAGGTGTAGAACCACCGGGATTATCTACAACAAAATGGGGATAGAGTTTATCAACACCCCAACCCATCCTATCAAACATAACAGCATGCTTAATAATAGCTGAGCATTCTTTCCAGTTGGTTATGATATTAATCAAAATGAAAGGAAATTATAGAATTAAAAATTTAAATGCTTTTTCTCTACCATTTTTAATCCAAACTTCACTTGTGTTATATGTCATCAAAAATCTTGTTTCAAGTAGAAAACTTATAATACTGAAACCTAAGCTCAACACTCAACCTGTGAAGTTTGAACACACTTTTAAGCATTTTAAACAACTTTACACACATTTCAACACACTTTTTTACCTATTCGTATATCAAAAACACTCAAATAACATTACTCAAACTCCTCTACCAAACAGTTCCAAACTAGGTTTTCTATTATCTCTCAAAATAATAATTATAATAATAATAAAAAGAATTGATATTTTTGGGAGTATGTTCATGAGTGTGTTTACTATAACATAGTTAAATTTCATGCTCTAAAGTCTAAACCAAACAAAACACACTCATGCTCTAAAGTCTAAACCAAACAAACACAGTGTGTGCCGTGTGAGACCCAAATGTGCATATGAAACTTTAAAAAAGTATGACAAGCATGTTATAGACTGCTATAGTGCATGAAAACAACTTGGAAAATATCAATTATACCAATGTTAACAGTAGTACGAGGAATTTAAAATCACTATTGCTTTTTTCATATATGCTTACCTCTCTCTGATAGAGGCAATGATGTCACCAGATTTTTGTAGTTGTTTTACGTCGTCCAAAGCTAACCACTAATCCAAAACCCAACTTCAGCAACATCGTATTCTTTTTAACACTTTTAAAAAATAAATAAATAAATTCATGAACACTAGGACTCTTGGATTTAACATTTTAACTTTTCAAATTTTCAATTCTTTTAAAAATATTAAACAAACAACAACGAACAAAGAGATCATCATCAATTTTAGAAGAAAATTTGTTTTATACACAACTATTAAACATTTAAAGATTTAGCTTTTAAAAATTTGGGACCCGGCCCCTAAAGAAATATATATTTGAATCACACCACTCTCAAAAGAAAATATATTATTTTAAAGTTTAAAATAGGCAAACAGGCTTGAGATTTTAATTTGTTACTTTTTGAAACTTTATAAATTAATTTATTTTTTCTCAAAAGAAAATAGGTTATTTTAAAGTTTAAAATAAGCAGACACACTTGAGGTTTTAATTTGTTACTTTTTGAAACCTCATGAATTATTTATTTATTTTTGAAACTATAGGGCTTAATTGAACACACATCTTGAAACATTATGATACATGAACACAAATTTTGATACGCGTTATGAGACTCCGAGCCAAAATCGAATATAGATAATTAAAAGTTTTAAAACAAAGTCCATCCTAATAAAAACAAGTCTATTTTCACGTGCTGACTTGCAATTAACATACAAAGGAAAAAATTATATATTCATGAACTCAACATTCAAATCATATAACACATAAAATTAAAAAGAAAAAAGTGAGTCACCTACAAACGCTTCTCTAATCATGACTCCTGAGGATGATGCATCAATCATCATCCTTTATGAATCTTTGCTTGATCTCTAATCCTAAGAATTTCTTATGTTCTCCTCTTTACGAACATGACCCATGAGCCATCCTCATATCACTCGATCGGTGAAATAGTATGAACTCTAAATAAAGGTCGATCAGTTTGCTGATCGATGTGTTAAGAAAGCTATGGTCTTATTTGAATCCTTTCGAATGATTGATTTTGAGTGTAAACCAATAATGGGAAAGTGTTGAATGTAAGCTGGAAGTATTTTTCTGACAAAAGAAAATTTTGTGGGTGCTGTAATTTGAGAGAAATAGTTAGGTTAGACCAAATTTTGTAAGAGTGATATATATGGTAAGGTGTTGGAATGGAGACCTATTTTCAATTGCACTCTCCTTCTATTTATAGAAGGAATGTCCTACGGCTACGATATCCTAGAGATCTTGGAATAAATAATTAAAGTAGATAATTACTAGCCTCATCCTTATCTTGTAGGTTTTTCGTGTGTAATCTAGTAGGTAAGGCAAGCCTTTCGATGAACCAATCGAATTTAGGCATTGGGTGACTTTTACTAGTTCATCCAAGGGTCAATACAAATAAAAAAAATGAATTAGTCCTATGCATTCACGTTTTGCTTTCCGCATCTCAATATCTAATCTTATTCCACAATATTCCAAATGCCATTTCAATACTTCATTGAGTGTTAGCACTTAGCAGAGTGCTAGAAACTTGGACCCCCGTTTTTATTTTTTTAAGATTCTATTTCCTTTTGATATTTAATTTAGATATATTCTTGAATATTTATAAAATGACTTAGCTTGAGTTCAGTGAATCAAATACACTTAACCTATTGGCTTGGGTTTAGTGAATCCAATGCACTAAACTTGTTGGGATGATAATATGTTATCTAAAGTAGACACATGTCACCATCATGATGGATCCAATGCAATTGTTGAACTCAAGCTTTGCCCATTATACACACAAAATTGAATTTAGTAAAGCTGTTAGAAATTCATAATTATGAATTCCATTCCATTCCGCTTGGGAACGATTAGAATTTTCCATACCAGTTAATTAACCAGTACGAACCCCCCTATATTCCATCTTGTTCTAAATTCCGCCCCATATCAATCAATTCCACCTGATATGGTAATTTCAACCAGTATGTAAATGATTTTTTTTCCTAAACCCATTTTTTTATTACTTTACTCACATATAACATTTTATTATTATTTTCCATTAAAAATGTGTTTTTCTTGTTTACTTTACTCACATAAGACATGGTTTTTTTCTTCTTCATTAAGATACATATTTTTTCCATTTACTCACATAAGACATGTATATTATGTATATGTAATGATGACATTAAGAATGTACATTATTTTATTTTAAACTAATAATTTGCTATAGTATAATATCCTGTGATGCAGACTTATGTATATAAATTTTGTAATATATATATATATATATAGCAATAATTCTAAAACAATACGTCAAAATAAATTGGTATCAAAATTTTTCATTCCAATGGCGAAAACCAGAATGAGGTCCAAAACAGTATTCAAAACATGACTTAGAATGTTGTGATTAAATTATTAAATTTATAATCTCCTAATAGCTTATTCTTTTGCAAGAATCGATAATTTAACAAAAGTCAATCAACTGTAACCCAAATACATTCCATCTTGGTGGTGATATGAGACCTCTGTCAAGTAACTCTTGTTTAAGTGTATTAGTTACTTTAAACGATAAAAATAATAATAATAATAATAATAAAAAAGCCATAATTCCCTATTGCCATTGATCCTTAAGAATTATTTGAAAAAATAACGTGGGAGAAATAAGAAAGTAGAGAAAATCAATATCTAAAGCTTAAAATGTAAATACTATTAATTTTTCTCGAAATAATATACAATCTATTTGTTTAATTTTCCTTCCAAGTTTATGGTTTTCACGAACTATGTTTGTTTGTAAGAGTGAAAATTCAATTTGCACAGTTTGAAATTGAAACAAATCAAATTAGATACTTGGGGCACGTATCTACTATCTAGGGGCGCGCGCAGAGAAAGGGAAGAGTAAAGATAGATGGTCAAACCAAGTCAACTTCAAGAATCCTTGTTACATAAATCTAAGCTAATCTTTCGTAACATAGTTGTGTTTAAACACATATTTTCAGTTTTTAAATAATATTACACATATTTTTTCACATACACGTATTTTCAAAAAATACAAACAACGTTACTAGAACAACATTACCAAACGGGTCCTGAAAGTTTTTGAAGTAAGTTTTAAAATAGTATTTAAATTTTAAGTAAATTTTTTTTTTTACATATATAAGTAAAAAATTTTGAGATTAAAAATAAAATGATATATGTTAGTGTAGATGGATGAGGATTTGTGATAGCTATATAGAATGTGGATAACAAAAATGTTGGAATTAAAAAAAAAAAAAAAAAACATAGAAATTTCAAGACAAGAATAAGTAGTTTTTACATGAGGTAATGGGTTTTTTTTTTTTTTAAGAAGTACTTTTGTAATTTTTTTTTTTTGGGATGCGGTTTAAAATAGTATTTAAGAAAAAATATATAAATATATATATATATATATATATATATATATTGAGGGAAGAAAGATGCTATATCCACAACATTTTTATAATATTTTTACAACAAATAACAAGTGGTTAATTGTTATAGGTTAAAATTTGAACCTAACACTAAGTTTACTTTTTTGCCCCAGTAATAACAACCACTAACAACCTGCCACTTAGGATTTGTTGTGAAAATGTTGTAAACGGGAAAAGTTAACAAATGCTTTAAGGGCATTAATTTATGAGATTTTTTAGAAAATTTTTATGAAAAAAGAAAAAAATAACTAATTTTTTTTACAACTTTTTATATTTTTCATAAAAATAGTATCAAAAATTTCTTAAAATGGTTCATTAACAAATGCCCTAAGTGCACCCTTTAATCGGACTCATAAATTAATTTAAAGTTTAAATAAATAAATATATGTTATCATGTTGTCAACTTGTCATTTACTTTGGAATTGGATTGGTTATAAAATAATAAATAAATAAAAACTTTGGAATTGGATAATCTGCACGTCTTAGAAAACCATTGGTTAGTTAACTGACTCTTATTGTTTGACAATCTTTAGCTTAAAAGCCTTAAATCCATATTATTGGTGGTTTTGGAGATTTCAAACTAGATATGTTATTATATAGAATGATAGGTTAAGTACGTTCATGCCTTATTTGTGGTCCGACTCCTTTAATTCTTTAGGCTCATCTTTCTTTCTTTTAATTATTATGAAAAAAAACAAGGAGTTCACAGGTGCAATGGCGACTCCAAGAATTGTTTTCAAGGTGTTTCTCAAGAAGCATAAATTACACAATCTAATAAAAAGAAAAATTTATATATTGACAACAACAACAATAAAAAAAATAAGCAAATACATAAAGTTTTACAACATAAAACTTGTGGAGTTCAATTGTGGTTGTTGTTAGTGTTGCTAAACAGGGATAGACGACGATGGTTAGGGAGAGTAAGTGAGTTTCTTATTTCCTTTTAGCCTTTAGATTTGATTTAGTTTTAGTTTAATGACTTGTGAATCCGCGAGGCACTGGGGCAGTGAGGATTTTTTTTTTTTTTTAATATTTGTTGAATTAAAAACGTAATCGTGTTGGTGTTGGAGTAGTGATAGTCTTAGTCTGAGATGAGATTGATCTTGTATTGGGCTTTTCTATTGGCATTTGGTTTGGGCATTGTTAGTGGTTTTATTATAATTTTTTTTTTTTCGGATTTTTGTTCAAAAATTTTTTTTTTGGGGTTTTTTCCATGGTTTTATAAACCAGTACGGTGAAAGAACCGGAAAAGGGACTGGTTATTGGTTTTTTGGTCAAACCGGTGACGTCATAAATAATATAATTAATAAAATTTTAAATTATATAAATAAAAATATAATAAGTTTATTACTAATAATATGATAGTAAAATGTAAAAACATAATATTCAGTGACACTTTTTGTGTAAATTTAATCAAATTTCCTTAGAATGGACAATCACATGTTTAATTATAATCATAAAAATAAAAAGTTTATTTTTTTTATATATATAATGAAATAATTGATGTTATATAAAAATTAAGTGACTTTTTAAGTTTATTCACTAAATTAACTAAAACTCCTATTTTTTTTCTAATCAAAATTATCGGAAAAAGAAAAAATAATAGTAATTGTACAATGAAAAAAAGCTAAATTTACATGACTTTGACCAATTAGTTGTATAATATATATTATAATGTTTTTGAGAAATAGTAGTTGTACAATGACAGTGTGTCAAGTAAAGTAAAAACTAAAAGTAAAGCCATAGTATAGGCTTAAAATAATATAAAAGCATATTGTTCTTTTTGCTTGAAAGACCCTAATATATTATTAAGTTGCTCAAATTATGGACCAAAATTTAATTTTATTGACATAAAAAAAATTTTGGATGTTCCCAAAATTTTTTTTAAAAGTAAATAAATATAAAATTTTAAATTATTATGTATAATTTTTTTTTTCAAGTCAAGGTGGTCCCACAGGTGAGTTCGCTACCCCCACTCAACTTTAAACTCTAATCTAAAATATTTATAAACCTGTCTCCAAGCTCGTGAAAATTGAAATCATGTAACATGCAATAATAGTATCAATTATCATGTAAGTTTGGCCTATCTTATTTTCACAGCAAACCGGAAGAAAGAAGTATTATTTTGTTATCCAAAAACATCACTTCTATGGTAGACTAGATGTTATATTTAATTTTTCTTCCTATAAAAAAAATAGCATACAAATTTATGATATTGGTGGAAATTAATTAAAGAGATCTATTTCGTTTAGATCTTATATCTTACCAACTATAATTATTAATTTGGTTAAAATATTATAAAATTACAGAGAAATTCTATTTAACTTCAATCAATCTATAAATATAGTACATAGGTGAATAAAGAAGAAAAAATCATGACCGACTGTCAAATCAATCAATTAATATCTAGTCTAGTATATTGGTATTTGAGTTGATAAAATATTTTATCAGGATGTTGGAATTTTTCCAAGTTGAAGAGATTAAGGAATGAAGAATTATTCTTTTTCTTTTTTGGTAAACTAATGAAGAATTATTCAACCTCTTATAACCGATTTTTTTCCAAATGGAAGTTTCGGAGACATTGATATTTGATGAACAAATGACATCTTTGTTGCAGGTAAAAAGTTCAAGAATTACATTGAAGTCGATTGAGTGTAAGATGATGTTTATCAAATATTGAAATTATAGAACCTCAAATTAAGTACTTTCTTTTCACTTCTTCCTCCCTTTTTTTTTTTTTTTTTTTTTTTTTATGGGAAATACTCAAACCTTCATTCAATATGTTGTAAACAAGATACATCATGTGCACGCGCATGTATCACTTGACTTGGACAGTCTTCCAACCATACAACCAAGTTTTCAACATTTTGAGCATGCTGAGCTAACAATTGGACAGGGACATTCCCCTGCCTTTTAATGTGTAAAAAATCAAACATCCTAAAGCCTTGGGCTTTCCGCAACACTCCTTGGATGATGTTCTGAACCGAAGCCTCTACCTTTCTAATATCATGAATGGCGTTGATTATCAGCTACGAGTCTCCTTCAAACACCACGTCCCTAAGCCCCACCTCATCGACAAATTTCACCCCCATCTCTAGGGCCTTTGCCTTCGTCTCTAACGTGTCGAGGGGTAAGTCCATCTTCCTAGACATGGCTACTACCACATTACCTTCCTCGTCACGCACAATAACTCCCACGCCAGACTACTTTGATTTTGAGAATAGTGCACCATCTACATTAACCTTGAAGGAACCCGGTAGTGGTGGCTTCCAGGCAACTCTGTTCTGGTTTTTAGATCTAGATCGTCGTAGCTTCTCCTTGGCTGATTGAAAATCCTCCAATAATTTCAACGAGCTTCTTACTATTACAAGACTAGGTCACCTTTGAACCTTGTTCCTGCTCTTCCAAATACCCCAACAAATCGTGACCCACCTCTCCAACAGCCCCTGCTGGGCCTCCCAACTAACCCGAAGTCTACTAAATGTGTCCACAAAGCTCCATGACTCTTGAACATTGCAAGGCAGAGTAAGCTTGCTAGAACTCCAAACCTCTGTTCCTCAACTACAAAAACAAAGCATGTGCATGATTGTTTCTACCTGCCTACCACAAACTTCACATATATTATTGGTCGTGATCTTTTTACGAAAGAAAGAGTCTTTTATGGGCAAGAAACCATTACATGCCTTCTAAGCAAAGTGATTTATTTTGTTTGGCAGGTTCATACTCCACACCCCACACCAAACTCCATGCATTTTCGTCGAGTTCGAGCAACTGGTGTTACCACCCTCTGCCTCTATTTCCCAAGCCAGCCTATATGCACTCCTAACGGTAAATTTACCTTTCTTATCTTCAGCCCATACCATTCTGTCTTTTGCATCCGATTCACTGATGGGGATAATAAGGATTGCCTTTGCATCTTGGGGTAAAAAGAGACCCCTCACCAGTTCTATGTCCCACTCCATTCCTTCATCTTTCAGTAAATCCCTCACCACTTTAATTTGGTTCCCATGCCTTTCTGGAGTGACCACCCTATAAGTGCTTCGAGTAGTGAGCCACTAATCTTGCCAAACCCATATACTACGACCATCTCCTACCTACCATCTCAAACCACGTTTAACCAGGTGTTGGGCTGCCATTATGCACCTCCAAGCAAAAGAAGCTTTCTTGCCTACCTCAGCATCCACGAAATCCCCATTAAGGAAGTATTTAGCCTTATAAACCCGAGAAAAAGGGAAGAGGAATTAGTTTGAAGTCTCCAACCCTGTTTAGCTAATAGAGCAAGATTGAAGGACTTCAAGTCTCTAAAACCCATCCTCCCTTTTTCCTTCGGAAGGCACATTCTTTCCCAACTCATCCAAGCCACCTTCTTCTCATTCTTCACCTGTCCCCACCAAAATTGTCTCACCATTCCAGTCATCTCCTCACAAAGCCTGTTGGGGAGCTTGAAGCAGCTTATAGTATAAGAAGGAACGGCCTGAGCAACTGTCTTAATCAATACTTCCTTCCCTGCATTTGATAGAAGCTTTTCCTTCCAACCCGCAAGTTTGGATGCTAGTTTTTGTTTCAGCCGAGCAAATGTGTTCTTCTTTGACTTACCAATCAATGAAGGTAGCCCTAGGTAAGATTCATGGGGTTTGATAACCTAGGCACCAAACATGGACTTGATGGCATCTTGAGTGCGTGTGGGGGTATTTTGGCTAAAGAAGAGTGCCATCTTGTTTCTATTCAGTTGTTGACCCGAAGAGGACTCATAGACTTGCAAAATTCTCTACACTTCAGCCCCTTCCTTCTTTGTTGCCTTACAAAATATCAAACTATCATCCGCAAAGAATAAGTGTGAAATTCATGGTCCCCTAGTCGAGGCAGCCACTCCTTTCAATTCATTCCTCAACGATGCCTTGAGCAACAGAGCCGACAAACCTTCCGCACAAAGTAGGAAGAGATATGGAGAGAGTGGATCTCCCTGTCGAAGGTCGCGGGTTGGTGTGATCATCCCACAAGGTTGGCCATTGAGTCTAATAGCATATGTAACAGAGGACACACATGCCATTACTATACGAATCCACCGCTCATGAAACCCCAACTTCTCCATTATTTTTTGCAAACACCTCCATTCACTCAATCATAAGCGTTACTCATGTCAAATTTCAATGCCATTTCACCATCCTTGCCTTTCCTCTTCCTGTGAATATGGTTCATTCATTCATAGGCCACAAGAACATTGTCTATGATGAGCCTCTCTGACACAAAAGCACTTTGGTTTTCACATACTATATCCTTTAAAACAACCTTCATTAGTTGGCCACAACCTTGGAAGCAAGCTTATACTTTTCACTTCTCTTTAATAAGAAAAATAGTAGTGTTAACAAAGTTTGACTCCAAATATACCTCCTTATCATTTGCAATACATAACTAACTACATTTATATTTGACCCTAAACGTGTCTCCTTATCATTTGCAATATATAACTCACTGCATTTATATTATACGATAGATTGCATCTTATTATAACTAGTTGTAAACTAGTGTCATGCATGACCACGCTATTGAAAATAAGAATATTTTAGTTTTAAAAAAAAAAATTATTTTGAGATATTTGTAAGTCAGAAATTTGTTTCAATTATTAAATACCACAATCAAAATATAGGTAACCAATTTCAAGAAGCAAACAGCCTTTTAGGAGTAAAGGTGAGTTTAGTTCAGCTTTTTGTAAAAGTGCATAATGAAAAAGTTGAGTTTTCAAAAAGTGCATAATGAAAAAGTGCATTTTCAAAAAACTGAGTATTTGGTAAAAGCTGTTAAAAAGTACTTTTTGAAAAAACTGAGTATTTGGCTAGCACTTATAAAAGTGGCAGTTTGAAGGATAAATTACCAAAAAGGACAATGTATATATAAGAGAGTTTATTTCATACTTTTTTTTTTTTTTATGTGAGTTTGTTTCATACTTAAATCAATTACTTCATCATACTTAAATCAATTTTTCTCTTTCTAAAAAAATTATTTTTTTTTCACCAATATTAGCTAATAATAACCTACCACTTAAGATTTATTGTGAAAGTAATGTGAAAATATTGTGATAAAAATTGATACTGATTTTAATTTTAACATACTATTAAAATTATTTTTTTCTCACCAATATTAGCTAATAATAACCTACCTTAAGATTTATTGTGAAAATATTGTGATAGCATTTTTTTTTTCTCTCTCTCTTTTTTTTCTCTCCACACACGTGAGCTCTCCTTCTTTTTTTTCTTTTTTTTCCCTCTTTTTTTCTCCTCCACACACGTACCCACACTCTTTTTTTTTTTTTTCCTTCTTTCCTCTTTTATTCCTAACCATACCACTTCCTCAGTCCAGAACGTTCCACAAACAGAGCTCTCCTTCTTCTTCTTCTTTTTTTCCTCTTAGCACTTCGTCTATAACAACCATGCAAGAACTCATCCAACTCCAGAACGTACCCTTAAGTGCTTGGATCGGGAAGATTGGATGATCGGAACCAACCACCATTGTGTTGCGCTCGAACCAAACACCACTGTATTGTACTCGAACAGTTGAGCAGCCGCCGGCCAATTTTCGACCCCGATCTCCTTCTTCTTTTTCTATTTTTTTTCCTTGTTCTTGATTAGTTGTTGTTTCTGATTTTAGATTTGTCAGATCAGCTTCTATTTTTTTTTCTTGATCTTTTATTGTTGTTCTAATTTTTTTTTTTCTATTCTTGATCTGCTGTTGTTGTTATTTTGATTTTAGATTTGTTGTTTAATAGAGGGTAATTTGGTAATTTCTTGTGAGCCCAATGGATATATCAAAACATGCAATTCACGTTTTGATTTATGGACCTTAGGAGGTCCATAAATTTTGCGCGTTTTGGACGCTATTTTTGCCTGAGCCCAAAACGCAACTTTTATCAAAAAGTTGCATTTTGGACTGAGCCAAACGCAATTTTTCTTCAGCTTTTTCTAATATGCGCATTTTCAGCTCCTAAAAGTGCAAACAAACGCACACTAAAAGTCGTCTAATTTATTCAAGTTAGTAAACAGAATGGCTTCAAGCTAAGGATGATATTTGCACCAGCTTCCTTGAAGTCAGATTTAGAACACTCTTCTTAAGAATTTGAGAGAATGGATCAACGAAGCTCTTATATGTGACAAATTTCACCAGAAATAAACATCATTCTTTATAGCATTATTTGTAACATGCCTACCAAGAGCAAAGCTAGCAAATAAACTATCTTGAAATCATATGGAGAATATATCAATCGAACTGCCCACCACAAGCCTTACAACTAGCTAAAAGCATATCAGAATAATGTCATATCAAGTAGTTAATACAAGGTGGATTCTAGTTAAGTAAACTGGTAAAGTCTCTTATGGTTGAAAATGAGATTTGAAGTTCAATCTCCGCCTACACCAAAAACCGATTAGTGTCTCGGTCTGATGATAAAGAGCTATCATTAGAAGCGGATGTCATAAGTTAAAACTCTCTCTAAAAAAAAAAAAAGTAGTTAATACAAGTGAATTCCAGTTAGCTCAACTAGTAAAGTTTCTGATGGTTGAATAAGAAATATGAGGTTCAATCCCCACCTACATCAAAAACTGATTGATGTCTTGGTCTAATGATAAAGAGCTATTATTAAAAGCGGACGGCATAGGTTAAAACTCTCTAAAAATTAAAGTAATGCTATTATCAGAAACAGACAGCATAAGTTAAAACTCTCTAAAAAAAAAATAGTTAATACAAAACATCATTATTGATATAGGGTAAGACTTGGATCACTGAGTATTACTTCTCTAAATCATAAATACACATTTTCCCTATTAGGTTTTTTTTTCTCCCCCTTCCCTCAAGACTCAATTATATCATTGTGCCTAGGCATTGCAGTAATAGTTAAGGCAATGTTCACAAAGAACTAAGCCTATAAAAATGCCCCGAATTATTCTTAATTCCTTTTTTTTTTTTTAAATAGGCCCAATTTTACCTTTGCCTACCAGTGAAAAAAAAATCGTGCCTAACCACAATGTGTAATCTATAATTAACCCTGAAATAAAAGTTACTTATATTTATTTAACAGCTCATGATGGCATTCTTAAGAGACATTGATATACGTCTTATTTTATTTGGGTAAACATGAAAATTTGATATATGGGATTTTCCTCTATATTTATTATATTCTATCTCATTAAAGATTTTTTTTTTTTTTTTGAGAAACTAAAAAAAATTGAGTTAAGATTATATATATATATATATATATATATATAGTTGGAGTAATAATAAATATTTTATTAAGATTGATAGAATGATAATGAGGTGATCTTATCTATGTAGGCAAAGATGGAGCTATTTATTGGCACCCCCCCCCCCCCCAAAATTTTGTTTACATACAACCCAGTCTTTTAAAAGAAAATTTAAACAAGATAATTTTTTTCCTTACCCAACAGTAGATACACACATCAAAGACACAAAAAAATAATAATATTAAAAAAATAAAATTCTAAACAGCTAAGTAGCCTAACTAAGAGAGAAGAGAGTGGGAAACTACTGAATGAGCATTTTTAGTTATGAATGTCATCAAAACTAAGCTTCACAATAAAATGAAATATGAGTCTTTTATGGATCCTATAATGCTATTCATTGAAAGGGACATTGTTGTGACAATTAGTATGGATTCAATCTTAGATGATTTAAGATTTAAAATAATGCTGAATTTAATTTTCATAAATGATTGCATTGTAATTTATTAAGAAATAATAATGATTTTGTGTCTTTGTTCTTTTTATTATTATTATTATTATTATTTATTTTTTTTAAGATAGAATTTCTACTCTACCATAATCTAAGTGTATATGTGTGTGAAACTTCATTCTGGAAACTTGAATCCCAGCCTTAACCCTCACACTCCACAAGTATTTATACTTGTAAAGTGACCACCGCACCAAATGTGCGCAGTGATGTTGACAGTTTGTTAAACTACATAAATGCTTGTTTGGAGTTTTATAATGACTTTAAATTTTGTTTATATTTCTGCCCCTTTACTACAAGTTACGGCTCCATCTCTCTATGCAAGGTAGTGTTATTACTGTGATTTTTATTTTTTTTTTTGATAAATTGTTTTTATTGTTTGTGATCATTGCTACTAATCCTCTTTCAAATGTGAAAAAGAAAAAAAATGACATTGCAACTGATCTGCCATAATGAGTGTGACAAAATCATCCTATGATAAAGCAGTTGTGGACCTGTGGTTGGTGAGTCTTTGTGCGATGTATCAAACCACACTGAGTAAAATTCATAACTAAACATGTACTAGACTGCCATCAGTGCCATGAGAACAATAAGTATATGCTATCTATATTAACAGAATATACACTATCGAAATGTCAGTGATTTTACTTCAAAGGAATGTTCTTATACATATTCCAGTCAAACTCAAACCGACATTTTCTTTTTATCTAAATTAAACTTATCACTAAAAAAAGTATAAAATATTAATATTATTTCTTTTATTTTCATTTTTACACCATTAATGCCTCTCTACACAAGCCCTTAAAACCCACAAATCTTAAACTAGGTAGGCTCATGTTATTTGTTTGCAAACAAGAATGATAGTTAGTCTAATTTTTATTTATAAAGTACAAATCTTAAAATAGTTCATTTTCTAAAAGCTACAAAAGTAATTTATGTCGGCTGCACAAACAAGAAAAAAAAAAGTAATGTCAATCAAACATGTACTAGTTCAATTTTGAACATAACTTAAAATAAAATCAGATTACATGAATTTTTTTTTTTAATAATTAAACATGATTTCAATTTATATATTAGTTGTTAATATTCAAGTTTTCTGCTCAAAAAATTAAAAATCTAAAAATACTATGTTTGAGTGTGACTGATCAAACTCTTTTCTTTGGTCAGCCAAGTATCACTCCATGGGAGTAGGATCAATCTAAATAAATAGATAAATAATACAGATTTGGTAGCTCTGAGTGGAAAAAATAGTAAACAAAGGTCAAAACAGGTTCAGGTAAAGAGTGAAAAAAGAAAGACATTCTTCTAAAATAAAAAGTAATTTTATGTACACAATAATTTTCACAATAAATTTTATAATTATTAAAAATTTTAATTATTATTAATTTTATCACACCATTAATAACTTGCCATCTCAAACAATTATAAAATTTACTGTAAAATTATATGGTAACTATATCATTGTTGGTAGAATAATAAAAAGTAAAAGATCCAATAAAAGCAAAAACGTGTTGATTTGGAACTCTTTTTTTTCTCTATCTCTCTCCTGAATGAGCTGTTCAGCTCAACCAAAAAATAGCTAAAACCCAAAATCCAATTCACACACAATTTCTTATAAATAGTATTATAAATACCACACCCTTCCAAATCTCCCACCAAACCCCTCATATGTGAAATCTCCAAGAAAGTGAGTTGAAAAACACAACACGAACACAAACACACCCACATAGAAAAAACAAAAAGAAAAAACTCTCTCTCAGAGAGATATGATGTGGAATCGATCAGAGGACAAGATTTTCGAGCACGCACTGGTGATGGTCCCTGAGGATGTTCCAGACAGGTGGCAGAGGATTGCAGAGCAAATTCCAGGAAAGTCACCGAGAGATGTGAAGGAACACTATGATGATCTTGTACATGATGTGCTTGAGATCGATTCTGGTCGAGTTGAACTACCGAGTTATGCTGATGAGGATGACTCCGACTCTGGTGGACATGGTGGATGGGACTCACCGAGTAATCAGAATCAGATCTCTTTCTCGAATCATAACAACAAGCCTAAGCACTCTGACTCCGAAAGGAAAAAGGGTACTCCTTGGACTGAAGAAGAGCACAGGTAAAAAAAAAAAAAAAATTCAAAATTCTCTCTTTTCTTTTAGTTTGGTGGCTGAGAAAATGAAAGAAAGGAAAAAAACTTTTCTGGGTTTTCTTTGTTTTCTTTGATTGTGGGGATTGGTATTGTTGTTTTCTTTATTTTCTTTTACTGTCATTTGGGTTTTTATATGTCTCTGTTTTTTGTTGTTTTTTCTTTTCTGCTATGGAAGGTATAGACTTTATTGTGAAGTTGTGAGAAAGATTCGATTTTTCTGTTCTTTTTGTCTCTTTTAGTCTCTTCTGACTAAATTTTTTGGTTTTAATTTGCCAAATAATGAATATAATGCGATTTTGAATCTCAAGATTTTTCCCAGCCCAAAAAGATTGATTTTTTAGACATATAATAGGAAATTTTCAAACTGTGATTGTTTTGAAATATGTTTTTGAATCTTTAAAGATATTTGCTGTATTTTTGTTGGGAATTTTCTTGATTTTCTGTTTGACAAATCAGGGGAAGTAATATTTGGAGACTATTGGTCTTAATGGATTTTGTGATTTCCATAGTGAATCAAGTAGTTTCCATCAACTTATAAAGATTTTACCATTGATCCCAAAACTTGATTGTGCTTATGTGGCCTTTAATATGATATATGTCACGATAGGATTATAATTTATTAGTATTTTGTTGTGTATGAAATGTTATGGCAATGCCAGGGGTGATCTATGAGTGCTAGATTGTATTGGTATATATATTTGGATGTTATTTTTTTGGTTGTTGATTTTCCATTTGTTTCATTACAGGTTATTTCTAACTGGACTGAAGAAATTTGGAAAGGGTGATTGGAGGAGCATTTCAAGGAATGTGGTTGTGACGAGAACACCGACTCAGGTGGCTAGCCATGCCCAGAAGTACTTCCTTCGTCAGAATTCGGTGAAGAAAGAGAGGAAGAGGTCAAGCATCCATGACATTACTGCGGACAACAATCCGGTTGCTCTTCCGGTCAATCAGAGTTGGCTTCCACCTCCAGGTAGTGCTGTTCAACAGCAACAGGCTTATCAACCGATGACCATGCCACCACATTTGCCTGGTCAAGTGAGCCCAATGGGGTACCAAAACTTTGGCTTTCCAATGTAAAGATGCACAGGAGCTATATCCTCTGTATATAAAAAAGCATTAATCTTTAATTAGGAAATCCAACTTGTAAAGTTCTGCCTTTGGTTTTGTTAGGTGTTTGATGGTTAGGAGTATTCTGAAGTGAATTTGTTCATGGTAGGTAGTGATCTGAAGTCCTTTAGTGAAGTAAAAAAAAAAAGTTACTTGTTTGAGAAAATAGTGTGGTCGTATACGGAACTTTTAGGAATGGGTCAATAACAAATAGGAATTTTTTTCAACTCAGGGTTTGGAATTGAATGCCTTCTGCATTATCAAAATTCTTAGTTTTGTAATTTTGAGTTTTTGGTACTCGTCTGATCTTTAGTTTGATTGAAAATGACATTTATGGCTATGCCATTTTGCTTCCAACTTTCAACTAATATCTATCTTGTTTTTTGAATTTTTTGGCCGACGTAACTGTAAAAAAGTTTTCATATCTCAACATTGGCAGTATTTTAGTATGTGTCAAATGATATTATGTGCTATAGAGTATTTGTTTGTAAGGAAGAGCCTTGTACTTTTACATATTTAGTTACATAAAAATAGAGAAGCCTAGTACTTATTGGTGAATTAGTATTGGAGTCTAAATCTTTAGTCTTGTTTCTCTCCTTACATGTTTCTTTCTTCAAAATACCTATATAAATCACACAAAAAAAAATAATTGTCATTTGTCTCACATTTTGACTAAAAATGGGAGGGAATCAAAGGCTTTGATGGGGGATAAAATCTTATCCTTGTATCCCTATTAATAAATGGGAGAAAATAAGACTCAATCTATTTGTTCAAAGTTCTTTTCCTTAGCACATGATTCACATGTGACATGACTATTATTCTTTTCTTTTTTTTTTTTTTAATTTGTGGTACATGACTACTTTTCTATCATTTGCCTATCGGCTATATGTCATCCACATAATCCGGTAGTGTCAAGTATCAACAACAACAAACCATGTTGAACTGTCCACGCTGCTGAGTGCTGAGTACGGATATACACAAAACATGATTACTCAGAATTGACCTTAACCCCAATTTCTATCACCAGTCACCGGATCAAACACACGTGTTTGGAAACTGGCAAATGTAAAAAACACACATCCTGTCATGGTTGCAGGCACATGTTTCAACGATATCTGTCAGCAAATTCACCTGATTCTAAAAAAATAAAGAAGAACCAAACAAAATGTTTTGTTTATGATTAGAAAGTTGATTATTTGTTATTTGTACACATCTCATGCATTTCATTTGTAATACAACATGATCATGCCTGCCGTATTTAGTTCTCTCCCCTTTTGTTTTTGTCTTGTTTGCTCGTTTGTACTCCAGGAAAAATGAAAATCAGCAAACATAGGACAGACTAACCGAGCAACAGATAATGCAAATATATAATGACACGTCCTTCAAACCGCTTGCTGCAGATTTTCCTCCTAGATTTCAAGTCCAAAAAGTAAGCACCTAACTTTTTTCTTTTTGGGAAAACACTCTTTTAACACTCGTTAATATATACTTCATACACAACATACATAATTTCACTTGCATTGTCCTTATTTTTTAAGTATGCTTACCCTTAACACATGAAATGGGGTAATGTGTATGAACAATATACACTAACTAGTATGTAATAATTGGTGCTTTAAAAAAAAAATTTGGATTAAAATTAAGCTCCAATCTATGAATTCATTGAGTGACAAATTAAAGTAATGATGTGTAAGAGACAACTGGCAACTGGTAACAAGAATTAAATATCTTGGAACCATTTTGCTAATTCATTTTTCTTAACAAACAAATGCAACCTATAGGAAATCGTCACAAGATCATTATAAAGAAAACCTTCCATCAAAATATTTTAAATATCACCAAAAAAATTGTGGCGTTTTTTCAACTTAACGATCTATATTAGGCTTTGGGTGTAGGCCTGGCCTTGATAGCTTGAAAGACTTGGCCAAGATCCCATCATCAATACCAGTATTGAATACAATGGTAGGAACTGAGATGATTCCAGCATTTGCGCTCCCAAATGCAGAGATGGCTATTGCAGAATTCTTTGCATCACAATTGAACTAGTAGTGAACTAGTCCCTTGGGAAATACAAACATGTCACCCTCTTGGAATGTCTGGGTGAAGAGCTTGTTAGTAGTATCAACAAACCCAACTTCCAGAGCACCATCAAGAAGAAACAAGAGCTCCGCAGAGCAGGGATGGAACAGAACTTTGGGTTAGGGGGAACTTAATTGCTGAGATTTTTTTTTTTTTTTTTTTTTGCCTGTGGCAAAATTAATTTTGTTTAGAATTTTTTAAAGGGCAGGTTTTTTTTTTTTTTTTTGGATCAAATTGGTTAATTGAGCTTAATTTTTTTTAGTTTTACTATGGTAATTTTTATTGTTGAGCTTTTTTTTTTTTTTTTTTTTTTTTGCTTGTATATATTGTTTTAAATTTTAGATCTATAAATTTTTTTATTGTCACTAAAATGAAGAAAGTGCTAGAGTTACAATTTTTTATTTTATTTTATAAATTACTGATGTGATAAGTGGTTACTAATAAGTAAAAAAAATGATGTGAGTAGTGAGCTCATATGCGAACCCAATAAGAATTTGCTATCAAAACAATTTATAAAAATGTTATAAAAAAGTTTGTGAGTATAGCATTGCTTTTAAAAGAATCGATGATATTATTTAAGAAAAACAAAATATAATTTTATAGAACAAAATTGCTAAAATTAATACACATATAAAAATATTTATTAAAAAAAATAGGGGGTCATTGCTCCCCTAGTCCATTGGTGGCTCCGTCCCTACCGCAGAGTGAGGATGGGTGTGAGGAGGGTTGATAGAGCCAGCTGGGTATTGGAGAACCGCAAAGGAAACACTTTGGCCATTAAGAGCTGGAAATTCAGCCAAGCTAGCTTTTGTAACATTAAAAGTTGTAGGTGGATTTGCTCTTTAGAGAGCCCTCATGCCAGTGAATGTGAAGAAGTCGCCATCAACTTTGGTTACATTTGGTGGGACTAAAAAGTCTGAGGTGATATCTGCATCTCCGGCAATTACCATATGAAGACTGAAGAGTAGTGAAGGCTAGTACAAGAGCTTAGAAGAATCCATGGTAGAACTAAAAGTACAAAATAGAACCTGATTTAATTTTTTTTTTTTTTTTTTATACAAGATAGAAATTCTACTCTTGTGTGTGAAACTCCCTCCTGTAGACTTAAATCCCGACCCTTACCCTCCACACCCCACAAGCACTTATACTTGTAGAATGACCACCGCACCAAAGATGCACGGTGGTGATTTGATATGTTAACATAACTAAAATAATACAAATTATAGCCAGCTCATTAATTATTATGCTTAGTATTCGTTTGGATACTAAGTCTGGCGTTCAACATTTGTGTTTCATTTTTTTTTTTTTTTGTTTTTTTTTTAAAGAGTGTTAAATGAGTTCCAATGGGTCCCGTGCATTGTTCACGGGACCCATAAACGTTTTTTTTCATCAAAATTTTTATTAAAAATAGATCTCACGATACTATTTAAACATTTAAAAATTATTTTGCTATAAATTATGTTCAACAAATAAAGTTTTTAAGTCCTTAGAATTTGCAGCCAGTTTTTGGGAAGATCATCATATGAAAAATAATATAAAATAAGAAAGCCACCATTCATGGTTTTGGAAAATCATTTACATTGTTTTTAAATTATTCGTAAGCGTCAGTTTATCATTAGTTCCATTAATTTTTAGAGAGGATAGAATCATGAAGCTTGGCTAAGTTTTTTCAGTAAAATGTTCCAAATTCTCACATAAAGCCCAAACAAGCTACAGAATTAAAAGATGATTCTGATGAAGTAAAGTCTTAATTTTAATTTTTTCATACGCAACTTCAGAAACACTCACTGCCATTAATTTGCAATTAGTATATTTTTCTCTAAGAATAGTAAAGAAGTTTCAAAAGTTATTGCAAGGACACTTTCCAAGAGTTTTTTCAAATTAAAAAATAGAGTGCCAAAGCATCAAGTGCAATAAATAATACAAATACAGATTAATGCCTATCCAGAAAGAAAAATATAAGAGTAAAAAAATATGTGCCAACTTTTCAGATTCTCTTTTATTGGAAGATATGATTGCATCCTCCATTTTTGCAAGCCAACTACAAAGGATAGACTTCACCCTATCATCAAAGGCCTTATTAATGAATATTCATTCACTGTAGAAAGAATAGAGCACAAACTAATTAAATAGTGATTCTTTAATAGGTAGCAAGGGTCTGTGACCTCAGGCCTTAGGTGCAAACCCAGCTTTAATCTTCTGAATGGTGGCAATATCAGTCTTGAAAGACTTTGCCAAGATCCCATTATCAATTCCGGTGGTGAACACAGTATTAGGGACTGACACAAGTCCAGCATTTGCACTTCCAAATGCAGAAACAGCTATTGCAGAATTCTTTGCATCGCTATTGTATTGATAGTGTACAAGTCCTTTTGGAAACACAAACATGTCACCAGCTTTGAGTGTCTGAGGAAAGAGCTTGTTTGTGGTGTCAACAAATCCAACTTGAAGGGAACCATCAAGGAGAAACAAGAGCTCAGCTGAGCGGGGATGGGTGTGAGGCGGGTTGACTGAACCAGCTGGGAATTGTAGAATTGCATAAGAAACACTCTTGACCATTAAGAGCTGGGAATTCTGCCAAGCTTGCTTTTGAAACTTTAAAAGCTGTTGGTGGGGGTGCCCGAAGTAGAATCCTCATGCCAGTAAATGTGAAGAAGTTGCTATCAATGTTGGTAACATTTGGTGGGACTGTTAAATCTGAGGTTATATCTGCATCCCAGCGATTACTGTGTGGAAAATAGCAAAGGAAAGAACTAGTTTGAATATCATTTCATGCTTAAATGTTTTAAGGGCCATTGTAGGGAAATTGAAAGAAAAAAGTAGAAGCTTATAGAATTTGGTGCGATCACTGTATGGAAAATAGCAAAGGAAAGAACTAGTTTGAATATCATTTCATGCTTAAATGTTGTAAGGGCCATTGTAGGGAAATTGAAATAAAAAAGCAGAAGCTTATAGAATGTGGTAAGGATGTATAACCTGTTACTTGGGCCTTCAACAGCAGGTGGTAATTTATCATGTAACAAGAAGCATGTGGGCATTTACAAGTTCTGTGCAGGCCTATGAAACGAGGTGGAATTGGAAACTACAATGTCCTTGTTTTAACTAAATTTGCTTGATATTCTCAAGTGGATGCCTCTGCAATAGAATCCAGAAAGCATATTGACAAACATGACTTGGTTTATTGAAAGCAGCCGGAAGAATCTTGTGGACAGTTAACCAAAAGGAGATTGGTGTGTTCGGCAGTCAACATAGGGTCTTACTGGGATTGTAGAAAATTCTTCGTACTGATCACTGAAAAGGATATTTTAGACTAGTAACTGCAGTTTATATCCAGTTTCTGGATACTTCATGGCTTTTATCTGTCTAGCAATATGCTTTCTGGTTTCTATTGCAGAGGTATCCACATGAGAATATCAGTTAAAACAAGAACATTGTAGTTCCTAGTTCATAGGCCTGCATAACTTGTGATGCCCTATAAATGACCACCCGCTGTTGAAGGCCCAAGTAACAAGCAATACATCCTTAAGACATTCTATAAGCTTCTACTTTTTTGCTTTCAGTTTCTCTACATGGTCCTCATAACATTTAGGCATGAATTGATATTCAAACTAGTCCTCTCCTTGGCTACTTTCCATACAGTGATTGCTGGGGATCCAGATATCACCTCAGATTTTATAGTCCCACCAAATGTTACCAATGTTGATAGCAACTTATTCACATTTACTGGTATGAGGATTCTACTTCAGGCACCCCCACCAACAGCTTTTAAAGTAACCAAAGCAAGCATAGCAGAATTCCCAGCTCTTAATGGCCACAGTGTTTCATATGCAGTTCTACAATACCCAGCTGGTTCAGTTAACCCGCCTCACACCCATCCCCGCTCAGCTGAGCTCTTGTTTCTCCTTAATGGCTCCCTTCAAGGTAGATTTGTTGACACGACAAATAAGCTCTTTACTAAGACACTCCAAGCTGGTGACTTGTTTGTATTTCCAAAAGGACTCGTGCACTATCAGTACAACAGTGATGCAAATAATTCTGCAATAGCTATTTCAGCATTTGGAAGTGCAAATGCTGGAACTGTGTCAGTCCCTAATTCTGTTTTCGCCACTGGAATTGATGATGGGAACTTGGCGAAGTCTTTCAATACTGATATTGGCACCATTCAGAAAATTAAAGCTGGGCTTGCACCCAAGGCCTGAGGTAGCAGACCCTTGCTACTTACTGAAGGATCATTGTTTTGTTTTTGCTATATTCTTCCTGTAGTAAATAATTTTTCTTTAATAATGTACTTAACGATGAGGTGAAGGCTATTCTTTTGTAGTTGGATTCCCAAAAGTGGAGGATGTTATAATATATTCTAATAAAGGCAAATCTGATTATTGACACCACGCAACATTATTTCGGGTCAGGTCATCATCCAAATCAAACACAACTAGGCTCCACAAAGTCCAACAATTTAATCTTAGGGGAAAAGCACTGGTTGTCCAATAAGCATAAGAATAGAAGCCTTTAAATCTGGATTACTATGACTAATTGACTATATATTAACAATTTTCTAGCAACTGAAGATAACAATGGTTGCTAATACTTAGATTGATGACTAAAGACAAGGTCCTCTTTGTTGAGTACTTCGAGTCTCAAAGGATAGTACCTTCCCATATAGTAACAATGTTTGTTATTGCTCTGATTGCTCCTCAAATTGAGCCAAAAAAGAAGAGTTAAAAGTAGTAAAAATAGAGAGTTTCTGCCTTTGCCACAGGACCTGCCTTGATCATCTGAACATTTGCAAATTCAATTTTAAAGGTCTTGGCAAGGACATTATCATCAATGTCAGTAACAAACAGGATGGCAAGAACCGAATACGCGTCTATGCCATTGCCAGCATTAGCACTACAAGAGGCAGAGACTGCAGAGGCATTTTTTTTAAGAATGGAAATTATACTTATAGTCCACTAGTGCCTTTGAAAGCAAAATAATGTACCACATAGTTGGAGAATTTTAGTTGAAGTATGCTGTTAGTATGTATGAAACCCACCTCAAGGCTCCCATCCATGACAATTGACAAGGAGAAGCATGGGGGTAGGTTTGATGACTAGAGCCGGTATAAAGATTCCCTTTGATGATTAGCACCAGTAAGGCCTTTTAGAAATAGGGTTTAGTATTTGAACTTTTTTCGTCAGATTACCAATTTGCTGCTCTGATGGCCGGCTGTGAAGTACACATTACCTATTTGTTTTTATTTTCTTTTTCCTTTGGCTACAACTAATGCAACAGACAAGCAAATGCTGCTTAAAGTATGAATTTTTAAAGAATCACCAATTTAACATGTTGCATAGTAATCACAAACATCTGAAACATAAAATGCCGATCTATCAGCATTCTGTTCTTGTGTGTGTATATATATATACCTTCACAAAGTTCCAGTTGAAAATCTGTAGAAGTTTTATCTTACGCAAGAACATTGTAGTTTCCAAAACAATAGCCGTCCCATTGGCCTTTACATAGTATGCACAAGCCTCATTTTTCCCCACTTCCATCCCTCCCTATATATATTAGCATACTGTAGCCGTAGTATCACTATCAAGGAACTCACCCTCATATGTTAACATATCAAATCAAGTTCTATTTGTACTTTTAGTTCTACCATGGCCATCAGCATGTCCAAGCTCGAATTCTTCTTTGCTCTTGTACTAGCCTTCACTTCTCTTCATATAGTGACTGCCGGAGATGCAGATATCACTTCAGATTTTTTGGTCCCACCAAATGTAACCAAAGTTGATAGCAACTTCTTCACATCCACCAGCATTCGGACTCTTTTAAGGGCAAATCCACCTCAAATTTTAAGGTAACAAAAGCTAGCTTGGCTGAATTCCCAGCTCTCAATGGCCAAAGCGTTTCCATTGCAGTTCTCCAATACCCAGCTGGCTCTGTCAATCCACCTCACACCCATCCTCACTCTGCAGAGCTCTTGTTTCTTCTTGATGGTGCTCTGGAAGTTGGGTTTGTTGATACTACTAACAAGCTCTTCACTCAGACACTCCAAGCGGGTGACATGTTTGTATTTCCCAAGGGAGTAGTTCACTACCAGTTCAATTGTGATGTGAAGAATTCTGCAATAGCCATCTCTGCATTCGAAAGTGCAAATGCTGGAACCATCTCAGTTCCTACCACTGTATTCACTACTGGCATTGATAATGGGATCTTGGCCAAGTCTATCAATACTAATATTGCTACCATTCAAGCTATCAAGGCCGGGCTTACACCCAAAGCCTAAGATAGATCATCAAGTTAATAAAAAAAACCATAAGTTTTTTTGGAGTTACTCAGCAATTTTGTTGGTGATGAATAAATTAAATTTTAATTTTTAAAACGATTGGATGGAAGATTTTCCTTTATAACGAACATTTTTTTTTTATTTAATTATCTATATACTGTATTATTATTTATATTAGTTAACATTTTCCGAATTTAGTTTACTTTTGAATTTTAATAATATCTTTGACCTTGTCCAGATTAAAATCATGACTGACCAATGCTTTATTTATAAACCATAGAATGTTGACGGCTAGAGAATTAATAGAGTGAAGAAAAAGTTGCTTGGCGAAGTCTCTACCCATCCGCTCAAGCCTTCAAGTGGACATTTGAATCTTTGATTTCAAAATCTTTACAAATCTCAACTTGACATCTTCTAACACTCAGACCTAAATTATTATTAATATTATTATTGGCTTACAATAAGATCTAAAACCAAATTTTCCTCGAGAATCAAACAATAATCTCAGCGTCTTAGCTTCCTACATATTTAGGTGAGACAGGCTCTACATATTTAGGTAATAAGCATCCATTATTACAGATGCTTTTGGGTCATGCACTTGTTACGGACATAATTCATCTTTAGCAGAAACTCAGTCCACACTATTCTTAAAAGAGAAATGATATGTCCACAATATTTTTACAACAAATCCTAAGTGATAGATTGATATTGATTGTTATTGTTGAGGCAAAAAAATAATCTTAGTGTTAGTTTCAAATTTGAACCAATAATAATTAACTACTTATAATTTGTTGTAAAAATATTGTGGACGTAACATCTCTCTTCTTAATATTTTTTAAAGACACTGTCTATTTCACATCACACGTACACACATTTCAATTTTTGGACTGAAATAGTTACTCACGAAGAGTTTCAATTTGAAAAATAAATTCTGTACGGTGTGTGAACAAACAATTGCACATTCTTAAATGTCATGGATTTAAAAACTAGGAAAGGGAAACATCAACATAAATAAGAGCTGATACTGCAAATGCTGCAACAGAATCAACCGCAACTCAAGATCATTTCCATGGGAAGAAAACAAACATCTTAACAGATTAGGGACTGCACACAAACAGCCGATATGTCAATTATTTTTTAAGAAAACAGATATCAACAGCCATACTTTGTACAAAGACCAAATCTATCCAAGAGTTAAAAGTTTTGATACATTTTATTCTTCATCATCATCTCCAAGGCAAAAAGTTATCAGCTAGTGCAATTGAACATTTCAGCCATTATTGGTGCTCTCAGGTTTCTGCAAAAGAGAGAATGTTACTGATTATGAAATTGAAACATGTAAGAAACACCGGAAGAAACACATCAAGAATAACCTAAAAGCAGGAACAGACTTCAGTGGAACCAAAACTAATGAGATACCAAATCATCTAAAAAATAAGTTTTCACGTATATAAATTAATGAAGGGCCACAACATAGAACTTAAAACAAGCATTATAATCATGGCATCCTATACAAGACACCCCTTTCCACTCAAAAACTTTTGGATTGGGGAACGGGACATTTTCTTTTGCTAATAAGAAAATGGAAATGGGACATTATTGGGACAGATCTCTAACATAAATTCAACTATTTGGCATAAATGTTCTACAACTTGAAAATAGCAATTTCGGTAGTCACAACAGGAAAACCAAAGTCAAGAACTATCAAACCACTTCTTAAAGCATTGTTCAAAGAAAAAGACTTTGTAATCGCAAAAGCTACAGCTATCATTGCATGGTACAACAGCTATTATCCAAACATAGAATGGAAGAAGTCTACATCATTTGACTTAAAATTTATTTTGGCAGTGGGTGGTGGGAAAGGATGGCTGAACCTTGACTGGAGGATTAGAAGAAGGCCATGATTGATGTTTTTTGGAACTCAAGAAACTTGGACATGTTTGCTTTTACGGTTAATTATTAAATCAATTATCAAAAACCACATCAGATAAGCAGAATAGTTGCAGAACTTTGGCTGGCAATATGGGCTATACATGTTTTAGAAAGCCATCCCATCAGCGGGGATAATTTCTTCAGGCCAACTGTTCTAATATGTCACCATAGCCCAATACCCCAAACACCCATCCACCAATCACTGACAGCCCCCAACAACCACCATAGCACCATCAATCAAAACACACACCCCTCAAACCTCCACAAGCCCAAATCAATCTGCATGACAACCAAAACTCGCAACCCACACCCACATGGGCATCAACCATCAACATTCACCACTATTGATACTGCTTCAAACCCACACGCATATGCAAAGACTCGTAGTAAATGGTGGAAGCAACAGTTATGGTGCAAGAAACCCCCAACTCCTAACCCGTAGCTTTGCTGCCCCCAACATGTGACCCATCCTCCAAACCTACAACTACAAATCCCACACTATAGACCCCACCATCACCACTGCAACTCCAACCCACCCCCCCACACCCCCCCCCCCCCCCCTTTTCCTTTTTAAATAATAACTCCAATCCTCAATGACCCAAAGGCCTTGTAATTAGTGGTGAGGCTCAACCATGAGCCCCTCATTCAGCAATCTTCACAACTGCCAATCCCCATCACTAATGGAGAATCATGAACACAGAGAGAAAAAAATAGTACAAGAACGAGTTTCTGTAAACATCAGTTCAACGTTTTCCATTCCTAAGCCCAAGGGAATTTCTTGTTTTCATCAACAAGTTATCAAAGACACTCACCCAAACAAATTGTTGATGGAAAAAACAGTTTTCTCTTTTTATACAAACAAGGTCTTCCTACTGTCATTGGTACTCCTCCTCATACCATGCTTTTACTTGTTTAGTTTTTTGTTGCATTTGCAAGATGCCTATCTTGGCAAACCATATGATAAAATTCTCATGACCTAACATTCCAAGTTCAACTTGGCTAATAGCAATGACTCATATACAGATTCATAACACACCAACATCCCATACAAATATATACAAATGCAACTGCATATAACTAGGCGCTTGAAATCCTTATTCTTGATTTGGTTGCTAGAAGAATGTAAGAAAAGAAATCAAAACTTTCAAATATGAAGCTTTAGATTTTGGGTTAACTAGGATATACAAACTTCAGTTTTTATGCGTAAAACAACTATTACGCTTCGCTCAGGAGAACATTTCAATTTGTGGACACAAAAGCCAAGCTTTATATAGTTTCAAATTTACCATTCTTTACTCTCATGCATGGATTATCATGTCTGTCCACAAACTCTGTGATTTTAAGAAATTGAGTAACCAATAAATTTGCAGTCCAGATGGGAAATTACAATCAGAAAACAGTAAGTCAGCTTGTTGAGTTGATCTCAGGATTTAAAGTGTACTCAAGAGCCGATTTAAGATCAGGAATTTAGACCAACAAAAGAGCTAAAGGCTCATTAGATTGCACACTTACATCGAAAAAGGCCCAAAGTTTCTCATTTAAATATCTCTTTTAACTCATTGACTTATGATCCTTTGTGAAAATAAACTATTAATCTCTAACCCATGATTGCGAACTTCACAACATGTTCTTATACAAGTTAATCAATAAGTCTTTATCCAAATCAAACATAGAACACAAAAATAATAACATAACACTCTCTTTTTTTCTTGTTGCAAGAAGGGTCAATACCTTGTCAGCACTCTCATTTCCTTTCTCTGCCTTTTCTTTCTCAGCCTTTCGCTTCATCTTCTCCAACTTCTCCCTCTCCATTTTCTTCACACAAATAAACAAACTAGTCAGTCGATCAAGCTAAACAAACAACAAAGAAAGTTAGTTCCAGGAACGAAACTGAATTGGTTGAAACCGTTTGGCTACTGAGAAAACTGTGTGAAAAGAAAATATAAGACAATCCATATAAAAAGCTGAATATAACTATTCTAATGTGGCTTGTGAGTGCCAAAATTAGCATAAAAATTATAAAAAATCTGAAAAGGAAAATTGATAGGTCTGAGAAAGCGTAGGAAAAAAAAAAGCATTAAATATTTATATTGTCTTTTCTTCACAGATTTTCTTTCTTGGCATCCAATCAGTTGATTGCAGAAGTAAAAACGAATCGGTTGAAACTGTTTGGTAGCTGAGAAAACTTCGTGAAAGGAAAATATGAGACAATCCATAGAACGATGAATCTAGTTATTCTAGTGTTGTTTGTGAGTGCCAAAAATTAGCATAAAAAATTACAAAAATCTGAAGAAGAAAAAATAGATACGTCTCAGAAAGCGTAGGAAAATAAAATCTGATCTTACTCTCAATCTTCTTCTTCTTCTTCTTTTTTTTAATTAAAAAAAAAACATTTAATATTTATATTGTCTTTTTTCACAATTTTTTTTTTCTCAGCATCCAAACAGAGTTTAGCTCAATATGTACTCTTAGGAAGAAACGGAATCGCTCCGTTTGGTCGCTGAGAAACCTGAACATGTATATAACAATATATTTATTCATCTCAATCAAGTCAAACAGTATCACTATCCAGCTCACCTAGATTAAAATTTCTACTGCTTTCCTTTATCTTTCGTGATTGTTTAATATATATACCATCACCTAAACCAAGCCAAACAGTATCACAATCAAGCTCATCTGAAATAAAATTTCCACTGCTTTTTTTTTTTTTTTGTGATTCTTTAAGAATCTTTAGGGTCCAAAACGACGTAAACTCGTAATATCTTGCGTATTTTCTTACACTTTCCGAGCAACCAAACAGGTATGAGAGAAAGAAAACAGAACGAAGAAAGGTTAAGTGAAGTCAACCTGGATGTAAACGGTCTCAGCAGCGCGCTCCTCTTCGCTGAGAATACGTTTGCTATCGTTGAAGTAGCGAGTCGCACCCCGAGTCGATTCCATTGGACGAGTCAAGCTCACAGTGACTCGGCTCAGCGCAGATCTCATGTTCATGGCTAATTTGACGATTTGTTAGCTGAGTTGTTAGATAAAGATAAAGTCAGAGTCAGGCTAATATAGTATATTTTAGTGCGAATGATTGAGTGAGTGAGAGAGAGACTAGAAGTTTCGGCATTTAAAGTGGTGGTACGTTGTGTCGGGTTAATAACCGGTTTGAACCGGTTTTAGGAAGCGAATGCGAATCAGTACAAGAAACTTTAGAAAACAGGTGGAATTTTTTTTGGATAAAAACCAGGTGGAATTTCGGCGGCGCACTTGGGTTTAGGGCAATAAATGACATAAAAATATTCTACTTCTATAATTGTTTGATTTGATGATAAAATTTTTTTTTTAAATAATGTTGTTTAAGTAATGTGAAAATATATATAGGTGAAAAAATGTTATAAAAATATGTATACTGTTGTTTAAACAATCATACCCAACAGGCTTTAAGAAACAAAAGAAGTCTCCTAAAGTTTATAAAAAAAAAAATTTCTCCTAGCTACGTTTGTTAAAATATATTCATTGAAGTCCTCCCAAGTAAAGTCAATATGCATTAACAAGAACTTGAAGTTAAGAGGAGAGTCTTTGCTGTTGATTACGTGTGGCTGTTTCGGCCTCCAACTTTACTACTTAATCGTCAAGGGTTTTTATTTATTTACTTATTTTGTTTGTTTGATGTGTACATTTACTACTAAGTAAGGACAAAATTATTTTGTTTAAAATTTTTTCAAATGCTGGGTTGTTTATTTTTTGTAAAATTGGTTGATTGAAATTAATTGTTTTTAGCTTTATTATAGGTAATTTTTGTTGTTGAACGAATTTTTTTGGGTATATTTTATTTTAAAATTTAGATCTATAGTTTTTTTTTATGGTCTTCAAACGGAGGAAAATGCTAGAGTTATGAACTTTTTTACAAATTGCTAATGTGGTGAGTGGTTATAAGTAAATAAAAAAGTTATGTAAGTGATGGGATGACTTAAATATAAACCAATAAGAATTTATTACCTCAACAATTTGTAAAAATATTATTAAAAAATTTTTGGCTATAACATTATCCTTAAAAAAATCAACGATATTGTTAAGGAGGGCAAAGTATAATTTTATAGAACAAAATTGCTAAAATTGATATAGGGGTGGGGGGTTCTCCAAGGTCAAAGTCTCCCTCTACTCCTTACAGGCATACAAAATAAAATCTAAATGTTGATTAGTTCTCATCCTAGCTAAACTTTCCGCACATCGGTTGGCTTCACGAAAACAATATTTAATACGATTCTGATGGGATTGAGAGACCAACTACCTGCAATCATCTAGAATAGGGAACACAACGTCATTCGTATAAGAAGAGTTACCTAAAACATCTACAATAGATCTAGCATCTAATTCTACTTCTATAGCAGTAAATATTACGAGTACAGCACAACAACGATCCATCTCGGAGTCCCCAAAGCTTGGCAATAAAGCTATTAGTAATATCAATTTTCCGAGGAAAACCTGCGACCTAGTGACCATTCCCATCCTAAATTACACAACCACTCCCAGCTATGGTTTTATCAAAAAAATCCGAGACCCGACTCGAAACCCGGCCTGGATAAAAACCTGGTACCCTGAAATTACAAAAATACCCTATATATATATACCTATAATCTAACCATAATCCCTCATTTCTTCAGCAGCAACTCAGAACTCACACCTCCCTCTCTCAGTCCAACACTCCCTCTCCCTTAGCTCAGTCCCTCATTTCAGCTCAGTCACTCCGACACTCCCTCACTCCGACAATCCCTCACCCTCACTCCCACACTCCCTCAGTCACGCCTCCCTCGCCTCCTCACCCTCACTCCAACACTCCCTCAGCACACGGCCTCACAGCCCTCACTCACTCTTAGTCACTGCCTCACGCACACGCCCTCACTCATGCAGTCACGCCACGCCTCGCCTTCTGACTCTCACGGCCTCGCTCTTCCTTAGTACCTCAGGTATACCTCGCCTTTCCTTTGTTGTCCAATTTGTAAAGCTTTTTTATATGATCTCACTCTTTGATGATAAAGAGGCAAAATGTATGATCTATCATTGCGATTTTTGGATTTGATAAAGAGGCAAAATGTCCGGTTTTTGTTTTAAAATTTTGGATTTTTTTTTTCAGTGTTTCATTAAAATTTGTTTGGAGGTTTTGATTGTGTGGTGGTTCATTGAATTTGTTGTGATGATAATAATGTTTATTTGGGTTTTGCGTGGGTGAGGGTTTGGTTTATGGGTTAAGGTGTTTGTGGTGTTATTGGGTTTGTTTTGGTAATTAGGATTGGATTTGATGATAAGTAATACATTGGGGATGTTGAAATTAGTGAAACTAAGTGTGAAATATGGTAGTGAATTTTTGTACACATATCTTTTACCTGATTCAAGTCTCAAAGCATTATGTTCCCCTGTTCTTTCCCTTCATATCTGCATAGTTTTTTTAATGGAAGAAATTGTTTATAGTTTTTTGTGTTTTTTGGGAATGTAGAGCCTAAAACGGAGATGGAAGACACAAATACAAACACAAACAAATCTAGTTCTTCCTCACCAAACGGCTTTCCCTTGAGAATCGGACGTTGTCCCTTGCCAACTATACGGTCTCCTTCGCCATTTTCACAATCACCCTCGTCATTGTCTCCTGGCTGCTCACCCTCAGGATCACCATTAAACAACGAGTAAGTGTTTGAATTTGTAATTAATCATGTTTAATTATGATTGCGTTGATGGAATTTGTGAATCTGTGTAATTATGAATTTGTGCCTATTAATCAATGAGTATGTGTAATAATAAATTTGTGAAAATTTGTTTTGATTCTAACTCCCAAACTTCTGAACCAATTAGGAATCCGAAATCCTCGATGGTGGACTTAGTGGGAGAAGACTTAGAGATAAGGGAACAAGAAGGGACAGAGGAAGAGGGAGAGCAAGAGCCTACAAATGAGGACTTGGATACAAGTAAAAAAAGAAAGAAAGACTACCTCAGATGTTTGGGCTCATTTTACAAGGAAGAAAGTTGATGGAAAATTTAAAACCCAATGTCATCATTGTAACAAACTTTACTTGGGTGAGTCTAGCTAAGATACAACTCATTTGCGTAATCATTTAGCAAGATGTCCACGGATGAAGTTTAAAAATATAAGGGATATGCGACATCAAGTCTTAATTAAACAACAAAATAAGGTGGATGGAACTATGAGTTTGAATACTTACCAATTTGATCAAATTAGAGTTAGGAATAAGTTTGTCATATGGTCATCCTACATGAATATCCCCTTTCAACAGTTGACCACATTGGGTTTAGAGAATTTATGGCTGATCTTCAACCTATGTTTAAACTTGTCACAAGAAATACTTTGAAGAGTGACATTCTTAAAATCTATGATAATGAGAGGGAGAAAGTTTTGAAGATGACGGACAAGAATGGAAGTAGGATGGCAATTACAACTGATATGTGGACTTCAAGTAACAAAAAGAGAGGGTTTATGGTCATTACCACTCATTTTATTGATCATACTTGGACGTTGCAAAGCCAAGTTTTAAGGTAATTTTTTTATCTATAAATTGAATGTTAAAGACTTTACATTTAGAATGTTTATTGAGTTATGTTAAATTGAATGTTAAAGACTTTACATTTAGAATGTTTATTGAGTTATGTTAAATTGAATGTTTATTGAATTATGTTATAATTATTCATATTATTTTTCTATGTTTGTTTATGTTCTTTCTCCACACATGAAAATGTCTTTGCTGAAGTCCTTGTTGATTGTTTTTTAGAGTGGAACATTGATAGGAAGTTGCCCACAATAATTTTTGATAATTGTAGTACTAATGATGTCATGATAAGACTTCTCTTGAATAAGCTTGATACTGGTTCTCTTATGTTGGGTGGGTTAATGTTGCATATGAGGTGTGCTGCACATATTTTGAATTTGATTGTTCAAGATGGGTTGTCTCTTATTGGTGATGGTATTGAAAGGATTCGTGATAGTGTGATTTATTGGACTAGATCACCAAAAAGGAGGCAGAAATTTGAAGAAAATGCACGTCAATTGCGTGTTCAATGCACCAAAGAATTAGTCTTAGATTGTAAAACACGTTGGAATTCAACTTACTTAATGCTTTCTACTGCATTGATTTATAAAGATGTTTTCTTGCGTTTGGCTAAATGTGAAACATCTTATACTTGTCTACCACATGATTATGATTGGGAGGTAGCCAAAGATATTTGTGGGAGGTTGGAGTTGTTTCATAGTGTTACTGAGTTTTTCTTTGGTCGTAAGTACCCCACAACTAATATGTATTTTGCTTTGGTGTGTGAGTTGAAAATTGCATTGAATAAATGGAGTTTGTCTTCAAGTGAGATGATAAGTATGGTGGCAGAAAGCATGCTTGCTAAATTTAATTCTTATTGGGCTAATGTTAGTGTTGTTATGGCTGTTATTGCTATCTTAGATCCAAGATATAAGATGAAGTTATTGGAGTTTTATTATCCTAACATTTATGGTGATAATTCTGATTTGGAGATTGAAAAAATTAAGAATCTTTGTTATGATTTGCTTGATGAGTATGGAGATTTAGATGAGTCTCCTGTAGATAATGAAGAAAGTTCTACCTGCAAGTACTTCAAATCAAGTGGCACAAATGAAATTTAGGTTGAGTGGGGCAATGTCATGTTTTGATTTGTTTGTGAATAATAGTTCAAGTAGTTCAAAGAAACATGGGAGGGCTAGAATGAAATTTGATCATTTCATTAATGAGGGAGTGTTGAATAGGAGTGTAGACTTTGATATTTTGGCATGGTGGAAAAGTAATGGCCTCGAGTATTCTACTTTACAAAGAATTGCAAGAGATATTTTAGCCATTCCTGTTACAATTGTTACTTCAGAATCTGCCTTTAGCAATAGTGGGAGACTTTTAAGTCCACACCGTAGTAGGCTACATCCCAAGACTATAGAGGCAATGATGTGTGCTCAGAATTGTTTATGGAGTGAATCAACGGTTAGCAATTGTCTAATTTCTATTTATAAAATCAAAATTGTGTTTTTATATTTGCTAGTTGTAGTTTAATGAAGTTTATTCCATTTTTTAATTCATTGTTGTTGTAGGTTCTTCAACTATATATAGAGATTGTACATTTCAATCAATTCTTGATGATGGGGAGCCAAATGAAGATGAAAGGAGTTGTGTCACAATTGATGGGAGTTGTGTAACAATTGTGGAAGATTAAACATTTTGTATTAATTTAGAAGCTTTTTTAATTTCTTAGCTTTGTTGGATTAGTTTGTTGGTTTGTAATTATTCTAAACTTGTGAGATTTATTTTGTAAATTTTTAATTTCTTGGAGTCATTGGACTTTTGATACTTATTTCTTGGACTTGTTGGATTTATTTTATTTTTATGTTTAGCTGGTGATTTTAGTTATGATAATAAGGAGAATTTTCAGGTGGTGGCTGGATTCCAGCACCACCGGATGCAATGAGCTTATTTAAACTGGAACTATCGGGGGCTTGTGAACCCTTAGATAGAAGATGAACTAATTGCTTTGGTTAGCAATAAAGATCCCAAAATTGTTTTCTTAATGGAAACAAAACTTGAGAAAATTCCAATGGAAATAATAGGTCGTAAGATGCAGTTTAACAATATTTTTGTTGTGCCATGTGTGAACATGGCTGGCGGTCTAGCATTGTTATGGAGAGAGGAGATTAACTTGGATATTCAAACGTATTATGATCGTCACATTGATGCTTTCATAAACCATGGAGTTGATGACGCTTAGCGGTTTACGGGTTTCTATGGAGATCCGGAGACTGCCAACTGGGAAAACTCCTGGTCCTTACTCAGAGCTTTGAGTCACCGAAGCAATTATCCTTGGGTGGCTATGGGGGATTTTAAGGAAATTATTTTGGCTGAAGAAAAACAAGGGGGTTTGGATAGGCCCGAAGCTCAAATGCAAGGTTTCAGAGATGCTTTGGATTGTTGTAGGTTGAAATATCTAGGGTTTAATGGTTTTCCTTTCACTTGGTGTAATAGGAGACCTGGAGATCAAAATATGTGGATTAGACTAGATAAGGGTGTGGCAACAGTTGAGTGGATCCTTCGCTTCCCTACTACTAGGATCCACCATTTGGACTGTTTTCATTCAAATCACAAACCGATTATCCTATGCATGGACTCAGAGTTGAACAGGTTTTACAGGAAAAGCTATACATTCCGGTTTGAAGCTATGTGGCTCAAAGATAGCATATGTGAGGAGGTGATTAGAAACTCTTGGAAGCAATCTGATCTGCCTAGGTCGGTGTGGAGTTTCAACAGAAACATTTCTTCATGTTAGGATAATCTTAGGGTGTGGAACCAAAATACTTTTAGGCATGTCCGTAACACTTTGCAACGAAGTATGAGGGAATTGAAGTTAGCGGAAGAATATGATGAATACAGGTCCAATCCGAGGCATATCTTTGAGCTTAGAACCCGTATTGAGGAGCTAAAGAATAGAGAAGAGTGTATGTGGAAGTAATGGTCTAGAACCAAGTGGTTAAAGGAGGGTGATAAAAATACAAGGTATTTTCATTGCAGGGCTAACCAAAGAAATAATAGAAATTATATTGCAGGTTTGGAGGATGATACGGGTACATGGTGGGAGGATGAAGGCCGAATGGGTGGGCTGATTGAGGGCTACTTCAACTCTTTATTTTCCACCTCTTATCCGTCTGATTTTGATGACATTCGTAGTGGCATCCAACTGGCAATTTCAGATGAGATGAATGATGTCTTGGCCCAGGAGTTCACTACTGATGAGATTCAACATGCCCTTAAGCAAATGGCCCCTACCACTGCCCCTGGACCCGATGGTATGTCTCCTATCTTCTACAAAACTTTTTGGAATATTGTGGGTAATGATGTGATTAAAACTATGCTTGATGCTCTTAACTTAGGGTATGTCCATGAATCCCTCAATGAAACATTTATTGCCTTTATTCCAAAAGTCAAAAACCCCAAAAACGTTTCAGATTTTAGGCCCATTAGTCTATGTAATGTGGTTTATAAATTGATATCCAAAGTGGTGGTTAATCGGTTGATAAAAATCCTTCCTAATATTGTTTCTGATTCCCAAAGTGCTTTCCTACCAGGGAGGCTTATAACTGATAATGTGCTAGTAGCCTTTGAGACATTACATTACCTCAAACGTAAGACCCAAGGGAAAGATGGGTATATAGCACTAAAATTAGACATAAGCAAAGCTTACGATAGGGTTGAATGGACTTTTCTGGAGAAGGTTATAAGGCATTTGGGGTTTGCTGAAAGTACTATAAAACTGATTATGTCGTGTACGTCATCTGTCACTTATGCTGTTCTCCTCAATGGGCAACCTGTGGGGAATATAAAACCTTCCAAAGGTTTAAGGCAAGGGGACCCATTATCCCCTTACCTGTTTTTACTTTGTGCTTTTGGGTTGCAAAGTTTGGTCCATAAAGCTGAGGTTAATGGTGAAATTAATGGGGTTGCTATCTGCCGTAATGGTCCAAGAATTTCTCACTTATTTTTTGCAGATGATAGTATGGTGTTTTGTAGAGCTGAGGAGGAATGTCAAAAAAAATTGATTTACTCTCTATTTATGAAAGAGGATCGGGGCAGAAAATTAATAGAGATAAAACTAATATTTTTTTCAGCTCTAATACTCCTCCTGGGGATCAGATTGCCATACAACAGCTTCTGGGTGTGCCTGCAATTCGCCAATATGAAAAATATCTTGGGTTGTCAGCACTTGTGTGTCGAGCAATAAAACAAAGTTTTATCTATCTCAAAGAAAGGGTTTGGAAGAAGCTCCAAGGGTGGAAGGAAAAAATCATTTCCCAAGCAGGTAGAGAAGTGCTCATTAAGTCTATCATTCAGGCTATTCCAACATACACGATGAGTTGTTTCAAGCTTTCGAAAGGGTTTGTTAAGGAGTTGGAGGTTCTTATACGAAAGTTTTGGTGGGGATATAGCGGTGATAATAGAAAGGTTCATTGGGTAAAATGGGAGAGGTTATGTGAGGCTAAGGAAGTTGGGGGGTTAGGGTTCAAAGAAATAGAGAAGTTTAATGATTTATTGCTTGCTAAGCAGGTTTGGCGAATGATCAACAACTCGAACTCTCTATGCCACTGTGTGTTCAAAGCTAGATTTTTTTCAAATTGTTTGATTCTTGAAGCAAAAGATTCATCCATTGGGTCTTATGCGTGGAAGAGCATCCTAAGTGCTAGAGATGTGATTAGAAAAGGAATGGTTTGGAGGATTGGGAATGGTAGTACAACTAGAATTAAAGAAGATAATTGGCTGCCCGTTAAGTCCAATAGATCTGTTACCTCTCCCCTTACCTCTCTTCAACCTGAAACCAAGGTAAGTGCTTTGATTAATCAAGACCTTGGTATATGGAAAATAAAGATGGTTGAGAATTTTTTTCCTCCCCCATGAAGCCTCAATAATCTTGGGTATCCCACTTAGCACCAGATTGCCGCCTGATCGACCCACATAGGGTTTAACAGCTAATGAATTGTTCTCTACAAAGAGTGCCTACAAGCTTTTGGTCTCCCTTGATAACTCAGAATCTGCAAGCAGTTCGCATGGAGCCTCTCAGAGGAAATTTTGGAAGGGTGTATGGAGTTTAAGAGTGCCGAATAAGGTTAAACTTTTCTAATGGAGGGCCTACAACAATGCTTTCCCTACGATGTCAAACTTGGCTCATCGGCACATTAGCACCTCTGATCTTTGTGAGCAATGCAAGGCTACTCCCGAGGACACCATCCATGCTCTGTGGGCGTGCAAAGAGTTGGAGGGAGTTTGGTCTTCTCTATCCTGGGCTAGTTCCACTTCTCTAGCCCGCCCTCAGAGTTTTAACGATTTATTGGATTATTTTCTGCAAGTACAGGAGGATTACAAGAAGGAACTGTTCATCATGGTGGCCTGGGCTATGTGGAACCGTCACAACTCATTGAAATTTGGCCATCCAACCGTAGTCGTGGACTGTTTCAGCTCCAAGGCAGGTGCCATGCTTCAAGAATTTCTATCGGTGCAAGCTTCCCCTGTTTCGGCTCCCATAACTACTGCTCTTCATCAATGGAGACCTCCAGAGTATCCATTTTTCAAGGCAAACTTCAATGCAGCAGTATTCAAGACCAGCTCCTCTGTTGGTATCGGTGTGATCATTCAAGACGGCATGGGAGAAGCTATTGGAGCTCTAACAATGCCAATCCCTTTAGCCAACTCAGTAGCAACCATGGAAGCTTTAGCTTGTCGTAGGGTGGTGCTGTTCACCAAGGAAATAGAACTCTTAGACATGATCTTTGAAGGTGATTCTGCAGAAGTGATCCAAGCAATCATCCTAGAGAATTCGGACCACCCGGACTTTGGTCACATTATTGATGATATCAGGATTTTAGCTTCAAACTTAAACTCATTTCAGTTTTGTCATGTGAAACATAATTGTAATGTAGTTGTTCACGCTCTCGCTAAAAGAGCAAAAATTCCTCGAGCCTAGATGTTTGGCTTGAAGATGTACCGGATGATATTGTTCACCTTCTTTCTTTTGATGTTCCTTAAGCAATAATAGTTTCTGCTGGGCCAAGTTTTGGTCTGGTTTCTCAAAAAAAAAAAAAGCTAGGTGATTTATTGATTTAAAATCTTAGTTATGATTTATTGAATTATGATTATAATATTAGTTATGGTTTATTGATTTATAGATTTATAAGTAACAAGTGATTTATTGGTAACAGGTGATTTATTGATTTATGATTAGTAGCTTATGATTTGGACTGATTTGGCATTTGGGCCACGTTATCTAGGCTTGAATTAGAATATGTGAGCTTGAATGTAGGCAAAAATAAATTTGGGTTTCAATTCTTTTTTTTTTTTTTTTTTTTTTGGTTGGGCTTGGCATTTGGGCCACGTTATCTAGGCTTGAATTAAAATATGCAAGCTTGAATGTAGGCAAAAATAAATTTGGGCTTCAATTCTTTATTTTTTTTTTTTTTGGGCCACGAATTGGGCCCAATCCCTTAACAAAAAAAACTCTGTTTAGTAAACGGACCGGGTCTGTCCGCGGGTCGGGTCCAGGTATAAAAAACCCGGCCCCGAACCTGACCCGTGGCATTCCTAGATAGAATTGGTTCGAACTCAGAATCTGAACCGACTCATCGTGAGAAGGAAAAAGTAAAACAAAACCAGCAGAAGGCCACAATCGAAGTCCATCGCGAGAGCGAAGAAGAAGAAGAAGAAGAGAGATGTATCATCCTACCAGAGGTGGCGTTCGCGGTGGTCGAGATCGTAAGCTCTCTCTCTCTCTCTCTCTCTCTCTCTCTCTCTCTCTATTAGGGTTCTTGTCTTCACGCTTAATCCGTTGCTATGTAATTTGATTTCATGGAATTCCTTTTTTCCTTAGAATTAATCGAATTTGTGTTATCCTTTCTCTACTGCGCTTGATCTTTGGAGAATTGCATAATCAAATTCATTTTTCCCGTGGAAATTTAAAATGTTGTTATTGCAGGTTTCTGTGATGCTTATATAACTATGAACAAACCCTAGTTGTCTCACTAGTTTGAATTTGAAATAAATAAGAAAAAGGAGATGATGGTTTTTTTTTTATTTTTGTTAATCACTAGAGCTTTTTTTAGTGTAACTTAAAGTGATTGAATTGAATCCCTTGTGCGATGATGCATAGGTTGATTTGGATAATACATTTTATATATATGTTGACGACGTAGGAATAGAATCTATGAGCAATTGGCCTCACCCCTGACGGCTTAAGCAGTTTATGCTCATGCCCAGGAGCATATATATATATATATATATATATATATGTCTATCATGCTCAAACATGCTGTTTTCAGTATTATAAGCAAGAAAAAATTCATTTAAATTTTGGTTTGCAAGCATGTTATGTATTGACGAGCATAATTCAATACCTTGAGGGTTTTGCTTCAGTGACTTGGTAAGCAATTAATGCGTCTGCTTTCTCTTAAATGATGTAAAATTTAGAAAAAATAAATCCTCTAATGGGGATTAAGTTGAAAAATAGTTTTGATAGGATGTCATCTTCCTTCTTATTTGAATCTTTCTGTTAATCTTTGGTGTGTTGCTTGTGATGTACAGAATTTAGTTGGGATGACGTAAAGGCTGATAAGCATCGGGAGAACTATATTGGTCACAGTATCAAGGCTCCTGTTGGAAGATGGCAGAAAGGTGAGATCTTGTAATGTGACTTTAACTTCTGCCATTAAATATTACAGTCCCGAAGCCCTTGGTTGTATAGATGGCATTTTACTGGGTATGGATCTGTCTTATGTTTACCATTCTTTGTCACATCTATTTAGTTTATTTTAGTCTTCCCCACTGATTCAAGATGAGGTTCCATGGTTTGTACTCTTTGCAAATGATATTGTGTTAGATTGTCTATTGTTGAGATGATAGTGGGAGTTAACTCTAAGTTGGAGGTTTGAGGGATAATTTAGAATCTAACGGTTTTAGCTAAATGGAAATAAACTTAGCGGTATTTCATTTCACCTCTTGGGTAGCACTATTTCATTTCTGTGTTCCCACTTCCCTCCTTTCTCTATATTGCCTCTTTATTTCCTCTTCACTATAGATTTTGTTTTCATCATATAGTTTTTTAGGCATTAGCTTTGGTAGTTCTGTCTCTCTTTCTAGAAGTTTGTTGCAAAACCTATTGGTAGAGTAATTATTTATAGAAGCTCGTTGTATGATTTATTATTAGATCGTTACTTTATCACCTTCTTATTTTTTGTCCATTAGCTCATTCCCTGCTTGTGCATATGCTTTAGACGTTTGGATTGATTGGGTCATGCCAGGTTCTATTGTAGACTTATTATTTTGTTGGCAACGTTGGCTTGGGAAACATAATTTCGATATTTGGAATTTGGTTCCAGGCGGTTTGATGTGGACTATTTGGATAGAACATAATTAGCGTTCTTTTGAGGATACTAAGAAGTCATTGGCTCAACTGTTAGATTTGTGACAGTGAACTCTCTTCAATTGGTCTTGGTGTTGGGGTCTCTCAGATTGTTCTTCTCTTATTGATTTTCTTTTGTCTCTTAGAATAGCTTTTTCATTCCTTTATTTCTCTATTTTTCTGTGTTGTTCTTTGTTCACTATTGTGAACACTTTGTATTTTTTCATCTCTTCCTTTTTTAATAATATTACTTTCTTACCTATCCCCCCCCCCCCCCCCCAAAAAAAAAAATGCTTTTCTTAAAACCTATTGTTAGATTTATTAATTTATAGAAACTTGTCATAAAACCAATTGTTAGAATAATTAATAGAGCCTAAACCGTGTAAATCCTATTTTGATATCAATTAAAAGACCTAATTTCTTCATGCAACACATGTCAAAGACACGTGATTATAATATTTCAATACATTAAAAATGCATATTATTTAAGTTCTATATGTTTAATAACTATGTTTATAATTTGACACCTCGCTTCAATCAGGCTAGTGTCTTTTTGTCGCCTCATGCCTCGGGCAATACAAGGCCTTGGTGCCTTAAGGTTGCCTTTCACCTTTGACTACTAGCATTAATTTTGATGGAATTTATGGCAAAGTCTCAACTCAACTCTCCCTCATTTTCCCCCCAAGAGGAGCCACCCCAAGCTTTGAAAGGATGACTTCATTTCATATCTTATCTTTTCTAGTATTCCCATAAATGTCTTAGCATTGTTGGCTACACTCATAACTGGCTTGGTAAGAGGTTTGTTACCATGGTTTTGGCTTTTGATTAAGTGCACCTTTGTATGGTATTGTAGTCTTGGGAGGTGTGTCTTGGACTTAATATTACCTTCAACTTTTTTTTCTTTTTTTTTTTTTTTTTTAAAATGTGAAGTGGCTGCTCTTATATCATAAATGCATTTATTTATGTTTTGCATTCTCAAATTCTCATATAAGAGCATGAGTTGATAAAGTATCTTCTCTAGTAAGGCATAGTGTTAGTTCCAATATTTCCATGAAGCTTCAAAGATGCTAAAAATAGGAAGCTTTTTTTTGGGGGGTAAGAACGCACTGGAGTTGGTTCAAGACTTTTGATTGAAATCTTGGCCTTTGACTTTAGAAGCTAGGTTGTTTTATTTGTTTTGGTAGAACTACTGCATACCTATTGTGACAAGGTTTGTGCCTCCTTTTTGGCCCTTTTTAGCGAAAAACAAAACATGTTCTAGTGACTTTTTGTGGTGGAAGACTACTACTCTGTTGAGGTGGAGGGAGGGGGTTTTTGAATTAATTTTTTTCCCCGCGGTTCCTTTTTCTATTACTATGTGAGTAAACATATTCTACTATCATATGATTCTGTATAAAATTTGATTGTTATTAAGATAGCTGACTCGAAATCTTTGGGACTAAGGCTTGGTGGTTGTTCTTGTTATTACGATCAGAAAGCTGTTTTGAGAACTGCATTGAAGTGGTAGTTGTCTTTCCTTTTCAATTGTGCATTATCTTCTTTCGTTATTAATTTATAAAAGAGCAAAAGGCATTAATTTGTGATATCACATATGATAAAAAATTGCGGCTAGGGTTTTAATGTCTTAATTATAACTTTATAGGTAGTCTTTAAATTTATCTTCAGTTTATTGTATCTATGATGGTTAAGTAATCATATGATCATTTTCATTTTGTTGCTTACTTGGTAGACATTGCAAAGACTCATATAATGACTTAATATGGAATTAATTCTGGTCATGGTCAAATAGATTAATGATCCATCTCTAGAAACATTGATAAGAAGTAGTGCAGTTAGAACTTTCCCCACTTTTGGCTGCATACTCGAGGGTTCTTTTAAGTGTCATCAGTAATTTTTAAAATAAAGTTTTAAGTTTCATCAGTATGAGGCTAATGGCTTGAATTTGAAGTGACTATCTGATTCGACAGCCACTAGCAATGTTGTTTTGTTGCTGAATTTTGTACAAACTTTGTTTTTTGAATTTAGAAACTTCGCTTACTGCTATTTCATGTAATACTATACAAATTGTGGTTCTTAGCTGATAAGCAATTCTGAATGGCTTCTTTTATTGATGCAACAGGAAAAGATCTACACTGGTATAACAAGGACAAAAAATCTTGGAATGCAGAAATGGAGGCTGCAAAAGAAGAAATAAAAAGAATTAAGGAACAGGAGGAGCAAGCCATGAGGGAGGCCCTAGGCTTAGCTCCTAAACGTGCTAGCCGACCTCAAGGTAATCGGCTTGATAAGCATGAGTTATCTGAACTTGTGAAGCGAGGCTCTACTGCAGAGGACTTGGGTGCAGGCCATGCTGAAGCTGCTCATGTTCATGGTCTTGGTTTCGCAAGGTATGTCTGAGAAAAAAAAAAAAAAAATTGATTAGGTTCTGCCCTTATGCCATTCTTCCAATTTGATATTGTATTTCTAGTTTTTTCATGATGCAAAACCAATTTTGAAATACATAATGGCATTTCTGGCTTGCAACTTTTTCTAGCAAGTGTTTGAAATACTGTGACACGGTACAAATACAGAGAAGGATGCCATCCTTTTTTGGGGTCAATGTAAGGTTTAAGTAATGACAGAGTGGGTTAAAAAGTTTTAAAAAACGATAGTTGACTTCAACTGGTTGGGCAAGGGATAATATATGCCCATATGGTTGAACTACCCGGAAAGCTTGTCTATATTAACCTTATCATGGGACAAGTTGTGGATATTTAAGTGTAGGGGTGTAATCGGTTTGGGTCGGTCGGTGTTGGCAGTTTTTGCACTGATCCAAGAATTTCGGTTTTAACATATTGAGCACTGAAACCGACTTGTAAGGAAGGGACGCCAAACTGACCGATTGCATTCGATTTCAGTTCTGTTCGGTTGGGTTTTGGTGTTTAGGATGTGAGAAACAAAAGCAATAAAAAAAAAAGAGAAGAAGAATTTTTTTGCATCAAACAGAGATATTATTGAAAGACAAAAGCAGTACAACAACTAACAAGAAAAGCAAGACCAACACAGACTCTGTTTTCAACACAAAATACAGAGCAACACACAGGAAAAAACATAAAACAAAAACTAAGACTAAGCTACCATCAACAACAAAAGGTAGCAGCTCAGCACCCAAACACCAAGCAAACACAAAAAAATATACTCAAAATCATGTATATATTCAGAGAAAATACCAAAATAAGAAAAAACCTATCTCCCTTTGCTTTCCCACATTCTCTCACCACCCAAAAACAAGCACCAAGCAAACACAAGAAACATATACTCAAAATCAAGAAGATTGTGGTTTTTTTTTTTGGGTTAAACATTTTTTGGATTCTCGAACTTTGTTTTTGAGAGACTAAAAGAAATGGAGAAGAAGAAGGTTGTGGTACTGGTTGTGTGCAACTTTGTTTCTAAGAGACTAAAAGAAATGGAGAAGAAGAAAGTTGTGGGGAGAATGGCAAAATTGAGAAGAGGAAGGTTGTGGGGGAGAATGGCTGCAGCTTGAAGTGGGAGAGAAGAGATAAAACATAGGGTTAGTAGGGTTATAAAACAAACCCAAAACCGAGTAGTTTTGTGTTAATAAAGAGAGAAAAATTAAAAATGCATTTACCATGGGTCAAACCTAAGTGAAAGGTGTGAACACGTGCGTCTTTGCCACTATGCTACCAGGAACTTTCTTGATATAAATTGTATATATTAATATTTAATATATTTTGGTTCGGTTTTGGTCGGGTTGGTGTTTTTGTGTGGGACATTGAAACCGAAACCAAAATGTTTCGGTTTCAAGAAATTCAAACCGAAATTGAACCATACCAAAACCGAACTGAAAAATTGGACTCGGTTCGGGCAATTTCAGCCGGTTTTTTCGGTTTACCAGTTTTTTGCACACCCCTAATTAAGTGCATCTTTTGGAGCAGACTAGAGTTTTCCTTGATTGGTCTGTTCTCCAACTTTTATGTGATAAGTTGAATAATAGTTTGAATACTTTGGTATTCAGACACATTTTTTATTTGTTTTAATGCAAATTCAGAAGAAATATGTATGCTAGGAATGAAGGGGCAATTTGCTGAGGTCACAGAACATGATGATGGTGCTGCTGGCTTCTGAGTTATAGTATGACTTACTAATGCTTGGGTGCAGGCCCAGCCATATATGAAAAAAAATCAAAAAATTACTTACTTAAAGAGTGACAAATTATCCTTAGATGTATATTAAAATATTGGCCAAACTAGAACTTACTAACCTATGGTTTGACCGAAAAAATTTAAGTTGTCTACTTATGATTTGAAATTTAACACTTTACACACCTGAGGTTTGACAGAAATTTAAGTTGCCTACCTGTGGATTGAAATCCCATGATGCAAGTGTTCTGCTTGATTCCTTTTTATCTTATTTGATCTTGTATTTTTATGGTTTTTGTGTTTTTGGAGGAGAGAGACATAAAAGTGAAACAAAATTACATATTTAGCCCTGTTTTTGACAGAGGTGGGTTACGGAACTCTAACTAAGCTAACCTCAGATGGGTAAAGTGTCAAATTTTAAACCGCAGATAGGTAACTTAAATTTCGGCCAAACCACAGGTGGGTAAGTTATAATTTGCCCTAAAATATTTGTCTTAATTTTCCCAAAAAAAAAAATTAATTATATTTGTCTTATAATTATCTTGATTTATTATCTATTATTTGGGTGAGTCCAAGTTTGAATTACCATAGTCCAGGCCTGCCCCAAGAATTAAAGTTCTAGGAAGTAGTCTTTGCTTGGGCCTAATGGGCCTCTCAAATATGAAGGTGGGATGTGTGGGTTGAGATGGTTCTTTCTTTTGCCATAGCTTTATAATTCTTAGCACAGGAGTTACCTGCTTCTTTGTTCATGCCTGGATCAGCCTGATTTTAGCTTGAATTTTCTACCTTTTTTGTTTGGGTTTGGTTTTGGTTTTGGGGAATAGAATCAGTGCTTCTAATCTTTTGAATGTGGTTCCTAAAAGTGTGCCTCACGTGTCTTTTGAACAATATCTGGCATAGGTAGCTTGCTAATCAGTGTGCTTATGCGGCCTTCTAACTGCACAATTCCAATTGTTGCGTGCATGTGTGAGCATGCACACCTGCTAGAGAAAAGAAACATGACTCCAAGTGAGGTTATGTAGGAATGTACTGTGTTAGGAAACAGGAAACCTAATTCAGATATATGGGATGAAAACAATAGAAAAGAAAGAGCAGAAAAGATCAATTCACACACAAACAAAAACACAGATTTAGTTTACCCAAAACAAGAGTTCTGTGGTTATGTCCACAGGGTTGCTGCAATTTTTAATATTGCTACAACAAGAGTTACAGGATCATTAGCACATATATATGACCCTAGGCTACACACATGAGAAACTTCAATAATGGGCCTAGGGCATCTAAAGTGTGCTCAATTACTGGAAATAACCCCAAAATTGTACGGACACTAATTTTGTTCAATCTGGGGTCTGCTGGCTCCCAAACCTGGGACATAACCAACACAGTAGATCGTTCTCCACATACATCCCATCACTTTGTTTAATTTTTCTTTATAAGTAATAAGATTTATTGATATCAAAAAAGGCACACCCTAGGACATAGGAAGTGTACAGGGGGCAACAAATCAAGTAAAGAAGTAAATGATTGGTTTTGGAAGCTGACAACCAATCAAATAAGGTTCTAAAAAAAATAACTTTAGGTCTGGCATGGATCTCTCATTATCTTCAAAACACTTGCTATTTCTTTCCCTACAATGACACCACATTAAACAATGGGGAACAATTTGTCCATATTTGACCATTTTGATGATGACCAAACCTACCTTGCCAGCAAGCTAGGAGCCCACAACTGACTTTGCTTAATTGTGACACAGCCATTGGAGAAAGATCTAGTTGCGGTCTTTAGATTAGTTTTCAATTTTGACATAAAGAATTTCTTGCGTCCGACTTATGTGCAAGATTTGACAGGGACAAGTCTTGTGTGGTTTTGAAGATCAATCTCATAAGTTATCGGAGATAATTGTACTTTTAAGTGTTATTTTCCTAATTGTCTTCGGCCTAGATTATTCTAGAATTTCTAATGCATTAGGAGTCCTGTATTGGTTTTATCAGGTCTTTTGTTTACTAGTCAAATTAGTAGTCCTAGTAGGTAAGAGTCAGTGGGTCTATATAAACATGCAAGCCTGGAGCTCTTCTTCTTTGTTGCACACTGATACCGTTCACAGATAATGTTAAAGCCCCTGAACAGCCACAAACTTCTCCTTTAAATTCCTTCTTTGTGACCTATCAAATCCTTTTCTTTATCTTCTTAAAAACCATGAACCCCATATTTTTTTCCTAGCCTTTTAGCCATTACTTAACCTTAACCATAAAAACAAACCCTAAATAACCTTTTTGTGCTGCTACCTGGAATATCTACAACTCTTCTACTGCCAAGTTTCAATTTTCAAACCTTAATCCATCTATCAGCCCTAAAGCCACTACTTTAAAACCCTAAAGCTCAATGTAAGATTGGTAGGCAGATTCCTAATTTTGTTTTACCTCAATTTGTTTTTAAAATCAAGTGTTAAAATTTACATGCCCCACCATTTGATTGCAGAGATGAGATTTAGAAAGCACAGACACGGACACGGGTACGACACAGCGACATGAGTAGTTTTTGAAAAATTATGACATGAAATGGCCGGTACAAAACCGGTATGACATGGGTATGGCACCCTAAATGAATAGTCCGTGCTTCCTAGGATGAGATTATAATTTTTCGCATTGCAAAGTATCTCCCCACTCCCACCCTTGAACAGGAAACTGATATTTAATTGAGAACTTGCCATTTTTGCATCATTTTTAGTTGGTTGAAGGCTACAGCTTTAGAAAATTAAGTTTTAAAAAGTTCCTGAAAACAAAAGGTTGCACCTGCTCTAATTAATAGCAATTTTTTTATTAAAAAAGGAAAGTTCAGAAAACACCTTGCTATAAATGCGTTCTCTGCAATTTTTTTTTTTTTTCTTTTTTCTTGTTCTTAATAAGAGGCTTGTTGGCATATATGCTACTAAATGGCATCTTTCCAGCTATTTCTTAGTGAAGGGATAATTGTTGAACCTGGACCTGCAGCATTTTTACCTTTCAAGATTCACCATTGAATACACATATTAAGATTTTTTTTTTTTTTTTTGAGAAACGAATACACATTAAGATGGTATCACTTCAACGCAACTTCAGCGTGTTTTATTTTATATTGGACATCTAATTAAATATCCTAGTGGTGAAATTTGAACAGTTATATTCCAACCGAGTAGATTTATGGTAGCTAGCTGTCTACTCTCTGTTTTCTTTGACTTGGCATACAGTAATGCACTGAACATTTTGGAATTTAAATATGGAGAGACGCATACAAATTACTTAAATTATCCATGAATGGTCAAGCATTAGAGTTGCCAACTAATGCATATATGGGGCTTTTTAAGGAGATTTTAGGATTTTTTTTTTTTTTTTTTTTTCACATCATGTTTGGTGTTTAGAGCTGCTCTTTCTAATACTTGAAAAGACTAATGAAATTGTGGCACCATACCCTTTAACTCTAACTTGGTGACCTTTTACTATATTTGGTTCCTTTGATTTTACTTTATGTATGTTCATTGAGTGTGAATCTTGGCACCAACCTTTGTACCAATAACCTGTTTCTTTTCTCTTTTACTTTTTTCTTTCATCTTTCTTGTCTTTTCTCCTCTATGTTAATTCTTTTTATGTACTGCAGATTACCTCGCCCTGGGGAGGAAACAAGTTCTCTTCAACCCACAGTGAGTGATGTTTCACCTGAAACGAGAAAGGTGTCTATGGCTGATCAGTCACCAAGAAACACTCAAGAAAAGGAATCGGAGGATGAAAGCAGTCGAAAGAAAAGGAGGCGTGAAGAGAAGAAAAAGGAAAAGCATGAAAGGCGCGAGAAGCGGCATTCTCATGATTTGGATGACAAGAGGAAACACAAGAAAGACAAGGAGAGAAGGAGACACGACTCGGACTAACATGTTCATAAAATTCTGTAACTTGTATTTCACTCTTCTATGTTTGTGATAAATATATTTTTTGGAATAAGATTTTACATATTTTATGTAGTTTCAACTTTCAAATGAAGATTATATGTTTGTATTGTGCTGGTGATAGACAGACAGACTTGCACGACTGCACAGTCTATTATATAACCGCAGATAGAAGAGAAAATTTGTGTTCATAACTCATGGCTGCAATTTTTATCACAATCATGATGTAGTTGACTGTGAATGTGTTACAAATCCAATTGAGTTTGTTGGTTACTCTGAGAGAACCGAGACTTCTTAATAAAATTAAATAAAAACTAAGTACGTAGCATTCCTTCCTTCAAATCAGCCCTGGTCCTCAAGGGTTTAATCTGAAAATGATTGTTGCATAAGAGCTCGATCTTCCCAAGCTGCTTCTCACCTACCAGATCACTTCATGGGCTTAAAAGGATCTTATGACCGAGTATCTGCAGAGGTGAAAAGCCATTTGGTGTTGCAAAGCTATCTTTAAACTGATTTAAAAGTTGTTGCATGCTTGAATGGTGTGAAGGTGGAATGATTTGATTTTGTGGAGTTCCCATGTCCTTATCTTCGAATTTGCATTGCCCATCATTTTCCTTAGTTAGCTTCTCTTGTTCATAGAGAGCCAAATTCCTCTCTTTGGTTGTGCATTGCCCACCACCCTCTTTAGTTGGTGTCTCTTGTTCAAATCTAGCCAAACGCAAGACTTGTATCTCTTTCAGTTTGTCCATTGTCCATGCATTCCAATAACTTCGAGGGAGTCTAGACCTCCAAAGTCCAAAATGAATACTCACTCAATAATAATATTTTTCAGCTCATTTATTAATCCACCATATAAATTGATGGCTTTATAAGATAAACCTAAGATTTAAATTCAAAAGAAACCTAATCTTTATCTACAACAAGTAGATAAGATTTATTCAAATACTAAGCTAACAATTTATCATATTCATTATCTGATTACCCAACTCCTAATAACAAAAACAAAATCTTAAATAATAAAATTAAATAAAAACTAAGCATGTAATAGAATGGTGAAGAAAGAATAGAGAGTCTATATGAAAGTTGCTACATCTGAATCTATATATATATATATATATATATACACATAAAAGCTGAAGTATCTATACTATTATTTAAGGGGTTTCTCCTGTTTGGGTTCCTCAAAATTTTTTTTTTTTTTGTTCAAAAATGTCCCTACATCCCTATGTTTAAATAGAGACAAAACTAAAGGACAATCTAGTAAAAATACAACTCTAACTCTCACTAAAACATTGCCTAAAAAATAAGGTCACTCTCTTTCTATTTTCAAATTGCTTTATCAACTTATAAATTAAATTCTCAAAATAAAAATTATATATATAAAATAAAAACACAGTTTTTTTTTTTTTTTTTTTGGGCTATAAAATAGGACCATGTTGCTAGTAGCATTTAATATTGTTAAGCTCATGTTGCTCCAACTCATCTATCACGTCATTGGCCACATAATCATTTTTTTTCTTAGTTATTTTTTATTTCTAATTTTTTAGAATATTAAATATATAAATAGATTGACTTTAAATATTTATTTTTAGTGGTTTTAACTTTACATATGACTTTTTCTTTATCCCTCTCTCTCTCTCTCTCTCTCTCTCTCTCTCTCTCTCTCTCTCTCTCTCTCTATATATATATATATATATATATATATCTATTTATATACAATAAAATCAATGAAGAATCAAAAACCAAAAACAATGTCTATACATATCTATTTATATTATATATTATAATATAATAATGGAAGTTTGCAATAAATTTTATAAAACTTTTTTGTGTTACATCACTAGAATCCTTTTTTCTTTTTTCTTTTTTTGCAATTTTTTATTCTATTCAACCTTTCATCGTCTTCAACTCCTGGCTTTTTAATTCAATCATTCATCTCCTCAAATCATTGTCTTCTTTAATTCTTAATTTGATTCCCTTTATAGATTTTTAAATTTTCTCCTTTATATCTTCTTAAATTCTACCATTTCATTTTATTAAACCTTTCATCTACTTCCACCCTTCCTTTTCCAGCTCATTTTTCATATAAATTTCTTATTACTTCATTTCCAGCTCTCTCTCTCTCTCTCTCTCTCTCTCTCTCTCTCTCTCTCTCTCTCTCTCTCTCTCTCTCCAAGTTGTTCACAACAAAAATAGTCAATATTCTTGGTCTATCCAATTTATTTATTTTTTAAATTGTTTCAACTACACTTTCTTTTTTTTTCACTAATGGTTCTTTTTGTTATTATATTGTTGATTTAATTGTCACATCACATTTGTTTCTCTTTTTGGCAAATTTGTATCGATTTTATGCATATTTAGGTCTTTCGGTATTCTAATTCCCGATCACCTATTCTTTTTCTTTACCCCATTGGATTGATTTGATTTGGGTTAATACTTAGTTGTTTTGTAAGTTAGAATTTGATTTTTTTTAGTGATCCATTTGGATATTCAACTATGAGACTTTACTAAGTTTGTTTATACTTTAATCCTTTTAGGTAGATAAATTTGTAATTTTTGAGGGAAGGTACTCTTAACAAGTGTATTAGGAATACTTTATAGTGCCACTTATTCAAACAAAAGCAAAGATTAGTCAAACAAAAATAATTAGATGAGTGACGACACATAGCTTTTCCAATTGTAATATTAATATTAATATTATTATTATTATTATTATTATTATTATATAAGGATACATATAGAAACTTAATTATGAGATTTTGCTAATAATTGTTTATTTAATAATCTTATCGGATGGACAAATTTGTAGTTTTTGCAAAGAAAATAATCACAATAGATTATCAACAACAAATAGTTTTCTTAATCGGTCCAATTAATCATTGTTAAGCGATGATTGATATACCATTTTATTTGTTTGCAAAGCATCTTCATATGGGGTATGTTTTGATTCAATATATATTTATATATGAATGTATTGAGATAAGCAATGTATTCAAGAAAAGAAATATGATCAAACTTTGTATACTTCAAAAGAGATAGATTGGTTTGGGATTAAAGATAACATTAAAATAGAAGGCTACAATTTGAAGTTTTATGAATGATGGAAAAACTCTATTTTTCTCATTCCTTTCTAACTATCATGATTGAAAAATTTAATTCTCCCTATATTCTATTACTTGCAAATTGACTCATAATATGGGTAAATGAAAATTTTAATACAAAAAAGGAAGTAATATATATATATATATATATATAAGGGACAAAGCTTGAAACCAAGCCCAACCTAGATGAAACTGGCTTAGGATGGAGGCCACATACAACTAAATTGTAGAGGTGGGTGGTCAAGGTCAACACTTTGATCCCTGGCAGCTACATAGGGGTAATTAAAGAAAGATGATCAATAAAGACGGCAATACATGAGAAGATTTATTGTAGGAAAAGAGAGATTCTTATTTAAGTCCTTCCTTGGGCTAGCCGAGGAACAATTGTTCTTCTAGAAAACGCCTCTCGATTTTACAATGGTCACTTTCTCTCTCTAACTCCCTTTTTCTCTGATCCCCCCCGTCACTTTCTCTCTCTAACTCCCTCTTTCTCTGATCCCCCCCTTCAGGGTGGATCTTCCTTCCTATATATAATTGTTTGGATTGCATCTCAGCCTTCTGCTTGGAAGGCTGTTGATCTTTCTCTAGATACTTGTCCCATTACTGCCTTGCTGGTAGAGGTAGAGTAGGCTACAAGCTGTGGGAGCACTGTTGAGGGGTCAATCTGCCATTAATGTGGCAAATTAAGTTGGTATAGTGCATTAAATGTGGAGATGATGGAAGCTCTATCTGGAAGTTTTCTCCTACCTTTGCTTGTACATTACTACAATCCTCCTCAGCCTTCAACCTTATGTTCTTGGTGGCTTATCTCTAGTATTTCGAGAAGTATCTGTTCCTTGAGCTTCTCAGGTGGGTTGTCCTCCTCGATTTCCCTGACATGGTTGTCCTAACTGTTCTAGGCCTGGTTTGGTGAATAGTTAGGCCCAGTTACACCTCAGGTGTATCCTACTTGATGATTCCCTCTCTTCGGGCTTCCTCCTCCCACAATATATATAATTTTTTATTTATAGAGAACACAAAATTTCATTACTTAAAAAAGAAAAGAAAGCAATAAAACATTGTTTATTTAACAAAAAATTATTGGATTATTGCCCTTCTTGGTTTGGACCCTTTGGTAAAGAGATATACAAACAAAGATAATTTTTTAATTAATAATTTAAAACATCTAAAATGAAATTCTCTTATGAAAAAAAAAAAAAACACTTTGTTACAAATGACTAATCCTGATATATGATTTTATGAATATTTAAAAAAAATAAATTATCTATTATATTTTATTAAAAATAAAATATTCTTGTGCATTACATGAATTTACAACTAATTATGGTAAAAATGGTGACATACATGTTGCAGTCAATTTCACTTGAATTCTATACCTTTTAGCCTGTAAGACGCCATGGGAATCTCCATAAAGCAGGTAGAGGACCAGCATATAGGGACCTAGGATTGGAAATTGGGAGCCCTATATGCTCATTTTGTAGGGAAGCTAGCTAGGCAATAATTGCAAGTTTCTCTTTGGTCTCTAGTTGGTGTCCACTGACTAGTGGCTTGGGTATAGAATTAATCAACCCCAATGATTGGATGTCATATAAGATGTCATATAAATTGTGACACTTAGAACTAAGTGACGAAAATTGAGTGAAGAGTGATAGTTTTTTAAAAACCAAATAGCTCCTAAGGTTGTTGCATTAGTCCTCTCTCTCTCTTTCTCAAAGTAGCCGAAACAGGGTTCCAAACATTCATTGGCTCTATCCAAGACTAAAAAAACTAGGACTTAATCAATTATCCCATGATTTTGAGGTCGAGTTACAACAATTTTTATCTTATATATTGAATATATGTATGTAAATCCTTCGTATCACAATGTGTGAATTGACAAATATATGAAACCCACACATTGTGAGAGTAAATATGCATCATATGATACACGAGATACTTTCTCGAATTACATAAAATGGTGTGTGATGAGGTGTGATTACTAAATTACTCTTTTCTAATGTGCATCTGGTACTAATAAGCCAGAGTCCTGTAATATAACTCCAATTATGATAGAAATATTTCAGCATCATGCATCTTTGGACTACCGCTCTATTTGTTTCGACGATAATGTTTTCTATAAAATGAGTCATTTTTCAAAAAGTATTTTCTATAAAACTATCTCATTTTCTTATGTTTGATCGCAAAACCTTAAATGAGTTAAAAAATAATCTCCTAATTTCCCTTTTTTAGCTTACTGTGATATAGAGTTATCTTCCCAAAAAAAAAAAAAAGTAAAAAATAATCTTTAAAAATAAACCATACTTTTTCTGTTGATTAAAGATAGTTTTCTTTTAACTTATTTTTTTATGATACTATCAATCATTAAAAAACATAAAAAACTATCTTTATATAATATTTTTCATAATTTTTAAGTTGGATATATTGGCACATCAGCTATTAACGTAGGAGTTTTTTTTTTTTTTTTTGGTTAAAGGGATATCTATATCTATATCTATATCTATATCTATATATATATATATATATAAAAGCAGAAGTTGAGAGAAAATGAGTTCCTAGAATTAAGGAGATAATGACAAATAGGAAAAGTTCCTACCTAAAATTCAGACATGTGTAACTTTAAAAAGCGATACATTATATTGTTTTCAAAAAATTAACACCGTTTGGCTGTAATTGTTTATATTAAAATCTTTGCCACGTTTGCAATTAAAAAAATATAAATTAAATAACCGGTTGAAAAAAAAACACAACTAAAATAAAATAAACAAATAAAAAACGTTGCAATCAAAAAAACCCTACCGATTCCTTTTCATAAGAACGCTTAACATTTTCTCTCTCTAAACCAAAAAAACAAGCGATACTGCGATACAAAGAAAGGGAAGGAGGTAAAAAAAAATCTTGCGCTCAAACGTTCGCCCCAGAGGTATTCAGATACGGAGTTAGGGATCGGCAGTTAGGGTCGCCGCCCATATGTTCTTTTTTAGTTTTACAAAGTTCGGCTTTTGTTGGGAGATTCATTCAGGAATTATTTATGATTTAGGTTTTTTGGTTAGGAGCTAGAAAGCACGGACGCGGCTGGGAGGGTGGCGCACCCGAGTCCGACGCGGCGCGACGCGGGACGCGGCGTCCGACGCGGTTGACCGCGAGTCCGGCCGCGTCTGAGTTTTTTTTTTTTTTTTTTTTTTCTCGGATTCGAGCCGAATCGGCTGGATTCGCGCCGACGCGGCTCGATTCGCGCCGAATCGGGTCGTATCGGCCATATCGGGTCGTATCGGCCGGCGACCGATACGGCCGATACGGCCGAAACATGCCGGAAACGGCCGAAATCGGCCGAAATTGGCCTTAAAACTCGCCGGAGCAGCCGAAATTCTGACCTCATATGTGTTTTTTGCCTTCTTCTTTCTTTGTTTTAAGAATCAAGTATATTAATGTGTTTTTTAAGAATATTTTTATAGTAAAAATATATAGAAAATATAAATAAAAATATTTTTAATAATTTTTTAATCGCCGAGTCCCGCCGCACCCGCACCCTACTTTTTCAAAAATTGCCGAGTCCCGCACCCGCCCCCGCACCCGCACCCGAGTCCCGAAACGCACCCGTGCTTCATAGGTTAGGAGTAGTTTTGTTTAATTTATGTAAATAGACGGCTTAGCTTTGGTTTAATCTCTTACCCTATTGTCTTCTTTAGGGTTGCTGTCAATTTAGGGATTTGAGATACGAAGATAGAGATCGACGCAATTCTGTGGTCAACATAATCGGAACTAGACCGACGAAAGGTTCGAATCAATCCTCTGAGTTCGAATTTGAATTGAAATTCGAATGTTCATTCTCTTTCTTTAGATGCTTTGTTCATTCGAATGTTCATTCTCTTTCTTATGGCATGGACAAGAATGGCAGAACCCTAGAATTCTGAATTGTATTCTTTCATTATTTACTACCTTCTTTGAAATGTAAATTTAGAAATAATACTAAACAAAAGTGCACCTTTACCCAAGGTCAGCATTTTCTTACTTGATGTGCACCTATACTTCAGATTAAAAGTATATGATTCATAAAGTATTTCATGTTCACATAAATTTTCATATGTGCATGCATTCACCCTTTGGTGTTAGTTCTTGAGTTTTTATTGAAAATTTTGCTGCGCAACCCAATGAAGAGATAAAAAGAAGGTAGTGGGCTGAATTTGTATTGATTTTCTATTCACATAATAGGTTTTACTTTCTCTGCTAACAGAAGTTATATTTATTATATATGTCCATTAAGGGTTGATTTTCTTAATAGGTTGTAGCTTCCTTTTAAGACTCTGTTAAATACTGTTTTGCTGCATTACTCAATCAAGGTTTAAAGTTTGGCTGCCTTTTTCCCTAATTTCCTTTTTTTTTCCCCAATTTCTTGAGTTTTGTTTTGTTTAATTTTCTTGAACTGATTATGTTTTGTTTAGTTTTCCAATTTATTTAAAGTCTTTAACTTCTCATTTCTAACTACTTATGCTACAAAGGGTCCTCTCACTAATAAGACCATTTATAATACTTCAATAAGAGTTTCTGAATTAATTTGAAAGGTCAAGTTCTGTTTTCATTTTTATAAGTGCCTGCAGAGTACAGAGTGACATGATTCCTGCATAATTTTGTTTAAGAACTATTGTTCGATAAATCTGTGTGCTGGGATTGATATATGTGATATATTAATTCAAGTTTCGGATACTGTGGCTTGCCATATATATAATTTTAGATGGGTACAAACTTGATTCGTAAAACCTATGGTTACAGATGCACACCGCCAATAAATTGGGGGGTAATTTTGCAATCATTATAGAGTGCATACTGAATCAATATTGTATAGTGTCTTTTGCTTTTTTGTTAGATTTCTGATTCAATATCTTGGTTTCTCTGTTTGTGTTTGGCTTTTGATGTTTGTCATGTTTTATTCATTGTTGTTTTTTTGTAGTGTGTGGATTTTTGCTGCCTAGAATGTTACTTTTATGTTGATGAAATATCTTAAAGTGCATATTGGGTTTTCACTATTGGATACTTTGTTGCACTTATTATTGCAAGGCTAAATGGAGTCTTCCTTGATTGCATATAGAAACATAGACGATTTTGAAAGGATTCGAAATGGCCTTTTTTTTTTTTTTTTTGGCTTTGGAACTGTAACTATTGTGTTGTCTGTTTCGACTATACTCTATATTAGAGTCACTTATTGTTGAAATTTTTATTTGACTATGTTTTGGAGGTATTATGGTATTCTATTATTTTTGAAATTATAGGTAGTTCTTTTGACAACAAGGTAGTTCTCTGATCATATTATAGGCAGGGAAAGGTTGCAACAATAATGTATGATGTGTGTTTGATAAAATGTCTCAAAAATTTACACTGCACATTGTCTCATAAAAATCTGTATTGTAGTACACTATTTTATAAAATCTGCATTGTTTTGAATAACTTTTTGCATTGTTTTTAAATAACTTTTTGTAAACCAATTTTCTGTTTCGCATGTTGGTATCTGTTGTTTCATATTTTGCAGCAGAGTGAAAAGAAATCAAGTTAATACTTCTATGTCATTTAAGGTTTTGAACATTGGAAGTTGTAATTTTGTTGTTTATTGCGTTCTCATATTTTATTATCTTCTTTCATGTCCTGTTTAAAGTTAATCACGTTGAAGAAGAAGTGTCTTTGTTGTTGTCTAGGCTTTATTTATCTTTAAAAAAACACATACTCTTTTTTAAGTTGTTGTCCTTTTTTGTTGGTATCTGCATTAGTTAATTGCCTTTGGTTGTTTTAAACAACATATGATGATTTGTTCACTATGCATTCCATGTTTTGTTATAGATGGACACCATCACAGAAAAATGTACCTATTCGTTTGGCCCCTTAAGCAAACTATTTCAGTACTATCTTTGCCACCATTGTTGTTCAATTTCACCATTCTACTGGTAGTTATGAATTCTACACTGTTTCAAATAAATTTCTCATTATATTATTTTAGACAAAAAACCTAAAACTATAGTTCATTCTTCATACTTTCTCTCTCTCTACAGTGAGCTTTTTTGTTTTTACAAAATTTTTTATAGTTTTTTTTATACAAGTTATTGAGTCATATTTCATTCTTTGAAAGAAAATTTTATTTTTCACTCTATTCTCTCTTATTGGACTAACATTTTTTAGATTTGCCAAGAGAACCTCCAAATTGGGCGAAACCAAGAGTTGCAAGTGAAGAAAGAGGTTTTTGTTCTTTGCAATAGGTAGTTTTGGGAACGGTAATACAAAATTTAAAGTCTTTTTTTGATATCAGTTCATGATTGAATGGGTCAGATTTTGTTTTAACTAAGGTGTTTGGGTTACAATTGATTTTGTTTTGGGTATTTGGTGTGAGATTCAATTCTGATGTATATTTGTGTTGTTGGTTAGATTGGATTGGTGTTTAGTGATCTTCTTCAACCTAATTTAGAAAAGTCTTTTAATAATAATATTAAAACATATTTATTCTGCCTTTTCCTACATCTTCATGTCTGCTCTATTATTATGTATGAATTCCTTGACAATAAGAACCCCATATAATGAAATTAAAATTAAAATTGTTTGTTCAATGTTGTTCAAGATTATATTTTGTAAGAACTGAATCTGTTTTCACCAAAATGTATAAATATTGTCTAAATTTGTTGGATTCTTTTTCATATGCAAAGTTTATGGTTCTTTGTTTTGATGTATTAATGTATTTCTTTCCTAATTGTTTAATTGCACATTTGTTAGTAGAATAGTGACTATATTTATCTGTAAGCTCATGGAATTAAGTTAAAACACTAAATACATACTAAAATTTAGAAGTTGGCAATTACAATTTACCTTAGGCTATTGGTTGTTGCTGTTATTTTGAATGGGTGTAAATATATACTAAGTTTACTTATTCATAAAAGTCACTGGTCATATGACATTGAACTATTATGTTGTATTTACAAAATATAGTGTAAATTTTGCTTTAAGTTTTACTGTTTGATGTGCTTTAAGTATTTATTTATATATATCCTTGGCTAATGGAAGCCAAATTCTTTACCATCATAACCTTTTTATTTTAAAAGCCAATAAAAGTATCATGCAAACGTTTTTTTTTTAATTCTTGGTTCCATCTGAATGACCAAAGAACAATAATATTTTGTGTCCTTATATTGATTCACTAATTCATTTATTCTTTAATTAATTTTTTACATTAGTCCATGAATCTTAATTATTATGTTTGCTCGACTTTGCAATTAATTTTTGGCTTATTTGTTTTTGTTAAATTTTACTATTCAGTGTAGCTCAATGATTACATTGTGTTGATTTTGAAGGATTTGAATTTCTATTCGTGATGATTATGTAATCATTAATTTCAGTTCTTATTTCACATCCTCACGCTAATTTTTGTTATTTGAATTTGAATTAAAATCCGGACGTTTATTCTCTTTCTTTCAATGTTTTGGCCTCAAGTTATAATCTTTAATTATTTACTATTATTAGGGACAATGTAAGTCATTAGATGATTTGTATTTATTCATGAGGGACAACCTAAAACATGTTAGTTGTTCAATAATGATTGATTTCTAAACCTTTTTTTTTTTCAATGTTTGTAGGTTTTGGTGTTTTGGGCTGCTTTGAATAAGTATATGATAGTTTTTTTATAAGATTTTTGGTGTTGGCCTGTAATAATTTTTCCTAAGGGAATATTTGCCTATATATATATACACATAATATTTAACAATGCTTTTACTTGGTTTTCCTTTCTGATTGTCTTTACGTTTTGTAAGATGGATGGTTTAAGATCTGAATGTTTGAGGAGTAAAATTATTTTGTAATTTTTAGTAAGTAAAATTTTTTGTTTTTAATGTTAATTACTGAGTTTTTAATGTAAATTTTATTGATATTTCCTTATTGATATATGTCTTTAATTTATTAGAATGCTTATAAGACTTTGTTTCTTTTAACTTTTTGTACTGCTCAGGCTATTAGACTCAGTTTATTGGGAGGCTTTTTAAATGTTGTTGTTAGCTTTATTTATTTTGTTTACTTATTTATTTTTATTGTGTGTATCTTAGTGTTTTGGATTGAGTGCTTATAGATGCTTTAGTTTTATTTATTTATCTTATGAATAGAAGATTACATAATAGTGAGTGAAAAGTTTCATGAATTCCATTTATATAAAATACAAGAGGAAGGAATATTTGATTAAATAAAGGGTTTGTAATATATTTCAGAGAGTACTAAAACAAATTGCTACAAATGCCGCTCCAAATGCTTCAAAAATGTCAAAAGAGTACTAAACAAATTGCTACAAAGAAGAAAAAAAACTGAACTCTAATGTATATACTACCTTACTCTACGAGTCTTTATGTATTTCATAGTATTGTTAATTTTTTTTTTCTTTGGAAGAGTAAACTGAATGTACTGAATAAAGCTGACAGATTAGAACAGCGTTACTATAAAATGTAATTATATTTCACAATTCGGTATGTTAGACACTGTGATGGTCCCAAAATGGTTGATTTCAAAGTGTATAAGTTGAATGAAGAATGTAGACAACAGGATTTGCTTTAATAAAATAAATAGATTTTCCCCTATTGTTCTGTTGTTGTAAAGTAAAAAGTTATGTGTGTTCAGCTACTGCATCTCTATTTTTTTAGTTATTTTAATTTTTCTACCAAGTCAATATAGTGTATATAATTGTATTGTGGCTGTTTGGATCAGTTATATATCTGCTTGAATACATAAAAATTTTCCTTATAATGTCAATTGTGGCTATTTTTTCTTCTCAGTTGCTTAATGGAACACTATGGAGTTTTACCTAAGAAATATGATAAGTTAAAAAACGTTGTTTTCTAAAATAGTATGCCATGGTTCAGATATATAAATCTAACAATCTAAATTTTTCTTTCCATTTCTTTTCCTCTCTTCCTTTTTTTTGTTTTAAAGAAATATAATGATATCTAATTCTTACAACTTTATTACTTCTAATGAAACCATTTTTATAGCTATACACAAATTATCATTTTGATCTCTTATTTTTTTTAGGAGGGTTAGTTATACAGTGAAAAACATGTTTGTTTATTTCAATGTAATTTGTCAGATCCTTCGTAAATACCATAAAAAATAGAGTTGTAATGACTAAGAGTCTTAACAATGTATAATATATATTTAAAGCAATTACCTGTATTTTCTTCTACTTATGAGATTTTAAATGATCCCGCGCATTGCGCGGGTTAAACACTAGTTATATATAAAACTAAGAAGCCAAAATAGCTAGGTTCGCGGCTGTAATTAACGTAGGAGTTATGACTTCCCATTTGAAGTCAGAGATAGTGTCAAACCATTATTGGTGGTCAAGCGAAGAAATAGTAAACAAACACCAATTCACCTAAAAGAAGTATAATCAAGTTTGGTAGAGCTAACTTGTGCTGACAGTAATAGTTTATTTTTTTACTACGAGGACCATTTATTAGACCTCCCTTTAGTTCTTAAAACACAAATATTGTTGTTTTGAAAAGATATCCACATTTTTTTAAGGATGTCCACACTTCTTACACTACTGAGTGTGCACAATAGTGTGCAAATAATTATTGTTTTTTCTTAAAAATGGTCCTATCTGCTTAATTTTTCTCTTTCATATTTATTTCCCCTCCCTCTCATTCGTGTTACCCTAGAGAGTTACAGATAAAAATGCATGCATACAAAGGCCAGTTCATCATGAACAAAAAATCAACTTTTCTTTTGGTTATTGCTCAGGGAATTTAACTTGAGAGATGAAATGAAACCATGTAAATCCAGCAATGCCAATCTACAAACGCTCACTTTTCTCACATGGAAATGCTAGGGGTACTGCAATTTTACAATCTTTCTCACCCCAAAACTGAACTGTAGAACATGATACAATCTCTTTCTAACCAGATTGTGGAAATTATAGAACTTTATACATGCAAAATTAGTCCCACTGATTGTCTAATTTAGTCTTATGATACAAACAATTAATAACACAGCAGATATGCATCTGCATGACTCAGCTGAACAGAGGTGGTAAATACTTCGATCAAATATTAGCAATAGTTTCCCTAAAAATTAATGCAAAAGCAAAAAAAAAGGTTTTGCAAAGCTTCCATTGAAGTAAACAACTTCATCAGGAGATGCTTAGTCTAGAAATTTTTAATTAACCATCTGTGAGTTTAGACTGTTGGTTTTGTACACCAAGAAAGATCCAGTGCTAAAATAATTGGATGCCAGTGCCTTTCCAGCTGAGGTTGGCTGAGAGAGTGCCAGTTGAGAGAGTTCAAGAACAGAACCCATGCAGAAACTCATCCTGCAATTAGCATAAAATAAGAGATCAGCCAAAATAAGACCAAAACACATTGGCAACTGATTAAGAAAAAGCAATCAGTTCAGTTTACTTCTAAGGGCTGCAAAAAGGTTTCATATTTGCATTGAAGAAAAAAATGATTGTGAAATGTTCCACTCCATTTCAAGAAACAAGTGATACACATTCATATTTGTTATTAAGATATCCAAGGTTTAAACAAGTCTTGATCTTCATTTAGCTGACATGATTTGGCTGTATGTGATAGAAATACTTGAAGATGCCATATATAATTCAGTTACTTTATCAAAAACCCCAGTGAAATAGAACACATAGAGATGAAGTGTGTCAAATGACTCAAATTATAAAAAACCTTACCTCACAGCATCCAGTAATTGGCTAGCTATGTGCTTTCTTCTGTTAGAGGGAGTGACCCAAATAGCTCTAATGCCACAGACAGCAGGTACCCCTTCGTTTTCACAAATGATTGCTCCATTGAGATTCCCATCCAAAACCTCAGAACTATTAACAGAACGGGTTCTTTTCTTGACTTCCCTTTTAAAACTGATATCCCCAAATTGGAGGGAGGTTGAACTTTGTCTTGCCACTTCCTTGGCAGAAGTGCCCTCAGATCCCCCATTCGATGAGCATGAGCAAACTTTGAATGCTTGTTTTATTGGTTCTGCAAGTAGGCAACCTACAATCCTTTGGGAGGAAATAAACAGATACACCTGCCAACATGAGAAACAAAGCAAAGAACAGCAAGTCAACACCTCAATGCACTATCTTATACAACAGAGGCATGACCCTGATTCAAGCACTGTTCTTCCAAAAAAAATTAGAAAATATAGCAAATGACTCTAAAATCTACAGATAGCATACCAGAACCCTCTATCTGGTGCAACTAGACCATAAGGAGGTTCATCTATTACAGCGGCAGAGTGGGGCTTTAAGGGGAGGTTTGGCCCAATCAATTGCAAGATGGAATTAGGTAAATCCAAATAGAAGACAACTCAAAACTGGTCACCAATTGTGTTATTTGAAAGTCTGTCATGCCTTGAAGAAAATGGATGCTGATCCAAGATATTATTAATTCATCAGATGACTGCCAGGAAGTTAGAATTAATCATACTCATCGGGAAGCAAATAGAGTAGCTTTGCTGTGTTAGAATTGGGTATTGTTATGGATAATTTCAGTCATGGGAAAACAGATTTCCTCCATCAGTAGGAAGAATTTTAGGAGAAGAGGCTGGGGAACTATCATTTCCATATACTTTTGAGTCTAGATTATTGTTTTTCTGTTTATAAGAAGGCAAAACTAAACACACACACACACTCAACACACAAAGAAGATAATAAAGTTCAGTTCAAAATCCACACACATGTATGTATGAGAGAGAATTCAAGGATGAGAGACTTATGCAGACAGAACTGGAAGGAACCATAAAGCAATCATCATAGAAGTTGTAGTTTGTTGAACGTGAATTCATAAAATTGATGTTCTATTCTGGAATCATTGAAATCTGAATGGAATCAAGTAAAATTTAACAAACAAATCAATAACAGTGAAAGATTCCTCTAGCAATTTCTTTCATTATAAGAGGAAATGAAACCTTATGAAACTATCAAGTAAAAGATAATGCCAATACCTTACAACTCTTATGGAAAATCCATCCACTTCCAAGATCAATCTCCATCATTTTTACCACTTCCTCCACCTGCCAGTACAATATTGTCCCAATTTATTACCGCAAAGCATTAACTCACAAGTCCCATTTGCATACCAATTAATATAAACTAACAAATTTTCTTTTTTATTGGTAAATTATACATGCATCTAATGGATTCTAAATCAGCAACCTCACCCTCTACATATTCTTACGGGAAGAAAAAGTTCCAGTTAAGCCAAAACTCATTAGTGTAGGCATAAGCTAACAATTACAAACCATCTTATTCATTAATTTCAAAGAAATCACAAATTAAACACAAACCTTGCTCCTATGTGCAGCAGGATCACAATCTAACACCAAAACGATTCGACCACCTTCAATTGAAGGCATAGGGACAACCCTTTCACTGCACCAACCCTATAAAAAAAATAAAAAATAAAAAACTCCAAGTTAGCAATATAAAAAATAAATCACTAAAAAATAGCAGTGCTAGAGAGAAAAATTTCAAAATTTTTTTCCCACAACTTGCCAAGGTAGCAAATTATGATTGGTGTAACACTATTTTCACATCGACCCATCATTGATAATACTTTTATTGTAAACCAATTATAAAATGTCACATCAATAGTTGTGGAAATATCATGAATTTTTTTGTCACTAGACTTAAAATCAAACAGCGAATCACATAGTTCTTAATGTAATATACCTTGAATGGAATCCCAAGGGTATAGTCTCTATGAAATCCCTTGTGAGCCTTCTCATCCTCTTCCTCTCCAGGAGCATACTTGACCCCACATGTTGAACATGTGTGTAAATTAAAATCAGACTGACCCAAATCCAAATGCAACTGTGCATAAGTTCTCTTCTTGTTCGTCTTAATTGCTCTTTCAGAACTCTTCGATTTCGCTATTGAACACAAATTATCTGAATTGGGTTTCTTCACTAGTATGTCACCGATTGACCCTTTGTTACTGTACACCCAAAAAAGTGTCATAGAATATATAAATTCATCATTATTCTTCAAAACCCATGTGTACAAACAAGTTGAAACACCCAAATGTTTAACTTAATTGATTATTGTTTAAATTCCCAGATAACAAAACAGTGTATTAAAGCCAATGAATATATAAAATTCATCATTATTCTTCAAGACCCATGCATGCAAACAAGTTGAAAAACCCAAATGTTGAACTTAATTGATTTATTTAGATTCCCAGATAACAAAACAGTGTATTAAAGCCAATGAATATATAAAATTCATCATTATTTTTCAAAACCCATGAATGCAAACAAGTTGATATACCCAAATGTATAACTTAATTGATTATTATTTAGATTCCCAGATAACAAAACAGTGTATTAAAGCCAATGAATATATCAAATTCATCATTATTCTTCAAAACCCATGTATGCAAACAAGTTGAAACACCTAAATGTATAACTTTTAATTGATTATTGTTTAGATTCGCAGATAACAAAACAGTGTATTAAAGCCAATGAATATATAAAATTCATCATTATTCTTCAAGACCCATGCATGCAAACAAGTTGAAACACCCAAATGTTGAACTTAATTGATTTATTTAGATTCCCAGATAACAAAACAGTGTATTAAAGCCAATGAATATATAAAATTCATCATTATTTTTCAAAACCCATGAATGCAAACAAGTTGATACACCCAAACGTTTAACTTAATTGATTATTATTTAGATTCCCAGATAACAAAACAGTGTATTAAAGCCAATGACTATATCAAATTCATCATTATTCTTCAAAACCCATGTATGCAAACAAGTTGAAACACCTAAATGTATAACTTTTAATTGATTATTGTTTAGATTCCCAGATAACAAAACAGTGTATTAAAGCCAATGAATATATAAAATTCATCATTATTCTTCAAGACCCATGCATGCAAACAAGTTGAAACACCCAAATGTTGAACTTAATTGATTTATTTAGATTCCCAGATAACAAAACAGTGTATTAAAGCCAATGAATATATAAAATTCATCATTATTTTTCAAAACCCATGAATTCAAACAAGTTGATACACCCAAATGTTTAACTTAATTGATTATTATTTAGATTCCCAGATAACAAAACAGTGTATTAAAGCCAATGACTATATCAAATTCATCATTATTCTTCAAAACCCATGTATGCAAACAAGTTGAAACACCTAAATGTATAACTTTTAATTGATTATTGTTTAGATTCCCAGATAACAAAACAGTGTATTAAAGCTAAATAGAAGCAAAAATGAAGAGCCTAAGTTATAAGATCATTCAAAACCCATAAACAAAGAGCTTTACCTATCTGGGTTTTGAGCTCTGCGTGAGTAGGTGTTGAAGAATTGGTGCTGTTTGTTCTCCCAGATGGTGAGTTCGTCAAAAATGGGAGGTGGGTCTGGAGACTTGGGTGCTATAGAAGTAGAAATTGGGTTTTTGAAGAAAGTAGTGATCTTAGCTTGCATTGTTGTATGGCAATGTGTTTGGTTTTCTTGCCTAAATTTGCCGGAAAAGTATTTTCAGTGTTTGGTATTGCATGTAAAACCTATTTTCAGAAAACCCAACAACCACAATCACCACCGTAAACCCAGCCACCACCGGCAACTTGCAAGCACGAGAGTGAGTGAGGAGAGAAATTTTCTGAGGAGAGTGGAAATGGTTTGAAGGTAAATTGAATGTGTAAAATGATTTACGTATATCATCAAAATGGGTTGTTAGGGCCATGAAAGCAGAAAATTAAGCAAAGCAAATCAAATCAAAGAAGACCATCGGTCAAAAACTAATAGTAAATAAATAAAGAAGATCGGCGAAACATTATTGTAGACTTGATCGATCGGTACTCCAGAAACTCGGGTGGGACCCGAAGATACGCATTATATTTATATATATAAAAAAAAAAATAGTGACTTTCATTTCTTTTCTGTTTTTTTCTTTTTCTTTTTCAAACAAAATTAGTACTTAAAAGAAATTGTTTTTTAAAGTATTGAATCAGTGACTGCATTCTGCTCTTTGGTTTTTGATTCCTTATCATGTATCCATTTTATGGTTCGTATTTTTTTTTTTTTTGAGAAATAAATACAATATGTTGCTAACCCTACAACTCGAACCATTTTCCCTCTAGATCCACAAGCACTTTGTAAATGGGGAGGTGTCAATTCAGCTACAAGGCCTTTAGCATTTTTATGGTTCGTATTAGACGTTAGATATTATAGATGATTAAATATTCATTCACATTAATTTACATCAATTATTTTACACATATATCTATAATTGATGCGAGAATATTCATATTTTAACACATAAAAAATGATGTAAAAAAAAAAAAGTGAAATTGTAGATGTGTAAATATCAAAACCCATTACAAATCTAAATGTGTATTCATTGTCCCATTATACACTCAAATCTAAGAAATCTAATCTTAACTTTGAAATGGAAGAAATTTTTATTTTAACATGGACTTTATTTTTTCATTTATATTTCCTGTACCGGAATTCCCAAAGAAAAAACAAGAGAAAAGAAATGAAAGTTAGGCAAATAATGTAAAAGTGATGATTATTATAGGAAACAAAAGTAGTCACTATTTTAGCTAGCATTTGTTCGAGAACACTTATTTAGTTGAAACTAAAAAAATTTTGTTAAAAATATTGTAAATAAAGTTTAAAAGTAACTAAAATAGTATAATAAGACCATGAAAAGTATCAAAAAGTGCAATAATACTTATGAATAGTAGCAAAAATAAACTAAATAATTGCAAAACTAGTAACAAAAATAAGCTAAATAATAATAAGAAATGACTTTTTAAGTCAATGCCAAACACGCCCTCATTATATTTATTTAAAGAGAAAAAAAAAAAAAAGTTAACTATTTAATTTGCAGAAAGATGCCGTATGGTTGTGTAGAAACACTAAAAAAAGACATAGCAATAGCAATCACGTGAGAAAGAGAGAGTTTTGTGAAGAGTGGAAAGCGGAAAGCTTTGCTTTGTGTTTGTGTTTAGTTTTAGTGTTTTGAAGTGTTTGTGTTGTGTTGTGTTATGAGTTATGATTTTCTCTCTCTTCCATGATCCTCAATTATTTCAAGAACCATCTTTATTAATCTTTCTCAGACTCTTTTTTTCATTTTATTTCCCATTAAATACAAACCAGCGAAGACCAAAAACAAAACCAAACTCAACAAACAAAAACCTTATATGTTCTGATCGTTTTTTAACCTGAAAAAACATCAATTTTTACATTAATTTAACAGAACAAAAACAAAAAACGTTTTTTTGTTTGATGTTTTTAAAGAAAAGAAAAAAAATGGTGGCGGCTAACCGTGAAATGGTTGTGTTTTGCTTCGACACTCTCGTCTCTCACTACAACAGCGAAGATGCTTCTCCTACGAGAGAGAGTTTATATGAAAGTTGCAACATCCGAATATATATATATATATATATTTATATATATTTATATATATACAAAAAAAAAAAAAAAAAAAAAAAACTGAAGTATCTATACTATTATTTAGGGGTTTTCCTTATTTGGATTCCTCATTTTTTTGTTTCAAAAATGTCTCTACATCCCCATGTTTAAGTAGAGACAAAATTAAAGGACAATTAAGTAAAAATACTACTCTAACTTCCACTAAAACATTGCCTAAAAAATAGAGCAACTCTCTTGCTATTTTCAAATTACTTTATTAACTTATAAATTAGATTTTCAAAATAAAACGCACGAAACGTGTGTGATAAGGCTAGTAGCATTTAATGTTGTTAAACTTATGTTGCTCCAACTCATCTATCACGTCATTGGCCACATGATCATTTTTTTTCTTAGTTATTTTTTATTTCTAATTTTTTATAATATTAAATATATAAATAGATTGACCCAATATATATATATATATATATATTGACTTTAAACATATATTTTTAGCGGTTTTAACTTTACATATGACTCTCTCTCTCTCTCTCTCTCTCTCTCTCTCTCTCTCTCTCTCTCTCTCTCTCTCTATATATATATATATATATATATATATACACACAATAAAATCAACAAAGAATCAAAAACCAAAAACAATGTCTATACATACCTATTTATATTATATATTATAATATAATAATGGAAGTTTGCAATAAATTTTTGTGTTACATCACTAGAATCCTTTCTTTTCTCTTCTTTTTTTGTAATTTTTTACTTTATTCAACATTTCATCATCTTCAACTCCTGGCTTTTTAATTCAACCATTCATCTCCTCAAATCAATGTCTTCTTTAATTCTTAATTTGATTCCCTTTATAGATTTTTAGATTTTCTCTTTTATATCTTCTTAAATTCTACCGTTTCATTTTGTTAAACCTTTCATCTACTCCACCCTTCCTCTTCCATGTCATTTTTCATATAAATTTCTTATTACTTCATTTCCAGCTTTCTCTCCTATTCCTTCCAAGTTGTTCACGACAAAAATAGTCAATATTCTTGGTTTCTCTCCAATTTTTTTTTTTTTGTGGATTTTTTTTTTGTTTCAACTACACTTTTTTTTTTTCACTAATGGTTCTTTTTGCTATTATATTGTTGATTTAATTGTCACATCACATTTGTTTCTCTTTTATATCTTCTTAAATTCTACCGTTTCATTTTGTTAAACCTTTCATCTACTCCACCCTTCCTCTTCCATGTCATTTTTCATATAAATTTCTTATTACTTCATTTCCAGCTTTCTCTCCTATTCCTTCCAAGTTGTTCACGACAAAAATAGTCAATATTCTTGGTTTCTCTCCAATTTTTTTTTTTTTTTTGTGGATTTTTTTTTTGTTTCAACTAGCACTAATGGTTCTTTTTGTTATTATATTGTTGATTTAATTGTCACATCACATTTGTTTCTCTTTTTGGCAAATTTGTATCGATTATATGCAAATTTAGGTCTTTCGGTATTTCCCGATCACCTATTCTTTTTCTTTATCCGATTAGTTTGACTTGATTTGGGTTAATACTTAGTTGTTTTGTAAGTTAGGGTTTGATTTTTTTAGTGATCCATTTGGATATTCAACTATGAGACTTTACTAAGTTTTGTTTATACTTTAATCCTTTTGGGTAGATAAATTTGTAATTTTTGAGAGCAGGTACTCTTAATAGGTGTATTAGAAGTACTTTATAGTGCCACTTATTTAGACAAAAGCAAAGGTTAGTCAAACCAAAATAATTAGATGAGTGACAACACATAGCTTTTCCAATTGTAATATTATTATTATTATTATATAAGGATACATATAGAAACTTAATTATGAGATTTTGCTGATAATTGTTTATTTAATAATCTTATTGGATGGACAAATTTGTAGTTTCTGTAAAGAAAATAATCTCGATAGATTATCAACAACAAATTGTTTTCTTAATCAGTCCAATTAATCATTGTTAAGTGATGATTGATATGCCATTTTATTTGTTTGCAAAGCATCTTCATATGGGTATGTTTTGATTCGGTATATATTTATGAATATATTGAGATAAGCAATGTATTCAAGAAAAGAAATATGATCAAACTTTGTATACTTCAAACGAGATAGATTGGTTTGGGATTAAAGATAACATTAAAATAGAAGGCTACAATTTGAAGTTTTATGAATGATGGAAATACTCTATTTTTCTCATTCATTTTTAACTATCATGATTGAAAAATTTAATTCTCCCTATATTCTACTACTAGCGAATTGACTCATAATATGGGTAAATGAAAATTTCAATACAAAAAAGAAAGTAATATATATAAGGGGCAAAGCTTGAAACCAAGCCCAACCCAAATGAGACTGCCTTAAGATGGAAGCCCTATACAACTAAATTGTAGAGGTGGGTGGTCAATGTCAACACTTTCATCCCTGGCAGCTACATAGGGGTAATTAAAGAAAGATGATCAATAAAGATAGCAATACATGAGAAGATTTATGGTAGGAAAAGAGAGATTCTTATTTAAGTCATTCCTTGGGCTAGTCAAGAAACAATTGTTCTTTAGGAAAATGCCTCTCGATTTTACAATGTTCACTTTCTCTCTCTAACTCCCTATTTCTTTAATCCCCCCTTCAATGTGGATCTTCCTTCCTATATATAGTTGTTTGGATTGCATCTCAGCCTTCCACTTGGAAGGCTGTTGATCTTTCTCTAAATACTTCTCCCATTACTACCTTGCTGGTAGTGGTAGAGGGGGCTACAGGCTGTGGGGGCACTGTTGAGAGGTCAATTTGCCATTAATGTGGCAAACTGAGTTGGTATAGTGCATTAAATATGGAGGTGATGGAAACTCTATCTGAAAGTTTCCTCCTACCTTTGCTTGTACGTCACTACAATCCTCCTCAACCTTCAACCTTATGGTCTTGGTGGCTTATCTCTAGTATTTTGAGAAGTATTTGTTTCTCAAGCTTCTCGGGCAGGTTGTCCTCCTCGATTTCCCTGACATGGCTATCTTGACTATTCTGGGCCTGGTTTGGCGAATAGTTAGGTCCAGTTTCACCTCAGGTGTATCCTACTTGATGATTCCCTCTCTTCGGGCTTCCTCCTCCCACAATATATATAATTTTTTATTTATAGAGAACACAAAATTTCATTACTTAAAAAAGAAAACAAAGCAATAAAACATTGTTTATTTAACAAAAATTTATTAGATTATTGCCCTTCTTGGTTTGGACCCTTTGGTAAAGGGATATATAAACAAAGATCATTTTTTAATTAATAATTTAATATGTCTAAAATGAAATTTTCTTATGAAAAAAAAAAAAACCACTTTGTTACAAATGATTAATCCTAATATATGATTTTATGAATATTTTAAAAAATAAATTATCAATTATAATTGTAGGGTCGGTTTTTGGGGCCCAGGCCCAGCAAGTAAGTGGTTCTGGCCCAAAGGACCATAGACAATGAATTTGTAGAGAGTGGGTTACAGAACTAGGGCTGGACGAAGTGAACGTTAATTGTATGCCATGCAGTAGTCTAAACGTAAGACTATCTCCTTAATGTCCACGGAATACTCGGTCCGAGGGGACATATAGGTGCACCTCTTGTTATGATTAAAGACTACAACATTCCTCTCTCTCTCTCTCTCCTTTCTCTTCTCAAATTTTCGATCCCTTCTTCATGGGGATTTCCTTCTCTTATATAGCCTCCTTAAATTGATAAGAGCCTTACACTTGTTAACCATTTGGACCTTCACTTGAGTGCCTGTCCCATCGGACATCCACCTTATCTTTCTGTGAGTTGCATTGGCCAATATAACACTGTTCGCCTGTCTTCTCCACATTAATGAGGCTGGAAAAGTAGCTTCCTTGCATTTAATGCGGCAGTTATGGTTTCCCCCTGGATATCTTACATTTTCTTCCTTCTTCATGCTTTGTGAGGCTCATCCTACTACCCACATTTGTTTGGGATGATTCTTCACTGTGGATGGGGCGCACATTGGGCCCATATTTGGTGTGTCCGAGAAGACATTCCTCCTCGGACGTCTTTTTAAATAAGTTGGGCTCAACAGGGTTGGGCTGGAAGTCTTTTGGTCCCCCTTTCCCCTTTTGGTCATAGCTGGACTCCGTGCGGGGCCCAAGGCCCATTGTTGACTTGAGAATTTTACCTTTACAATAATTTATTAAAAAAATAAAATATTCTTGCGCAATGCATGAATTTACAACTAATTATGATAAAAATGGTGACATACAAGTTGCGGTCAATTTCACTTGAATTCTATACCTTTTAGGCGGTTAGAGCATTCTCATCAAGAATGCTAAATATTTTAGCATTTACCACTTCAAAATCCTACTTTATCAATTTTAACACACCATTTTACAATCCACCAAATATTAAACATTCTATTTTTTTTTGCAACTTCATTTAAATAATATTATTTTTATTTTACCACTTTCTCTCTCTTTCCACCACTTTCTTCTCAACGGCTAGCCATTAATAGCCACCACCACCATAAACCATTAACATTCCACAGCAAACCCAGACCCATGGCCAACCCACTGCCACCACAATCAGCATCCATCCAAAAATCAACCCCATAGCCAAAAAAAAAAAAAAAAAAAAAAAAAAAACAACAACAACAACAACAACAAAAACTAAACTAAACTTGAGAGAGAGAAGCCTCACCGTGAGAGGAAGAGAGGGAGGCGAAGGATAGAGAAACCCATCGAACCCAAGACCCACACCTTAGCCACAGCAACCGACCTCCACCACCACCCACCCACCTCCTTCTCAACCCCAACCAAAACCCACCACCCCGATCTCAACCCCAGCCAAAATCGTCGCCGAGCACCACTGATACCCACCGAACATTACAGCCACAGCTCCGGTCATAACAAGAAACCACCA